>JALAZF010000513.1:0-1200000 GCA_022829125.1 Lathyrus tuberosus
AAAAAATATTTTTTTTCTCTTTTCTTCATTATCACAACCACCTCATAAATTTAATTAAAAAAAAATTAAATTTAAAATAAATTTAAAATTTTTCCTCTCTTTTTATTAAAATATGTCTAAAAATATTAATTTATGGGACGTTTCCCATGCAAAAATTTCTCATGAACAGAACCAAACTATATCTTTCAAGAAGACACGCTAGTTGCTCATTATGTCATAGTTGGAGATCGTACATGAAAACATTCAAACACTTTAAGTCAATAAGTAAACAAGAAGTGAGAGGCAGTGAGATAGATGTTATGCACTCTTCTCTTTGCTATGATAGTTATATATAGGTGAAGATTATACCGAGTCTAGTCTTTATGACAAAAAATAGTAACAATTGTAGACAACATTGTGATTTTGGTTCACGTCTGATTGTCTTCTATTGTTAATCATTGTAGACTTGCTCGAGAAGTTTGATTATCAATAGAGATGAAAATAGGAAGAAACAAGTTAGACTATAACTTGGCTTTGTAAAAAACATCAGGTTTGACTTTTCAGTCTAACATGATGTTTATAAAAGTCTAAATGATTAATCTACTTAAAACCTTATATTATATTTAATTATATTTAAATAAATAATTCAATTTATATTTAAATAAACCAATAAATAATTCAACTAATTTTGAAAAATAAATTTCCTCCACTTATTTCTTCTCATGTATCCTCGTATCTTTTCTTTCGGTTTGAATTCTCACCAAAATAATGTAGCATGTTTGGTTATGACAATGAACTATTTTTTGTAAACTTAAAGATATTTTGAAAGTAAAGTGATTTAAATTTGTATAAGAGAAAATAAATGATGCACTTGTATTACGCCGCATTACACTTATATTTTTAAACTTTTTAAATGACAAGAAATATTGATGATTTTCTAGTACATACTCATTAATCTCTTCGTATAAATTTATATAAAAATGAATTTGAGTCATAAATTTCAATATAAAAATAGTGTATAAATTCAAAAACTACAAATTACAGAATTAATTATATTTTAGAATAATCAAACATTTATAGATTATTTACTCCTTTAAAATTGCTACACACTCCTCCAAAAATTAAAACAAAGATAAAGCAGAAGTTCAAATCTAGATCCTTAATCAACTGCATTATATTATAGGATTAGGTTACCACTTTTTAGCTCTTCAAACCGTCTGTTACGGCTTTAAAAACAATGCTAGTGCTATCATATTCATAAGTTCCTGTCAAGTTAATAATCAACCTAATTGCATTCTTAATATTATCATCAATATCCATGTTATGTGACATTAACAAACTTTACAAGCTTTAGTCATTACGCACATCAAAACACATGATCACACGTGCCAAACCCAAAAACTTAAATAATGTAAAGCCCTTAAACCGACCTAATACTCCCTCCGTCCCACAATGAGTGACCCATTTAAAATAAAATAGTGTCCCAAAATATATGACCCATTTCAGTTTTCAATGCAATTTTTTCTATTTTACCCTCTAATTAATATTACTTTCATCATTCCCAATACATTACAAAGGTACTTTAGTAAAAATATCATTCTCCCTTCTTCATTTATTCTCTTTTTCTTAATTTGTGTGAAAAGTCAACTGGATCACTCATTGTGGGACGGAGGTAGTATTAAATTATACTCACTGCAACTGTTACTATGCAGTGCACATGGGTTGTGCTCAGTGGAGCCACGTTAAAGGGTCCACTCCAGTGTCTTTTTTGTCCCTATTTTCAACAACAACACATCACCACACTTTCTACTATAGAACCAGTGGATCAGAATTCACAAGTAGATCTGCAAAATTCAAAAAACAACACAGAACTATGCAACTTACAACTGGTTCTCTAGCACTTGCTATAATTATTATCAGTACACCAGAAGAGAATATAAAAGCATTCATTATTTTTCATTTTTTAATATCAGTGACAAAATAATAAAATTTACAGTACTCAAATGGAACAATAGTGGCAATAAATAATGATACTACGATACAATGAGATATGGAATTGTCTTGTATCTCGACAACAACGTGACATTGGTGTTGAAACCATATAATAATGAGAGAGCAAATAATACAAATACAGTATCATATATCATATCATATGATAAAATTTAAATGTCCCGGTCTCTTTTGCATTCAGGAGGAATTTGAGGTAACCGTTTTCTATCAGTGCAGTAATTGTAAATGGTGAATTTCTCTCGCACCCATTTTAATCTACGCCATTGAGCAGCATCAAGATCGCGAAACTCAACTTGATCCCACCATCTTTTACCTTGTGTTGCACAGAATTTTGCATTAACAGAAGCTTCACAGCCATCAATGTGGAAGCTTTTGTAACCTGCTATGAATGGTGCTTTTGACCAATCTGTTTTCTCTAATCCACCTCTTGTTGCCCAATCATCTGCGTTCCATAAACTGTTGTATATCTTCATTGGTTGGTCAAATGGAAATTTCACTCCTAAGTCTTTGCTGTTCTTGAACACTCTTATTGGAACATCATCCACATAGAAACTGCAAGCATAACAATCATAAGTTAAGCAAGAATGTTTTAGATTAGTGCAATATTGCCATAGTTGAGTCAAGTACTGCTTACACAATTTGGTACATGTTCCATAGAATGGAGTATCTGTGAAACTCTTTTGTAGGATCAAACCAAAGAAAGATTCTTTGTTCTTTGTTACCTTGTCCACCAGTGAACACATTTGTTTGTAAAATGTAAGGTTGTCCTGTTCTGTTTCCCAAGAACTCAAAATCTATCTCATCATGCTCAGCATTTTGAGAAGATAACTGTAAACAGTTCCAATAACAGATTTCAGTACAACAAAATACTAAAAATAGAAATGAAAAATTAATAATATTTTTGTACATACATAGAAAGCAGTAACTGTTCCAGCTGAATCACCCGGAACCATCTTAATGTTCATACTGAAATGACCAAACAAGTACGAACCTTTGGACTGAAAACCAGTACCTGTTCAAAAACTAGTTAGATACATGAACAGTGTAGTAACAGGTTTTAAACTATACAAGGAAGAATAATAATACACTAACCAGTTGATTTATCCAGATGAAGCTGAATCTCAGAACCGCCATTGAAGTATTTGATGTGATCAAAAGCCCAAGTAGGGTAATAGTTTCTGCCAAATGGTACATCCACGGGCCTCCGTGGGAGAGCACAGAATGAAGAAGAAACTAGTGATGCTAGAACCAAACACACAGTCCAAAATGAAGAACCCATCTCGTGTGTTGTTGTTTTCAAGCTGTGAAAAGTTTGAGGCTAAGACTTGGGTATATATAAGCTCAGGACCCTTGGATTAGGGGGTTATAGACCCATGTTCGTCTCTCTTTCTTTTTTGTATTTATCTTCATTTATTTTTTTCTTGGGAGTTGGGAGGCAAAGGATCGTGTATTAGGCTTTGTTACGATTTTAGTGTTGTAACCAACTGGTATTGGGACCCTTATTAGTATATATTGTTCATTGCCAACTAGCTAATCATTCATCATTTCCAAATTAGAGTACAATAATTAAGAAAAGAATTTCATAAAAAAAAATTATGAAAAATGTTAAGATGTAACTTTGAATTAGTGTTCATGGTTCATGAACTACATTAAACCGAACCACATTTATGATTTGGTTCAGTTTGCAATAACTATTTCAATAAAAATTTAATTAACTCTTAAAATGATTACAATTCAATTAAAAATTAGTTTAGAACTAGTGTATATTTATAAACTAATTTATAATCAGTTGACAATTTTAAACCAATTATATATTTGAAACTTTTTTAAAACCAAATTTTTTTACTTCATAAAACTTTAAATTTTTTTATAATATAAAAAATATTCTTCAAAATATTTATTTTCAATTTTTTATTTATTTTCATATCTTGTATATTCGGAAAAAAATGCTTTCTTGTTTTTCCGAAAAAAACTTGATTTTTGTTATTTTTGACAAAAAAATCCGTTTTTCACATTTCCAAAAAAATCGATTTTTTTATTTTCGAAAAAAATATTGAAATTTTGTGTTTCTAAAATACCCGTTTTTAATATTTTTGTATTTCTAAAAAAACTCAACTTTTATCATATTTTCGAAATATCTCGACTTTTTCATATTTCTGAAAAAACTCGATTTTTTCATATTTATGAAAAAACTCGATTTTTTCATATTTTCGAAAAAACTCGACTTTTTCATATTTCTAAAAAAACTCAACTTTTTCATATTTAGGATAAAGTCGACTTTTTCATATTTATGAAAAAACTCGACTTTTTCATATTTCCGAAAAAAACTAGACTTTTTCATATTACCGAAAACACTCGACTTTTTCATATTTCTAAAAAAACTCGACTTTTTCATATTTCCTAAAAAACTCGACATTTTCATATTTCCGAAAAAAACTCTACTTTTTCATATATCCGAAAAAACTCGACTTTTTCATATTCTGAAAATCTCGACTTTTTCATATTTCTGAAAAAACTCGACTTTTTCATATTTCTGAAAAAAATCGACTTTTTCATATTTTCGAAAAAACTCGACTTTTTCCTATTTCCGAAAAAAAACTCGAAATTTTCATATTTCCGAAAAAACTAGACTTTTTCATATTTTCGGAAAAACCCGACTTTTTCATATTTATGTAAAAACTCGACTTTTTTGTATTTCCGAAAAACTTGATTTTTTCAAATTTCCGAAAAACTCGACTTTTTCATATTTCTGAAAAAAAACTAAAATTTTTCATATTACTGACAAAACTCGATTTTTTCATATTTCTGAAAAAACTCGACTTTTTAATATTTCTGAAAAAACTCGACTTTTTCATGTTTCTGAAAAAACTCGACTTTTTCATGTTTCTGAAAAAACTCGACTTTTTCATATTTCCGAAAAAACTCGACTTTTTCATATTTCCGAAAAAACTCGCTTTCTCATATTTCCGAAAAAACTCTATTTTTTCATATTTCCGAAAAAACTCAACTTTTTCATATTTTCAGAAAAACTCAACTTTTTCATATTTCCGAAAAACTCGACTTTTTCATATTTCCGAAAAAAACTCGACCTTTTCATATTTCCGGAAAAACTTGACTATTTCATATTTTCGGAAAAAAACCCGTCTTTTTCGTATTTCCGAAAAAACTCGACTTTTTCATAATTCCGAAAAAAACTCGACTTTTTTATATTTATGAAAAAACTCGACTTTTTCATATTTCTGAAAAATCTCGACTTTTTCATATTTTCGAAAAAACTCGACTTTTTCATATTTTCGAAAAAACTCGATTTTTTGTATTTCTGAAAAAACTAGATTTTTTTTCGTATTTATGAAAAAAAATCGACTTATTGTATTTCCGAAAAAAATCGATGTTTCGTATTTTCTAAAAAAAATCGATTTTTCAGACAAAACCGATATTAGTTTTTTTTTCCAAGAAAAAAATTATTTTCTGAAAATAAAAAATATATTTTCTAGATTTTTTTAATTTTCGAATTTATTTTTTTAATTTTCAGAATTAATTTTTACTTTATAAATTTTTTATTCGTTTTATTAAAAACTAATTAAATTAAACCAGTTTATAAAAGAAAATTGGTTCTGAACCGATTTTAAATTGAAATTGAATTGTTTTAATTAAATGGTTCAGTTCATTAAACATTCAAATTGTTCAATTTTTTTATAGTGCAATGCAGTTCAATTCTAGTACACAATTCAGTTAACCATATTTTTGAACATCCCTACTTTGAACCATCTTTAATGAAGATATTTGAAAGAGTATATCATATAAGGATGAACTCATTTCTTTTACTTTGAGAAAGTTTTTTTTTCTTTATTTGAAACAAACTAGTGGGATACTCGTGCGTCCGCACGAGTACCGCTGTGGACTGCGGAATTGTCATCTATTTGTCATAAAAATTCAAACAAATTAAAAAATATCAAAATATTATTGGAAAAAAGAAAAAAAAAATGTAGTTGAAGATAATTGTATAAGTTTTTTAAAAACAGCTATTGTTAAGAAAAACTACTAAACACATACTATATAAAAAACAATTGTGAAAATAGAAAAAACAGTGTTTTTAGGTTGATAGAGTTATAATAAAAAGGTTTATAAAGTTTAATAAATGAGACAAATAAATATCCAAAATTAGAATTAATTGAAAATCAGTTGAAAACTAATTTTACTATGGTTTAAAATATTAAAAAAATAAAAAGTCAGTAGTACAACTGACATAAGTTTTACATTTATTTTCTTTAAATGTTCAAGAAACGTAAAAGTTCGTGTGTTTGCACGGATTTTGGTATGATTACCCGTGCGTTCACACGGTACTGGTGTGCTACCCGTTCGTTCGCACGAGTACTGATGTGTACGCTTTTCTTTTCAAAATGTAATAATATAATAAGAAAAATGAAATGGAAAAAAGACAAAATTATCTAACTAAAACAGTTTATTATATTTAAAAGAGATAATAAATAAGTTTCAATATCTTCTTCCGTATATAAAAATATTTTAATCAACAATATAATTATTTTAAAATGTAATAAAATTGTAAATCAGAAAAATAATATTGTTTTATCAACAAAAATTTTGATTTTTAAAAGAGAGACATATTTTTAAAAGAAAAATAACATTGTTTTTCCAAAATTATTTTACATCAATAATATGTATTTTAACTTTTAATATATTAAACTCGTGCGTTCACACGATACTAGTGTGTTAACCGTGCATTCGCACGGGTATTGGTGTGGTACACATATTTATAAATAAATTAATTAACAACGAATTTGATCTCATATATAAATGTTAATTTTTTTTTTATATTACTTCTATAATTAAATCTATATAAAAATATTTGAATCAACAATGTATTTTTGTCCGTAAGTAAATATTAAGTTGTTCAATAACATATACTTTTATTATATTTTATAATTTATTTTAATTAAAAAATTATGATTTCTTTAAACTAAAAATATTATTTGGTGGATGTAAAATAGACATTCCATTATTTTTATTTACCCGTAATAACTTTGTTTTCTATTTATTTTTAAAAAATCAATTGTTTTTTTTTAGTATTTCACAGTTTGCTACTGGTGTCACTTTTGCTTTTGCTATTTTTTTATATACTTCAAATGTTTTGGTATATACACATTTAATTCACTCTTACATGAATGTATTGCATCATTTTTTTTGCTAGTATAAAATTTATATTTTCATAGCATTGTGTCCACAAAAAGACCATTATTAATTCATTTAAAATTATGGTTTTCAATCTGTTATACCATCATGGAAGCAATTGGAGTACTACAGGGAGTAAAAAAAAGCTAAGTGCCTATCTCTGAGAAAAAAAAAAGGCAAAAGAGACAATTGCGAAAACAATATACATAATAAGTCTAGGAACACATTCTTTTCTAGAGAATTACTACTCAATTCTTGGTAAGGCATCTCAACATACACCAAGAGAGTATCAGAATTTTCTAATTTGAATAGTTAAAAATTTTGTTCATAAACTTTATGGTGAGTTGGTCATATTTGTTATATTTTGAGATGGGATATGCATGCAGCAGGGCTTGTATTTTCAGTTGTATGGATGCTTTTAAATGATTTTCTTCTATTTTCTACATTAGAATTATTTGAAAACTATGTAACAAAATGCTCTTATTAACTTTATGTCCAATAATAACAATGGTTTGTATTATTAATTAAAAATCACTTCTACAGTTCTGTGAAGATAATAATCTAGAAAATAAAAAGTATAAAATCTAAAGAAAAGAAAATGCAATCACTGAATTAAATAAAAAATTCATCTAAATACAGATATAATTAAATCCAAAAACAACTTCTCTCTTGATGATTGAGTTAGATATAGCAGTATGTGTACAAAGAACTTTAAATAGGTTCAAAACCAATAAACCTAGAAGCAGTTACAGCAGTATGTGTACAAAGATTGTCAAGAATGTTGTTTAAAAAACTTCCACAACTTCTCACCAAATATATCTTTCTCTTGACTATGTGTATAACCAAATTGTTAATAAAAAAATATGGCTGCTACCATCAAATATTTGCTCTGTTTGTAAATAACCACTAAAATTGCGCAGAAAAGGAAAAAAAAGAATAATATATGTTTGACTTCTCAATAGCCAATGAATGTTAGACATTAAGTAGCTAAACTGATACCTATGATAAGTCCACAAGTGCTCTTTCGTTTATCCAAACTAAGTGATCTCGTAACTACACTGCTAAATCTAGGAATTAATCCCCCACAGGCAAGAACCATAATGTGATCAAGGCCACTATAATCAATACCACTTAGAATAGCTCCAATTGTAGATATCGGACCCATGAATCCAATTATGGTAGCTGCTGCAAGAGAACCATGCCAGAGGTATCAGTGGCTCCAAATATACAGCTAGCCACAATTGCACCTCGACATGTTTATGAATCCGAAACACCATTTGAGCAAACAAACAATGGTGACAACGTTAAACCCCTTAGCCTATCTTGTTTCCATATTGTCGTAAATGTTGACATGACGGAAGAACGTGTAGTTTGGACTTGCAATACCACCTTCAGACGATCGAGAGGAGCAGTAGTTGTATGTGACATAGCTCCCACTACGCCAAAGAAAAGAAAAGACAACGCTTTTTTTGGCCTTTAACAGCGCTTAAAAGCGCTGCCTAAGGTGGCACTGCCGTAGGTAAAGACAACGTTTTTTTTTATGAGAAAACGCCACTAAAGGCCGACTTTAGGTAGCGCTTTACCTTTAAAAGCACTTTCTAAAGTAGGCCTTTAGCAGCGCTTTTAACTGAAAAAATGCTTTCTAAAGTGGCCCTTTAGCAGCGCTTTTTCTATCCTTTTATGCTTTCTATTGGCATCGTTAGACAGCGCTTTCGTAGGAAAAAGCGTTTTCTATTGTCCCCCAAAAGCGCTGTCTAATTTATTTTTTATTTTCACCTTTAGGCAGTGCTTTCTCATGAAAAGCGCTTTCTATTTTCCCCCTTTAGACAGCGCTTTTGAAAGCGCTGTCTAATTTTTTTTTATTTTCACTATAAGCGGCGCTTTTTATTAAAAGCGCTGTCTTTTCTTCACGTTTTTTTTAATGATTTTTTTTAAAAATCAAAATTTCCTTCTTTTTTATGCAGAAACCTGTATATATTTTCCTTCACATTTTAGGCCATTTCCAATCCTTCACATTTTAGGCCATTTCTAATCTTTATAAATCACATAAACCATTCTAATCCATGATTCACATTTCAGGCCATTTCCATTAACCATTTCCATAATTAAACCATTCAAATCCATAAACCATTCACATAATTAAACATAAACCATTAACATAAACCATTCACATAATTAAACTATTCTAATCCATAAACCATACACATAAACCATTCACATAATTAAACCATTCTAATCCTTTAACTTCTAAAGATCTCCTAACAACAACTTCTAAAACTATACAATTACACTCCATAACAACACACCAACTTCCATACCTTATATGATTCTTTTCTCAATAAGGTATTCACACAATTCCTCCTTGATTTCTTCCAATTTATCTTTCGTGTAATGAGCACACGTGTATTCATCAAAGTACTACATAACAAAACACAACATGCATGATTTAGTTTAAAATAATAAATTATATGAAATATCCGATAAGTATTAAAATAAATCCTAAGTTATAAATCCATACCGTGATGGGAATCTCTAATCGATCCAAATGAAGGATTTCTCTCATAAACCTCAAAACGAAATAACCGCAGTCTATACCGTTACGCTGGCGAGGACACTACACATAGAAAAACAAATAAGAATTAATGTATAGTTGTCTTGTGTTATCAAGTAGCATCACTATTATAAGCAACATTGTGAAAATTAATATACCTCCACTTTGATCCATGTAATGTTGTTTACTTTAGACCGTGATACTCGAGCTTCTCTTTGTGCTCGGTATACTAGTATTGTTCTATAAAAGAAAAACGTAAATTTAGAACAATCTCACAGAAATAATTAAATATACAAATACACACGAATATTTAGAACAATCTCACTTACGTATCAACCAAATCCTTCATATTCTGATATGTTGTCCAATCATGATCTAATGAATTCAGATAATACACCACTTTTCTTGTAGGATTAATAGCAACCAACAACCAGTGCCCACTGTAAAATATAACAAAAGTTTAAATGGATAATTTCTACGCAAAAGATACAAAGATTAGAATGAAAATCTTACCCGTTTCCAGTATTATACGGTAAAAGATATAAACTTTCTGTACTGCTGGCCATAAATCTCTCGAGTAAGTGATTTCTTACTGAATTTGGATCAATAGCAATTGTCAGTGCATTGACACGGGCCCAAGACAAGAAATAGAATCTGTTTGACAATTGATTCTCGCGCATCAATTTCTCATACAAGCACCTTAAATAAAAACATAATAAACATTAGACTATTTTCATTGAAAAGTGTAAATAAATTGTTCAACTAATTAAATAATAGATTGATCAGAGTACCAAATATATGAATGCATAACACCGATGCCTAATTCAAGATGCCGAAAAATCTGTTCCATGTCATCTTTTGCAATTATTTCGGAATGAGGAAAACCAAAAACACCTTCGTCCATGTCTATTTGACGAATAACACCATTCATCAAATCAGATGTTGCCACAAGTGTTTCAAGACACATCCGAAAGCGAGGTGTAAGAGCTCTTTTTGCCTGCCCGGTCTTTGTAGGAGCTCTTTTCTTGCTGGCTTGTTGTGAAACTTGAGCAGGAACCTAAAAATCATATAAGTTAGGTAAAGTAGAAAATCATGAAGCTTTTGAATTCAGATCATATATAGAATAACACTTTCAATGTACCTCTTTTTGTGATGCAACAGACTAGTTGTGCGGTAAAATCCCTTTATCCTTAGACGCGGGTTTTGTAGGAGTCTAACATTACCATGTAAAAAAAATGTATGTAATGGTTCAGAATGATTTTCATAATGGTTCAGAATTGACATTTGAATACTAAAAGATTCATAATGGTTTTCAACATACCTCATCATCTATGAAAATAAGGTCTGACGACCATGCAACAAACGATCCTATTGCATCCCGCAACAATGTTGTCTCTGAAACAACGTCAGGTATCGGTAGCAACGCATCAAGCTCTAATGCAATATCAACTGATACTTTCATATATCCATCAGGGAGCGGTTTATGGTGAAGTAAATCTCCCAAAGTGTTATGCACTTTTCCCTTGCCAACTATGCGATAAGTCGGTAACGATAAAAATAGCTGACAAGATGAAATGCCCTAAAGCAATAATAAATATGTAACTGTTAATGTGTATATATGTCAATTAAAATAAACTTGCTAATTTAATTAAAATAAATATATGTCAATTAAAATAAACGTGTTAATTACCTCGGGAATTTTCTTTTGACAATTGATACTAGCTTTGTCACTAGTATCTTTCAACTCTGAACCGCGCTTTTCCGCCTCATATCTCTCTTTATCCTTTTGCAATTCACGGACTTGCGCTTTTAATTCCTCCAAAGATTGCATCACTTCTTGATTGCTAGGATTTTTTCTCTTTGGTTGCTTATACAAGGAAGATGGAGTCACACCAAATCCTTTACCCCTCACCCGACCAGAATACTCAGGAACATTTAGTACTCGACTAAGTATGCTCCTGCAATCCTCCTCACCCGTGGTTTCAGATTTAGATAGAGTCTCTTGAAATTCATTGACATATCGAAAATTATTAGTGGGGATTAAAAATTAATTATATTTTAATAAAATTTCGATTAACTTAAAGACATAATGTTATACTTACACATTCGTCATAAACATGTTGAACATCTTCCCTAACAACTCCATCCTTGCCCACACGAACTTCCTTCCACAAAACATGGTCCGAAAGTGATGTTTTTTCATTTTTCGTCTCTTCTAACTACATATTAAGATAAATAATAAGATCATTAATTATAACACAATAAGACAATTAATAAAATCATAGCATTTATATATACTTACCAATTTTTGTTGTAAGCGTGCATATCCCACACGCCCTTTTCTGTATGGGTACGCGGGTTTTGATGCTCTTTTGCGATTAATGGCACTCAATTCCTGGATAAACAAGTTTAAGTCATATCAGAACAAACTAATGCAACAAGTATATAATACAATTAATAGACATGACAAATTAACATTACATTGAATTTTTTGGATTTTCGTTTGGCTACAAAAGTGCTCCATTCTTCAGGTGCAATCAAGTCCGCATACAACCGTGGAAGTTCTACTTCAACAAAATTTTTTTCCGCATCCCTAAGATATTTGTTTGATAACATAGTTCGAAAGCCTCTGTGTCTTTTTCCGGCCAATTGAAGACAATACTTTTTTTCGGTTTTCATCAATATTAAAAGACATCTACAAAAAAACATACACATAGAGTGTGTTAGTATAAGTAAATTAAAGACTTAATCGTCAACAAAAATGTAATAACATCAATCATATTTGGTAAGTACCTGTATCTCAGTCAATATTTTATCTTTACCGGCTTGCAACAATGGATTCCTCCAATTATCACTGGTGATTGGAATGTGCTGACGGACAAGGGAACCTATGTAACTAGTCAACATTGAACCGTTTGGCTCAATTAGTTGGTTTTCATCACTCCAATGTACATCAAATTTGATCCCTTTATCTCTTGCACGGATGATTGACTTTATAATAGTTATTCCTCGTTTAATTTCACTTTCTACATTCTGAGCTTCATTTGTATCAAGTGTCTCGTGTGAGTCTTCCTGGTTACTAGCCATTTGACCTGTAAGAAAGAAAAAAACAAAAATTAAATGACAAATATAAAAATTAAATGAATAATATATTGAATGATATAAGCTATAATTTTATAACTAGTACCTTTTTCACTAACGTCTCTTTCTTTTCTTGGTTGGAATATGTTCTACCCGTCTCTTAACAACACGGACGGTTGGATTGATCCAAATACCCTCATTATGATCATTTCTAGTATATGATTCATTCTCTATAATATTTTCATCTTGATCATTTCTAGTAAATGATTCAATATCAACATCAATATCACCCTGATCTCCAATGTTTTCATCAATTACTTTGTTAGATAAAAGCACTATAGACCATTTTGTACTTGTCGGATCAGTGACATAGAACACTTGTTTAGCTTGAGAGGCTAGAATAAAAGGCTCATCTTTGTACCCCACCCTATTAAGATCCACTTGCAAAAATCCTGACTTATCCATTCGCATGCCATTATTATTTTCAACCCACTTGCAACGAAATATAGGAATCTGAAACTTCTCATAATCAAACACCCAAATGAGCCCGATAACCCCAAAATATGACAGATTTGCAAATTTGGGGTTTAAGTCCTCCACACTTGAAATGTGCATTGCTTTAGCTACCACGGTGACACCACTATTTTGCATAGTACTTTTATCATCTTGTTCTTTGGTATAAAATGTGTATCCATTAATTGCGTATGCGCTATAAGAAAACACAACCAAACTTGGACCATATGCTAAACATCTCAACCTTTCTGTTATTGAAGCGGGATCTGAATAATACGATGAATAAATATGATCCTTAAACCAATGTATGAAACTTCGATTGTGCTCTCGTACTATCCAATTCTCATTTTTATTCGGATTTAAACCTCGGAGAACATCCTTGTGCATTTCAACATACGACTCAACCTCATTCTCATTGTGCAGAACATACAAATGCACATGATCCCGTTCGACCCTTGATACTGTCACAACTTCATTTCCAATTAACTTTTTTCCTTCTTTTTTTCAACAATATGAGATTTAGGGAGTCCAATTGATTGTACATTGGACAGATATTCAGTACAAAACTCAATCGCTTCTTCAACAATGTATCGTTCGGCAATACAACCCTCTGGTCTACTTCAGTTTTTCACATACCCTTTTAATATTTTCATATAACGTTCAGCAGGGTACATCCATCTCATATAAGCCGGTCCACACAAGTAACCCCTATATATAGCAAATTCAATAAGTTAGTTCTCAATCATTGCAAGCAATGCTCATCCATCATAGCAGTTCATTCAAAGCAGTTCATTCAAATGGTTTTACTAATTAAGCTAAACAAAACCGTTAATTATTCACGCAACTATAGCAAAAGAACAACTAATTACCTGTAGAGAAGTAATCAAGTCTGGACCCACACAATGTAAGATTCCTCCAACGATCAGACTTTCACTCTGCACCTGTAAAACAATCATACTATCAATATCAATCCAACTTTTCACTTTTCAATGTCTCTTCAACAAGATATATCCTATGCCAAATTCTAATAGTAATTTATTCATGAGAAGTCCAACATCACACCATAAAACAAGATGAAGATACAAAATCAAAGAGGGTTTGAAGCATTTTGTGTTTATGATGTCCTCTTTGTAAGAGAGATTTTTTGTAGTCTGGCAGATATAAAACGTGATTCTTTATATGAATTCCTATTATTTCATTGTAACTTAAAAAACCAGACACATATATTATGCCAAGGATTAGTCCTTTATTCTAACAAGTAATCAAACACATATATTCTACCAAGAATGAAGCATTTAGAGTAATTCTTTACAACTTCTTCCAACTAAAACCAAGAAAGCTGATTAAACAATAAAAAGTATGTCAAGAATTTAAAAATATATAGACGGGTCAAAAAATGACAAATTAAATCCAGTTCTACTATCGTAAAACAGATGCAACACAATATCATAAAAATATATTCAGTCATACAAACTAAAGAGAATAAACTTAAATATAAACTTAAAGCTAAACTAAATATAAACTTTCATCTTCTTTATTCTTTGTATCTAATTTTGTGACACCAAAATTAGTCAAAAGAGAGTCATAGATAACAAATGGATAACAAATGGCAAATGGCAAATGGCAGTCATATAAACTTTCATCTTCTTCATTCTTGAATCGAATATAAACTAAATATAAACTTTCATCTTCTTCATTCTTGAATCAAAATAGATAACAAATGGCAAACCAGAAAAAGACAGTCATAGAAAATGGTAAACCAAACGCATGCACACAATATATTTACACTAAAATAGCCATTGACAATACCTTGACACAAAATGTATCAACAACAACGTAAAAGACAACAACATTGTATCAACAACAACGTACCTCTTCTTACTTCACGCGAGAGAGAGATGAGGGAGCAGTCGCGAGAACAGACGTGAACAGAATAACGACGGTGGGAGAACGAACAGAACAACGGCTGTGGGAGAACGAACAGAACAACAGTGGTCGGAGAACAGAATGCTGGTGGGAGAACGATGGTGGTCGGAGAAATCGCGAGAGAGAAAGGAGGTAGAAGTCTTGAGTGAAAATGAATAGGGTTCTGAAAATTTAGTGTTATTTTATTTTTTAATAATAATTGACCTAAGACAGCGCTTTTTCCTAATAAAGCGCTTTCTTTGAATTGGCCTATAGCAGCACTTATTAAAAGCGCTTTCTAAGGTTATCTTTTAATTGGCCTATAGCAGCGCTTTTTAAAAGCGCTTTCTAAGGCTATCATTTAGCAGCGCTTTTTAAAAGCGCTTTCTAAGGTTATACCTTTAGCAGCGCTTTTTAAAAAGTGCTTTCTAAGGTGAGGACTATTTACGGCCTTTAGCAGCGCTTTCTAAAGGTATCCTTTACCAGCGCTTTTTTTTAGCGAATTTTTTTATTCCTTATAGCAGCGCTTTGTGATAAAAGCGTTGTTTTTTTAGTGCTGCCTAAGGCTATTTTTGGCGTAGTGTCCTGAGATTCCTCCAACATTAAAATATTTGCTTCGGTGAATGTGTTACTAATGTCTTCAGGAATGGGAAATTATGTAAAATCTTACAACTCCCTGTTCACAATCAAATTAAAAACTAAGTACCCGGAAATGAATGAAGACACGACCAAGATTGAAGGTTCCTGATATGTATGCAACTGGATATGAAACCAAGAAAGGAAGCCCCAATAATATCTGTGTAGCAATAATTTATCAGGACCGAAGTTAAATAATGTCACTACAATTAGACATAACTCACCCTTGAGAACCAATCAATCATGAAGCCCAAGAAGAGAAGCTCACCTGAAAATATGGAAAAGATCATTTGAGAAAAAAATATACCAGCCATCAGGAAACTAAAGATTTGTTCACCCTGTAGATCATTTCGTATAAGGAATTAAATACCAAAGCATTAAGAATACAAAATGATCCTCCAAATCTTCAATGTCTTTTTTCTCTGTCTGTATTTATTCAATCTTGGCAATAGAAATTTCTTTTTCCTCAATAGCCTCCAAGTCTTTAATGCCTTTTCTCAATTTGGACTCTTTCTTCATTTGTCTGCACAAGATCAAGCTCTCTCATTAAATTACTCTAAACAAATGTCACTATGAGTGTGTAAATGTAATCAAAATTTATACTCACCTTGATATTAATGAGTTTCTCTATGGCTTTAGTTCCATTCTCATTCATATAACTCTGCATGCATTAAAAAGTTATCTCTCTCAACAAAACACTTCCTCCATTGGACTGCCCTTCCATTCTTGTTGGTAAATCAAGACAAATTGAGCATCAAGCAAGAAGAATTATAAATACATTACTGCAAATGCCAATGAAAAAGAAATTTTGATATCTAAAATAATTAACATAAATTACCAATATTTTAGCATCTCGCACGCAAGTCTACGCTTCACTGCAAGAGTTGCTTTAGCACTATCAATTATCATTCCAAGTGGTATATATACACCCTAAAACCTGATCATGATATTATGATAGAGTCATTATTATACTCCTTCCGCTAGGTCAACCGATAAGTTTCTCCTAAAATCATAACCAAAGTCATAAACAACAATGGAATGAGAAATAATTGCATTCATTAGATTTGTGGAAATACAAACCAAAGTCTCGAATGTGAACCTTCTGATTTCAAACTCAATCAATCAAACTCAATCAATCCTGTATATAAACACTATTGCCTAAAATTGACGTATTGATTTCAATGAGGTAAAAATAAGATTGTACACCAAGTGATTATTATCAAATCAAATACATCAAAACCAAAAGGTAAATGTCATAGCATATCAAAGTTTGATGTACCTGCAAGGACCAAGTAAAAACCATAAGAAAATTCATTCTAAATAATGACTAATCACTCATTAGTCAACACTCATGACCATGCTCAAGAATCTAAGCAACCAGACTATTATGACAAAAACAAATTGTTGAATTTCACCTCTTCTTTTCTGCTCATTGATGCATCTCATTCGTTCGATCATCGCCAATATAGAGGAAGCATGTCATAATGAAACAATAATAGTGGATCCATGGTAGATCTCACCTTTCACAGAAACAATTGCCACACATGTCACCGAAAAACTGCGATCCATGGTAGATCTCAACTTTTATCCCTCGCGCTGGAGTTTGTCGATATTGCGCCTTCTATCCTTCTGTTGATGCAATTATGTAATTTGTTTAAGGGTCTTGATGTCATTTTGGAATCTAGATCTAAACAACTATTCTCAAAAGTAAGCACCAAAATACAAATAATAATAATAATAATAATAATAATAATAACAGACATTTGAATTGATTATGCACCTGTATGAATAATTTGGAGTTGGGGTAAATCTTCTAACCTGATCCAATGTTTGATGGTAGGACAGGCTACATTTTATCTATCAATATAGGGCGACGGTGACTGCGATGATGAATTATTTAATGTAGGGTTAATAGTGAATTTCACCCCTGTAATGTTAGCGAATTTTGTTTTCCCCCCCTCCCTGCCTGTTGGCAACGGTTTTTTCAAAAAAACCGTTGCCAAAACCTGCCTTTGGCAACGGTGGGGGGGTAAACCGAAACACGCTCATATGGCAGGGGGGTTTCATATAATTAACCCTTTAATGTATATTGATATCTTTACATTCATTCTCATTCCTTCTATCATATGTTTAAATGGCTGCATCAACACAAACCAAAGATTAACGTTGAATGTGATATATATATAATTACAAAACAATACACTTATTAAATATCTGAGTATAACTTGCATCAAAAACCAAAATAAATCAACTGAAGATATAGTACATCATTCAACATTCTATGTAACTCATCTCTGACCTCAACAACTCTATCCCTGTCATTGAAATCAATGAAAAAATTAGGGATTAGGGTTTATCAGTTTCATCTATATAAACTGAAAGGGCAAAAAATCATACCTAAACAATCTCCTTCTTTGTCTACCCGTTTTCAACCCCGTCGAAGCCACAGTTAGATAGTCATTTTTTCACCAAAGAAATTTCGATCCAATTCAGTTTTCCCCGCATCTTCCTCCTTCAGCGTCAGCCAACACAACCAAACCTGAAACAACAAACACTAAATCAGAAGAAACCAGAAAAAATAGATGAAACCCTAAAACCACACGTAAACTGATTCACACACCATTCTTGTTTCGGTGTGATACTTATATACCAAAAGAGGGAGAATAGAATGGTGATGATGTTGTTACAGAATGAAGGTTGAGGAAGAGGAAGAAGAAGAGGGAGAAGGTTGACGAAGAGGAAGAAGAAGGACCTTCGGTCCACAGTCGACAAAGAGAAAGAGAAAAGAGAGAGAGAAAGAGAAAGAAAAATGACGAGAGGGAGAAAGTGTAGATTCCACTTTTTTTGAAATTTGAATTAAAGTGTACATTGAAAGAAGAGAAAATAGGAAAATAAATTTAAGTTGGACCAAGTGATATCATCATCTCATTCCAATATTAAAATATTAACCAGAAGGAGCAGTTTAAACTATTAAAATAGTTGTAAAACAAATTGAATATAGTTGTAACCAAAGGAAGTGGTTGTATCATTACGATTTGGTTGCGAAAGTACTTAAAATGCCCTTCAAATGTGTTGCAGTGAGAATTTGATATCAAGCTATTGATTAAACTTGAATCACAAATCTTTTAAAGATTCACCACCTAACTTTGATTTATCCAAGGGAAAGGGTAAAGATTGTGAAAAACCCTAAGTTTGCAATGTAACAACAATGCTGAGATTTTGGGGGGCCGGGGGTTGGTTATAGTTGGTTGCAGAATAGGGCAAGCAGCAAAAATATTTATTTTTGGAAAGAATTCCCTCAGGGATTTATGTCGTGTCCACAGAGATCGGTTCGAGTGAAAGAATGTCGTTCGACAATCTCTCGCATTTATGAGTTTGGGTTTAAAATGGTTTCGGATAAAAGTACAAAAAGAAAAACATAAGACAATAAAATAAATACATTCTTAAGACGCGATAAAACTCGTCAGGAGTTGTATTTCAATCTACCCATCAAGCATTAAAAAATATATGGATCAAATGCACGCAACCTAAATCACTCGTCAAAATCCCCACGTATCGCTCACAACAAGAGGTTATGTCTAACGCAAAAGTTGAGAGATCAACCGCATTCTCTCGGAGGTGATGTCTCACGCAACTCAACAACACGGAGCATTAAGAATCGATACACACACGTGAATATTAGACCGTTTCCCACAGCCAATAGACATACATCTTAGGTCGAGTCCGAAAAGTATATTTCTATAGCGAATCAAACCCATTAAAATAGATAGTAAAGTAAAGATGACATCGATTAAGAGTTGTAAAAGAGATTTTATACAAAGATCCTTAAATATACATACAATCAAGATAAACTTACATACAAAACCCCAACAAATGAAGAATACATAGAGAGGAAAGAAGAAGAACACAAATCTCACGGTTTGTCAACTCCGATTGAAGTGGATTCGACTCCGGATCGTCAAGATATACACTCCATGTGTTGTTTCTAAGCTAAATCTACTCAAGAATGTGTTTGATGGAGTTGGGATCACAAAACCCCAAAACCATAACCTAAAAAATGAGTTTTTGGACCTTATATGGTGTTTTTTTTCGTCCAGTACCGCCCGACGGTGTTTTGGGCTCCCGGTGCTAGCCAAAAATCATAGAAAGCTAATGGAAATTAATTATTTAATTTTTTCTACCGCCCGGTGTGCAGGGGCGCAACACACCAGAACAACAGAAAAATTCTGCACTGTTTTATTCGTAACTTTTGAACCGTAACTCCGTTTTTCGTCCGGTTCGAAGCGTTGGAAAGCTTATTCAATGCTCTATACAACAATGGCAGATATCCTTGATTGAATACCTTCAAAAATGAGAGAAAATCAATTAAACTCATTGATATTTACAAGAAAACGCAATATACACACGAAACGTAAAGTAAACGTATTTACACATAAAATGGGGTTTATTCAACCAATTTTAACACAAAGTAACGATAAGTGCAACAAAACTTATATACAAAAATATGTACATTTTGTACTTATCAAATCTCCCCAACTTACATAATTGTTTGTCCTCAAACAAAAATCAAACAACTCAAAGAAACAGAGTGAAAACCAAAGAATCACGAATCAACAGGTTTTGAAAATCGGACAAATGAATGGCTCAAATGAAAACGGTACACACAAAGTAAATACTTACCACTAAACTACGACGATAACATAGTCATGAAACAAATGCAAAATACAAAAATCATGCCAAACATCCTAAAATAACACAAGTTCAAATGTGAATCACACCTAGCAAAAATAATCATCGGTAGATGAAAAACACAAAATGAGGTACTTATCACTCACACAACAATCATGCAAACAATAGACTAAATTATGCAACCATCCAAAAATTCACATTGAACATACAAAGGCAATATTCACAAGGACTTTCAAGGTTGTAGCGTGGCCGGGTAAACAAACAAGGGGCAATTTCTTAAGGTAATTGAAACAAAAACTTGCCTAAACCTAAGGGAGTGATCAACTCACAAAAGTTCAAACACAAAATTTCAATCAAACTTCTTCTTTCATCCCAATGTTACACAAAACACAATACTTATTTAGCACAATTATTTGAACTCTTTTTGTTTCCTTTCTCAAGGATTTTCTTTTTCTTTCTTTTTTTTTTCTTTTCTTTTCTTTTTGATATTTTTCTATTTTTTTCTTTTCTTTTTCAACCTCATAGAAACCAACCAATGAGTAAACAATCATAATCTCCCCAACTTGAATTCAACCACACCATTATGTGAATACTCCCTACTTTCTAAGGCAAGGTAAAAATTCATACAACAACACAAAGTTGAGGGCTCAAGTAAAAACAAAATCCATTAAAAAATAAGTGAACTAAATACTCATAGACAAGCATTAAGTTCAAATAAAACATGGATCAAAAAGCTCAAAGGGGTTACAAATGATCACACGCTCACAAGGTGAATGACTATTTGGCTAGGTAGTTGTGCTCAAAATGAAACAAAATGCCTTGATCTTTTTCATGCTTTCATATAATCAACACAAATAAAAGATTAAGCATAATAAAATCCAGTTAAAACAAGAATGTTGGTACTCCACGCATATATGAACAATGGAAAGCTTCCTCACAAAAAGGGTGGGAACTAAAGTGATTCACACAAGAACAAGTTTACAAAAAAATGAATGGCATGAAAGTTTGTAAAAAGCCTAAGTATCATGAATATGCTAAAGTATAGAAAGCGATAAATACATACCTCGGACGTGTACAAAACTTAACAAAATCATTACCATACATCCGCAAGTTGAAACGATCAAACTTGGAACATCACCAAAAGTTCCTCAAGCTACTCAAAACAAGCTCAAAGGCAAACACAAACACTATTAATATAAACAAACTACAAACCGACAAAAATTGTCTAAACAAATTTAAAAGTGAAGATTTGAAATTTAAGAACTGGTCTCATCTAAATTTGTTTAGACAATAGCACCATACTATATACTAAACATAACAAGAACAAAAGAAAATACAACATGCTTATTTTACGTCGTAAGCTCGAAGCCTTTACTGTGCTTAGCTAGTAACTTCCTTCCATCATGCCATGGTGATGCCTCACCGCGCAAACCAAAAGCAAGTGTCCTAACCAAACACTTAAACAAACGTTACGGGAACAAAATGTATACAACACTTGAACAAACATAATGGAAACATACAATATATACGATATATACAAAACTCAAAAACAAAGAAACTATCGCAATGCGATTCAATATCAAAACTAATCCCCGGCAACAGCGCAATTTTGTTGAATGCAGAATAGGGCAAGCAGCAAAAATATTTATTTTTGGAAAGAATTCCCTCAGGGATTTATGTCGTGTCCACAGAGATCGGTTCGAGTGAAAGAATGTCGTTCGACAATCTCTCGCATTTATGAGTTTGGGTTTAAAATGGTTTCGGATAAAAGTACAAAAAGAAAAACATAAGACAATAAAATAAATACATTCTTAAGACGCGATAAAACTCGTCAGGAGTTGTATTTCAATCTACCCATCAAGCATTAAAAAATATATGGATCAAATGCACGCAACCTAAATCACTCGTCAAAATCCCCACGTATCGCTCACAACAAGAGGTTATGCCTAACGCAAAAGTTGAGAGATCAACCACATTCTCTCAGAGGTGATGTCTCACGCAACTCAACAACACGGAGCATTAAGAATCGATACACACACGCGAATATTAGACTGCTTCCCACAGCCAATAGACATACATCTTAGGTAGAGTTCGAAAAGTATATTTCTATAGCGAATCAAACCCATTAAAATAGATAGTAAAGCAAAGATGACATCGATTAAGAGTTGTAAAAGAGATTTTATACAAAGATCCATAAATAAACATACAATCAAGATAAACTTACATACAAAACCCCAACAAATGAAAAATACATAGAGAGGAAGGAAGAAGAACACAAATATCACAGTTTGTTAACTCCGATTGAAGTGGATTCGACTCCGGATCGTCAAGATATACACTCCATGTGTTGTTTCTAAGCTAAATGTACTCAAGAATGTGTTTGATGGAGTTGGGATCACAAAACCCCAAAACCATAACCTAAAAAATGAGTTTTTGGACCTTATATGGTGTTTTTTTCTGTCCAGTACCGCCCGGCGTTATTTTGGGTGCCCGACGCTAGCCAAAAATCATAGAAAGCTACTGGAAATTCATTTTTCAATTTTTTCTACCGCCCCTGTGTCATACCCCAAATTTTGACCACTAAAATTTCCCATCATTGTGCAAATCATCATCACAATTTGGATGAACCATTAGTATCCCCAAAGATGGGTGAGCCTTCACTACAATAAAAAATTAGGGTTTCAGGCCCTCTCAGAGCTTTAGACAAAGGATCAATCAAGGAATGGCATGATCTTCAACTTGTCTAAACCTCTCAAACTTCCAAAAAGGACCAAGAGGACTCCCACTTCAAGAATCAAGCACAAGGCTGCAACATTCTGAGTGGATTAAGCCTCAAGATCGCTAGTGTCACCAAATTAGGGTTTGGTCGACCAGGGCCTCCAGATGGGAATTTTCCTTTGGGCATGAGCCAATGCTTCAAAGAATAACCTATGATGCTCCAAGGGACATCATGAACCCAATAATCAAGTCAATTTAGCCTCTGGGGATTCATTCACCAAAAAATCAGGAATTAGGGTTTCTTGACCAAATTCACCCCTAAGTTGACTTTTGGGACAAAACATGAGCCAAGACCTCAAGACATCATTTGAGGGTCTCTAATAAATCACATTGATCCATTTTCAACAATGGATTGATCCAAGAAGCTTGAGCAACAAATTTCAATTTCATCAGAACCACAATTAGGGTTTTGAGGAAAAAGTCAACAGTGCCTTTGACTTTTGACCAAGACATGCTCCCAAACCTTGGGACATGATTCAATACACCCTAGAACACCTATGAAATCAATCCATCAAGTTTAATTTAGGTCAAGGACTTGATTTCATAGAGGATCGCACAGTTTGGGATTCATCTGACAAAAAGTCAACTGTGCATAAAAGTCAAACTTTGACTTTTTTGAGATTTTTCATAATTATGGTTCCTTAACCCTAAAATGATGTTAATGTGTGGTTGGAATCATCATTCATCAAGAAAAATCAAGAAAAGTGGGATAACTTGAAAAAGGGGTAACCATAAAAACTTAGAAATTTTTCTAAGTTATGGAACAAAGTGGCTAGGGTACCAACTTTGGAGGATCATAACTCCTAAACCACAAGGCCATTTTTCCCCATCCTAAGCTGGATTTGTAGCTCTCATGGCCCTCTACAAAAGCTTCAAACATAACTCATTCTAATTCCTCATGGATTTTAAGTTATGGAATGATCAAAATCACAAAAAGTGAAAATGTCACTTTTTTCCAACACTTAGTGAAATTTTCACTAAGTCAGAATCTGCCTTCACTTTTTTCCAAATGTAGGGGCATTTTTCACATGGATCCAAAAAGTATCAAAACCAACTATGATCAAATAGTTGTTGTATCATATGAGGGCTTTCCAAAATGGCCAAGAACCCCATCAAATTCCACTTGAGCCATGAGATATGACAATGGCAACATGCCTTGCTGAAAACTGTCAAAGCAAGGCAGATTTGTGCATTTTGCTCGATTTGCCAAATTTGTGCAAATGAGAAACACACTTATCCATCTGAACACCTCAAGGGGAGACCAAGGAGGAACCAACTCTGATCCCAAGCCTCCCAAGTCATTGGAACTAAAAATAGCATGCCAAACCTATAAATCCCTAAAGAGGGGACAAGTCTCCAATTTTGTTTTGGAGCATTCAATGGATGCACCAAGGTGGCATGGACTGAGCTATTTCCAACTAAATTCAGTCAAGACTTATCCAAGACCAAGGGAACCAACAGCCTGTGCCCTAACCTCTAGTCAATGGCTAGAGGAGACTTGGATTCTCATTGATCAACATTGGCAAAACCTATGCAGCAGTTGCCATTCACTATTCCTTACAAAACAAATTTGCTCTACTATAAATAGAGCTCATTTGTGATTAGTTTGAGTACACCAAAGCCATCTAACAAATGCTTTCCTCAAAATCTCCTTCTTCACTCTAAAATTGCCTTCCAAGGCAAGTCACTATCGGGTTTTGAGTTTGAGAGTTATTTTAACCAAACCAATCACACACACACACACACCTCATAAACATCATATAGAAGTGATCCAAACACTCACACAACATCTGGAACACCAAAATCATAAAATCACTAGCCAATTGCTCAAGTTCTTGATAGATTTGCAGTTGGGGTACCATCTCAAGTTCCAGATCATTTCCATTCATTCCAAGCATCCAGACCCACTCTATAGCACCTAGGGAAGCTGTCCATATCCTTGGAACCAAGCTGTAACACCTTTAACACAAAACACGATCACCAGCTGCAAGAGGTAAGCATGAGCTCTTCTAAGTCTATGAGCCATGCATTTTTTGCTGCACAATAATTTGGCTATATTTTCATAATCATGCATAAAGTGTTTTCCCTCAATCAATTGCTTTATTTGAATCGTGTATGGAATTTCTGAACCTTCATGCAAATTTTAGGGTTCTTGAGGTTTCTCTTTGATTTCTTATTCCATGTTTAAAATAAATGAAATTAAAGACCATAGACATGATCGTGAGGTGAAAACGAGTAGATTGATATGTAGATTACATGATATCATCAAGTATTCAGTGAGATTGGATAGAAAACGCAAATATGCAGAAACAGAGGGTGGCGCGTGTTCTTGCCATGTTCTTGGCGCCATTTTCAAATATTTGAATTTTTGAATTTTTGTGATTTTATTTAATTGATTCAAAAATTAATTTCTCTCTGAGTTTTAATGATTTTGAGTTGGTTCTTTTTTTAATAATTCACAAAAATGTTAAAATATTTTATTGTACCAAAAAATCCCAAAAATATTACTTATTTCATATATTTGATATTTTTACAAAGAATTAATGTTTTATTTGTTTCTAACATTTGAAATATTTTTTCTCCCTTGATTTTCCAAACTTAATTGATTTCCAATTATTTTATGGGTATAAACATGATTTTTCAAACATTAATCCAATACCACAATTTGGTTTTCACACATGTTTAACAATTTTGATCATTTTAATTGAATTTTTATTCAATTAAAATATATTTTGAAAGCAAATTAGGGTTTTGATCAATTCAACCTTCATCAAATCTTTTTAAAACATTTTGGGCCTCTTGGTAGAGTGTAAGACCCAACCCTTTGTAAATACAAACCTTTTTGGGCCTCAGTGTGTTGTATAAGTCTCGATACCGTTAAAAGGTTCGACACGAACGTCGCCTTTTTCACAAAAATCTTTGGGCTTCTCCTTGAGTTATAAGACCCATTTTTAAACACTTTTGGGCCTTTAATAGAGTGTAAGACCCAACCCGTTTTTGAAACCTAAATATTTGGGCCTCAGACATTGTATAAGTCTCACTGTGCTTTCAAAAACCTCAGCGCAATCGCCATTTTTAAACAAATAACCTTGGGCCTCTCCTTGAGTTGTAAGCCCCGTCATTTGCACACAAACATTTTTGATCCTCTATTAGAGTGTAAGACCACACCCCCTTTTAACCAAAACTCTTTTTGGGCCTCAATGCATTGTATAAGACCCAGTACGTTAAAGAAATCTCGGCGCGATCGTCATTTTTCAAACAAATCATTTAGGCCTACCCTCGTGTTATAAGCCCAATTCTTTTTCTTTAAACACCTTTGGGCCTCTTGAGAGAGTGTAAGACCCGTCCCTTTGTACCTAAAACCTTTTTGGGCCTCAGTCACTTGTATAAGTCCCTGTACAAAACAATAATGCAATCACTGATAAAACCTTGGGCCTCTCCTTGAGCGGTAAGCCCCAACAATCTTTTCAAAGCACTTTCTCCTTTGATTTTGAATATAATATTGTTATCAAAGCTTTCTTTGTTGAACAAACTAACAAAACAGCATGGAAGCTCTACAATCGAGTAAGTGTTTACCCGCTTTCTTTATCCGTTTTCATATGTATAACTGTATTGTGGGGCTGCTCACTGTAAGTCTTCTTTCCCAAACTTTTATATACTCGTCAAATATCCAGTGTGTAATACTAGTATAGTTATTTAGAGTTTTCCCCAGCAACTACATCTAGCACTAGGTAAAGCCCTGTTGGTCACTCTTAAATACAAACAAAACTAGATCCCCATAGGATTACCAGACACAGTCTTCCCTCCTCTTGGGGTTAAACAATATGGAGACGTGAAAGGCATCATTCTTTGTGAACCCTTTCTCAGACTGTCACCCTTAGAAATCGTCAAAGAGACTCTACTCCCCAGAGATTATCTTTTCTCCGTGAATGGCATCTCTTGAGTTTCTTCCAAATTCCGGACTTTCCTGGCTTGATCTATTCTCGGTGAATGGCATGTCTTAAACTTCTCGGGGTTTGGGGACCCACAGGCTTCTTAAAAGCATCCCCGCCTCCTCTTGGGCGTTGTACAAGGACCATTCGGCTTCATAAAAGCTCTCATCCCTTCTCTTGGGCTTAGTACAAGGACCCAGAGACCTCTACAGGTATAGGAACATAACCTAGTCATCAATTTGTTAGAGTTGTCTTTCTGAGTCAAGTGTTCGACTTATTAATGGGTTGACCTTCATCCCTTAACATACCAGCATTCTCTTGGGCATTATACAAAGAGCATTCACTATCCGAGAATCGATTTCTCCAAAACACCAGTAGACTTGGACAATCTCAATACCCTTTGGATTTTCCGTTTCCTTAAAGAACAGGAAATAACCCTAATCCTCTGATCAATCCCAAAGCACAACCTTACCTTTAATCTTCATAAGAACTGATTTTCTCTTTTATCCAATATACTGGACCTGTCAATAAACTGAAGCAGTCACCAGCACAATAGCCTCCTCTTGGGCTTTATACAATGATTCTCCCCAACGGAGCTAACCTTTTCACACTCTCTTGTTGAGTATAAAAGACTCTTTTGTTGAGTCAACAACTTTTAGCCTCCATCTCGGGCTTCGTACGAGATACAAAAACACTCTCTTGCTGAGTATAAAGGACTCTCTTGTTGAGTCAATCCCTTTTAGCCTTCATCTCGAGCTTCGTACGAGATACAAAATCACTCTCTGGTTGAGTATAAAAGACCCTCATGTGGAGTCAAAACCTTTTTAGCCTCCGTCTTGGGATTCGTACAAGACACATAAAAGTGCTCCCTTATTGAGTCAGTCACTTGTTAGCACTCTCTTGTTGAGTCAACACCTTTTAGCCTCTCTCTCGGGCTTCGTACGAGACACATAAAAACACCCTCTTGTTGGGTCAATAGCCTCCTCTTAGGCTTTGTATAAGAAAACCCCGGTTGAGTCAATCAACCTGTTAACATCAAAATCTGTGCCTTGCTCACAGTATACAAACATCAACAACTCCTTTTCCTTCATCTAATCACTGTAAGCGGCAAGCCTCTAGATTATTTACATCCACGCCACTGTCCCTCTTTTAGCATGAGAAATTCCTAAGGAAAGATGGCATTGCTCTAAACTGAGTTAAAGTCTTCTCCTTCAGGTTAAAAAACCCCTATAAAAAAAATTATGGCATTGTTGGATTCACATATCCCAGTTAAAGTAATTCTCCTTTATAAACAGTTACCCAACAGTTGTGACAAACAGACCAAATATCCCTCTTTAGAGATGACAAACTCTCTCTAAAGTCAAAACCCTTCAGCTTCACATCTTGGGCTTCGAACAAGATACAAATAAACCCTTCAGCTTCACATCCTGGGCTTTGAACAAGATACAAATCACATTTTAGCTTCACGTCTTGGGCTTTGAACAAGACACCAAAACACCTTTTTCCTCCCATATAATATGAGGAACTACGATCGCTCTGATTTCCCTGTTTCGTTAAACGGGAATACGTAGGCATAAGTTTGCAAAAGAATCTTAGCGAGCACACTAATTAAAAACATCAAATCCAGTACCTATCCAAAATCCCCATGAATAGTCCTGTCATTTCATTCTTAACAAAATAAGCAGAGATAGGCCCACAATCTAAACCGCATCTGTAAACCAACAGTCATCTGTTTAAACTCAGTATGCAAGTAGGGTTAGTTGGAGACATCTACTTCCCTTCCTTAGTCAGCTTAATAGGATAAAAAAATGAATTGACCTGTATTACCCCAGAGCGACAGTGCTTAAGAACCACGTCCAAAATCGTTCGCTACAGAAAAATGCCGCCCACCGTGGGGCCCCGTAGGGCATCTTGTCCCTCTTTTCTCTATGGTTGAAACCTTAAGTCTGAAAACTGCCAAGAAAAATGGCGACTTCACTGGGGAAGGATCATTTTTCTTCCCATCTCTCAGGTAGAAACCTTAAAGAAATGCCACAGCAGAAAGGCGACCATAGTGGGAGATATTCTTGCTTGCTTTCCCAAGGGAAGAAACCCTAAATTCGCATCACAGAAATGACAGCTCTGTTGGGGAGTCATTTCTATATAGGATCATAAGAATAGAGGTCTAGGATGATTAAGACAAATATATATACTGCTTTTCCTAATTGATATCTGTGTTTATTTTTCTGCTAATGGGAATGCGTGTGATGCCGCATGTGGAAAGATTGAGTATACCCCTAAGATAGGTGATGGCAATGCGGGTAATCTTGTTGGGAGTGAATTCCAGTTAATAGTCCCTGATCGACCATCAAACTCAGTGGAGACTCCCTTTGCAGATACATTGCCTATACGGCTCCGGTTGTTGAAAGTAGTGTGGTCGATTGGGTTATCTGAGAAGCTGAGGTTTTTAGTAGACTTAAGCCATTTTGTAGTGCAGAAGCTATCAGAAATAGTTGTCACGCGATACTACCCTCATCTAAGATCACTCTAGGATACATTAGCTCGCTGGCGATCCGCTTGCTGTTGTTATCCCAGACGGGTCAATGATTTTACGGACATGTACAAAAAATCCCCAGTATAAACCTTGGGGGGGGGGGGGGGTAGAGCCTTGACTTCATGACACCGACCCTTTGACCCCATGTTTTTTCTATGTTTTTGTGTGCTGCATTCATGCATTCATTTAAAAAACATTAAAACAAAGAAAATCTTCTCTTTTAGTCTCTCTTTTTCAAATTAAACTAAGACAATGATTGCAAATGTCAGAGAAAGGTGATTGCGCTAATGGATTTCGATAGAAGAAAAACTCATAAGTACACCTTCAAGGTTCCAAAGTTAGAGGATTTGAGAGGTTTGGCGAGAATGATCACCAACCACGAGGCTTTCAGAGCCAAGTATGGAGGACTGTTGTCCTTGTTAAGGGTCCACGTAATTGAAGGAATCCTGTCCACACTAATCCAGTTCTACGATCCAGTCTATCACTGTTTCACATTTCCGGGATATCAGCTTGCACTAACGCTGGAGGAGTACTCTCACCTGACTGATCTACATATTACTGATCAAGCTCCATTTTCTAGACTGGAAGAAATTCCAAAGGATCAGACCATTGCAAGAGCAATTTATTTGGACGAGTCAGAAGTCAGGACTCACATGACCACTAAGGGTGGCATCTAGGGTTTTCCAGCCCAATTCTTGATAAAGAAAGCTATATACTTTGCTAGTATAGGGAACGTGGCCGCTTTCGAGAGCATCTTTGTTTTGCTCACCTACGGGTTATTTTTGTTTCCCAACATCGATAACTTTGTAGATATCAACGCCATTAAGATTTTCCTGATCGGAAACCCCGTACCGACCTTACTCGCAGATGCGTATCATTCGGTACACTTAAGGAATTTATACCGCAAAGGAATGGTCACATGTTGTGTACCCCTGCTATACAAATGGTTCACTTCCCATTTGCCCAAGTCTGCTGCATTTTGGGATCAAAAGAATACTTTACGTTGGTCGCAGAGGATCATGTCTCTTACCAACTCTGACATCGATTGGTACAATCGAATCTATGACGGGATCAGGATCATTGACCGTTGTAGAAATTTCCCAAATGTACCCCTTATAGGAACTAAGGGGGGAATCAACTATCATCTAATGTTAGTTCGTCGTCAATTTGGATACCCGATGAGGCATGTCCCACGTAACGCTCATCTGGAAGGTCTTTTCTTAAAGGAAGGAGAAAAAGACAAGGCACTAAAGACGGAAATAGTGCACGCTTGGAAACAAGTTCATAGGAAAGGACGAGAGTCTCTAGGAAAACCAGACTGTGTCTCGATGGAGTCTTATCTCCATTGGGTACAAACTAGAGCTCTCAAGCTGAGGATGCCTTACCCTCATCAGGAGGTTCTTCCATTAAGGGACTCTGTCCTTTATTTCATGTCTGAGACGGAAAAACTTCAAGTTACTCTCAGCAAAGTTCAGCAGGAGAAGAGGTCTTGGAGGAACAAGTACCGTATTCTCAATGTGGAGTGCAAGAAAGTACATCAGCTATTAAGAGAAAAAGATGCTCTGATTGAGATTTTAGAGCAGCATGCTGTAGAAAATTAGGATGACCAGAGGAATTTACTCGCTCCTTTCACTTGGCAAAGGAATGACAACCCGACAACGGCCTAAGAGCCCCGGTCAAAGAAAAGGAAAGCACCCAAACCATCACCTGAGCTCTCTTCAGAGAGGACTCAGGATCCATTAGTTTAGATTTCCTTTTTCAGCACTTTGTAATCTACTGTATTTCTATTTCCGCAATCCTTTGAATTCAATAAAACGGGGTTTCCCCACTGTTTGATATTTGCAATCTAATTGTCTAAGTTTACTTTGAATAAACAAAAATAATTAATAATCATTGCATTCATCATTCTCATAAACACATTCTTCTTACCTACGAATCTCACGTTTGCGTCTCGATTCTAGAGTCAAACTGTCTAATTCGTATAATACTCGGGCCAATCATTAGAAAAAGATGGATGATCTCGAGGAAGAGAACAGAGAGTTGAGAGAAGAGATCGACACTCTGAAAGAGGATCTGAGAAAGCTTCTTAACGACATGCAAGCTCTAGCAGAAGCTCAGATGCAACAACAAAGGACTGTGATCTCAGAGATCACATGAACTCCCATAGTGGAGAAGTATGATCCTAGGTACAAAATGCCGAAGGATCGTCCCTGGGGCATGCCACTCAACTATATCCCGGAAGGATATGTTCCGCCGATCGCTGAGGATCAGGGAACCGCAGCAGGAACCGCTGGGCCTGAAGGTTACAAACTTCGGGAAAGCGAAGATGCCAAGGGCATGGCAGCAACTCCTGAAGGTTACAAACTTTGGGAGGCACTGACGGTCTCGGTCATAATGACTATACCACCACCCGTGGTACACACTGTCGCGGAAGGACAGATTCCACAGATACCTTCTGGTGGAAACGACAGCATGTTCGACATAATGAATGAGTTCTAGGAACAATTCCTTTAGATGCAGAAAGAACTGCAGGCCCTTCGCGGTCATGATCTATTTAGAAAGGACGCCGCAGACCACTACTTAGTCCCCAATGTGAAAGTTCCGCACAAGTTCCAAGTGACCGACTTTGAAAAGTACAAGGGTAACTCTTGCCCTTAAAGCCACTTGGTGATGTATGCTCGGCGAATGTCAGCTCAGACAAAGAACCAGGAGCTACTAATTCATTACTTTCAGGATAGTTTAACCGGTACCGCATTAAAATGGTACATGGGTTTAAACCGCGCTACGATCAGCACGTTCAGAGATCTTGGTGCTGCTTTCGTTCAACAATATAAATATAATTTGGACATGGCACCAGACAGAGATCAACTCAGATCGATGTCACAAAAGGACAAGGAAACCTTTAAGGAGTACGCTCAGAGATGGCGTGAAATTTCCGCTCAGATTTATCCACCTCTTGAGGAAAAAGAGATGACAAAGATCTTTTTAAAGACCTTAAGCTCATTTTACTATGACAGAATGGTCGCCAGTGCGTCCAGTGACTTCACCGAGATGGTGGGCATGGGAGTTCGTCTTGAGGAAGTCGTCCGAGAAGGACGTTTAGTAAAAGACGCTGGATCATCAAGTAATACGAAACGATATGGTAGTGCTCTCCCTAAGAAAAAAGACCAGGATATCGGGAATATCTCTCTCGGAAAGCAAAGGCGACGATATCAACCAGTAGCAACTGTAACTCCTGCTATCAATCCCACGCCTGTTCCTATGTATCAATCTCAGGTTACGCAGAGCCAACCGAACCAACAGTAACTTCAGCAAAGGACACAACAGTCTCTTCAGCAGACTCATCCTCCGTACAACAACAACCGTACAACGCCACCACCAGGGTTCGACCCTATACCCATGTTGTACGCAAAACTGCTTTCATTATTACTGGCCAAGGGGCATGTCCAAACTAAGTCTCCTCTTACAGTACCGGAAAATCCACCTTTTTGGTTCAAAGTGGATCAGACGTGTACTTACCATCAAGGAGGACCAGGGCATAACATAGAAAACTGTCTCAGTTTCAAATCTGATGTACAAAAGCTTGTTAGGAGCGGAGTCTTATCTTTCAAAGATATGAATCCGAATGTTCTCACAAACCCGCTGCCTCAACACGAGAAAGCTACAATCAATTTGATAAAGGGAGAGTCTAACAACACCTATCAAATTCATGATGTACTCTTGTTAAGGGCCAACTTGGTTAAGATACATTGTAGACAGAGCGGATATGGCCATGTGCCACCTCATAACTATCACCAGTGTGATATCTGCTCTAAGAACAATCAGGGATGTTATGTGGTGCGATCAGCCCAACAGGAACAATTGGATCTCGGATGGATCCAAGAGCATCGAGTTCGTGGAGTCAACATGACCTATACGAATTCCAACATCATTCAGAACCACAACATTCTGGCAATTAATTTCAACTTGGTGGCGATGCACTCAAGGCAAAGCCAGTATCATAATCTGCCGCAGCACGATTATAATTCCTGTCTGACTTGCTCGGTAAACAAACAGGGATGCTCTTTCATACAGGAGACCCTCCAACGTCAGATGGATCTTGGGTGGATCCAGGACTACCATGATAGAAATCCTTACCAGATCAACATGATTCGAATCTTTGATATTCGTCTGATGAATACCAGCTTGGTGAAGTTACACGCTACACAGGTCCAACCTAGTTTTCTCACTTCACATGATTATCAGAACTGTAAAGGATGTTGTGAGAGTAACCAAGGGTGCGCTCTCGTTCAGAGAACTTTACAACACTTATTAAACCACTGGTGGCTTCCAATCTATCTGGATGAAGACACGCAACAAATCAGTGTGCTTAATGGAAACCCTACTCGGTGTCAAAGTCAGGATGTCCAATCTATGGAAACAAACCTGGTAAGGTTGCACTGCATTCAAAGCGGGCGTGGCCAGGTGCCACCACACAACTATGAACGTTGTAGAGTCTGCTCGAAGAATAACCAAGGATGCTACCTTGTGTAACACCCCAAAATTTGCCCTCTTACTTTTAGCTAACTGGCTTATGTTTCTTTGCATTTCTTGCATTAGCATTTGTGCATGGCATTGGTTCTTAGCATGGGATCAAGGTACCTTCATCTCAAAGGAGTCTCAAGCCTCAAGGTGGTTTGAAGAGTTCATCATATCTTCATAAGGTCAAGAATGGCAAAGGATTTCAAGTGAATCTTTCCCTCCTAACCAGAGGGACCAATTAGGGTTTTGGTTTTAAAAGAGCTTCTTGAAGGGCTTTGTGGATTCAAGCATGCTCTCATGATTCCCATGTGCTCACAAACACTCATGGAGGAAGACTTGGCTAGTGATTCATTGTGGAAGGTGTTCAGTGGATCAGTTACTTGTGAAGTAAGCAAAAGTCAGCAGTTCAAAAGGAAAGTCAACCATGGGTTTTCAAGGGTTCAAATCATGTTTCCAAAGTCCATGTACCTTTATTTGGTCAAGGAAGAGCATGAATGACATCATTCTTCAAAAATCAAGAGTTTGTACAAAAGTTACTAAATTTGAAAAATGACCTATAATGAGAACTTTCCATTTTTGGCAGTTTTTCCACCACATTCAACTTGACTTTTCATCATCAAGGAAGCTTCAAATGAATTTTTCTCCAAACATGAAAGTTGAAGATCTTTTTCTCCCATTTCCAAAAAGTACTAGATGGTTTCCATATCATTTGTGAAACTCAAGTTATGGTCAAAACAACGCAAGGTGCATTTTGAGGTTTTTTACATGTACCACTTTTTCCACCTTTTATATTTTGGTACAAATTGACTTGTATTTGGTTCTATTGCTTCAAGTCACATTCAATATCCAAGTACATTTCATTTGGCACAAGTTTGGCCCTTGAATCAAGTCATTTCATGCCATGTACCTCACTTTCTTCACATAATACAATTTTGCAAGATGGATTGAATCTCACAAATTAAACCATTTCAAAGCCCAAATTCAATTCAGGTGTGATTAGCAAGTGGAATGTGAGTGAATCATGCTGATTTCATTGCCCATGCACGTGTGAATCAAGTGGTACAACACAAAGTGCATTTTGGCATAAACCATCCAAACTCATTAACCAAGGGATTAATCAAGTTTTAATCATGATCAGAGGTCTAATGAGGTGTATATAAGCTAACTCACACGTCCAAAGCTAGGTCATGCACTCTCATTTGCTCAGATTTGAAATTTTCACTCTCACTTTCTCTCCTTCGAATCTCTCTTCTCACAAGGGTTTCTGAAGATTTCTTTCCATATTCTTGATCTACACACTCCATAGAACAAGAATCAACCACTGATTGAAGCTCATACTGAGGTTTTGGCCATATACGAATTTGAGTTGCTCTTCATCAAATCTCAAGATCCAGCCTGATTCAAGCTTCTATTTGCATTTATTTTGCAAATAGAGCTCAAAAGAGGAAGATATGCACTCTTACACTAGATTTCTAGGAGTATTTTGCTTGTTTCAAGTTTCAGGTGAGTTGAAATATATGATCCTAGAACTTAATTTTCTTATGTGCATTGTGTTCTCTGTGAGTTGCTGATCATTCTGATGTGTTTTGTTTGAGATTTGAACGTGTATCATGGCTGTATTTTGGATCTGAAATTTTTAGATCTAAACTTTTCTTCTTCGATTTGCCTTATGTGTTGATTGTTTGATGAAATGGTTTGCATATTCTTGATCCTCATGAAAATCTGAGTGGAATAGTGCTCTTGTTTGTGGATTTTGGGAAATTTGAAGTTGCAGGTCGCCGGAGAAGACGACCGGAGCTAGGGCTCCGGCGTCTGGTTTGTTTTCAGGCAAGGTGAGGGTTTAATTGGAGAAGATGAAATCTGGACCGTCCATGTCCAGATCCGATGGCTCACAATGTGCCAACACATTAATTTCACGTGTTTTTTATTGGTTCCATTTTTAATATGTGTGTGTGCATCCTCACCATTGGTACCATGCACTTTGATCTGGACCGCATATCTTGCATAACGTTTGATTTGTTGACTGATTACCATGCGTTGATTGGATCAGATGGTCATTAGCCTGCCAGCACATTAAAATTTCATGTGCTTATCACGTGCTTTCTTTTTAATTTCTGATCAATCATGTGTGTGCGCGTGTATCATTGTTAGCATGTGTGTGTGGATCTAAAACTCTCATCATGATTACCTGTTGATTTTGTTGACTGAATGTGGCATGTTGGATCAATCATGTGGTGTGTGTGAGTCAAGATTTTTGACTGAATGCCATGTAAACCTGTTGACTTCGCTGATTGGGCTATTTGGACTGGACTTGCTTTCTGAACCCCCCTGTTGAGCCCATGTTTATTTTTGAACGTGAATACTGCTAATGCTGCACCCCTGGTTTATTTTCTTCCATTTTATTTTATGTAATTGTTTCATTTTGAATTTTGAATTTTTAAAATTAGTTTAATGCATCCAAAAATTCTAAAAAACATCATGAATCATCTTTAGGATTTTATAAAATTTTGGAAAATTTTATTTTTCATTTTTATTTTATTTTGTGCATCTGAATTAATTGTTTGATTAATTTCTTTTGAATTTGTTTCAATTGTGCACACCCTGCCTTGTTGATTTTTTTTCTCATCATCTATAGATGATATGCATTCCATTATTTTTGCATACTTCAAAGGACACTTTGAAGTTCATAAAAACATTTTTCTCATATTTTTAAAATCATTTCATATTGCATTTTGGTCCTTCTCTTTTGCATATTGAATCATGTTTCTTACTTGATCTTTGCTTAATTGTTTCAGTTGCTTAACTTATGAATTTTTGTGAGATATTTTGACATGTTGTTAGTCTCTGAATTAGGTCATTTGAGTTTTAATTTCATAATTTTTGAATGTCATTTGATAAATGTTTACTTATTTGTGCTTAAATGACTTATGCATGACTATATCTTGACACCTCTTTACACAAGTTGCTTTGCCATGCCTAATTGATTGAGTTTCTTTGTGATTCTTTGCATGAACTATTGGTATTATGTTTATCCCTGGTTGAGGTCCCTTAAGACTTATTTTTACAATTTGTGAATCTTGTTTGGCATGTGTTAAGTGTTTGGACTTTTGAGTTTCCATTTGTGGATTACTTTGGTGGATGTCTTGAAGGTGTGGCTTGATGTTTGGACTTGTATGACTTGAGTTTGGTTTTGATATGATATTGATGCATATGCTACTGCCCTTTGAGCTCCTTACTTGGTTTTCATTTCACTTGAGCATAGTTGAATGCATTTGGTTTGAATTGTATGATGAATATCATTACCTTTCCTTTTGTGGACTTCTTTGGATCATAATGCTTCATGATATGAATCACTTTTGCACATGAGAATTGTTGATGATAATATGATTTTGGTTCTGTCTTGCACTCATCTTCATCTTATCTTACTCATTTCATTTTGATATGAAGTCCATGTATGCTTAATTGTGCATTCCATACAAGTATGCTTGCCTTTCTTTCATGTTTATCTTTGCATGCTTACTTGAGATTGTTTTGCATTGATCTTTGAAACATTTTGATGATTTGAGTTGGACATTTATAATGTGATGTGCTTGCTTTCATTTATTGTATCTCAGCTTCTCCTTCTCTTTCTCTTTTCTTCTCTTTCACTCTCTTCCTCCCATGAATCTCAAGACTTGTTTAAGTTTTGGATCCTCTCCCTTTAGAGCTACCTAGTCCAACTTAATTTTTGATTAAACTTGGAGTAGGGTTAGCATTAGGTTTTAGGTAGTTGTCCTTCCTAAGCCTCACTAACCATAGGTCACCCATGCATGATAACATTAGGACTCTTAGTTTCCCTTTAGAGTTTCCTTTGGGTCTTCTCTCTTCTCATCTCAAAACTTCTTGAAAACACTTAATGAAGATAAAGTGTATTGCGCACGAGCCTTAAGCTTGGGGAATGAGAAATGAGGGGCTTCCTCTCATCTTTCTAGAGTGCTTAGCGGGCGTCCTGTCTTGGGACGATTCGTTAAGTATTCGTCCCTGTGCCCTAGACTTTGGTGCAATGCAAGTTATGAACTAACTTAAAACACTTCTGTCTAAAAAACACAAAACAAATTCAAAACTTTTTATCCTTCGGGATTTCTTGGTTCCAGACCATTTTCAGAAAAGAGCCCGTTACCTTCCGTCTGAGTCGCAAACAGGCATCGATCCTAACTGTCGGACGCAAATCTAACGTCGCTCATAAAAAACACTTACCCATCCGTGGTCGTACCCACGAACTACATTAGCTCTGATTCCTCTCTCTCATCCGATTAAGGATATGTAGGCACAAGACAGCGATTGTCTTGGCGAGCAACCTTCCCCCACAGTTCCTGTCCGAACTACGTTGACTCTAACTTTCCCATTGCACTGAGGGAGTACGTAGGCCTAGGGCATCGAATATGTCCTACCGACTCCGTCTTAGTCACCCCCATCCCCGTTTTCTTTTGTTCAGCCATAGATAATAGGACAACTCACCCTCCGTTTAGACAACAAGCGTGGATCCCATCGAGTACGATGGATGCGTGGGGTGCTAACACCTTCCCCTCGCATAACCGACTCCCGAACCCGGACTATGATTGCGATGACCATGTCTTCCCCCCTTTCTCTTCAGGTTTATGCAGTGTTTCCTTTCCCTCTCTCGGGATAAATACACATTGCTGGCGACTCTGTGTTTTTTGCGCCACTCTCGCGTTTGTACCGTTGGATGCGAATCTTTCGAGAGCGACAGCTGGCGACTCTGCTGGGGATCGAACCCAGAATCTCTGGTTGACCTCTTGCTGGTCCATCCCCTTTAGCGAGTCGATCCTAGTGCTTGGTTGTTTTTTTTGTTGGGTGTTTATTTGTTGTGCTTTAGTATGTTGCATATTACTGTTTTACAGCTTTTATTGCATTGCATTTCATTACTGTCATACTGGATATTGCTGTGTTGTGCTGGCTGGTTTCTGTTTGGCAGGTTGGATTGTTCTGAGAGATAAGCCCAATACCCAGGCTTGAGTACACCCTAGGACTAGAGTGGAGAGTAGTGGGATCTACGTGCCTGCTTGGTACGTTTGTGTGTTCACGAAATCCACAACCAGACGAGGCTATCTTGTGACACATTCTGACGTGCGTGTCTTGCGCATTTCAGGGTGTTGATCTAGAGAGCTGTCGACTCTGGTGACCGTTTCTCCGATACCTCAGTTGCGCCTCTCCTCCCGACCTGTGATAATGGCAGACCAGAAATGGCAAACCCATTACACTTGTCGATCCGAGGACCCAATGCTGAGGGACTCGCATAGGATGACCTTATTTTTTAGGGGAATCAGTTGAGGCCTCCTCGATTGATGATGATGCCAAACCAGAAATGGTGAACGTATCATCATTTCTCGACCTGAGAGCCCGTGATATTGAGGATCCTCGCCTTTCTAGAACCCACATGTGAGATGGGATGGGTGTTTGCAGGTTTGCAGGAAACCGAAACCTTCAACCTACCCGATTTTCTGGATTTCTCATTCGCGTTTGATTATCTGGGTTTCTGGTTATCTCAGTGATTCGGTATTCTGGAATCCTGGTTTTCTGGGTTGTGGTTCTCGTTCAGTTAACAGCACAGCACATCCAGCAGTGGTTCCTTGATCCCATGCTTGCATGTGCATATCATTTTTCTTGCATTCTAGCATGTTTGACATTTTTCAGGGCTTGCATCTTACTCTTGATTCCGGTTTTCTGAGGTTGCCTTAGCATGGATGTCCAGAGAAAGAAGACTGTTGCTTATTCGTTCCCAGACCCGACCTTGACGTTGATTCACAAGCTGATTAGTATGGCTGGTTCCGGAGTTCGTACAGAGTTCAGTGGAAAGTATGGGAGACTTCTGAAGTTTGTCTACAGTATCTCCAAGTATGAGAAGGATGTCATTCATACACTTCTTCAGTTTTATGATCCGTCTTTGCGTTGCTTCACTTTCCCAGACTATATCTTGGCTCCAACGTTGGAGGAGTTCTCATTTATTTTGGGAATCCCCATCAGGCATGACATAGTATTCTTTTCTGAAGAACGCCCTGGGATAAAAGAAATGGCCATTGCTCTTCATATTGGTGAATCCGTTCTGAGCAATAATATTGTGCAGAAACAAGGAGCTAAGGGTTTCTTATTGAAGTTCTTGTTTGATCAAGCTTGCGTACATGTTAAAGAGAAGAATTGGACTGCTTTCCAAGCTATTCTGGCTATGTGCATCTATGGGATTGTCCTGTTTCCCAATGTTCCTGATCTGGTGGATATGCATGCTGTCAGAGTCTTTATTTCAAAGAATCCTATACCTACCTTGCTAGGTGATGTGTATCACTCAGTCCACTACAAGAAAGAAAATAGGCTTGGAAAAACTGTGAGTTGCTGTGCACCACTCTTATCTACTTGGTTTCTGAGTCATCTCCCCAAAGCTGGCGCTTTCGTTGATACGAGAGATTCTCTGAAGTGGTCAAAGAGGTTAATGGGCTTGACTGCTGACAACATTGTTTGGTTCAACCATGACTTGCTAGAAATGGAGATTATTTGCAAGTGCAGAGAATTCCCTAATGTACCCTTGATAGGGAGAAGAGGCGGAATTAACTATAATCCTTCCCTTGTTATCAGGCAGTTTGGTTATCCTTTGAGAGATCCACCTGAAGAGCGAGATATCAGAGAGTCCTTATTCTTCAATGGTACTGGGGATCAAGACATGATAAGGAGGATTGTGAATGCTTGGAAGCAGGTTACCAAGAAAGGAAAAACTTCATTCGGGAAATGTAACAACCGTGCCTTTCCTTCCTATGAAGAGTGGATTAAGAAAAGAGTAGAAGAGGAGCTTCTTCCTTTCCCAGTGGAACCACCTTTGTATCCTTTGATGATCGAGGCTTCCACGACTGTTGATGCAGAGAAGTATGATAAGTTATGGGCTGAGAAGGAGAAACTCTGAGAGGAGAATCGTGAGCTGGGCAGAGAGGTTGGTAAGTTAAAGCACGAAAAAGGTGAAGCTATCCATGCTGCCAGGTTGAAATCAGAACTTTTGGCTGTGAAGGAGAAAGAATTGTCTAAAGAAGCCACAGCCAGAGAGAAAGTGGCTCAAGCGTTGAAAAGTGTTAGCAAGGTCCTTTAGTCCAAAAAGAAAGAGTTAGCTTATGCTATGTCAAGAATTCACAGGTTCAGTGACCGTCGGAATACAGCAATTACTGCCAACAAGTTGAAAGAGGACAAGTATCTGGAACAGATCAAAGGTTTGAAGATAGAGCTTCGGAAAAAGGATAAGGAGATTTTATCAGGGATCTTTAAGAGGAGAGCAGTTGAGGAAAAGCTCAAGGAAACCATGGCAGATATGGAACAGCTGAAGATCCAAGCTGAGGTGAAAAGAGCCAGGAGCGAAGGTCCAAGTTCAGGTGGAGCTTCTGGAGAAGATGATTGGGAGTTGCATAGTCGTTATTTAATAGGAATCTTGCATAGGAGAGATCTTTTGATTCAGGAGTTGATTCAGAGGCCAGAGCATCCTAATACCAAGAAGCTTCTCAAGGAAGTGCAGAATTGGTGTAAAAAGAATGACGAATGGGGAATTTTAGCACGGCTGAGTCTTGATGATATGCTTTAGTTTCCTTGCTGTTGTTTTCTTTGTATTTCCGGGATCACCGCCAAGATTGTTGGTCGGGATCTTTGTTTATGCTTATTCAGACTTGTGTTGTAACAGATGCTTATTCTCTTTATATGATAAGGAATTCAGTTCTCTTCTGTTGTTAAAACTGGAATCAAGGGATAGATCGCCTTGATAATGTTCATACATGTTTGCATTTGCATTTGCATAATCATCTCATTTCTGCATAACAGGTTTATCTCTGGTCTTCTTATGTTCTCCTTTCTTCAGACAGGATTGCCGACCAACGTATTCATCGGTATTATACTCAGCCTGTGATAACCCGAGGATAACCATGGAACAACTCCGTGCAGAGGTGACTGAAATGAAGATTTAGATGAGGTAATTTGGGGAAGATATGTTGGTCATGTCCCAAGAACAGAAGTTGCTAAGAGAGGAAGTCAATCAGATGAGGACTCAGATGGGCCTGGTCATGGAAATCTTGAATAAAGTGTTAAAGAAGGAAAAGGATCATGTGCTCGCATCCGCAACAGAAATCCTTACTCTTCTCATCTCTTTGGGGCCTTTTCTAGATCATGGAGTGTCTCGTGAATCCCCTCCACAATCTGAAGTTTCTGAGCTCTCTCATCAGCAATCACTTCCTGCTCCCCAAGAGGATCCTAAGTCAGAGAGGCCTAAGAGGAAGTTTGATCCCATTCTAATGCCGTATGCACAGTTGCTTTCTTATTTGCTCGAGCTTAAACTAGTCGAACGTGTTAGTTTGAGACCTCTTTCCACAAAGATTCCTCTGGGACCCAATATGAATGCTAGGTGTGACTTCCATTCTGGGGCACCTGGTCACAATGTTGAGAATTGTACAAGGTTCAAGCATAAGGTCCAAGAACTCATTGATTCAGGGGCAATCAAGTTCTCATCAGAAGTGGAGACTCCTCCCCTCTTTGTAGGATCCACCTCATGTCATGGACTTTCTCCACAACCTTTTGCTACAGAAGCTCTACGTCAGCAACCTTTGTTTGTGCCTTAGCCAAATGTGGAAAGGAAAGTGCAAGCGCAGGTGAGGCGCCCAAATCAACATCGACAACAGAATTATCAGCAGCAGGGGAAACCGAGACCAAGAAGACCCAAGAGGATATTTGATCCTATTCCTATCCCTTATAGTCAGTTGTTTGCTCGTCTGCTCAAGAACTCTCTGATTCAAACGAGGAGTACCATGCCAGTGTCATACCCTATTTCTCCGGACTTTGACATGAATGCTAGCTGTGAGTTCCATTCGGGAACGTTTGGGCACACACTTGACGTCTGTAATGTGTTCCAACACAAGGTACAAGACTTGATTGACTCAAAGGTCATCACGCCAGATGGTACCCCTTTGGATTGAAGCTTCTTTGTCAGAGTAAGCACCAGATTGCAAGAGCATCATCAGAAGCAATAAGTCCAGACGGAGTCAAGTCTCCTCAACAATGGCAATCATTAGCTTCCTTTACTGCATTTTCATATGTAGCTTTCCTTTGTTTGTTTAAACATTGTCTGCATGTAAAAACTTGTTTGTGTTTGAATGTGGATTTTAATGCAATGATGTGTTATTCCTGAAGTATCTTACTTTTAAGCACTCATGTCATGTTTATATGCACTGCAATACCAACCTTTCTTGTCTAGAACTCTTGAGGGAGGATGACGAAATAAGAACGCAGATTTCTAATGGTACGCTTTTGGATAAAACCCTGTTAAGGATGTACAGGAATTGTTTCCAATTCACAAACACTGGAGAGATAAGGAGATAGACCTCTGTCAACCCCTTTGAGCCTAGTAGTAGGAGTTCTTTCTGAAAACGAAAAAACCCTCAACTTTAACCCAGGGGTAGGGTAGGCTTCAGTTAGTTTGACCAAGTGTTCAACTTTCAGAAGGAGTGTACATCTGAGGATCCATTACCTTCCATTCCACTATCAAGAGGTTAAGAGGTGTAGAACCACAATGGTTACTCCTTACCAACCGAAGAGTGAAACAATCACAGCCCTTTCAAACAAGTCAGGCAAAACGGTGTCACACGACTTGTTCAAAAAAAAAAGAAAAAAAAAGGCCTGCTAAGTCGAAAAACTTGAAAGCAAGTGACTTAGGCAAAAGTTAAGGCATCCCGCTGGACTTCAAAATTGAAAACTCAAAAGAGTCAGTCCAGGCAAAAATTAGGGAACAAAAAGCAAAAGAATGAGAAAGTGAAAAGCCAAAAGGATTACAAAGAAAATCCTCGATAAGAACAAAGTCGTGTGACTATAGACACAAAAGACAAAAAGGGACGACTGTTAGTCTAAAACCTCGTCAGGTGTCGAATCACCAATTGCATGGATTCCCTAAAAATCGGGAAACCTTTTGAGAGACGAGCGCTTGTGTCAAATTAGCTGAACATAGGACTAGAGAATATCATGAAGAGTGTGTGGGTACCAATAAACTTTGAGCCATAAATCCTTTTTTTCTCTTAAACCGCGAACCAGGCCACGCTACAACCCTTAAAAGTCCTAATTGAAACAGGGTTTAGTCTGAAGGCGTACTTCAACGAGATAGCGTTCCTGACTCCCATGAGTTGTGCTAATAAGATTTTTGTTGGTGTTGCATGTGCGTATTGCTTTCCTTTCAAAAATAAGTGTCGTAACTCGGTTGTGTGACATATTTTCAATAAGCACTTCAAGATTAACATATGTGTTGCATTTGAATAATCATTCTCAGAATAAACATTTTCTGCTTGCATACATTTGTTTGACATCAAAGAAGCTTACACGATGAACATCAGTCGAGAAGCTTAAACTGTCCAACTTGAGGTGCCTGAGACTCCAGAGGACATGTTGCTGAAAGATTATGTGGGAAAAACGTGTTCCCAGCCATTTGTGTTGAGATGTAACCAATCTGGGATAATCACACCGGGAAATCTCTTCAAAATGTAGCCAAGCTGGGGCATTCAAGTTGAGAAGGTCTTTTCAGAGTACAATCAACCATGGGGCATTCATGTTGAGAAAATTTCTTCGAACTGGGGCAATCACGTCGAGATTCGGTAAATCTCTCGAAGACTAGTCGGTCAGGGACAAATGTACTGTAAGGCTTGTACTGGGGCAGGTCACTTCAAGGGCGCGAGAAGTTTTTCCCTTCAAAATAAATTCAATCAATAACACCTCTGCAAGGTTCAGAATACTGTGGCAGAACATTTTAGGTGATTACGAACCCTCTCGAGGTGGTTTACTTCATGAATCATGAAGTATGGGACAACTATGTCCAGACCGGATACATCTCTAAGAGTTTGAAAACCCTGGGGCATTGTTGAACGCCAGGTTTTCTGTAAAATCCTCTTAAGATGATTGCTTCAAGTAGACCCTGTGGTATGGGGCAAGGTGGAGAGTTAAAGGAACTGTGTTTTGCTCTTGACAATCAATATGCAGAAACTTGAAGCATTGAGTTGTTCCCAGTGTGGGACTTTTGGAGTCTTTTCCCTCCAGCAAAGAGCCAGAGGGTATCTTTTTCCAACAAGGTGTGGGAATTGTTATTCTTCCTCAAGCAGAGAATTGTCCTATGTTCGAAAAGTACTTTTATGAAGGTTTCTTATCTCTAGCAGTAAAGATGGAATCCTTACTCTCAGCAAGGCAAGACGATAGAATATCGTCAAGAAGACGATGAGGAGTCAGAGTGTTCTCTTCCTCAACGGTCAGATCTAGTCATCTCAAGTAATTCAAAGTCCAATCTTCATTGGTATCTCCCTAGTAGAGCTGCTCTCTTCAGCTTTGAAGTCTGATCGTCCTCAGCAGTTTATTACTCTCCCCAGTAGAGTTGCTCTCACCAACTTTGAAGTCTGATTGTCCTCAGCAGTTTATTACTCTTCCCCATCAGAGTATCGAGGATCGTCTTCCTCGACGGAGTATAAAAAAGTGATTCCCCAAGCAGAGTCGTTGAGGATCGTCTCCCTCAGCAGGACATAAGAGGTTCACCCCAGCCAGAGTTGTGATTTGGCTCACCTTTCCTCGGCAGGTAGCCAGAAATTATCATTTCTACAGCCTCTTCTGTAAGAGATTGATAGAGCATGCTTTGCTCAAAGATGGTGTTTCCCCACAGAGTATGGGGCAGTCATTTTTCCTCTGCTAGTCAGGAAACAGTGTGTTTATCCCCTAGCAGAGTGGATGTTGACAACTACTTCTTTCCAAGCAGATGTGTCAATGAGAAGGTCTTCCCCCTCAGCAGGATATAAGAGGATCGTCCCCCTCAGCAGGAGTACAGAGGATTGTATACCCAGCTAAAGTTGTGTTTGGATTATTATTCCCCAACAAGCATTCAGAAGTTGATTGCTCTAAGGTGGATGTTGTTGTATCTCCAGCAGGAAATTCATGGACAAAGATGTTATTATCCCCACAGAGTCCTGGTGTCTACTTTCCTCAGTTGGTCAGAAAGTATAGCCTCACCGACAACGGCTTGATCTAATATTCCCCGACAGGGTAAAGGTAAGAGCATCTATTGACTTGTCTCCCCAAGCAGAGTCTGAAGGTGCTCATATCCCCAAGTAGAGTCTGGTGGTGATTGGTATCCCCAGCAGGTCTCAGGACCAATCGTTTGGCAGGCGTCAAATCCAAGTTCTGAAGTATTTGGTGATCCCCGGTGGAGGAGTTTACATCTTCAGTATTCATCTCCCTACCCAGCTGAGTGGGTATTATCTCGGAGTTTCGTCCATATCCAGCAGAATTGTTGATCTTGATATTCCCCGGCTGAGTGGGTATTCTATCGGAGTTTCTTCCATCTCCAGCAGAGTTGTTGATCTTTCATCCCCAACAGAGTGGGCTTTCTCTCGGAGCTTTCATCTCCAGCAGAATTTGTGATCAATGTCTTCCTCAGCGGAGTGAAGTCTTTCTCAGCAGGGTCTCTTATTTCGGAGGACAATTTATTTTTGTCGTCCCCAGGGGAGTTTTCCTTCGCCTTCAGCATTTATTTTGCTGAGGCACCTCTTTTGCATTGCATAAGCCTTCTTGCATGGGATCCTCCCAAACGCGTAGCATTTCCACTTCGTGTGGAGCATTACGGCAAAATTTAAACATATGCATTCGAAGCATAAGCCAGGTTTGATATCCTTTACCAGTTCCTTTCCCTAGCCGAAAGTGACATGATTCAGAAGATGTTGGTTAACATCACACCGCAACCAGTGGATTCGTCCTTCTTGTTGATCTTTCCTACACTCCCCCCGCAGAGTTGTCTGTTTAGATTTCTCTCTTCCCCAGCGGATTAATCTTTGTAGATCTGTTGATTCTACTTAATTCAGGTTTGAAAGTCCATCTTTTCGAGTTCGCCTTCGGCCATCCTCGTTATCCCAACTATTGGTTGGTATCTTTTCTTGGTTATCCCAACTATTAGATGGTACCCCTCTTCTATCCCAACTATTGGTTGGTATCTTTTCTTTTATCCCAACTATTGGTTGGTATCTCTTCTTGGTTATCCCAATTATTGGTTGGTACCCCTCTTCTATCCCAACTATTGGTTGGTACCCTTCTTTATCCCAACTATTGGTTGGTATCTTTTCTTGGTTATCCCAACTATTGGTTGGTACCCTTCTTTATCCCAACTATTGGTTGGTATCTCTTCTTGGTTATCCCAACTATTGGTTGGTACCCCTCTTCTATCCCAACTATTGGTTGGTATCCCTTCTTATATCCCAACTATTGGTTGGTATCTCTTCTAGGTTATCCCAACTATTGGTTGGTACCCCTCTTCTATCCCAACTATTGGTTGGTATCTTTTCTTTTATCCCAACTATTGGTTGGTATCTCTTCTTGGTTATCCCAACTATTGGTTGGTACCCTTCTTTATCCCAACTATTGGTTGGTATCTTTTCTTGGTTATCCCAACTATTGGTTGGTACCCTACTTTATCCCAGCTATTGGTTGGTATCTTTTCTTGGTTATCCCAACTATTGGTTGGTACCCTTCTTTATCCCAACTATTGGTTGGTATCTTTTCTTTGTTATCCCAACTATTGGTTGGTACCCTTCTTTTATCCCAACTATTGGTTGGTATCTTTTCTTGGTTATCCCAACTATTGGTTGGTACCCTTCTTTTATCCCAACTATTGGTTGGTATCTTTTCTTGGTTATCCCAACTATTGGTTGGTACCCTTCTTTTATCCCAACTATTGGTTGGTATCCCTTCTTTTATCCCAACTATTGGTTGGTATCTTTTCTTGGTTATCCCAACTATTGGTTGGTACCCTTCTTTTATCCCAACTATTGGTTGGTATCCCTTCTTTTATCCCAACTATTGGTTGGTATCTTTTCTTGGTTATCCCAACTATTGGTTGGTACCCTTCTTTTATCCCAACTATTGGTTGATATCTTTTCTTGGTTATCCCAACTATTGGTTGGCACCCTTCTTTATCCCAACTATTGGTTGGTATCTTTTCTTGGTCATCCCAACTTTTGGTTGGTACCCTTCTTTTATCCCAACTATTGGTTGGTATCTACTGTGTCTAAGTCCACTTTCGGTTGTCAAACACTTACCTTTGATCCCCACAGGTTGCAAATTTCCGGGTTCTTTTTTGTATTCAATCACCTTCTACCTTGAATGTCTAAGAACCGTTGCTATCACCCTTTCAGGTCCAAGTTGATTGAATAGGGGCAGCTGTAACACCCCAAAATTTGCCCTCTTACTTTTAGCTAACTGGCTTATGTTTCTTTGCATTTCTTGCATTAGCATTTATGCATGGCATTGGTTCTTAGCATGGGATCAAGGTACCGGGTTCATCTCAAAGGAGTCTCAAGCCTCAAGGTGGTTTGAGGAGTTCATAATATCTTTATAAGGTCAAGAATGGCAAAGGATTTCAAGTGAATCTTTCCCTCCTAACCAGAGGGACCAATTAGGGTTTTGGTTTCAAAAGAGCTTCTTGAAGGACTTTGTGGATTCAAGCATGCTCTCATGATTCCCATGTGCTCACAAACACTCATGGAGGAAGACTTGGCTAGTGATTCAATGTGGAAAGTGTTCAGTGGATCAGTTACTTGTGAAGTAAGCAAAAGTCAGCAGTTCAAAAGGAAAGTCAATCATGGGTTTTCAAGGGTTCAAATCATGTTTACCTAGTCCATGTACCTTTATTTGGTCAAGGAAGAGCATGAATGACATCATTCTTCAAGAATCAAGAGTTTGTGCAAAAGTTACTAAATTTGGAAAATGACCTATAATGAGAACTTTCCATTTTTGGCAGTTTTTCCACCACATTCAACTTGACTTTTCATCATCAAGGAAGCTTCAAATGAATTTTTATCCAAACATGAAAGTTGAAGATCTTTTTCTCCCATTTCCAAAAAGTACTAGATGGTTTCCATATCATTTGTGAAACTCAAGTTATGGTCAAAACAATGCAAGGTGCATTTTGAGGTTTTTTACATGTACCACTTTTTCCACCTTTTGCATTTTGGTACAAATTGACTTGTATTTGGTTCTATTGCTTCAAGTCACATTCTAATATCCAAGTACATTTCATTTGGCACAAGTTTGGCCCTTGAATCAAGTCATTTCATGCCATGTACCTCACTTTCTTCACATAATACAATTTTGCAAGATGGATTGAATCTCACAAATTAAACCATTTCAAAGCCCAAATTCAATTCAGGTGTGATTAGCAAGTGGAATGTGAGTGAATCATACTGATTTCATTGCCCATGCACGTGTGAATAAAGTGGTACAACACAAAGTGCATTTTGGCATAAACCATCCAAACTCATTAACCAAGGGATTAATCAAGTTTTAATCATGATCAGAGGTCTAATGAGGTGTATATAAGCTAACTCACACGTCCAAAGCTAGGTCATGCACTCTCATTTGCTCAGATTTGAAATTTTCACTCTCACTTTCTCTCATTTGAATCTCTCTTCTCACAAGGGTTTCTGAAGATTTCTTTCCATATTCTTGATCTACACACTCCATAGAATAAGAATCAACCACTGATTGAAGCTCATACTGAGGTTTTGGCCATATACGAATTTGAGTTGCTCTTCATCAAATCTCAAGATCCAGCCTGATTCAAACTTCTATTTGCATTTATTTTGCAAATAGAGCTCAAAAGAGGAAGATATGCACTCTTACACTGGATTTCTAGGAGTATTTTGCTTGTTTCAAGTTTCAGGTGAGTTGAAATTCATGATCCTAGAACTTAATTTTCTTGTGTGTATTGTGTTCTCTGTGAGTTGCTGATCATTCTGATGTGTTTTGTTTGAGATTTGAACGTGTATCATGGCTGTATTTTGGATCTGAAATTTTTAGATCTAAACTTTTCTTCTTCGATTTGCCTTATGTGTTGATTGTTTGATGAAATGGTTTGCATATTCTTGATCCTCATGAAAATTTGAGTGGAATAGTGCTCTTGTTTGTGGATTCTGGGAAATTTGAAGTTGCAGGTCGCCGGAGAAGACGACCGGAGCTAGGGCTCCGGCGTCTGGTTTGTTTTCAGGCAAGGTGAAGGTTTAATTGGAGAAGATGAAATCTGGACCGTCCATGTCCAGATCTGATGGCTCAAATGTGCCAAAACATTAATTTCACGTGTTTTTTATTGGTTCCGTTTTTAATATGTGTGTGTGCATCCTCACCATTGTTACCATGCGCTTTGATCTGGACCACATATCTTGCATAACGTTTGATTTGTTGACTGATTACCATGCGTTGATTGGATCTGATGGTCATTAGCCTGCCATCACATTAAAATTTCATGTGCTTATCACGTGCTTTCTTTTTAATTTCTGATCAATCATGTGTGTGCGCGTGTATCATTGTTAGCATGTGTGTGTGGATCTGAACCTCTCATCATGGTTACCTGTTGATTTTGTTGACTGAATATGGCATGTTGGATCAATCCTGTGGTGTGTGTGAGTCAAGATTTTTGACTGAATGCCATGTAAACCTGTTGACTTCGCTGATTGGGCTATTTGGACTGGACTTGCTTTCTGAACCCCCCTGTTGAGCCCATGTTTATTTTTGAACGTGAATACTGCTAATGCTGCACCCCTGGTTTATTTTCTTCCATTTTATTTTATGTAATTGTTTCATTTTTCATTTTTAATTTTTAAAATTAGTTTAATGCATCCAAAAATTCTAAAAAAACTCATGAGTCGTCTTTAGGATTTTATAAAATTTTGACAAATTTTATTTTTCATTTTTACTTTATTTTGTGCATCTAAATTAATTGTTTGATTAATTTCTTTTGAATTTGTTTCAATTGTGCACACCCTTCCTTGTTGATTTTTGTTCTCATCATCTATAGATGATATGCATTCCATTCTTTTTGCATACTTCAAAGGACACTTTGAAGTTCATAAAAACATTTTTATCATATTTTTAAAATCATTTAATATTGCATTTTGGTCCTTCTCTTTTGCATATTGAATCATGTTTCTTACTTGATCTTTGCTTAATTGTTTGAGTTGCTTAACTTGTGAATTTTTGTGAGATCTTTTGACATGTTGTTAGTCTCTGACTTAGGTCATTTGAGTTTTAATTTCACAATTTATGAATGTCATTTGATATATGTTTGCTTATTTGTGCTTAAATGACTTATGCATGACTATATCTTGACACCTCTTTACACAAGTTGCTTTGCCATGCCTAATTGATTGAGTTTCTTTGTGATTCTTTACATGAAATTTTGGTATGATGTTTATCCCTGGTTGAGGTCCCTTAAGACTTATTTTTGCAATTTGTGAATCATGTTAGGCATGTGTTAAGTGTTTGGACTTTTGAGTTTCCATTTGTGGATTACTTTGGTGCATGTCTTGAAGGTGTGGCTTGATGTTTGGACTTGTATAACTTGAGTTTGGTTTTGATATGATATTGATGCATATGCTACTGCCCTTTGAGTTCCTTACTTGGTTCTCATTTCACTTGAGCATAGTTGAATGCATTTGGTTTGAATTGTATGATGAATATCATTACCTTTCCTTTTGTGGACTTCTTTGGATCATAATGCTTCATGATATGAATCACTTTTGCACATGAGAATTGTTATTGATAATATGATTTTGGTTCTATCTTGCACTCATCTTTATCTTATCTTTCTCATTTCATTTTGATATGAAGTCCATGTATGCTTAATTGTGCATTTCATACAAGTATGCTTGCCTTTCTTTCATGTTTATCTTTGCATGCTTACTTGAGATTGTTTTTCATTGATATTTGAAACATTTTGATGATTTGAGTTGGACATTTATGATGTGATGTGCTTGCTGCCATTTATTGTATCTCATCTTCTCCTTCTCTTTCTCTTTTCTTCTCTTTCACTCTCTTCCTCCCATGAATCTCAAGACTTGTTTAAGTCTTGGATCCTATCCCTTTAGAGCTACCTAGTCCAACTTAATTTTTGATTAAACTTGGAGTAGGATTAGCATTAGGTTTTAGGTAGTTGTCCCTCCTAAGCCTCACTAACCATAGGTCACCCATGCATGATAACATTCGTCCCTGTGCCCTAGACTTTGGTGCAACGCAAGTTATGAACTAACTTAAAACACTTCTGTCTAAAAAACACAAAACAAATTCAAAACTTTTTATCCTTCGGGATTGCTTGGTTCCAGACCATTTTCAGAAAAGAGCACGTTACCTTCCGTCTGAGTCGCAAACAGGCATCGACCCTAACTGCCGGACGCGAATCTAACGTCGCTCATAAAAAACACTTACCCATCTGTGGTCGTACCCACGAACTACATTAGCTCTGATTCCTCTTTCTCATCCGATTGAGGATATGTAGGCACAAGACAGCAATTGTCTTGGCGAGCAACCTTCCCCCACAGTTCCCGTCCGAACTACGTTGACTCTGACTTTCCCATTGCACTGAGGGAGTACGTAGGCCTAGGGCATCGAATATGTCCTACCGAGTCCGTCTTAGTCACCCCCATTCCCGTTTTCTTTTGTTCAGCCATAGATAGTAGGACAACTCACCCTCCGTTTAGACAACAAGCGTGGATCCCATTGAGTACGATGGATGCGTGGGGTGCTAACACCTTCCCCTCGCATAACCGACTCCTAAACCCAGACTATGGTTGCGATGACCATGTCTTTCCCCCTTTCTCTTCAGGTTTATGCAGTGTTTCCTTTCCCTCTCTCGGGATAAATACACATTACTGGCGACTCTGTGTTTTCTGCGCCACTCTCGCGTTTGTACCATTGGATACGAATCTTTTGGGAGCGACACCTTGTGCGGGCAGCCCTTCAAGGTCAGTTGGATCGTAAAGAGATTCACCCGTGTCCGAGTCCCGAGCCAATCAACTGGACGCCGGACTACTTCGCAGATCAAATCAGAGACGTTGTCATAATCTTTGATCATCAACAGAACAAGGATGTATGTACCATCATCCCTCTACTGGACGAATCAAAGGTTCTTAGCCAGGAACTGATTGAAGTTACCTACGACAGTCAGAAAAATCAGAAGGCCCCTGTAGTTATCTATCTACCGGGACCATTACCGTATGAATCAGCTAAGGCGATCCCTTACAAAAATGGTGCAACAATAATTGAGAATGGAAAGGAAATTCCATTACCCGCCGTCATGAATATTGCAGACATCAGTCGGGTAACACGGAGCAGTCAAATCTTCAACCGAGGAGTTGGAGAACCTAACAGAGAAAAGGAACTTCAGACAGAAGCTCCTAATCTGCCAGTCAGTCCATCCAGTAATCCCGACCTTTCGAAAACAATGATGAGATGCTGAAACTCATACAAAGGAGTAAATACAACATTGTTGATCAGCTGTTACAAACTCCTTCAAAGATCTCAGTGCTATCACTTTTACTCAGTTCCGAAGCCCACAGAGAGGCTCTACAGAAATTCTTAGAGCAGGCCTTTGTGGAACAGGATGTGTCAATACGACAGTTCGATAGCATCATCTCTAACATCACTTCCTGCAACAACTTGGGATTTAGTGATGAGGATTTGCCGGAGGGGGGCAAAAGTCACAACATGGCGCTCAATATCACAGTTACCTGCCAGGACAACGCTTTAGCTAGCTGTTGCGGTGAAAATTGGATAACAATCTATGAATTAACTTGCATTATTTTCTTTTACAACCGTCTTTGATTTATCCGAAGGAAAGGTTCAAGATCGTTAAAAAAACCTAAAGGGGGGAGATCTAAGGTTCGGGGGTTAGTTACGCCTAGGGAAGGTATCAGCACCCTAAACGTCTGTAGTACTCTACAGGAGCCTCTTGCTAAGGTTTGTGTTATTTTATGTTGCTTGCTTAAAAATCTATGGGTAAAAGGTTGAAACCCCAGGGGTTAGTATCTAAGTATACTCGACAAAGCATCGCACCTTGCGCCTACGTATCCTCGGGAGTAGAATCAGAGTATGCGTAGTTCTACTAAGTAATGAACTTTTGACTATGGTCAAAGTTCACAGGGGGGAATGAGTATAAGCTCATTCTAGAGTTCAAGAACTCTCTAAATCTAAGTTATAATGATCCTATGTTGAAGTTTTAGTCAATAGGGAAAGTGAGTATTCATTAGGATGAAAATCACCAAGAGTATAAGAACTCTCTCCTAAGGCTAGTTATAACTTATTGGCTCTTAGGAGGCCAAGAAGTGAAAGTCATCTCCTAAGAGGCTACTAAGGTAAGATGGGGGCTATGACTTTAAGAGTCAATATTAATCACCTTCATTTGGAATAGGGGGAAAGATAATAGTTGATAAGATACTAAAAGATAACAAGCTAATGCAAACATGATGATTATAAAATGACATGAATATGATAATGAGATGAAACAAGATCAAGATGTCAATTCAAAGTTTGGAAACATACATGAGACAAAGATCAAACACGATGAATAGAAATAACATGACAAGGTGAATAAGGAAGTGCAATAAAACTTTAATAAGCATTCATAATCCAAGCATGCATAAAGGTCTCAAAAATTAATATTTTTACTAATTTCTTTTTATATATATGAAAAATAGATTTAATTAGAAAAATATAGCAAAAAGAATGGGATAAAAAGGATAAAAAACAAGTAAGTTATGATATTTTGAAAATTGAGCATACATCATAAAACAAATAAAACCAACAAGAAATAAAAAGAAAGAAATGGCATTTTAAGGGATTAAACTCATGCCATCTCGTTTGCAGCTTAAAACCTAAACCAATGGACCAACGCGCACATCTTGACATATAAAGGATAACACAAAAATATATTTTAAGACGAGCGAACTTCAGAAAAATAAATAAAAGGACCGGGGCAAGGCGGATTCGAACCCCAGTCCCAAGGGTCAGGCAAGGCGTGTTAAGATAAAGGGGCTTGCCACTAGGGTGGCAATACTTCCGGTAATAAACTTGAATCAAATAATATATGAACCAAATCGTGTGCGCATATTCAAACAAACCCAGCAAACACGCGGCCTGCCCACCATGATTCAAGTTTCAACCAGCCAAGCTCACAGGTGCATATCTCAATCAATTCTCCATTAAAATGAACAAAATAAAGGTCCAAAATCATCAGCAAAGAACATAGAATATGAACAAATCCATCACTTACACTAAATCTAATCATACAAATCGTGCACTGGTCATAAAGATGAGGTGTTAGTCAAGTTCATAAGCAGCCATGAGGAAGTTACAACACTCAGAACACACTAAATCAATGGTGAAACACACGAATGGCAATCATCAATACACAAATGATAAACACAAAAGCCAAGAAAGGGACAGTTGCATAAGACATGATTTTATTCTAAGTTAGATGCTGAGTTCAAAGTTCAAGAACGGGAATTCAAGCAAGAATTATGAGTGCATACAGTAGGGCACAACCAAAATGGTTGAACTGAGGATTTTGCACAAACAGATGGATACAAAGCAGACATGAGATCACATTTCAAAGCATCAAGGTTTAATGACACATAGAGATAACAGTCCTATTATTAATTCAAATCAAGATGAAATAGTTAGATTTAAATAGAGTCACTAATTGATAAGTAGAACAAAATAGCAGCACATTGGTCAAATGAGAAGGTTAAGTTAGGCAGTCAAGAATTAACTTTGGCATACACAAAAGAAGGCACACAGTCTCATGCTCATTCAAAAGTAAACTGCAAAAAAAAAGGACATATACAAATTCCAAAGACTTAAAACATGAAAACCGATTTACAACTAAGGTGTATGTGTGTGATCAGGCAAGCATGTGCTTATGTGTGGCATAATCAGACCCAAGTCTGCATACTTAAAGTCACAAAAAACTTGGCATGGTCATGAGAAGCAATTATTAAGAAACAGTTCAAGTGTACAAAGATAAGAACGTGTTGTGGCCATATGGGAAAAGCTGAAGGGCATGAATGTGACATGAATGTGGCCACTCAAGGATGCTAACAGGTCCTACTTTAAACAGTTCAGTTGGAGACACAAGACATAATGCAAATAAAATCAGTATTAGCAGGCATATGTATCAATGAGATATCATATAAGGTGACATGGCATCAAGGGGTGACAATGATTAACATAGTATCTCATTATAGCACACAGACAGAGTTTTAAGATAAAGGCAATCTTGGACAGGCAAGCTTACACACATATGGACAAGGTTTGGATTTGCACACCTACTAAGAATACATGGCTTGGAAGAAACAAGTTCACAGTTTTGAAACAAGTTAAGTAATCAATTGAGGCCTATCATACAGTCTAAGCAAGAGTGGCATGGCATGAAATCATAAAAAGCAAATGATCAAACTCATATGACATATTAGAATGCATAAGGCAGCAAGTCATGATGATAGACTATGCAATATTAAGAGATACATGGTTAGAAATGAGAATGAACTTGACATAAAGAAAGACTTAGAACTCAAGAAAAAAAGCAGATACATTAACAGATTATGAGCAACATCAAGACCGCACAATCAACATCAAAAACATAGACTTCAACAATTTCAACAGGGTTAATAACCAACTTAAAGCATGAGAAAACCACTCAGTCAGGAATACAATATTAAAGGTGTGCTAGAGTTGTGTACAAGCAATGTGAACCAAACTGTGGTATAAGTCAGGCATGGATTACCAATATTACAACCAATATTCAAAGAACTCAACATATCAGGTCAAGAGTTAGTGACAACATTTAGTTCAAAACAAAGAAGTTCAGTTAGCCAATCAATATTACATGGACAAAGCTATGGATTCAATAAGTGCAAGTAGTTCAAAAAAAACAAGGACACATTCATAAACCATTAGAGTCAGAAGTGCAGTTAACAGGGCAAGGAAGCAAAAAGCAAGCTGACATTTCAAAACAACTGTCTTAGGGAATAACAACAATACACATAAGTCACATGTATGGAAACACATTTGAACCAACATATAGAAGACTAAAATCTCAGGCCAGGGTTCTAAGAAACTAACATAAGCATTGCTCAACAGAATGTGTTCAAAGTTCAAGTCTCAATCATAATACAAAAATCAGGGTATGAACATACAACTCCCAAAACCAGGGCACTACATATTAGCTATCAATAAACATCAGCAATCAAGAACAAGTATTGATCCTTGAATAATCATAATATGGTGACAACTATAAGGCTTGATCAGAAATTGACAGCATAACAATATAAGGATAATGAACACAACCAAACCAAAAAGACATGATCCACCTTATAATGATTCATAGTACAACAGTTCAGAAATATTTCAAAGTTGGCATCAACATTATTATGCAGTCACAAAACATGAGCAACAGTATGATGTTTAGGATGAGAAAATCATAAAGATGATAAAGGAAGAAGAGTTACCGAGTGGAGTATGTCCACTGCACCTTCAACCTTGCTAAGATTCCTTTCTGAACTTGAGGCTCCAACAACCAAACTCTTCTTGCTCGCAACACTTGAAGGCTCAGAAAATTTGTGTGTTTGGGAGGAAAAAGTTGATGATTGTGAACTGAACCTGAACCTCTTTATATAGGCAATGAGGTTGGGCCGGGTTGAGAGAATTCCCACCTTCAAATGTTGGAGGCTAGGGTTTTGAAATTGAAACTCAAATATTGAACTCAAAGGGACAAACGCTCCCTCTTCTGATCATGTGCGGATGTTGCTGGGTTGAATCAACAACAAAATAGGCATTGCTTCTTGGTTCTCTTCTGTGGTAAGTAAGATAGGCATGAGAAAGGGAATCGAAAGCGACATTGCTTTGGCTAGTTCGCAGGGTGTGCAGAGTTGAGCTGAGAATGGAAAGCTTCACAATTGCTTTGTACAAGTTAATTCTTAAGAGCTTGAAGGGGAAACTCTTTGGTGAATTCGAAATCGAAAAATGCGCCAAGTTGTAATTTGAAATGAGCTTGAAGAATTGAAGATGTTTGGAATCGTTTGGAATTATTTTCTTCTGATACAAAACACACACGACCAAGGAAGAAGGAAGTGTTTCAAAACTACGTGTCAAGCTCCTATTGGCCCTTGTCCGGCGTTGAAAAATCAAAACGCAATAACCTATGTCTCATTGGTCGATGATATAAACTCAACTTCCAATCAGAATTCACACAAGAGATTAAATGGGCCAATTAAAATGTAACATGTACATACGAATAACTTTTTCTTTTCTTTCAAGTGGATTAAAAATGATTAATAATAAATGATAATTAATTAAAGCTAATTAATTAAATTGAAAACAAATTACCAACAAATTAATTAATTAAACTAAAAAACAAAATTAAATTAAATTAGTTGATGACTAATTATAATTAATAAAGATAAAGCTATTTGAATATATAAATAAAAAATTAGAATAAACCAAATTAAAATTAAATTAAATTAAAAATAAAACAAATAAAACTATTAAAATAAGTGTTAAATTGAAATAAAACAGATGAAAATAAGAAAATAGATATTAAAGTGACATACAGAGAAAAATAAATCACACAACATTTAGCAAAAAAGATGAGGGTAAAATTTGGGGTGCAACAGTTGCCCCTATTTAAATATGTTCACCTGATGACATGAGAGATGAAGATCCTCATGTAATCAACAGTGAAAGATATTTAAATATAGATAACCGAAAATTTTACCCTCAGATGCACACATATGCAATGCAACAAACATGATGCCAAGAAGATGCAAAGATGCAGACACAACAAGACACCAAAGGACAAACAGGAAGCAAAAAGAGACTCACCGGGGAGACTCCAAAGAAACACTGGGGAAAAAGACACACTCTTTCTGGGCATGAAACCAGAAAGAAAAACCTGATCACTGGGGATCAGTCCAAAAGAGACAAACAACCAAGCAAGGACTTCCTGGGGATTTCTTATGCTGAAGAGTTCAAAATGGGATCTTCAAGAAAAGCCAGAAAGACAGAAACAAACTCTGCGCATCAGATAAGAGTCTTGGTAAGGTAAATTGTTCCAAGAAGCTTAGCTTAAAGTTTCAAAAATCAAAGGTAAAGGTTCATGTTCGACTCGATTCGAACAAGAACAAATGAAATAAATAAGGATAAACAACGAGCCCATGATAACTCGAGGTTTAGGTCCACTGTTCGACTCGATTCAAACAAGGAAAGTTTTTAAAACAAAAGGCAATGTTCGACTCGATTCAAACAAAGACTCAGTTCAAGTTTGACTCGATTCAAACGAGAACGGTTTTAAAACAAAAGGCAATGTTTGACTCGATTCAAACAAAGACTCGGTTCAGGTTTGACTCGATTCAAACGAGAACGGTTTTAAAACAAAAGGCAATGTTCGACTCGATTCAAACAAAGACTCGGTTCAGGTTTGACTCGATTCAAACGAGAACGGTTTTAAAACAAGAGGCAATGTTCGACCCGATTCAAACAAAGACTCGATTCAGGTTTGACTCGATTCAAACAAGAACGATTTTAAAACAAAAGGCAATGTTCGACTCGATTCAAACAAAGACTCGGTTCAGGTTTGACTCGATTCAAACAAGAACGGTTTTAAAACAAAAGGCAATGTTCGACTCGATTCAAACAAAGACTCGGTTCAGGTTTGACTCGATTCAAACGAGAACGGCTTTAAAATAAGAGGCAATGTTTGACTCGATTCAAACAAAGACTCGGTTCAGGTTTGACTCGATTCAAACAAGAACGATTTTAAAACAAGAGGCAATGTTCGACTCGATTCAAACAAAGACTCGGTTCAGGTTTGACTCGATTCAAATGAGAACGGTTTTAAAACAAGAGGCAGTGTTCGACTCGATTCAAACAAAGACTCGGTTCAGGTTTGACTTGATTCAAACAAGAACGGTTTTAAAACAAGAGGCAATGTTCGACTCGATTCAAACAAAGACTCGGTTCAGGTCTGACTCGTTTCAAACGAGAACGGTTGCAAAAACATTAAGGCAAGACTTCTTGGGGAACAGAAAAGGTGTAAAGATTCAAATCTGGCGCGCAAAGGTCAAGACCGAACAAGCACGACGCAAACAAAGAAAGCCGGGAATGTCCTTACTTCACTGGGGAAATAAAGACAGGCACAAATAAAAGACCACAAGCAAAACAGAGCACAAAGATGCAAAGATGCTATGGTATGATGCATATGCTATGCTGACGAAACAGACAAGAAGCAAAAACCGAAGATGAAAAACGCCTCGACAAAGGATACCCAGCCAAAACTAGGAATGAAGAAGAGTCAACAACTTCGCTCGTGAAAAGAGTATTCCACTTGAGGCATAACGTCACGAGGATGACCATCGTGAATCTGATTTCTTCACTGGAGAAGAATCCGTGGAACATTTATCAAAATTAGCTGAAGTAACAGCTCACTAGGGAGCTAACAAAGTAATTATGCATCCCACTGGCATAATTATCATCTTCAAATCTTATCTGCCCCAGGCTATATGGTCTTTGTCAGAAGACGATACCAAGAGGATTTTATAGAAGAATTGGCATACAAAGTGTTTCAATGTCTTCAAACTCTTGAAGAGATCTCGGCGTAACTGCCCCAGATTAACTGCATTCACACAACAAAGTCCTTGAACTTGCTTTAGACCGGTTGTTTGATGATTTGGGGAACAAACTTGCCCCTGTCAGCTTGGTTGATTTGTGACGGAGATGTCCTTGACTTTTAGAGATTTACTGAATCTCGACCTGATTGCCCCTGATTAACCGATAGGTAATCAAAAGGATTTTACAGTAGAATTGGCATACAAGGTGCCTCAATATCTTTAAACTTTTGGAGAGATTCATGAGCCTTGACATGACTGATTCTGTTCAAATGTATTCGAGGTACTCAAACTGTGGTAGAAACTGCTGGGGGACGAACTTGCCCCTTGCTGATGGGTCATTGGAGCACACACTTGTCATAAGATGATCTCAAAGAGACTTGCCCCAATATTCTGAATTGCAGAGTTCTACCCCTGATTCACCAACCTCTTTGGATGATGAATAGGCAAACCCTCACACTTGGTTGCCCCTGATTGAGTCAAATTTCCTTGGCCGCCGACATTTTTTTGGGATTCCTTTGATATTGAATTGTATTGCAAACAAGTATTGTTTATTGAAAATTGGCAATTTCAATGAAACGTTTTAATGCAAACTTTTGGAAACAAAACTTTTTGACGAAAACAAACTCAGTGAAATGATTAAACAATAGAAAACCAAGTGGATCTGGTCATTTACAGAATGATAGATGAAGTGATCAACACACGCAAAATAGCAAAGATCATTAGGAGTCAGCTTAGTCAACCTTGTTGTAGTATACTTTCAAAACAACCTTACCTTGATTAGGTCTTTTAAGGGTTGTAACATGTGGTATGGTTCACGGATTATAAAGGCTCAAAGTTTATTTGTCCCACCCAATCTCCGTGATGAACTTCGATCCTAAACTCAGTTAACTCAAGCTATACATTCAAGTTTCCAAAGGTTAGGAAGTCACTTGATTTGAGAGCCGACTGGCGTCTTACACGAAGCGCCTGCATTTGATTGCATAACCAAGTTAAACTGAGAACTACCCTGCCCCAATGTTGATATTTTAAGGGCATTTTGTGTAAGGAAAGAAAACTCCTACTTCTAGGCTCGAAGGGTTAACGAGGGATTATATTCCTTATTTCTCAAGTATTTGGGAATTGAAACAATGCCTTACATCCTTGGCAAGGTTTAATCGGCAGCATACCAAAGCAATTATGAACACGAGGTTTTCATCATCCTTCCTAATCTTTGTTTAAATATAGATTGATATGGAGTAAAGCAGGGTAAAGATATATTTTTTTTGTGAACACAAGAATAAATGAGTGAAACGAATGGACTTAACCAAAATATGCACAAACATTTCATTAATATTACCAATTGAAAAGACAACAAAGTTAGTAAGCAAATACAAATTCAAAGTGAAGGAAATACAATTGAAAATACCGAAATGAACAAAACACAGCCAACTTTGGCGGATTGTTTGCAAAAGATTTTAGTTTTCGGGTCCAGACGGGAAAACGTCTTCATCACCAATCACTTGTTCCTTGTGGTATAGAACTTTGAGAGGCCTTGCAACTCCTTTGTCTTTTGCTTCAATAGTTGAGACATCAGCATCTGAAGTACCTTCCTGAGGTTTCAACTTCTTTAGCAGGCTCATCAGGTTCCCTTCGAACTCTTTGCATTCTTCAATGGGATGGCCTATTGTCCCAATGCGAAATTTGCATTCAGTCTTTGGGCGATCTTCTTCGAAGATTAAGTCCTTGCCATGGATCAGATCTTGCACAAGATGTTCTAAGGCTCGACAACTGTCCAAGTCATGTCCTTCGGCTCCCTTATGGAATTCACAAGTCAGGTTGGGATTGTACCAAAGTCCTTGCATAGGGGTGAGAAGTCGAGGAGTTACCAGCTTGTTTTGCATCAACAGTGGGAAAAGTTTGCTTAACGGCACAGGAATAGGCTGGTGGTTAAGTTTTCCTCTTTTGACAACACGCTTCTTCTTGTATTGGGAGAAACACACGTGGGAGACTGAAAACCCCTCTTTGTAGGCACCTGATGAAGATTGCGTTTGTGTGCAGGAATAGGACCAATGTTCAGCTGGCATGAGGCTTCCTCAAAAATAAATCCTGGGCATGGGAGATCCTTAGGAGATGGCAAAGGAGTGTCCTTGAAAGATAAAATATTTCTTTCCACTAAATCTTTCACAATATGCTTTAAAGCAAAATATCCTTCTAAATCATGGCCTGGTGCACCTTCATGGAATGCACAGTGAGCATTAGGACGGTAAGAAAGCGGGAGCAGATCCAGAGGTGGGTTTGGCGACCTTGTAGTTATTAACCCTTGTTGCACCAAAAAAGGATACAATGTTGTATACGACATCGGTATAGGAGGGATCGGAGGTCTACCACCCTGTCTGTCTTGGCGAGAAGTTTGAGTCCGTCGTGGATGAGCGGGAGCGTTAGGCGCTCGTTGATAAATTGGTGATTGAGACACTGATTGATAAACAGAAGCTTGATCGTTGAATATTGGCGTGATGGGATGAATGTGATCCTCCTTTTTCATTAGAGTTTGCAAAGTTTCCAAAACCCAATTCATCTGGCATTGGAGGACTCTGACCTCCTCTTTCAGTTTCTCCTGGTTCTTCAGAATTTCCTTCATCGTTGCCATTGTCCTGAATGCAGGCTAGGTATCCTTGTCGAGTCGGAAAATCAGGGTGACGGGTGCTGAGAACAAGACGACAATAAGACGAAGAAGAATGCACATGCAAATGCAAAAAATGCAAATGAGATGCTAATGCAAGCTAAATGGTGGTCGTAATTCAAGGGACTCAACATTGTATTTTGCAAATTTTAAGGAACATTTTTCTTAGAAGAAAATCTCATTTCATTTCATTGATAATAAAGTTTTTGGATTACAAAAAGAGATGATTACACCTTCAAAAGCCAAAATACAGAGTATGAAATAAAGAAAACTAAGTTCTAAACCATCCAATCAGTCTTCTCCCATCAATCTCATAGCGAGCTTCTGGTTTTCCTTCTGCAACCTCTCATTCTCATCAGCGAGCTTGATCAACCGTGACTTCCATGGTTCTGGTGGAGATGATGTGCTAGGAGAAAATAAATCTCCTTGCGCCTTCCTCTTTCTGACAGATTCTTCTTCCTTTCTCCTGAGATTCTTCTGAAGGTCCTCATTGCTTGTGAAGAAAAAAACAGGATCTCTAGAGCTAGCGGAATAGGATCATGACGATCATAAGGCATCTTTAACTCAATAGCTCTCTTTTGCACCCACTGAGTGTAGGATTCTGAAGCTAAAACACTCAGGTTTTCCCAAAGCAGAGATTCCTTTTGTGTGAACACGACGCCAAGTGTGAGCCATCTTTTCCCTAAGCACAGGGTCCTTATCTTCCTCAAAGAAAAAACCTTCCAAATAGATGTTGTTAGGCTTAGCTTCCATAGAGTAACCATGTTGACGACAAGCCAAGGCTGGATTGTAGCTTATGCCTTCTTTTGTACCAAGAAGAGGTACGTTAGCAAATCCTCTACAGCTAACAATCGTATCTTTGCCTTTGAGCATTGGGTAGTACCACTCTAGATCGGTGTTGGTGAGAGACATGATCTTTTCCGACCAAAGAAGTCCATCTTGGAGATCCCAAAAGGTCTTAGAGCGGGGTAAGTGTGAAATAAACCACTTATACAACAATGTGGCACAGCAGGTTACCATTCCTCCCTTATGAACAACCCTCAAATGCACTGAATGGTAGGCGTCAGCAAGTAGGGTTGGAACTAGATTTCCAATGATAAAGATCTTGATTACATTCATATCAACAAAGTTTTCAATGTTGGGAAACAGAAATAACCCATAGATGAGAAGGGCCATAACAGCTTCATAATCCACCATATTTTTCATGTTAACATAATAACTGGCTTTCTCCATTAGAAACTTGGCAGGCAACCCAAAAAGTCCTCCCTTGACAACCAAGTTAGCCTTGACGTCTGAAAACTTGAGGTGAGCAGCCTCTGCAATTTCCTTCTCCTTAGGTGTCTTTTCCAAACCAGAGTAAGGAAGGCTTGGAGTAATAGGAATATCAACCAAAATAGCATACTCCTCAAGCGTAGGCATTAACTGATAATCCGGAGGTGAAACAATGGTACATGGAATCATAGAACTGCATAAGAGTAGGGAACATCCCATCTACCATCTTTGACTTCATCAGAGAGAAAATCTTCCCATACTTGTCTCGGAACGTTGTTGATTCATTGATTGGCTTACCCAGATTCTTCAAATCTTCCAATTTTGGACTGATGAAGGTGTACTTCTTTGTTTTCCTTTTTTCAAAATCCATCCTATAAAGTTTGCAAGACAAAGTTGAATTCCTTGAATATACACAATGCATATGATGCAAGGATGAATGCAACAAACACACATAGACAGATAAGCACAAAGCATATAAGGAAACCTAAGTTCAAAGTCACGAGCATGGAGCCAAAGGTCTACCCATCCCAAAAGGTGTGTACTATGGGTTTTCCAATGATAGAACAGCGTTCTTACAAGATCCCAGAGTCGACAACCCATCTTTTGGATTTTAAAGATTTCCCAGATAACTTGGTAATCAATAAAATTCTCAAGAGGATCTCGTCTGAGTGTAGTATCGCGTGACAACCAATTCAGAAATAGACTCCATCATGGTCACCGCACTACATCCTAAAAAGGCTTAGTGGGGTTTGGAAACTACGGTTCTCAGTATCAATGGCACCTAAATTGAGAGTAGCACGCTTTCACGAATAGGATCGTTCAACATGACTAAACTCTCAAGAGGGCCTAAACTGAGTGATGGTGTCTCAAGTTAACTTTTTCAGGAATCAACTCCTTCAAATCCTCCTTGAATATACCATCGTCCTATCATAAGTGCACTCAAAATTCGGGTTAGGATTTATCTCACCACTCAACAATGTCAAACCCAAAGAAAGAACTCAAGCAAATATACAGACATACACAGATATGTACAAGCATAGTAAACAAACATAAATAACATAAGCAAAAGCAAGGTGGGTTTAACCCTCAAAAAGTTTTACAGATCCCCAGTGAAGTCGCCATTTCTGTTGCGGTGAAAATTGGATAACAAGCTATGAATTAACTTTCATCATTTTCTTTTACAACCGTCTTTGATTTATCCGAAGGAAAGGTTCAAGATCGTTAAAAAAACCTAAAGGGGGGAGATCTAAGGTTCGGGGGTTGGTTACGCCTAGGGAAGGTATCAGCACCCTAAATGTCTGTAGTACTCTACAAGAGCCTCTTGCTAAGGTTTGTGTTATTTTATGTTGGCTTGCTTAAGAATCTATGGGTAAAAGGTTGAAACCCCAGGGATTAGTATCTAAGTATACTCGACAAAGCATCGCACCTTGCGACTACGTATCCTCGGGAGTAGTATCAGAGTATGCGTAGTTCTACTAAGTAATGAACTTTTGACTATGGTCAAAGTTCACAGGGGGGAATGAGTACAAGTTCATTCTAGAGTTCAAGAACTCTCTAAATCTAAGTTATAATGGTCTTATGTTGAAGTTTTAGTCAATAGGGAAAGTGAGTATTCATTAGGATGAATATCACCAAGAGTATAAGAACTCTCTCCTAAGGCTAGTTATAACTTATTGGCTCTTAGGAGGCCAAGAAGTGAAAGTCATCTCCTAAGAGGCTACTAAGGTAAGATGGGGGCTATGACTTTAAGAGTCAATATTAATCACCTTCCTTTGGAATAGGGGGAAAGATAATAGTTGATAAGATACTAAAAGATAACAAGCTAATGCAAACATGATGATTATAAAAAGAAATAAATATGATAATGAGATGAAACAAGATCAAGATGTCAATTAAAAGTTTGGAAACATACATGAGACAAAGATCAAACACGATGAATAGAAATAACATGACAAGGTGAATAAGGAAGTGCAATAAAACTTTAATAAGCATTCATAATCCAAGCATGCATAAAGGTCTCAAAAATTAATATTTTTACTAATTTCTTTTTATATATTTGAAAAATAGATTTAATTAGAAAAATATAGCAAAAGAATGGGATAAAAAAGATAAAAAACAAGTAAGTTATGATATTTTGAAAATTGAGCATACATCATAAAACAAATAAAACCAACAAGAAATAAAAAGAAAGAAATGGAATTTTAAGGGATTGAACTCATGCCATCTCGTTTCCAGCTTAAAACCTAAACCAACGGACCAATGCGCACATCTTGACATATAAAGGATATCACACAAATATATTTTAAGACGAGCAAACTTCAGAAAAATAAATAAAAGGACCGGGGTAAGGCGGATTCGAACCCCAGTCCCAAGGGTCAGACAAGGCGTGTTAAGATAAAGGGGCTTGCCACTGGGGTGGCGATACTTCTGGTAATAAACTTGAATCAAATAATATATGAACCAAATCGTGTGCGCATATTCAAACAAACCCAGCAAACACGCGGCCTGCCCACCATGATTCAAGTTTCAACCAGCCATGCTCACAGGTGCATATCTCAATCAATTCTCCATTAAAATGAACAAAATAAAGGTCCAAAATCATCAGCAAAGAACATAGAATATGAAGAAATCCTTCACTTACACTAAATCTAATCATACAAATCCTGCACTGGTCATAAAGATGAGGTGTTACTCAAGTTCATAAGCAGCCATGAGGAAGTTACAACACTCAGAACACACTAAATCAATGGTGAAGCACACGAATGGCAATCATCAATACACAAATGATCAACACAAAAGCCAAGAAAGGGACAGTTGCATAAGACATGATTTTATTCTAAGTTAGATGCTGAGTTCAAATTTCAAGAACGAAAATTCAAGCAAGAATTATGAGTGCATACAGTAGGGCACAACTAAAATGGTTGAACTGAGGATTTTGCACAAACAGATGGATACAAAGCAGACATGAGATCACATTTCAAAGCATCAAGGTTTAATGACACATAGAGATAACAATCCTATTATTAATTCAAATCAAGATGAAATAGTTGGATTTAAATGGAATCACTAATTGATAAGTAGAACAAAATAGCAGCACATTGGTCAAATGAGAAGGTTATGTTAGGCAGTCAAGCATTAACTTTGGCATACACAAAAGAAGGCACATAGTCTCATGCTCATTCAAAAGTAAACTGCAAAAAAAAAGGACATACAAATTCCAAAGACTTAAAACATGAAAACCGATTTACAACTAAGGTGTATGTGTGTGATCAGGCAAGCATGTGCTTATGTGTGGCATAATCAGACCCAAGTCTACATACTTAAAGTCACAAAAAACTTGGCATGGTCATGAGAAGCAATTATTAAGAAACAGTTCAAGTGTACAAAGATAAGAACGTGTTGTGGCCATATGGGAAAAGTTGAAGGGCATGAATGTGACATGATCAATCACCACTCAAGGATGCTAACAGGTTATACTTTAAACAGTTCAGTTGGAGACACAAGACATAATGCAAATAAAATCAGTATCAGCAGGCATATGCATCAATGAGATATCATATAAAGTGACATGGCATCAAGGGGTGACAATGATTAACATAGTATCTCATTATAGCACACAGACAGAGTTTTAAGATAAAGGCAATCTTGGATAGGCAAGCCTACACACATATGGACAAGGTTTGGATTTGCACACCTACTAAGAATACATGGCTTGGAAGAAACAAGTTCACATTTTTGAAACAAGTTAAGTAATCAATTGAGGCCTATCATACAGTCTAAGCAAGAGTGGCATGGCATGAAATCATAAAAAGTAAATGATCAAACTCATATGACATCTTAGTATCCCTAAGGCAGCAAGTCATGATGATAGACTATGCAATATTAAGAGATACATGGTTAGAAATGAGAATGAACTTGACATAAAGAAAGACTTAGCACTCAAGAAAAAAAGCAGATACATTAACAGATTATGAGCAACATCAAGACCGCACAATCAACATAAAAAACATAGACTTCAACAATTTCAACAGGGTTAATAACCAACTTAAAGCATGAGAAAACCACTCAGTCAGGAATACAATATCAAAGGTGTGCCAGAGTTGTGTACAAGCAATGTGAACCAAACTGTGGTATAAGTCAGGCATGGATTACCAATATTACAACCAATATTCAAAGAACTCAACATATCAGGTCAAGAGTTAGTGACAACATTTAGTTCAAAACAAAGAAGTTCAGTTAGCCAATCAATATTACATGGACAAAGCTATGGATTCAATAAGTGCAAGTAGTTCAAAAAAAACAAGGACACATTCATAAACCATTAGAGTCAGAAGTGCAGTTAACAGGGCAAGGAAGCAAAAAGCAAGCTGACATTTCAAAACAACTGTCTTAGGGAATAGCAACAATACACATAAGTCACATGTATGGAAATACATTTGAACCAACATATAGAAGACTAAAATCTCAGGCCAGGGTTCTAAGAAACTAACATAAGCATTGCTCAACAGAATGTGTTCAAAGTTCAAGTCTCAATCATAATACAAAAATCAGGGTTTGAACATACAACTCCCAAAACCAGGGCACTACATATTAGCTATCAATAAACATCAGCAATCAAGAACAAGTATTGATCCTTGAATAATCATAATATGGTGACAACTATAAGGCTTGATCAGAAATTGACAGCATAACAATATAAGGATAATGAACACAACCAAACCAAAAAGACATGATCCACCTTATAATGATTCATAGTACAACAGTTCAGAAATATTTCAAAGTTGGCATCAACATTATTATGCAGTCACAAAACATGAGCAATAGTATGATGTTTAGGTTGAGAAAATCATAAAGATGATAAAAGAAGAAGAGTTACCGAGTGGAGTATGTCCACTGCACCTTCAACCTTGCTAAGATTCCTTTCTGAACTTGAGGCTCCAACAACCAAACTCTTCTTGCTCGCAACACTTGAAGGCTCAGAAAATTTGTGTGTTTGGGAGGAAAAAGTTGATGATTGTGAACTGAACCTGAACCTCTTTATATAGGCAATGAGGTTGGGCTGGGTTGAGAGAATTCCCACCTTCAAATGTTGGAGGCTAGGGTTTTGAAATTGAAACTCAAATGTTGAACTCAAAGGGACAAACGCTCCCTCTTCTGATCATGTTCAAATGTTGCTGGGTTGAATCAACAACAAAATAGGCCTTGCTTCTTGGTTCTCTTCTGTGGCAAGTAAGATAGGCATGAGAAAGGGAATCGAAAGCGACATTGCTCTGGCTAGTTCACAGGGTGTGCAGAGTTGAGCTGAGAATGGAAAGCTTCACAATTGCTTTGTACAAGTTAATTCTTGAGAGCTTGAAGGGGAAACTCTTGGGTGAATTCGAAATCGAAAAATGCACCAAGTTTTAATATGAAATGAGCTTGAAGAATTGAAGATGTTTGGAATCATTTGGAATTATTTTCTTCTGATACAAAACACACACGACCAAGGAAGAAGGAAGTGTTTCAAAACTACGTGTCAAGCTCCTATTGGCCCTTGTCCGGCGTTGAAAAGTCAAAACGCAATAACCTATCTCTCATTGGTCGATGATATAAACTCAACTTCCAATCAGAATTCACACAAGAGATTAAATGGGCCAATTAAACTGTAACATGTAAATACGGATAGCTTTTTCTTTTCTTTCAAGTGGATTAAAAATGATTAATAATAAATGATAATTAATTAAAGCTAATTAATTAAATTGAAAACAAATAACCAACAAATTAATTAATTAAACTAAAAAACAAAATTAAATTAAATTAGTTGATGACTAATTAAAATTAATAAAGATAAAGCTATTTGAATATATAAATAAAAAATTAGAATAAACCAAATTAAAATTAAATTAAATTAAAAATAAAACAAATAAAACTATTAAAATAAGTGTTAAATTGAAATAAAACAAATGAAAGTAAGAAAATAGATATTAAAGTGACATACAGAGAAAAATAAATCACACAACATTTAGCAAAAAATATGAGGGTAAAATTTGGGGTGCAACACCAGCGTACTGGTAGACACAGGATCGGCCAACATCGTTATGCCGAAGTCCACTTTAATGTGACTATCATTCAAAGGGTCCCCGATGAGGGGCAGTGAGGTCATCGTCAAAGCATTTGACGGGTCTCGGAAAGCAGTTATCGGCAAAGTTGACCTTCCCATAACTATCGGTCCTCACACTTTCCTAATCACTTTCCAGGTCATGGACGTCCGGGCAGCGTACAGCTGTTTATTAGGAAGACCTTGGATACACCAGGCTGGGGCAGTCACTTCGACACTTCACCAGAAACTGAAGTTCGTCAAGAACGATCAACTCATCACGGTTTGTGGAGAACAAGCCTTGATCGTGAGTAACCTGTCATTATCTACTTGTGTAGAACCCGAGGAGGTTGTTGGGACTCAGTTCCAAGCACTTTCAGGGGGCAATGAGAATCAATCAGAGAAAGGAACCTCGATTTCCTCATACAGAGATGTTCTCAAAGTGATCGAGAATAACAATGCAAAAGGATGGGGACAACTTGTCATTCCTACTGATAATAAAACAAAGAAGGGTCTTGGTTTTTCTGCGACCTGTACCCGGATAGCTGCTAACGATGAAAGTCTTCATCCCATTCAGGATTTCTTCCACAGTGGAGGTTTCCTTCACCTAGTGCCTCAAACAATCCATACTATCAACGAGGGAGATTCCTCTGATACGGATGAGGAATGGAAGTCCTATCTTAACAAAGACGGTTATATGTCTCAAGAAGAGGTGTCTACGCCCTTTTGCTATCCCGCACAGAGTCCGAGATTTATACCGAGGTCAGATGTCGAAATGATATACGGAGATTATGATCCTGAAGGATGCCGTGCTCCACCAAACTCATTAGAGGAGGACACTCTGATGAAATACAACTTTGACCACGACTATTACAGCCCAATGGATGCCCTGCCTATCTGGCAGCCGTACCCAGGAGACTTGGGGCAAGAAAATCAGCCGAACAATGAAAATTAGCTGAGCATCATTGAAAAGAATACCTGCGTCCCCACCATGTCATGGGATCAACACTCAGGTTATTCAGAAAATATCTAGTACGACGATGAATTGGCAAAGCTTGCAGGGCTAAAATTCATCAACTACATTTTTCCTGAGGTCAACGTCATCGAGAGAGATGACTCCTACAGTTCCAAAGAAGTGTGGGACACCTTGGGACAACCAAGTGGAAAATTTGACTTCATGGTCAAGTACACCGCTCCCGAAAGCTCTCGTATCAGGCTCGAAGACATCCAGCCAACTGGATGGGGAGATATACCTGAGAGCACAAATACTATACAAGTACAACAGAGGAACCCTCCTACAACAACTCTGCCTGGGAGATAGATTCCAATGATCCTGCTCTGCCAGAAATCAGCGTCATTTCTGAAGACAAATCAAGGAAGGTACCAGACTTTGTGATTCACAGAGGAGTTCTCCGCCAATGGGTTGTTGTCGATGTTCCGAAGATCGTTCATAACTCAAAGTAATTGCCGTCCTTAACCTTTCACCCTGCCTAGGTGAAACTGATGTTTTGATAGGGCTCACTTTCTGTAAATATCCCTCTTCGCTTTGCCCAAAGCGATAGAGTTTTGTTTTATAGGGCTGTAGTTTTAGGAATCGACTTGATAAAAAATAGAATAACGTCATTCTGTAATCTCCGCATTAATTGTTGTTTTCTCTTTTCACTTTTCTCAGAAAATGGTAATCCTAAAAAACAATTCAAAATAAACAAGTAGTTTTTCAAAAAAAATACACTGCACACACTTGCATTTTCTCTATCTCTTGTAAACACAAATCATCACGTCATGCAGATTGCTTATTTTAAACCCCATTGAACCATATGATCCGATGCCTTCTCCCAACTTTGAGTTCCCGGTATTCGAGGCTGAAGAAGAAAATGACGAAGAAATTCTGGAAGAGATCTCCCAACTACTCAAACATGAGGAAAGGTCCATTGAACCTCACAAAGAGCCGTTGGAAACGATCAACGTGGGTTCAGAAAAAGAGAGAAAATAAATCAGGATTGGGGCACTGCTCAGTCCAACTGCCAAAGAGAGTTTGACAAAGCTTCTCAGAGAATTTCCCGATGTGTTTGCTTGGTCCTATCAGGACATGCCAGGGTTGGATACCAGCATTGTTGAACATCATTTACCATTAAAATTGGAATGTCCGCCAGTAAAGCAGAGGTTGAGACGGACTCACCCGGACATGGCCGTCAAAATCAAAGAGGAGGTACAGAAACAGATTGACGCGGGTTTCCTCGCCACGTCAGAATATCCTCAATGGTTAGCCAATATCGTACCCGTTCCAAAAAAGGACGGAAAAGTCAGAATGTGTGTCGATTATAGAGATCTAAACAAGGCTATTCCAAAGGACAACTTTCCTTTACCACACATTGACATGCTGGTTGACTGTACAGCAAAGTTCAAAGTTTTCTCCTTCATGGATGGATTCTCGGGCTATAATCAAATCAAAATGGCGCCGAAAGACATGGAGAAAACTCCGTTCGTCACCCCATGGGTACCTTTTGTTACAAGGTAATTCCATTCGGATTGAAGAACGTTGGGGCAACCTATCAAAGAGCCATGACTACTCTGTTTAATGATATGATACACAAAGAAATTGAGGTATATATGGATGATATGATTGCAAAATCTAAGACAGAAGAGGAGCATGTGACCCACCTGTCAAAACTATTTGAGCGGTTGAGAAAGTACAAAATCCGCTTGAATCCCAACAAATGCACATTCGGTGTTCGTTCAGGGAAACTCTTAGGGTTCATCGTCAGCCAGAAAGGAATTGAGGTTGATCCTGACAAGGTCAAAGCCATTCAAGAAATGCCTTCTCCGAAAACTAAAAAACAAGTCAGAGGATTCCTGGGAAGTTTGAACTACATCTCCAGGTTCATATTCCTCATGACCACGACATGCGCGCCAATCTTCAAATTACTCAAAAAGAATCAGGACTGCGTTTGGACAGAGGACTGCCAAACCACCTTTGACAGTATTAAGGAATATCTGTTGAACTCACCGATTTTATCACCTCCAGTGGAAGGAAGGCCATTGATCATCTACTTAACAGTCTTGGGAGACTCTATGGGCTGTGTGCTTGGCCAACAAGACAAAACGAAAAGAAAAGAGTCTGCCATTTACTATCTGAGCAAGAAATTCACCGACTGCGAGACTCAGTACACTATGCTTGAGAAAACTTGTTGTGCTTTGGCTTGGGCAGCCAAACGTCTTCGCCAGTACATGATTCGTCACACTACTTGGTTAATCTCTGAAATGGATCCAATCAAGTATGTATTTGAAAAACCTGATCTCACGGGAAGGATTGCCCGTTGGCAGATGTTGTTATCAGAATACAACATCGAATACCATGCTCAAAAAGCCGTTAAAGAGAGTATTTTAGCCGATCATTTGGCTCATTAACCGATTGACGATCAGGAATCAATCGGGTTTGACTTCCCAGATGAAGATGTCATGTATCTAAAAATGAAAGATTGTGGTGAACCGTTACCCAGTGAAGGGCCAGAACCAGGTTCCCAGTGGGGACCAATCTTTGACGGAGCTGTCAATCATTACGAAAATGAAATTGGGGCAATCATCATAACACCTCAGGGTACCCACATTCCTTTCACTGCCAGACTTATATTCAAGTGTACAAACAACGAGGCCGAATACGAAGCTTGTATCATGGGTCTCGAAGAAGCAATCGACTTAAGGATCAAAAACTTGGATGTATATGGCGACTTAACCTTGGTTATCAATCAGATTAAAGGAGATTGGAACACATACCAATCAGGATTGATTTCTTACAAAGATTATGCAAGAAGGTTGTTACCCTTCTTCAACAGAATTGAGTTTCATCACATCCCTCGTGATGAGAATCACATGGCTGATGCATTATCCACTCTCTCTTCCATGATTAGTGTAGGTCAATGGAATGACTTACCTAAGATCGACATAATGCACCTTGAACAGCCCGCTTATATCTTCACGATTGAAGCAGTCCTAGACGACAAACCTTGGTATCACGATATCAAATTCTTCCTTTAGAAACAAGAGTACCCACCTGGGGCATCCAGGAAAGACAGAAAAACCCTCATAAGACTGGTTAGAAACGGCTTCCTGAGCGGTGATACACTCTATAAGAGAAATTTTGACATGGTATTGCTTCGATGTGTAGACAGACCAGAAGCAAACATGCTGATGAAAGAAATTCATGAAGGATCCTTTCGCACTCATGCCAACGGACACACAATGGCGAGAAAAATTCTAAGAGCAGGATACTATTGGTTGACAATGAAATCTGATTGCTACAAGTACATGAGGAGGTGTCACAAGTGTTAGATGTACTCAGATAAAATCCATGTACCGCCTACCCATCTCAAAGTTCTTTCTTCCCCGTGGCCTTTTTCCATATGGGGAATCGACATGATTTGCATGATTGAATCTAAGGCTTCAAATGGACATCGATTCATCCTGGGTGCCATTGACTATTTCAACAAGTGGGTCGAAGCAGCGTCATACGCCAATGTAACCCGACAAGTGGTAGTCTGATTTATCAAAAACAATATCATCTGCTGTTATGGTGTTCTGAGCCAGATCATTACTGATAATGGATCTAACTTAAACAATAAGATGATGAAGGAGTTGTGTGCTGAGTTCAAGATCGAACACCATAACTCATCTCCCTACCGACCCAAGATGAACGGAGCGGTAGAAGTGGCTAACAAGAACATCAAAAAGATCATTCAGAAGATGGTTGTAACCTATAAAGACTGGCAAGAGATGCTACCCTTTGCTCTTCACGGTTATCGTACATCTGTCTGCACTTTAACATGGGCAACCCATTTCTCTCTAGTATATAGCATGGAGGCAGTGCTTCCCATTGAAGTAGAGATCCCATCAATTCGGGTATTGATGGAAGCTAAGCTAACAGAAGCTAAATGGTGTCAAAGCCAACACGATGAGCTGAATCTGATAGAAGAAAAGTGAATAACGGCACTATGCCATGGTCAGTTGTATCAGCAAAGAATGAAGAAGGCGTTTGACAAAAATGTCCGACCTCGCGTCTTCGGGAAAGGAGACCTCGTGCTAAAAAAGATACAATCATTTCTCACTGATTCTCGGGGCAAATGGACTCCGAATTATGACTCCGAATTATGACGGCCCCTACGTGGTCAAGAAAGTTTTCTCAGGCGGTGCCTTGAGACTTGCACCATGGACGGAGAAGAATTTTCCTACCCCACGAATGTTGACATAGTCAAGAAATACTTCGCCTAAATAAAAAAAAAGAAGAGAAAAAACGTCTCGGTGGATTGAAAACGCAAAAGGGCGGTCCAGGCAAAAATTAGAGACATAATAAAAAATAATCCCGATGGATTGGAAATCTCAAAGTACAATCCAGGAAAAAATTAGGGATAATGGCAAGTAACTACGTCCAACAGGGGCAAATCCATCAGCAACAGTCATGTCATCCATCAGAAAAACTTCAGTCAAGGTCATATTCGACAGAAGCTCAGGATGTCTCGAATTCAAAGTTGGTAGAAGGATAGTGGTCGTTATGTTTCAATGTAGCCCTTTTCCCTTAAATTACAATTTTCTAACTTTGTAAATACTCTATGGAATCACGCGCCTGATTTCCATCCTATAAATAAAATTTGAGCCCTTGTGCTTTTGTTTGCAATTCTTATTTGTTTTAGCTTTACAGAACGACATTTTAACATGATCAACGATTCTTGAAATAAAACAAAAATGAATTTAATTGATAAAATTTTTCTGCTTTTAAAATAAAGATGGCAATTTCTTTCGACTGTTGAACATCGAAAGAACATCGAACGCTTCTCCAGAAGTAAGCGAACTTCAAAGTACAGAATCAAAGTACTCCTTCTAAACCAGTGCGCCTGAATGAAGGATCAATTATGTCAGAGACCATGTTTCATATGACACCCCCTCGACAGAGTTCTCATCTCCTAAGCCCGATCAACGGTTGTTCCCCCAGGGACTACTTCTCCTAAGCAAGGCAGAATTGCTATCATGAACCAGCGATACTTTTTATCTCCCCATTATGGCCGAGTATCCAATCGTGTTCATCCATTAGTCTGTATGTCGTGTCAGTTTTGTTAGCATATACATACATACGTCATTCATTATTGATTTACATTAATATTCATATTGCATCACTATCACTCTAGTCGGTCTTATCCCCTAGTGTTAAAAGCCCTCTCAATCGAGTTGTCAGTTCTGTCCTTGTCAGGAAACGTTGCGTCCAAACAGTCCCTCTTCCAGTTTATTTCTGGATTGTAGCGGGTTTTCAACCACTTTGATAACTTGAACCTCTGAAAAGATAAGAAAACATTCAATAAATGCCACTCATTGCCAGTGAAGATGATGTCTTTGCTTTCCCGGATTAAGGAAAATCTCCAGAGGAAGCCTCTTAACCGAAGACTCTCAGCAGCACATTGGTTCTTCTCGCCAGAACTCAATGTTAACAAAGTCATCGGCACCTCAAAATTGGGGTACATCATATGGCATTTCTCCGAGAAGGTCTCAAGAAAAGTATGATGTAATATCCCCAAGCGGAAGCAGTCTCTCAAGAGACTCGTTTTCCCCGATAGAGTCGATAAATGGCGTCTCCAAACAGAGAAGTTTGTGTACCTCTACATCTCAGACAAATGGGGTCCCCCGCAAGTTTGACATCGAAACTTTTTCCATAAAATGACATCTCCCCAGGAAAATTTGGCGAGAATTTTGAGGAAAACCGCTACTAATAGTGTCCCTTGTCAAGAAAGCTCATTGACAAAAGAAACTGAGACCAGTTCCTTGGTAGGAAAACCGGGATCGAGGGGAAGTTTAAATAAGAAACTAAGACCAGTTCCTTGGTAGGAAACCAGGATCGAGGGGAAGTTTTACCTTTTCTAAGCATCATCGCTTAGCAGAAGAAGATGAATGCGCAAGTTACCATTCATAACCACCATCAAAACTTCGGGTATTCCGATATTTAATCCTCTTGCACCCCAAATACCCGAATACCTTCGCCATTCACACCTTCGGGTCCAAGAAGATTAAATAGGGGCATCTGTCATACCCCAAATTTTGACCACTAAGATTTCCCATCATTATACAAATCATCATCACAATATGGATGAACCATTAGTCTCCCCAAAGATGGGTGAGCCTTCAATATAATAAAAAATTAGGGTTTCAAGCCCTCTCAGAGCTTTAGACAAAGGATCAATCAAGGAATGACATGATATTCAACTTGTCTAAACCTCTCAAACATCCACAAAGTATCAAGAGGACTCCCACTTCGAGAATCAAGCACAAGGCTGCAACATTCTGAGTGGATTAAGCCTCAAGATCACTAGTGTCACCAAATTAGGGTTTGGTCGACCAGGGCCTCCAGATGGGAATTTTCCTCTGGGCATGAGCCAATGCTTCAAAGCATAACCTATGTTGCTCCAAGGGACATCATGAACCCAATCATCAAGTCAATTTAGCCTCAGGGGATGCATTCACCAAAAAATCAGGAATTAGGGTTTCTTGACCTAATTCACCCCTAAGTTGAATTTTGGGACAAAACATGAGCTAAGACATCAAGACATGATTTGAGGGTCTCTAATAAATCACATTGATCCATTTGCAATAATGGATTGATCTAAGAAGCTTGAGCAACAAGTTTCAATTTCATCAGAACCACAATTAGGATTTTGAGGAAAAAGTCAACAGTGCCTTTTACTTTTGACCAAGACATGCTCCCAAACCTTGGGACATGATTCAATACACCCTATAAAACCTATGAAATCAATCCATCAAGTTTGATTTAGGTCAAGGACTTGATTTTATAGAGGACCGCACATTTTGGGATTCATCTGACAAAAAGTCAACTGTGCACAAAAGTCAAACTTTGACTTTTTTGAGATTTTTCATAATTATGGTTCCTTAACCCTAAAATGATGTTAATGTGTGGTTGGAATCATCATTCATCAAGAAAAATCAAGAAAAGTGGGATAACTTGAAAAAGGGGTAACCATAAAAACTTAGAACTTTTTCTAAGTTATGGAACAAAGTGGCTAGGGTACCAACTTTGGAGGATCATAACTCCTAAACCACAAACCCATTTTTCCCCATCCAAAGCTGGATTTGTAGCTCTCATGACCCCATACAAAAGCTTCAAACATAACTCATTCCAATTCCTAATGGATTTTAAGTTATGGAATGATCAAAATCACAAAAAGTGAAAATGTCATTTTTTTCTAACACTTAGTGAAATTTTCACTAAGTCAAGAATCTGCCTTCACTTTTTTCCAAATGTAGGGCCATTTTTCACATGGATCCAAAAAGTATCAAAACCAACTATGATCAAACAGTTGTTGTATCATATGAGGGCTTTCCAAAATGGCCAAGAACCCCATCAAATTCCACTTGAGCCATGAGATATGACAATGGCAACATGCCTTGCTGAAAACTGTCAAAGCAAGGCAGATTTGTGCATTTTGTTCGATTTGCCAAATTTGTGCAAATGACAAACACACTTATCCATTTGAACACCTCAAGGGGAGACCAAGGAGGAACCAACTCTGATCCCAAGCCTCCCAAGTCCTTGGAACTAAAAATAGCATGTCAAACCTAGAAATCCCTAAAGAGGTGACAAGACTCCAATTTTGTTTTGGAGCATTCAATGGATGCACCAAGGTGGCATAGACTGAGCCATTTCCAACTGAATTCAGTCAAGACTTATCCAAGAACAAGGGAACCAGTAGCCTGTGCCCTAACCTCTAGTCAATGGCTAGAGGAGACTTAGATTCTCATTGATCAACATTGGCCAAACCTATACAGCAGTTGCCATTCACTATTCCTTGCAAAACAAACTTGCTCTACTATAAATAGAGCACATTTTTTATCAGTTTGAGTACACCAAAGCCATCTAACAGATGCTTTCCTCAAAATCTCCTTCTTCACTCCAAAATTGCCTTCCAAGGCAAGTCACTATCGGGTTTTGAGTTTGAGAGCAATTCCAACCAAACCAATCACACACACACACCTCATAAACATCATATAGAAGTGATCCAAACACTCACACAACATCTGGAACACCAAAATCACAAAATTACTAGCCAATTGCTCAAGTTCTTGACAGATTTGCAGTTGAGGTACCATCTCAAGTTCCAAATCATTTCCATTCATTTCAAGCATCTAGACACACTCCATAGCACCTAGGGAAGCTGTCCATATCCTTGGAACCAAGTTGTAACACCTCTAACACAAAACACGATCACCAGCTGCAAGAGGTAAGCATGAGCTCTTCTAACTCTATGATCCATGCATTTTTTGCTGCACAATAATTTGGCCATATGTTCATGATAGAGTGTTTTCCCTCATCAATTGCTTTGTTTGAATCGTGTATGGAATTTCTGAACCTTCATGCAAATTTTAGGGTTCTTGAGGTTTCTCTTTGATTTCTTATTCCATGTTTAAAATAAATGAAATTAAAGACCATAGACATGATCGTGAGGTGAAAACGAGTAGATTGATATGTAGATTGCATGATATCATCAAGTATTCAGTGAGATTGGATAGAAAATGCAAATCTGCAGAAACAGAGGGTGGCGCGTGTTCTTGCCATGTTCTTGGCGCCATTTTCAAATATTTGAATATTTGAATTTTTGTGATTTTATTTAATTAATTCAAAAATTAATTTCTCTCTGAGTTTTAATGATTTTGAGTTGGTTCTTTTTTTAATAATTCACAAAAATGTTAAAATATTTTATTTTACCAAAAAATCCCAAAAATATTACTTATTTCATATATTTGATATTTTTGCAAAGAATTAATGTTTTATTTGTTTTTAATATTTGAAATATTTTTTCTCCCTTGATTTTTCAAACTTAATTGATTTCCAATTATTTTATGGGTATAAACATGATTTTTCAAACATTAATCCAATACCACAATTTGTTTTTCACACATGTTTAATAATTTTGATCATTTTAATTGAATTTTTATTCAATTAAAATATATTTTGAAAGCAAATTAGGGGTTTGATCAATTCAACCCTCATCAAATCTTTTTCAAACATTTTGGGCCTCTTGGTAGAGTGTAAGACCCAACCCTTTGTAAATACAAACCTTTTTGGGCCTCAGTGTGTTGTATAAGTCCTGATACCGTCAAAAGGTTCGACACGATCGTCGCCTTTTTCACAAAAATCTTTGGGCTTCTCCTTGAGTTATAAGACCCATCTTTAAACACTTTTGGGCCTTTAATAGAGTGTAAGTCCCAACCCATTTTTGAAACCAAAATATTTGGGCCTCAGACATTGTATAAGACCCACTATGCTTTCATAAACCTCGGCGCGATCGCCGTTTTCAAACAAATAACCTTGGGCCTCTCCTTGAGTTGTAAGCCCCATCATTTGCACACAAACATTTTTGGGCCTCTATTAGAGTGTAAGAACCAACCCCCTTTTAACCAAAACTCTTTTTGGGCCTCAATGCATTGTATAAGACCCAGTACATTAAAGAAATCTCGGCGCGATCGTCATTTTTCAAACAAATCATCTGGGCCTACCCTCGTGTTATAAGCCCCATTCTTTTTCTTTAAATACCTTTGGGCCTCTTGAGAGAGTGTAAGACCCATCCCTTCGTACAGAAAACCTTTTTGGGCCTCAGTCACTTGTATAAGTCCCTGTACAAAACAACAGTGCAATCACTGATAAAACCATGGGTCTCTCCTTGAGCTGTAAGCCCCAACAATCTTTTCAAAGCACTTTCTCCTTTGATTTTGAATATAATATTGTTATCAAAGCTTTCTTTGTTGAACAAACTAACAAAACAACATGGAAGCTCTACAATCGAGTAAGTGTTTACCCGATTTCTTTATCCGCTTTCATATGTATAACTGTATTGTGGGGCTGCTCACTGTAAGTCTTCTTTCACAAACTTTTATATACTCGTCAAATATCCACTGTGTAATACTAGTATAGTTATTTAGAGTTTTCCCCGGCAACTACGTCTAGCATAAGGTAAAGCTCTGTTGGTCACTCTTAAATACAAACAAAACTAGATCCCCATAGGATTACCAGACACAGCCTTCCCTCCTCTTGGGGTTAAACAATATGGAGACGTGAAATGCAACATTATCTATGAACCCTTTCTCAGACTGTCACCCTTAGAAATCATCAAAGAGACTCTACTCCCCAGAGATGATCTTTTCTCCGTGAATGGCATCTCTTGAGTTTCTTCCAAATTCTCGGACTTTCCTGGCTTGATCTATTCTCAGTGAATGGCATGTCTTGAACTTCTCGGGGTTTGGGGACCCACAGGCTTCTTAAAAGCATCCCCGCCTCCTCTTGGGCATTGTACAAGGATCCTTCGGCTTCTTAAAAGCTCTTATGACTTCTCTTGGGCTTAGTACAAGGACCCAGAGACCTCTATAGGTATAAGAACAGAACCTAGTCATCAATTTGCTAGAGCTGTCTTTCTGAGTCAAGTGTCAGACCTGTTAATGGGTTGACCTTCATCCCTTAACATACCAGCCTTCTCTTGGGCTTTATACAAAGAGCATTCACTATCCGAGAATCGATTTCTCCAAAACACCAGTAGACTTGGACAGTCTCAATACCCTTTGGATTTTCCGTTTGCTTAAAGAACAGGAAATAACCCTGATCCTCTAATCAATCCCAAAGCACAACCTTACCTTTAATCTTCATAAAAACTGATTTTCTCTTTTATCCAACATACTGGACCTGTCAATAAACTGAAGCAGTCGCCAGCACAATAGCCTCCTCTTAGGCTTTGTACAATTATTTTCCCCAGCGGAGCTAACCTTTTCACACCCTCTTGTTGAGTATAAAAGACTCTCTTGTTGAGTCAACAACTTTTAGCCTCCATCTCGGGCTTCGTACGAGATACAAAAAAACTCTCTTGTTGAGTATAAAGGACTCTCTTGTTGAGTCAATCCCTTTTAGCCTCCATCTCGGGCTTCGCACGAGATAAAAAATCACTCTCTTGTTGAGTATAAAAGACCCTCATGTGGAGTCAAAACCTTTTTAGCCTCCGTCTTGGGCTTCGTACAAGACACATAAAAGCGCTCCCTTGTTGAGTCAGTCACTTGTTAGCACTCTCTTGTTGAGTCAACCCCTATTAGCCTCTCTCTCGGGCTTCGTACGAGACACATAAAAACACCCTCTTGTTGGGTCAATAGCCTTCTCTTAGGCTTTATATAAAAAAAACCCCGGTTGAGTCAGTCAACCTGTTAACATCAAAATATGTGCCTTGCTCACAGTATACAAACATCAACAACTCCTTTTCCTTCATCTAATCGCTGTAAGCGGCGAGCCTCTGGATTATTTACATCCACGCCACTGTCCCTCTTTTAGCATGAGAAATTCCTAAGGAAAGATGGCATTGCTCTAAACTGAGTTAAAGTCTTCTCCTTCAGGTTAAAAAACCCCTATAAAGGAAATTATGGCATTGCTGGATTCACATATCCCAATTAAAGTAATTCTCCTTTATAATCAGTCATCCAACAGTTGTGACAAACAGACCAAATATCCCCCTTTAGAGATGACAAACTCTCTCTAAAGTCAAAACCCTTCAGCTTCACATCTCGGGCTTCGAACAAGATACAAATAAACCCTTCAGCTTCACATCTTGGGCTTTGAACAAGATACAAATCACATTTTAGCTTCACGTCTTGGGCTTTGAACAAGACACCAAAACACCTTTTTCCTCCCATAGAATAGGAGGAACTACAATCGCTCTGATTTCCCTGTTTCGTTAAACGGGAATACGTAGGCATAAGATTGCAAAAGAATCTTAGCGAGCACACTAATTAAAAACATAAAATCCAGTACCTATCCAAAATCCCCATGAATAGTCCCGTCATTTCATTCTTAACAAAATAAGCAGAGAGAGGCTCACAATCTAAACCGCATCTATAAACCAACAATCATCTGTTTAAACTCAGTATGCAAGCAGGGTTAGTTGGAGACATCTATTTCCCTTCCTTAGTCAGCTTAATAGGATAAAAAATGAATCGACCTATAGTACCCCAAAGCGGCAGTGCTTAAGAACCACGTCCAAAATCGCTCGCTACACCCTGCACCGCCCGGCGTTGCAGGGGTGCAGCACACCAGAACAGCAGAAAAATTCTGCACTGTTTTATTCGTAACTTTTGAACCGTAACTCCGTTTTTCGCCCGGTTCAAAGCGTTGGAAAGCTTATTCAATGCTCTATACAACAATGGCAAGATATCCTTGATTGAATACCTGCAAAAATGAGAGAAAATCAATTAAAATCCTTGATATTTACAAGAAAACGCAATATACACACGAAAACGTAAAGTAAACGTATTTACACATAAAGTGGGATTTATTCAACCAATTTTAACACAAAGTAACGATAAGTGCAACAAAACTTATATACAAAAATAGGTACATTTTGCACTTATCAGTTATACCTGGGGAAGGTGTTAGCATCCTAAGTATCTATAGTACTCTATAGGAACCTCTTACTAGTATTTGTGTTATTGTTTGCAATTGTTTTGTGTTTGGTTTTATGGTGAGAGATAGGAACCTAAAAGTTTAGTCACTAAGTATGCTCACCAAAACTTCGCGGTCTTCTGCCTACATATCGTTACAAGGATGGAATCAGAGCAATTGTAGTTCACCTTACTAAGGATGAATGAACACTTTGATTAAGATCAAGGTTCAAAGGGGAATTAAGTGTTGAGGGCTTAACACTTACTTGACTTGACAAAGTCAAAAGAGTTGTAAATTCTAACTTAAGTATAAACCTCAAAAACCTAATAACTCTAACAAGGTCAAAGGGAGAAGGTAATGCTAAGCTATCTATGACATGGAGTCAATAGAGAGACTTTCCCTTGGATTAAGGAATAGAGGGCAACTTGAGGATGGAAGCTAACATGCTAACATCACTTGGGGGAATAACTTTACAAAGTTAAATGGAGTATGATTTAAGCATGAATGATATGAACAAACATGATATTCAAACATGATATCAAATTTAAGACAAATCAAAGTAACATTCAAACATGATGTCAAATTGAAGACAAACCAAAGTAACATTCAAACATGATGTTAATGGAAGCATGACAAAGGTAAAGCATATGGTTACAACCAAAGCATAAAGATAAATGTGACAACATTTAGAGTAAGGACTTAACAAAGTCATGAACTAGACAAGGTAACTACCTAGTATGTTCAAAGGTTCAAAGGAGTTTTGAAACCAACATGGTGACAACCAAAGTAAGTTCAATCAAACAAAGATGTTACAATATCTAAACAATCATGAGATATAGTTCTAACAAGACTAGGGATAATAAGTTCAACTACACAATTAAGGCTAACATGTTTTAGGATTTACTAACATCACTTAATCATGAATACATGACAAAGGAGGATAAGTTGTAACAACACTTAATCATGGTAAGGTTCACGGTTTAAGTTAAAATGTGAAAGTTATGACAACATTTAAACATGGATAAGGACAAGAGTTCAAAGTCAACATGTATAAGTCAAAACATCACTTATCATGGACAAAAGTTCAAAGATGAAGTATGGCATACATAAGTCATGATAACAATCAAAATTCGAAGCATACATGGATAAGTTAAAATATTACTTAATCATGAATACAATTTAAAACAAGTAAATGGTAACTACCAATCATACTTGAACACCAAGAACATGTTTATGACAATAATATGTGGATGAATATGTAAGCATACAAGGGATGGCTTTTGAGAATGCTTAAAGATAGCAAGTTGAAAGTTCAAACATCATGTGAACAAGTTAAGGCATTACTTGAACATTTAGGCATGGTTACAAGTTGAACATGTTAATATAAGCAGGTATCAACCAATTGCACATGTTAAGAAATCAAACATGGTCATCAACAAGTAAGAACATCACAAAGGCCAAGGTAAACAACATGTATTTAATGGCATATTCATGACAACATTCAAATGTTTAAGAACACACAAACATGGTGAAATCATTCACAAAGGAAAACATGCACATCATGGTCATGTTAAGGCAAGATAGTTGTACAAAGGTTCATGGTGTAGGAAAACAAAGTTCAAGGCATTTAAACATATTAACATACATAAAAGTAAGTCAAACAAGCAAGTTAAAACCAAAGATACAAGTTGACAACATCACACAAAGTTGGCACATGCTATATGGCAATCATACAACTCATGGTTATCAAAGGAATTCCAAGAATCACTAAAAAAAACCAAAATGTCTTAAGGAAACCCTAAAAAAGGTCACACACTTTGAACCATCATAAGTATGAGAAAAATAAATATTTTTAGGGAACAAATTATACCACATGAAAGTAGACATCAACATGAGTCCATAACAAAAAGTAGACATCAATATGATGTTTTAAAATTTATGAATAAAATGAAATGGAAAAGTGATAAAAATAATAGGTTCTGGCCCAACCAGGACTATAACCCACACCCTCAGCCTTAACACCACAAAACCCACCCAACTGAGCCAACGCGCACAGTTGATAAGTAATGACTTCAATTCAATATATTTAAAACCTGTTTGAAACTCAAAAAAATAAAAAAGGACTGGGGCGAGGGGGATTCAAACCCCAGTCCTATGGCATGGCAAACAAACACATAATCCTCCTTGACCAGCGGTGCTACGCCCTCATCCGTTAATATATAAAACTCAAACAGTATATATTTTATAAACACAATGAAATGGACACCTCAGCGCCACCTCGCCTCCACATCATCTCCAACTCAGCTTCTTCTTCTTCATTTTTTTCTCTTCTTTTTCTCTCTCCCCGAACCCTAACTCTCTTCCATGGCCAGAATTTCAACATCACATATCTCTCTCATTTCTCAACCAATTTTAAATTTGTAAAAATGAAAATTGTAGTATTTTTTCCAAGGATTCTAAATATGCTACTGACTCAAGCTAAGACCAAATGTACAAACCACAAAATGCTCCACAACAGTGCAACACAACAATAATGTCACATGTCAAAACATCACATGTACACTCCAAATAACACAACCAATGCTTCAAACATATTATATAGAGTATAGACTACATTTTTGCTTCAAACATAAGACATTAAAATGCATGGAATATGAGTTTGAAGTTTCAAGATCCTTACCTCTTGGAGTCAGTCCAAGGCTTCTTCTAGAGCTCTTCCAGAAGTGTAAAGGCAACCTCCTCAGCTTTGTTGACCCTTATAGAGATGATTTGGATGCTTGAAAGGATTGGAAGTAGCCTCGAGAACCAAACCCGTGCCTTCTTGCAAAATGAAGGTGTGAAAATGGTGGATATGGTATAGCTTGGTACAGAACTTGTTCAATGGTTGGAACACGCTCTAATGAGGGTTTAGGGATGGTTTGCGATGTTGGTTTGAGAGTTGCACGAGTGGAAAGTGTTTGGTGGGAGATTTTGCAAAACTTAGGTGTTTTTGCAAATTCTGTTGATTGGGATTAAGAAGAGGTTTAGAGGGTGTGATTTTTGTATGTTTTGAGGTCTGAGGCATCCCTCTATTTATAGGGGAAGAGTGGGGGAAGAGAGCTAACCAGATTGCCAAGATCTTTATCTTTTGGCTCGGTTAAGTTACAACTTGGTAGTTCCATAATTTTGTGCCATTCCAATGCAAGGTACCAACTCCTTTGAGGGATGTTGAGAGGTTCAAACATGTTGCTTCTTAGTACACAACCTTTTGAGTGCAGAAGAAACCAATGCAATGCTCAAGACAAGTTGACTTTGGCAAAAAGTGGCTTTATGAAAATGGCATATTGTCAACTTTGTACCAAAAATGGAATGATTCTTGAGGTAAAGCTTAGATTTTTTTACCACATTGCCACCTTCTGAAATAAAAATACCCAAAATGCCACTAGTTGAAAAAAAATTACCAATATGCCACGTTTTGGGTTTGGGCTCGTCCTTCCATTGGACGACCCAATGATGATTTCTGTGGCCTTCAAGGGTTCGGCCATTGGTTGGCCGACCCATTGAGTGGGTTTTTTTTTTAATTTAATATTTTAAAAGTTAAAAATATATATAAAAAATATTAAATATTTTAATAAATAATAGAATAATATTAAAAATATAATAATTTTTTTAATTAATATTATAATTAAATTTAATATTATGAAAGCTCGACCACTCATTAGGCGAGCTCGGCCTTTCGTTGGCCGAGTCGGAAATATTTTAATATTTTTAATTTTTTATATAAAGCATTGTTTTGGGTTCCTTTAGATCTCAGATCATCTTAATCCATTGCTTCATTTCTGTTTTAACAGTTTCAACAAAAATGGAGTATTTTTATGATCCAAATACTCCTCTCACCAAAAGAGATGTTGTAGTGATTTTTTCTCCTGTGAAGCCACCGTTGAAGATCCGATTGTGGAATACACTCAAGTTCCAGCACTTTCAGAGAAGCCTGACCAGATTGTTAGAAGGAGAAATTCCTGAAGGAGAAAAGATAAAAAAAATTGAAAGGCTAGTTAAAGATGGAGATGGGAAGACCTGGAAAAAAGTGGAAAGTGATTTAGATTGTTGTATGATGATGTGTGAAGAAGCAGACATTGTCCTGATGGTTTTAATAGCCTCCTAGGAATGTTTAGATTTTAAATTGTTCTTATGTTTTTTGTCTTGTTTGTGTGGGTGCGGTTTATGTATTTTGATATTTTCGATTGTTCAATGAAAGTTGTTTCGGTAAAGTGATGGTTTTTCTAATTGAAAAATGCAAGGTTTAATTTAATTGAAATCCCACAAAAGTAAAGTTACAATAATCGAAAGTTTAATAAAAAACGAACAAGTTAATCTAGACGGGCCTATTTGACGGGCCTGCAACATTCGGACATTTTCTACGCATATGACCAATTTCTCGATAAATCCCACATCTTCTTTTTTCTTTCTCAGGATCGTCCATTTCGGTTCTAATTCTTGTACTATTTGGACGCCCTTTCTTATTCCTTCGCATCGTGTCTTCATGGCAAAGAGTAAAACCGTCATAAGTCGGCCAATTCTCGTGGTGTGGAAGTCCAAGGAAGCTCTCTTTGTAGACTTTGAAAACAGTCAGAACTTTGAAAACATCTGGTATGTGGAGGTTGTGGTCCTGTCGTATACTAGCACATGCTGCGATGACATGGGAGCACGGTAAATGAAATGCTTGAAACCTCCCACAATCGCACGATCCTCTCCTGAGATCAACACCAAAAGTACCTAATGGTCGGCCATCATTTTGATTAATCCTTTTAGCAAGCATAAAACAAAATCTTTCGCGATCGAATTGGATGACATTATGGCTGCTAGATTTACGCGCTTCGTCGGCCATTCCCTTGTTACAGTTATCTGTGAAAATTTGACCGGATGCCAACATTTTGGTCCAATCATGTCCTCGTTTTCCAAACAGTGATCCCAGACGATAGAACGTAGACTTGACCAGTGCAGTAATAGGAAGGTTTCGGGTAGCCTTAAGAACCGAGTTCGTCGCTTCAGCCAGATTTGATGTCATGTGCCCCCACCGTTGTCCTCCGTCAAATGCCCTCGCCCACTTCTCTCTGGGAATATTGTTTATCCACTCCAAAGCTGCTTTATTTGTTCTCCATATTTCACCCCGGTAGTAGTTAAATGTTGCCGCATTTAATGCATATCCTGTAGAAAAAATGATAAGAAAAATTATTCAATAAAACATATGACAAATAATTAGCTAATTAATACTTATTGAATCATAAACATATGAAGATGTAGGCATACCCATGTTGCCAACTATTTTCTTTAGTTCTTTGTCCCGGAACTCACGCATGAAGTTTTGCGTAATGTGTTTGATGCAGTAGCAATGTGAAGACGGAGGATACTGCCATCTATTTTCGGGATCATCGTAAGCACTCTTGATTGACGGATGTCGGTCGGATATGAGACATAAATTGGCCTGGGGGGTCACATACATTCTCAAATTCCTAAGAAAGAAACTCCAAGCATCCTTTGTCTCACCTTCAACCAATGCGAATGCTATCGGAAAAATGTTACCATTTCCGTCTTGTGCCACTGCAATCAACAAAGTTCCTCTGTACTTTCCGTATAGCCAAGTTCCGTCAACTTGCACAACAAGTTTACAATAATTGAAACCATGTATACACGGCTCGAACGACCAAACTAGTCTGTGAAATTTGCGTTTGTCACCCAATTGGGTTCCGTCGACCGTGAATATGGGCAATGTTTCTAACTGTATTACAGTTCCAGGAAGATACGTCTTCATTACCAACAACCACTGTGGTAGTTCATTGTAAGACGTCTCCCAATTCCCGTAAAGTGATTCTATGGGTTTAATCTTTGCAATCCAGGCTTTCCTATAGGATATCCTATAACCGTATTTCTCTGCAATATGAGCTAGTATCACTTTAACTTTTAGTGAAGCGTCGCTGTTAACAAGATCCCTGATGCTGTGGCTAATAATTTCCGAATCTAATTTTCTATGATCATGTGACATTGAAGTAGTTGTGCAAGTGTGGGGTCCGCTTATAGTTCCAATCTCCCATGATGTGCTCTTTATACGCAGTGCAGCTCGACACTTGAATTTACACTGTGGCTTCTTGCATTTTATTATATACCTTACTGAATCAGACTTATAAACTCCATAATTAAGATTGTTAGTAATATGCCAATGTTGCAAAAATAAAACACACGCTTCTTTGTTCTCAAACATCATCCCTACTTCCAAATTCTCACCAATATGATTTGGTGCGGTATTTTCAAAAATATAGATTGGTTGTGAAGACTCAAGACATATGTTTGACATGTGCACTGGTGGATTGTATAGATTAATGGGTTCAGCATATATGGGTTCAACATTTATTACTTGAGAATGCATGGGAAGAACATCCTCATCATCGCTAGCACCGAAAATATCTTCATACCTAACATCATGTAGTTCATCTTCACTGTATTCACCAACCTCTTCGTTTCGTATGAAAGGTTCATTGTTTTGTGTAATTTCTTCATCATTTACCTGGCTCACCCCGTATTCATGCGAATATGATGATTGTGTTGGATAAGCTTCGTCTTCAACATGAACATACAACTCAATCGTCTTCAACTGAGGCATTGAGTAGTGACTTTGAAACATTGATTTGACTGAATCGTTTGAATCTATCTGCTTCATTACGTAGAACACACTACCATCTACCCCATTCAATAATGGTTGACGGTAAATAATTTCATGCACCGAGCGTTGCACTTTTTTCCCAATGTGTTCTCTTAGATGAATAATATCAGAATCATGATGAATTTTGAACATCACCGTTGTTGTATTGTTGAAAGAAAAACCAGCAATTTGATATGTGAAAATTGAACCACCATAATGCATGGCAACCAATGTATTTCTCTCTGCCATTGATATGATAATTTTGAGCAGATAGTGTAAGTTGATACAAACAATACTAGATAGGAAAGAATATATAAATCGTCATGGCAGTATGGGGTCGTCAGTCCAAAGGACGAACTAGCAGGTGAAACAGTATAGGGTCGTCCTTCCATTGGACGAACCCATGAAGCATTCACGTGCGAACAGTATAGGGTCGTCCTTCCAATGGACTAACCCATGCAGAATATTTGAAGGCACGTCTTTCCAAGTGACGTGCATCACGGGCTAGTGTATTTTCATTTCAAGGCGTGCAGAATCTTTGCTGCCATATTATCTTCTCAGCTAGTTATTAGGGGTGCAGGAATAGCTTTGCATGCATACCATTGACCAAAGGATTTTGCATGGCACTGCATTATTGTGTGCATGGGTTGGTTTATAAATACCACATATTTTGTCCATTGAAACACATCTAAAACAATACATTATATCATAAACATTTCATCAATTAAAATCACAATGTTGTGGATGGGAGAGACGCACCGTGGAACACCGGCTAATGTTGCCGCATGTGTAAGTAAATTTCCTTTTATTATTAAATCATTATGATTGTGATATTTTTTCGTAACCCAATATTTTGATTTTTTCTTATGTTTGAAACAGCCTGATACAGAAAGATTTAGGTTGCATTCTCATGCTATAGATGCACCAAGTGACGCAATCAAACCATATCTGGCGCAAGCAGGTTTTGCAAAAGTTGCAGAAGTCAGTACAATCAAAGTTGATTCTAGTCTCGTGCTTGCGATGGTGGAAAGATGGAGACCCGAAACACATACTTTTCATCTCCCAACCGGTGAATGTACCATCACTTTGGAGGACGTAAGTATGTTATTTGGTCTCCGTGTTAACGGTAAGGCAGTAAATGGTCCTACTCAAGTAGGCAGTGACGTATATTCCGAACACTTGGGTATTGAACCTTCAACAGCCGATAGAAATAAAGGTTGTGTTAAAATTGTTTGGCTACAATCTGTATTAGCAGACTTAAAACAAAAAGAAACGCCATCTGATGCGGACAACCTTCTCCATGCAAAAATTTATATATTACTACTCGTAGCTAAAGTATTGATGCCAGACAAGAGCCATAACTTTTTACATTCTTCTTGGATACCCTTGGTAGGAGATTTAGATAAATGCAACGAATATAGTTGGGGCTCTGCTTGCTTAGCTACATTATATAGACATATGTGTAAAGCAACTAGGGTAGGGGTAAAAGGCATTGGAGGATGCGTGCTCCTATTAAGTGCTTGGACGTATTGGCATATACCACTAATTGCTCCCGAAAGTTCCTTCGAGATAAATCACCCATACGCAAAAAGGTAAATATTAATGACACTTTCTTTTCTTTTGTACGAATTTATACTGAGGCAATCTTTTCTCATTTTATCTCATTTTTTTAAAACTGCAAGATTTGCGAGACGAGGCATGGCTTACCAAAAAAACCCTCGTCACCACATCCGAGGATATAGATTCGCACTAGATAGATTGAGGGGAGACGACGTAAGTTTGTTACCATCTTCATTCTATACGTCGCTGATAAAATCTATTTTCATACTTTAACTATTATATTTTCTGTTACAGTTCATTTAGAGGCCCTACCCAAATTACCCAGAATGCGTGCTAGAGGATTGCCAAATTTGGAGCGCGACCACTTATATTATCAGTTTTCATATTTTCGAAATGCATCATGCTGATAGGGTTAAAATGCAATTTGGATTTCAACAAGATATCCCTTCTGAGCCTAGATGTCTACGCCAACACCATGAGACTGAAATGCCAAATACATGGGGAGACCATTGGCGTCATGTAAATAGAGAAGAGAACAAAGAGTGGAGAAACAGAAAAAAATTGACCTTGAAAGGTAACATGGAGTGAAGAGGATTCCATTTATGCATGCTTCTCAAGCCCAGTTCCTCGATGATCCCTGTCAGTATGCATCCTCTTCATCACAACAAAGAGCCTCGCCCTCCATGCAGGAGGAAATCCCCCAGATGAACCCCTCGTAATTTCAATCTCAGACTTCTTTTAACCCCCAAACCACATACCACCATCCACAACCCACACAACCTCAACCGACATTTCAACGCACTCAGACCACACAACAACACACATTCTTTGGCACCTCCTCTCAATAACCAACGCCATTCACCCCCACCCCTCAAGGAAACTTCTACTACCACCAAGAATACCAACAACAAATAACACTTCGACCATCCTTCCAATTCACCCCAATCCCACGACCTATCTTTGATTCCTCTTACCCCCATCCCAACAACAACCCTTTAACCCTTCTTTCTCTCAAGCCACTTCTACCTACCGCATTGACGAGGTTTATTACCCTCTCATCCAACAAAGCCCTCCCACCGCCTTCGACCAACCATCCCAGTCAGTCCCCAATTATCTCCTTACTGATGAACAGCTCATGGACTGGCCAGGTTTCTCAGTTACGGATGTTCCTATCGTCGATACATCACATCAACCAGAAAATGTCTGCGACGACGAGGGTGTAGCAGAAGACGAGGGTGTAGCTGAAGAGGAAGAGTTGTCTTCCGACTCTACTCCATCGCCAACAAGACGACAACCAGACATGGGAAGGGGAAAACGTGTGATTTTTCCAAAAAAATGTGGAACTGGGGGTCATTTGTTTAGACAAAAATGATATATCTTCACCCAATAATATTAATAAAATTTATGATATTTATAATTTTATTTAATAATTATGTTATATTAATTATTTAATTACATATTGTAAAATATATTTAATTCTAATTTAAAAGTAATTATAATATTTATTCAATAATATTTTAAAAAATAAAAATAGTTTATTATTTTTCAAACCAATTAATATATTAAAATATAATATAACAATTATTTTAAATTAAATAAATAAATAAAAAAGGACGGTTCAATGGGTCGGCCAACCAATGGCCGAACCCTTGAAGCACAAAAAAAACTTCATTGGGTCGTCCAATGGAAGGACGAGCCCAAACCCAAAACGTGGCATATTGGTAATTTTTTTCCAACTCGTGGCATTTTAGATATTTTTATTTTAGAAGGTAGTAATGTGGTAAAAAAATCTAAAGCTTACAACTGGTTCAGAATTCACAACATAGATCTGCAAAATTCAAAAAAGAAACAAAAACAACACAGAACTATGCAACTTACAACTGGTTCTCTAGCACTTGCCATAATTATTATCAGTACACCAGAAGAGAATATAAAAGCATTCATTATTTTTCATTTTTTAATATCAGTGACAAAATAATAAAATTTACAGTACTCAAATGGAACAATAGGGGCAATAAATAATGATACTACGATACAATGAGATATGGAATTGTCTTGTATCTCGACAACAACGTGACATTGGTGTTGAAACCATATAATAACGAGAGAGAGCAAATAATACAAATACAGTATCATATATCATATCATATGATATCATATGATAAAATTTAAATGTCCCGGTCTCTTTTGCATTCAGGAGGAATTTGAGGTAACCGTTTTCTATCAGTGCAGTAATTGTAAATGGTGAATTTCTCTCGCACCCATTTTAATCTACGCCATTGAGCAGCATCAAGATCACGAAACTCAACTTGATCCCACCATCTTTTACCTTGTGTTGCACAGAATTTTGCATTAACAGAAGCTTCACAGCCATCAATGTGGAAGCTTTTGTAACCTGCTATGAATGGTGCTTTTGACCAATCTGTTTTCTCTAATCCACCTCTTGTTGCCCAATCATCTGCGTTCCATAAACTGTTGTATATCTTCATTGGTTGGTCAAATGGAAATTTCACTCCTAAGTCTTTGCTGTTCTTGAACACTCTTATTGGAACATCATCCACATAGAAACTGCAAGCATAACAATCATAAGTTAAGCAAGAATGTTTTAGATTAGTGCAATATTGCCATAGTTGAGTCAAGTACTGCTTACACAATTTGGTACATGTTCCATAGAATGGAGTATCTGTGAAACTCTTTTGTAGGATCAAACCAAAGAAAGATTCTTTGTTCTTTGTTACCTTGTCCACCAGTGAACACATTTGTTTGTAAAATGTAAGGTTGTCCTGTTCTGTTTCCCAAGAACTCAAAATCTATCTCATCATGCTCAGCATTTTGAGAAGATAACTGTAAACAGTTCCAATAACAGATTTCAGTACAACAAAATACTAAAAATAGAAATGAAAAATTAATAATATTTTTGTACATACATAGAAAGCAGTAACTGTTCCAGCTGAATCACCCGGAACCATCTTAATGTTCATACTGAAATGACCAAACAAGTACGAACCTTTGGACTGAAAACCAGTACCTGTTCAAAAACTAGTTAGATACATGAACAGTGTAGTAACAGGTTTTAAACTATACAAGGAAGAATAATAATACACTAACCAGTTGATTTATCCAGATGAAGCTGAATCTCAGAACCGCCATTGAAGTATTTGATGTGATCAAAAGCCCAAGTAGGGTAATAGTTTCTGCCAAATGGTACATCCACGGGCCTCCGTGGGAGAGCACAGAATGAAGAAGAAACTAGTGATGCTAGAACCAAACACACAGTCCAAAATGAAGAACCCATCTCGTGTGTTGTTGTTTTCAAGCTGTGAAAAGTTTGAGGCTAAGACTTGGGTATATATAAGCTCAGGACCCTTGGATTAGGGGGTTATAGACCCATGTTCGTCTCTCTTTCTTTTTTGTATTTATCTTCATTTATTTTTTTCTTGGGAGTTGGGAGGCAAAGGATCGTGTATTAGGCTTTGTTACGATTTTAGTGTTGTAACCAACTGGTATTGGGACCCTTATTAGTATATATTGTTCATTGCCAACTAGCTAATCATTCATCATTTCCAAATTAGAGTACAATAATTAAGAAAAGAATTTCATAAAAAAAAATTATGAAAAATGTTAAGATGTAACTTTGAATTAGTGTTCATGGTTCATGAACTACATTAAACCGAACCACATTTATGATTTGGTTCAGTTTGCAATAACTATTTCAATAAAAATTTAATTAACTCTTAAAATGATTACAATTCAATTAAAAATTAGTTTAGAACTAGTGTATATTTATAAACTAATTTATAATCAGTTGACAATTTTAAACCAATTATATATTTGAAACTTTTTTAAAACCAAATTTTTTTACTTCATAAAACTTTAAATTTTTTTATAATATAAAAAATATTCTTCAAAATATTTATTTTCAATTTTTTATTTATTTTCATATCTTGTATATTCGGAAAAAAATGCTTTCTTGTTTTTCCGAAAAAAACTTGATTTTTGTTATTTTTGACAAAAAAATCCGTTTTTCACATTTCCAAAAAAATCGATTTTTTTATTTTCGAAAAAAATATTGAAATTTTGTGTTTCTAAAATACCCGTTTTTAATATTTTTGTATTTCTAAAAAAACTCAACTTTTATCATATTTTCGAAATATCTCGACTTTTTCATATTTCTGAAAAAACTCGATTTTTTCATATTTATGAAAAAACTCGATTTTTTCATATTTTCACGAAAGGAGAAGCAAGTCAAACGGGTCCACCAAGGCTGCTACCCTGCTCCTCCTTTCATGCTGAAAAATGTACCTCATGACAAAGACCATACCAACATGTCCTTGCAAAATCAGAACGACTCTTTTTTTCAAATTTCATAGGTTATAACGGTAGCATTTGAAGCTTACCAGACTCAAGCACAAATGGAGAGAAACCCAATGAGAGGTGAGGGGGGGGGGGGGGGCACTTGTTTTTTCGATCACCATTATCACTCAATACCAGATATCTTCCTGCCATTGACTTCACTTCAAATACACTTACCTTGTTACTGCATACTCAATTAAAAAGAACCATCAGATATCTTACAAACTCTCACCTTTGTGAAACATCACCAACAGTCACCAACGACCCACACAACACTAACCACGACAACCAACGATGAACATGAAAACACTACACAAAACCTTTAAGAGCCTGTAAGTTTCTTTTTGTCTGGACCTCAAAATATATCACCAACCATCAAAACACCAACGGTTACAAACATCAAGAGCAAAAGAACAACATCACCAATAGAATACATCATATGCTTCATTACTCTAAGAGTTTGAGCAACCAAGAAAAAGCTCATCAATAACTTGCATCTTGAAAGGAATAAGGAAGCTTGCTCTTTTCCAGAACTCACAGTTGAAGAAGCAGCGGACTTACTCCACTAGGTAACACCCATTTTGCTTCACTCTGTTTCTTTCTGTTTTATATTAATACATGTTGTTCATACTGTTATCATTCTATTTTTCATGTTGTGGTTTTTGTAAATATTGTGATGTAATTGTTGTTTCTGATACTGTAATAAATATTGATGATGCTGAGAATCTTTGATGTTTTTTATGAATGTGTAAGTTTGTTTCGTAACTGGAATGAAATTTTGAAAATAATACAGAACAACAAACCTGGCGGTCGCCAGATTGCACACTAAAAAATAACACACACTGAGGTGGCGCACGCCACCCCCATGCACGAAAACACAAAAATATAAAGTACAGTGGCGCAAGCCACCCTCCCCTCAGCACAAGGTGGCGCAAGCCACCCATTAGGGAACAGTACAGTGGCGCAAGCCACCCTTGATATAGGCACACAGTGGCGCAAGCCACTTGCACACACACACACACACAGTGGCGCAAGCCACTTGTTCACTCACATGGCGCAAGCCATGCACATAGTGGCACCCGCCACTCTCTTGTTTTTTATCTTTTATTTATTTTGTTTTTTTTATTTATTTAGTTGTTTCACTTTTTATTTTCATCTTATTAAAAACAACAATAAATATGCCCCATTTCTTTTAAAATCAAATATTATTTTCAAGACATAAAAGAGAAAACATATGTTGTGACTTGTGAGATATTTATTTCCAGACTTTAAACAATTTTATCATGAGAATTTTTAGCCTCTGTCACCAGTTTGCACTTCTAAATGCATGAATTTTTTTACGAACTGTAAGAATGATATTTCTGTCATACAGGTTGTATTTGTGTGGCTTATTTAACCTTGCTGTTTATCATATTTATTTTGTTGAAATCCTATTTCTCATGTTGCTGCTCACTGTTATTTTAAATCCATATATTCCATCACACTAAAACTCTGTTGTAACTTGTGAAATGATATTCTTTGTTCCAAACTTTGAACAAGTGCCATTTATATTTCCCTAGTCTCTGTTACTAAGATTACAAGACTTTAAAAGCTTTTGTTTTCAAGTTAAGAATGTTATTATGCCATACTTGTTATGTGTTTATGTGGCTCATCCATTTATCATAATTGGAGTTCACCTTCTATGTTGTTTAATGCTTATTGTTTTGCTGGAATTTTTAAACTCACATACTTCAACTCTTTGTAACTCTTATTTATAAGATGTTATGCTCCCCCCCATTCCAAAGGAATGTACTTCTTAAAATTGACTCATGAAGTCACTAAACAAACCACCCTACCTTAACAATAGGAGGCTATCCCATTTCTTGGCCTCAATGAGAGCCATGAAATCATAACTTAGTAATAGATTAGAGTTATCGTGAACTCTATGTGATTCTCATCATCATGAGAACTCACTTTCCCCCCTATAACTTAGAATTAGAGAGTTATCGTGAACTCTAAAATGAGCTTGTACTCATTTCCCCTTGGAACTTTGGCCGTAGTCAATGGTTCCTTCTTCATCCTTTAGTTAGTAGAACTACGCATACTCTGATTCTACTCCCGAGGATACGTAGGCGCAAGGCGCGATGCCTTGTCGAGTATACTTAGATACTAACCCCTAGGGTTTCAACCTTTAGCATAAAATCTTTAGCAAGCAAACATAATACAACATAAACATTAGCAAGAGGTTCCTGTAGAGTACTACAGATACTTAGGGTGCTAATACATTCCCTTTGTACAACCAACCCCCGAACCTTAGATCTCTCCTCTTTAGGTTTTTTAACGATCTTGAACCTTTCCTTTGGATAAATCAAAGTCGGTTGTAAAAGAAAATGATGCAAGTTAATTAATAGCTTGTTATCCGATTTTCACCACAACAATAGTGAATAAACTCATTATGCGCGCCACCTATAATGTTGGTAATGAGACTTGAAAAAATAAGTAAAAAAACCAAAAATGCTGGTGTTGGGACTTGAACCCATGACAAGACGCTACCTATAATGACGGTTGGTTTAAATTACCCCGTGGTGAAAGGTTTGTAAGCGTTTTGAAAAATAAGTAAAAAACGCTACCTATAATGACGGTTAGTTTAAATACTTGTGGTTAAAGGTCTGTCAGCATTTTGAAAAAATAGGAAAAAAATAACATGATTAAAATAAATTCAGAAAAATCTAAAAACTCGAAATTTAATCTAATTAGGTAAAATAAGAATTTTAAGAAATTTTTTAGAATTTTTTGAGACTATGAAAATAGTAAAAAAAATTCATTAAAAATAGAAAAATGATGAATTTGGGGTTTTGAGGGTGAAGTCCCGTAACTCTTCTAGAGTAAGGGACTAATGACCGCACGATTTTTCTGCTTCAAATGCACAAAACAGATCTAAAAAAGGAGACGATTTTCCCTAAAATCGATTTTTTGAAGAGCAAGACCTAAAACTAAACTATAGGCTATAATGACGGTTTTACAAATACCTGTGGTGAAAGGTTGTGGGCATTTTGAAAAAATATGTAAAAAACCATAAATGTTGGTGCTGGGAATTGAACCCATGACCAGGCGCTACCTATAATGACGGTTTTTTAAATACCCGTGGTGAAAGGCCTCATATTTCACCACGGTTGGAATATTAACCGTCATTAAAAGCCTTTTAACGAGATTAAAAAAATGCGCGCATCTATTACAACAGTGTATAGACAAGCCGTTATAAATCTGGCGTTGTTGTATTACGTGTTTTGTAGTAATGGGTGTCGCTCTATGTCCATATGGTGGAAATGAATGCCTATTCTTGGATCTAAGAATGATGATCCTTCGAATTGGTTTAAGTCTAGTTTGGTTAAGAAGGTTGGGTCTAGTCTTTTGATTTCCTTCTAGGGAGATCCTTGGCAAGGTAATATTCTCTTAAAAATCAGATTTTAGAGACTTTTCCCTATCCATGATCTTCAAAATGGGATTGTGGGTAATATGGGGAGGTGGGATCAGGGGTGGATTATTTGGGACCCTAGGTGGATGAGACGTTTCTTTATTCACGAAGAACCTTTGGTTGCCGAGTTCTTCTTGGATCTCCAAGATATTCAGTTGCCTGCGGAGAGTGATAAGTGAGTTTGGAGAAACGGTAGAAATTACTTCTTCTTTGTTTCTTTTTCTTATCAAGTCCTATCAAGTCCTGCTCTTATCTCCAAGGATCATTTACGTAGTATAATCCAATCTCTTCCATTAGTTTGGGAGAGTTGAGCCCCTTCCAAGGTGGTATTGTTTTCCTATAACCTTCTCTGAGATAAATTTCCATATAAGAGGAATATTTTGGACCCGCATGAGATCTTCTATACAATTTGAGGGGATCGGTTAGAGTCAGTCTCTCATTTGTTTGTGCCTTGTAGTTTTCTTTCTAGTGTCTGGTATAAGATTTTTAGGTGGTTAGGGGTGTATTTGGCTCTTCCTAGTGATCTTAGGCTACTTTTTGAGTTTTTCTTTTCCTTAGGTTCTAAGGCTAAGTTTAGGGGTAAGTTTACTATGATTTGGCATGTGGTGGTGTGGATTATTTGATATGTTTGTAACGATAAGCTTTTCTCCTGTTCGTCAATAATTGTGAAAGAAGTGGAAGATAATTATTTTTTTTTGGCTTGGAACAGGTTTTTTAAAAGATCCGCTACGAGCTCTATCTCTTTCACTGGTTGGCTTTAAAGGTCTATCATGTGTCTGAATCAATAGTGGATCAAGACTCATGACCTAGCCTATGGGTGTTAGTGGTTTCTTTGGTGTTTTACCTGTGTTTTTGGTCTACTGTTGAGTTTGAGTTCTAAACTCTAGCTTGGTCCTAGTTGGGTGATGTTTGTTGTGTTGGATTTTTTTTTTATTTCTACTTTCCCTTCTTTGGTGGTGTTTGGTGTATTCGGTAATTGTATTTTTCTCTGTTTATTTTGATTTTCGTTATTATATCTCTGTTGATTACAGTTTGTTGGTTCGACACACCTTCTGCCTATTGACTCTCTTTATATATATATATATATATATATATATATATATATATATATATATATATATATATATATATATATATATATATATATGTATGACAAAATGGAAGAATGAAATGAATATAGATTTAATGAATAAATTAAGATAATTCATTAACAATGAACTAAATTTTTTTAAAATAATTCAATTCATTCCATCGACTAAATATAAAATTTATCTAATCTACCTATTAACAACTATATAATAGATGAATCATCCATATATTAAATTAACTAAATATTTTGATTATTTTTATAGTAATTTATTTTAATTTTATCAATATATATTTTTTTAAAATCTCTCCCTTAAATAATTTTTTTTACTAAGTTTTTTAAAACTCTCCCTCTTACTAATATTTTAATAACATATGATTAGTCATAACTCAACTCTACAAAACTGACTCTTAGAATAAAGATTGTCTCCAGTTATAAACACATGTTTAAGTCATATATTGAATCATGTGAGACTCTTAACACACTCTGTCGCGCCTATAATTGAACATGATAACAAGTGGTTCTTAAACGAGACTCTGATACCATTGTGTTGTGCCTAAATGGATCCTACAAAATCAACTAGTAGGGTGCGGATTGTCCCACTTATAAATATATGTTCAATTATTATAATGTCTAATGTAAGTCTCTTAACACAAAATACATATATAATAAAAAAGAAGTTAGATACTCACTCGATTCCTTTTTGAATATCACTTTCTTGATGATTTTTTATTCATTTTTAACTATTATTTTCAAAGTTTAAAGTTATATTAACTGTACTTTTGTGAAAATTACTTTCACTTATGTATTATAAAGAAAAAATAAAATTAATTAATAAATAATTAAGAGTATTATAGATAAAAAATAATTATTGTTTAAAAAGTAATAAAATCTATCAATTTTTTTTAATATATGTAAAAAGTTTAAAAAAAAATTGAAAAGAGAATTAAAGTGGCCATCTACTGATAAAAAAATATATTTTTCAAAAAAAAAAGAAGAAAATACTCTTCAAAGCTGCAACATGATTGCTTTCTAGAAATTAAAAACTCAAAGGATCAATTGAATTAAAATGAATGGAGATTAAAACCAAATAAACGAGAAAGAGTTGTTACTAAATTAAACATGAAATGAAATGAAATGAAATATCAAAATTTTCACTTTTGACAACACTTTTAGGTTATATTTTCATTTATTTTTATTCAATATTTGACATATTTGAAATTATGTTCGGTTAGTGATGATACTCATCATTACGTGATTTTTATGAGAAAATTCGGATGAATTCAGAAGAAGAATAATCAAAAGCAAAGTCAAAGTGTGAAGAAATAAATAAAAATCCAAAACAAGGAAGAAATAAGCACTTAGTGAAATTATTGAAGAAATCGTGAAGAAATTGCGAAGAAATGAACATTTTTCAGCATAATTTAAATTATGACATATGTCCAGTAATTTGATCATATATGGAGTTTCGTAACTCAGATTGAGACATAGTTTTTTGCAAAAGTAAAAATGAGATCTAGCCAATGAAATTATTGCGCGCGACATACTTTTCATCGTGACGCGATGCCACACATTTTGCTGACACAGAGAATTGTTATAAAAAGGCCTTTTTGCTACTTTTTCAAGGGTTATGAATCAGACAGAAAGTGACGACTAGGGTCATTCAAGGGGAAATTTTGGAGAATATTTAAGTCATTAGAGATAAATTTTTCTATAGATTATGATGATGAATATTTCTCCACTCATGGTATTTATAAATTTATCAATGAGAAGCTAAGTTTATATATATTAGGCCTTTTTGAGATGAACCTTACTTTTACCCCATTGGATCATTTGTCTGTTTGAGATTTATTGAATACTTTTATTATTATTATTATCTTATTTATATTATTCATGTGTTTAATGTTTTTTATCGCTTACGCGCGTATGAATCGATCTAGATACTGAAGGATTTCTGACTGTTAGTCTAATTATCTGAACTAGTCAATTTATTCAACTTTGTAATGAAATAGGAATAGGAATTTAAATGTCGTTGTTTATGAATTAACACTCTTAAAATACCTAATTTAACATTGAATTGGCCTAAGGAATTAAGGAATTACCGCATAAATTAGTGAGTTACACACGAAGAAATTAGGTGTAGTGGTTTTGTTAATTCGCAGTGAGATAATAATTTAATTGGAACTCAATAAATACACGGTTCATCAACGGGTAAAAATAAGGGTATTCGATAATAAGGTCCTAGTCGCCTTCCGCTAATCTTGAATCACTTATTTTTAATTTCTCGTTTAAAACCGCTTTTGAACGAAAAATCCCCCACTTTAATTACTAAATTCCACAATTAATTTTCTTGTTAAAATTCAATCTCCGTGGAGACGAATCTTTTATTTTTTACTTCGACGTTATTGGTACACTTGCTGATAGGTCAACAAGTTTTTTGCGCCATTGCTGGGGATTGTTGATTTCAAAAAGACAATTTTTGTGGGACATTTATTATTATTATTGTTTTTTTAAATTTTAATTTTCTTTGTTATAAGTTATTATCTATTTATCTTTTTTTTAGTTTGTTAATTAGTGTCCTCATCTGTTTCCTCTGCAGCAGGTCTGACAGCTTGCTCTAGCTCAGCGATTCTCGCAAGGAGATTTTTCCTCTCCTCATCGGCGTTCTTCAGCTTCTCCTTCAACTTTCCCTAAAGCTCTACCTGGGCTTCATTCTACTTCTTACACTCTGCGAGGTCCTTGACCAGCTTCTTCATCTCCGCCTTGACTGACGTGAAGTTGTCCTACAATTTGGTCAGCTCAGTCGATGGACAAGTATCATATTTCAAGACCAGGGCTATGGCAAAGACCCACATCATCGCGGCCATAATTTTTTAATTTTAATTTTATTTTTATTTTTGTGTTATTATTTTTTATTTTATTTTTTCCTATTATATTTTATTTCAGTGCTATTAAGGTATGTTTCTTCTGATTGTGTACTTGAGGTAAAGGAAACATGTATAATGGAGCTAACTCTCAACTTTCCCTGTTAGCACAACTTGAAGCATTATCAAAGCAATTGGCTGCCTATACTTAAGTTCAAGCAAATGTTAATCTGGTAAGGGCCCTATCATGTGAATTATGTGGTGGAGGTCATGCCAATGGTTATTGTGTACCATACGTTGATGAAGCACATTATACACGACACTATCAAGAGCCAAACCATTACTTCAACACTTATAACCCATAGCAGGATGATCATTCAAGTCTTAACTGAAGTCATAATCAAATTCAAAACCTCAACTAGGAAACTCTTCAAGATCCACCACCAAGGACTTCATCCTTTCTATAAGAGACTTTGAACGAATTTATAAATTTTACTCAAAGGAACTTTGAAGCAACACACTAAAAAATTGAAGAATTCAACAAGAACCTTAAAGCATTCAACAAGAATTTTGAAACATCCAACAAGGAAATTGAAGCATCCAACAAGAACATTGAAGCATCCATGAAGAATATTGAAAATCAAATTGGGTATTTATCTAAACAACTGGAAGCAATCAAATGAATTTTTAATGGAAATATGTTAGATAGTTCTAGGAATGATGAAGTTGAGATAGAATTCAAAGATGAATGGGAAGTAGTTAATGAAGGATGAGTTGAAAAATAATAAGAAAAAGAAAGAATTATACCATATGATTAGAAAAATGAATCAAGAATAGAAGAAATTAGGGAGAAAAATAGACGTGGGAAAAGAGCAAGAATTCAAAGTGAGGATGATCTAGTTTTGGATGAAGCTTCAAATTCAATAATTTGTTTAGACATAGATATCCAACAAGAAAATCTTCAACAAAAACAATTCCCAAAAAGTTATTTTAGCAACAAGGTAGATGAAAGAGAAGAAATTGGTAAAGTATTAGATGACATTTATGTCTTGTTTGCTATTATCATGTTGAAAAAGATATGGAAGCAACATCATTAATATCTCAAGTTCATGGGAGTCCTACAAAATAAAAGGAAGAAGAAGAATGATGTGTTTTGTGTGTCATATAAAGAAGCGTTTAATGGGAGGCAACCCATCGTTTTCAGTTTTCAGTTTTAATTTAGTTTAGTTATTTTCCTTTTTGAATATGATCCAAGGAAAAGTACTATAGCTAGCTATCATAGAAGATCTTCCCTTTATACTTTTCTTTTCTTTAATTAATGAACTTGTTTGCTTATGATGTTTCTTTCAGTTTTAATTTGCTACCTTACTAGTTCCATCATAAAAAAGAAAAGAGAAAGTCACCTAAAAAAGAATGAACAAAAGAAATCAATAGTGAAGTTCCCTTGCAGATTGAAGGTTGATAAAGAAAAGAGAAATCACCTACTTGTACTCAATCTCCAGATACCTTAGCTAGTAAGGTTTGAGAAAAATATTTTCCATCATTTACTTTTCCTTCTATTGAGAGTATCCCTGCATTAGTCATTTTCTAGAATTCTCACTTTTTCTAATTTTGAGTCTATTGGTCTGATAAATGCACATTGAGGAAATTTCTTGTGAAAACTATGAGCCTTTTAAGCCACATTGTTTAAATATGAAAATATTTTTTATTTAACCACTTTGAGTCTTAGTCCTTCTTTCGGTGACATAGCCATATTATATATCCATTGAATTGTAAGATACATTCTCCCACCCTCTCTGGAGTTAGGAAGAAATCATTGTTTTACTTATTGATGCAAAAGAATAAGTTTGGGGTTGCTCTTGGAAGTTACTAACGAATAAGTTTGGGGTTAGGGTAATAGAGAAATTGGTCAAAAAGAAAAAGAAAGAAGTTAAAATAGCTTCTTCAAAAAAATTGAGAAAAATAGGACCAACAAAATGAAATTCTCTAGTACCGAGTGCATTATAAAACAATGAGATGGAAGGAATTCGATAACATCGGGAAAACTAGGTACCTAACTCTAAAGGTTTAAGTCTACTATTCTAAATTATCCTACCTTGACATAAGTCATGTTACCTGTAAAATACCTCAAAAGTGTGTTTAAACACGATTTTGATTGACTTGATTAGAAAATTTTCAAATTCATTATTAAATGTGTTTGTATGTTAAATGAGTTATTACTCTGTCAAATTGAGTGCATAATTGTGATATGAGAGACAAGTTGAGTATTTGTATGCCGAAATAAATTTTTCGAGTTGATTGGATCAAAGTAGGGAACCGAAGTGTTGATCAGAAAAATGTGACATTTATTGGTAAGGATAAATATTTTAATTCTAACGAAATGTTAAGTGTGCAAACAAGTTAGTTAAGGACAAGAAACAAATTAAGTTTGGGGTTGTGATGACAGTCATCATTACAAGATTTTCATGAAAAAATTCGGATGAATTCGGAAAAATAATGACCAAAAGCAAATCCACAATGTGAAGAAATAAGGAAAAATTCAAGACAAGGAAGAAATAAGCACTTAGTGAAATTATTGAAGAAACAAGTATTTTTTAGCACAATTTAAGTCATGTCATTTGTCCAGTAATTTAATTATATGAGGAGTTTTGTAACTCGGATTGAGATGCGTTTTTTTAAAAAGAAAGATAAAAAAGAGATCTAGCCCATGGAGTTATGATGTGCGTGATACATACCATTGTGGTGTGATGCCACACGTTTTGCTAACACAGATAATTGCTATAAAAAAGGCTTTTTTGCTACTTTTTCAAGGGTTCTGAATTAGAGAGAGAAAATGATGGCTAGGGTCATTTAAGGAGTGATTTTGGAACACATTCGACTCATTTGAGATCAATTCTTCCATAGATTTTGATGATGAATATTTCTCCACTCATGTTATTTGTTAATTTATCAATGAGTAGCTAAGTTTATCTAGATTAGGGCATGTTTTTACTCTTTTGGATCATATGTCTGTTTTAAATTTATTGAGTAATTTTATTGTTATTATCTTATTTAAATTGCTCTTGTGTTTAATGTTTTTTGTCACTAACGGGCGTATGAATCGATTTAGATGATTAGGTATTTCTAACCGTTAGTCCATTCATTTGAACTAGACAATTTATTCAACTTTGTAACGAAATATGAATAGGAATTTAAAAAATTTTGCTTATAAATTAATGCTCTTAGAATGCCTAATTTAACCTTGAAGTGACTTAAGGAATTAAGGAATTACTATATAAATTAGTGAGTTACACACCAAGGAATTAAGTGTAGTGGTTTTATTAATTTGCAGTGAGACAATAACTTAATTTAAACTCAATAAATACACAGTGCATCAACGTGTAAAAATAAGGGGTCTCGATAATAAAGTCATAATCGCCTTTTGCAATCTTGAATGACTTCTTTTAATTTCTCGTTTAGAACCACTTTTCGAACGAGAACCCCAATATAATTACTAAATTTCGCAATTAATTTTCTTGTTAAAATTCAATTCTCGTGGAGACGAATCTTTAATTATTACTTTGACATTATCGGTACACTTGCCGAGAGGCCAAGAGTTAGTTACTATATGTACACACAATATTGAGATAATGTGTGAGACAATATGATTTAAAAGAAGTGAATAAAACATAAATAAAATAAATAACGCAAATAATTGAAAATTCAGTTCAGTGCAACATCGTCTACGTCTGGAGGGGCTCACCCTTATAAAAGGAAATCCACTAATTCAAGTAGTCTCTAGTATACGACGATCTCAGTTGAACTCTCCTAGTTCAGTGTCCTTTTCCTAATACTTCTAGCGAATTCCAATCCAACTTCCCTAAATCTGAGATCCTTTCGCTTTCACTAAAATACTCTCCCAAGTGTTTGCAAGAAAACAATATATGTTGTGTGATTCAAATCACAAATACATACCAAATAATTCATCCTCTAAAATAAGAAATACCCCATACGAATAGTATTACAACAAAAATACAAAGATTTATTAAAATACGACATACACAAGACTTTAAAAATTATGGTCTTTAAACAAGGAGAACCATCTTTTTAAATATCAAATGTAATCCATCAGAAAAGCCTAGTAGGGTTGAATAAAAAATAGACTGACTCCCAGAAAAAAAATTGAATCCTCTTCATTAAAACCAAATCCAAATATCTTTTAGTTAAATCACATCCAATAAAAATCTTCTTTCAAATATATGATTTAATAAAATTTTCCTCAAATTAATTTGATTTAAAATATTTATTATAAGCAAAATCTTTGCAGTCTTCTAGAAGAATTAAAAATTAAACAAATCTTAAAATATAATCCTAAGCAAATGAGCAAGAGGACATCAGAGTTAATTAGTCAGAGAGTTCTCTCTAGAGATAAACAGAGATACAATGTCTTACAACAAGTAAAGATATCTTGATTAACAACTTTCCTAAAAAAAAATTAGCCAATCAACTATAATAACAACCCGCCCTTGGCTATTTTTCAGGAAAATCAACAATTCAAATATATTATGCACATTTATTCTTCTAGATCAGAGCACAAAAACACCATTCTACCCCAAAGACATTCACGATAATTATAAACAATTATATTAGAGTATATCACCATAAGGGTGCCACATTTCGTCATAAAACTTCAAAAATAATGTCCTACTCCGTAACACAGGTTCCATCATTATAATTTCAATTAAATACTGCTCCTGCTCGCCTGGTGCTTGCCTGGCGAAGCAACTCCGTCGCCTGGGTTTTGCTCGACGAATCAGGGAAGAATCCCCTCTTTCATACAAAACCCAGGAGCACCCAATTTCCACCCTCTCTTCGCCTCTACTTTCGCCTGGCGAGGTTGGGGCGAAATTGCTTTGCCCAACGAAACGAAAGTTTGCCCGACGAAAATGCGCGAACCTGCAACTTCTCAGTTGCGATTCTGCACCAGTTCAGCCCCAATTCTCCTTGCGATTCCAATACCAATCAGTCCAAAATTACTCATAAATCACAATGAAATCAACACAATAACAACAACACATCATAATAGGTTTCATACATATCATCTCATACAACTCAAAACCCTAATTTCATCATAATCTCATCATGTTCCCAAAAATCCCCAACTACCTACATACATCTACCCTTATATCAATTATAATGACAAATGATACTCCCCATACCTTAGACAATTCGATTTCGATCCTCTTCTTGAATTCTTCCGGAATTTCTCTGAGCCCTAGTTTCCTCTTCTCCTTTTCTTCAGAGCTCTTTTCCAAAATACGATCGTACCAAATGAACTTCTCCACTCCCTCTATTTTCCCTATTGTCCAACTTACCACTAGAACCCCTAATATGTCTTTCCAACTTTGTCCTCACTTAATTCACCCAACTTTACCACCTTGCCCTTAGTGTTCCAATTATTTAATTAAAATAATAATAATAATAATAATAATAAGATATTCACATATTCTACTATTATTATTATTATCAAAATAAAACATACACTTCTAAATAGAGTCGGATACGACTCCCTCATCTGATCTTCACGTTCCCAAGTCTAACTCTCACCAACTGATCCACCCCATAACACCTTCACCAAAGCTACGTCTTTACCCCGCAATTGTTTCATTTCTCATCCATCAATCCGCACAGGCAATGCTTCAACAGTCAGGTTATCTCTCACCTGTACGTCATCCATCTGGATCACAAGCGATGGATTCGAAATGTATTTCCTCAACTGAGACACATGAAATACATCATGTAAATTCGCAAGCGACTACGGTAAAGCAATCCGATAGGTTACCTCTCTTATCCTCTGCATAATCTGATACGACCCAACAAAACATGGAGTGGGCTTCCTAGACTTCAAAACTCAACCCACACCAGTCATCGGTGTAACTCTCAAAAACATGTGATCTCCCTCTTGGAATTCAAGTGCTTTCCTTCTCTTATCATGATAACTCTTTTGACGACTTTGCAAAGGTCTCATCCTTTCTTGGATCATCTTAATCTTCTAAGCCGTCTCCTGCATAATCTCAGGTCCAAGTACAACACTCTCGCCTGACTCATACCAACACAATGGAGTTCTACACCTTCTGCCATATAAATCTTCATACGACGTCATCCCAATACTAACATGAAAATTGTTGTTGTATGTGAATTCAATCAACGACAAATGGCTATCCTAAGATCCTCATTGATCTAACACACAAGCCCTCAGTAAATCCTCCAAAGACTGGATAGTCCTCTCTGTCTGACCATCCATCTGCGAATGATATGCATAACTCATCCTCAACTTAGTACCCAAAGCATCTTGCAAAGTTTTCCAGATACTCGACATAAATATCGGGTCTCTATCCAACATAATACTCAAAGGTATCCCATGCAACTTCACAATTTCCTCAATGTATATATCAGCTAACATCTGCTTAGAATGGTTAATCTTCATCGATAAGAAATGAGCCAATTTAGTTAACCTGTCCACAATCACCAAAATTGAATCATTTCCCTTCGCAGTCTTCGGCAATCCCAACACAAAATCCATGGAAATTCTATCCCATTTTCATTCTGGAATATTCAATGGTTGCATCATACCCAAAGGCTTCTGATGCTCAATCTTCGACTTATGACAAGTCAAACAGGAATAAACAAACTCCGCAATATCCTTCTTCATACCTGGCCACCAAAATAATTTCTGTAAATCTTGGTACATCTTCGTAGCACCGGGATGAATACTCAATCTACTTCGATGCCCTTCTTCAAGAATACTCTTCTTGATTTCTGGAACATCTGGAACACACACTCTATCTCTGAACCTCATCACACCATTCTCATTAATTCGGAATTCACCTCCGTTACCTGGTTAATCAAGGTCGACTGGTCAACCAACCTCAAGTCAGATTGCTGACCCACTCTGATTTTTCCAGAATACCACTAGTCAGCTTCAAATACCTAACTTCACACTGTCAGGAGTCTTTTCACATACCAAACTCAGATCTCAGAATTACTCAATTAATTCCAACTCTCTCACCATAAGCATTGACATATGCAATGACTTCCTACTCAATGCATCAGCCACCACATTTGCTTTACCAGGATAGTAACTCAAATCAAAATCATAATCCTTCAATAATTCCAACCACTTTCCCTGCCTCATATTCAACTCTTTCTGATCAAATAAGCACTTCAAACTCTTATGATCACTGAACACTTCAAATTTAGAGCCAAAAAGATATTGTCTCCAATTTTTAAACATGAACACCACAGTTGCCAACTCCAAGTCATGCGTAGGATAATTCCTTTCATGAACTCTCAATTGTTTTGAAGCATAAGCAACAACCTGTCCATTCCACATCAATACTCCACCAAGAGCCATCTTCGACGCATCACAATACACCACAAAAGATTCATTCAGATTAGGCAAAATCAAAACCGAAGCGGTCATCAATTTCTTCTTCAATTACATAAAACTCTTTTCGCATGCAACATCCCACACATAAGCTTGACCCTTTCGAGTCAACTGAGTCAAAGGTAATGCCAACTTGGAAAAACCTTCTATGAACTTGCGATAATAACCTGCCAACCCAAGAAAACTTCGTATCTCAGTAGCAGACTTTAGAGTCTCCCACTGTAACACAACATCAATCTTAGAAGGATCCATAGCAATCCCACCACTTGAAATCACATGGCCAAGAAAACTCACTTCTTTCAACCAAAACTCACACTTCGACAGTTTTGCATACAACTTCTTCTCTTTCAATACTTGCAACACAGTCCTCAAATGCTCGACATGCTCTTCTTCAGATTTAGAGTATATCAGAATATCATCAATGAAAACCACAACAAACTTATCCAAATACTCATGGAAAATCCGATTCATATACTCCATAAATACACCGGGTGCATTGGATACACCAAACGGCATCACAGTGTATTCATAGTGACCATACCTCATCCTGAAAGTTGTCTTCGGAATATCATCAGGCTTAACACGAATCTGATGATAACCAGACCTCAAATCAATCTTGCTAAACACACAAGCGCCCACTAGTTGATCCATCAAATCATCGATTCTCGAAAGTGGATATTTATTCTTGATAGTCACTTTATTCAGCTGCCTGTAATCCACGCACAACCTCATACTACCATCCTTCTTCTTAACTAACAGCACAGGAGCACCCCACGGAGAAACACTCGGTCGGACAAACTTATTCTCAAGAAATTCTTACAATTGTTTCTTCAATTCACTTAACTCAGAAGCGAACATCCAGTAAGGAGCCATTGACACCAGACTCGTTCCTGGTATCAAGTCCACTACAAACTCTACTTCACGCTCTGAAGGTAAATGACTTATGTCATCCGAAAACACCTTTGGAAATTCACGGACAACAGGTAATTCGACACTCTCAGCTTCATGATCAACTTGCAACGATGCAAACAGTGCAAACATCGAGGCTCCGTCTTCTAGAAGTTCATCGAATTGCTTAGCAGACAAGAACATCAACTCTCCATTATCACCAAACTTAGGAAACTCCACAGACTTATTATAACAGTTAATATGAACATAGCTGAACTCCAACAGTTCATTCCCAGGATTACATCGATTTAGTGTAAGAGCAAACACACCAAATCCATCACGAAACTCTTCCCAAAAATCGTCAAAGGACATCTCAAACACACAAAAGTAGTAGTAACAGAACCATTAGCAGGAGTTTCTATCACCATACTGCCATTCATATCATACAATTTCAAACCCAATCTATTAGCACATTCAAGCAAAATAAACAAAGTATTAGCACCAGTATCAATAATAGCGACCAACTCAAAATCGTTACTAAAAAAAGTACCTCAAATCAAGTTATCCTTCTTAGGAACTTCTAAACCACTCTAAGCAAATACTCTGCCATTAGTCTGAGCAGAAGTAGCAGTCTTCTTTGGCTTCTGACACTAGGTACTGATGTGACCCTGTTCACCACAGTTGGAACAAGTCAGACCTTCATCCTTGCCCTTGGTAACTCTATGACCTCTCTTACCACATCTGTAACACCTCAACACACTATTGTTGCAAACTTCAGCACGATGGCCTTGCTCGCCACACCTGTAACACTTAACAGAAGCGGGAGCTGCTCCCTCACTTGTCTTTTTCCCATCTGAAACCTTCTATTTCCCTTTGTCAGCTGGAGTCACGTAAGGCTTTCCTCTAAACTGTCCTTTCTCTTTCTTCTTACTAAGATGCTTGTAGTGAGCAGACCGAGCTCGGCTATCCTCATCATAGATCCTACTCTTATCCACCAGCTCAGCATACCTGCGAATCTGTTGGTATCCAATACCCTGTTTGATCTCTGGTCTCAGCCCATTCTCAAACTTAAGGCATTTAGACATCTCAGCATCAGCATAGTTGTAATGTGGGCACAACTTCACCAGCGCCTCGAATTTTGCAGCATACTCCGCCACAGGCATGTTTCCTTGCTTCAGCTCAAGGAATTCTATCTCCTTCTTTCCGCGAGCATCTTCAGGAAAATACTTTCCCAAAAATTCTCTCTTGAGTACAACCCAAGTTATTTCAGTACTAGCATCTTCCAATCTCTGACGGGTATTATCCCACCAGTCCTCAGCTTCTTCTGACAGCATATGAGTACCAAATTGAACCTGTTGAGCATCAGTACACGCCATCACTCGGAAGATCTTCTCAATCACTTTGAGCCACTTCTGCGCACTCTCTGGATCATGGGTGCCCACGAAAGTTGGCGGATTTTTCCTCTGGAACTTCCCCAAAGCAAAAAAATCATCCGGAGCTTCACCATTCTGATTGTTCTAAGCCATCACTTGGGCAAGTGATTCCAACTCATCAACGATAGCACGATCGTTTCTTCCAACCATTCTGCATATCATCAACAACGTTATAAGAAACAAAATTCATCGACAGTGTACACACACTCATCGACTGACAGGGGACTGACATCAGACAAAAACCTGGTCGGACGGACCAACCAGGCTCTGATGCCACTAATGTAACACCCTTCTACCCCAAAGAACATTCATGATAATTATAAACAATTATATCAGAGTATATCACCACAAGGGTGCCACATTTCGTCATAAAACTTCAAAAATAATGTCCTACTCCGTAACACGGGTTCCATCATTATAATTTCAATTAAATACTACGCAGCGGAAAAATCAAAACTTTAACATAAGTTATAACTCAAAAGTCTTAAAACAAGGACTCATAACATCATGATGTCAACAACAAAAGAACACAATGGTTCGACTCAAACGTCCCGACCCGGTGTTACATATTAGAGCAAGACCCTCTACTCAACAGAAATAACCAAAATACTTCAAGGCTAGTTCTTCACGCACCAAGAGATCTAATCCTGATCACCTGCACGTTACCCACGTGAAGGTAACATTCAAACAGGCAGAGTGAGTAATCACAAATTATTATACCATATATAAAGATAAGATATGCAAATACAACAACATCAATAGTTCACATGCATCAAACAACATAATCATCATCAAGTCATCATCATCATACATCATTTAAAATCACGTCATCAATAACATCATCCATTCACATTTATGCCATGCCACATAACATGAAATGCAACAACATAGACTCATGCATGTGGTACCAAATCATCATGTTGATGGACACTTGGCCATCACCCTCCAAAGATTCCCACCAATAGGATCGATTCTACACAAGAACCAGAGCACACCATAAACACCCCAATCCACACTGGGATTGAATCAAACACTGGACTGAAGTCATACTATGCTATGAATGCATGGTGCACTATGTCATAATCAACATCATCACAGGATCGTCAAGTTGCATCATCATTCATGAAAATTCATCAAAACATCATGGTATTATATCATCATTATGCATCACAAATCTTCATATTACATCACAAATCAACATGTTATACTCATCAGAATGCAACACATCAACCACTTAGGGCATACGAACAACAAGGCACAAGGCAGCACAACAAAAGAAAAGAAAAATAAAACTACTGCTCCTGCTCGCCTGGTGCTCGCCTGGCGAAGCAACTCGCTTGCCTGGGTTTCGCATGGCGAAGCAGGGGCGAATCCCCTCCTTCATATAAAAACTAGGAGCACCCATTTCCACCCTCTCTTCGCCTCTACTTTCGCCTGGCGAGGTTGGGGAAAAATTGCTTCGCCCAGCGAAACGAAGTTCGCCCGGCGAAAATACGCGAACCTGCAACTTCTCAGTTGCGATTCTGTACCAGTTATGACCCAATTCTCCTTGTGATTCTAGTACTAATCAGCCCAAAGTTACTCATAAATCACAATGAAATCAACACAATAACAATAACACATCATAATAGGTTTCATACATATCATCTCATACAACTCAAAACCACTATTTCATCATAATCTCATCATGTTCCCCAAAATCCCCAACTACCTACATACATCTGTAAGAGCAAGAGTTGTCTCTGCAAGTCATCTCTATGTTTTGATGATAACAATAAGTATTTGTCAAAGAACTATTTTATGTTCTAATGTGTGTTGTGTGCAGATCATAATCATAGAAGATATCAGATCCAACAAACACCAGCAAGATGTGCGTAAATGATCATATGCAAGTTACTATGTGTAACACTAGTCGCAAGAAGCAAGTAAGCTTCTGTATCTGATCATAATCAGATAGATCCAAGGATGCCGATATTGCTGTTGCAATGCTCTTGTGGATGCTACTATGAAAGTGGTTATGATTCTGAAGCTAGCGAATATTCTGAAGAGATAATCTTGTAGAGAACCGAAGTGCTGAAGATTCTCATGACTTGAAGTTCTGAAGGCCGAAGGCTCTAAAGACCAAGTGCAGAAAGATTTTGAAGACTGAAGTGTTTTGAAGGTTAAGATTCAAAAGACAAGTGCGGAAGCTCTGAAGACAGATTCCTAATGGACAAGTTCTGAAGACTGAAGACTTGATGATTCTGAAGACCCAGTTAGAAAGTCTCTACTCATGCTTTAATTAAATTACCATCAGAAGCCTCTGAAGATTTGAAGACAAATGTTACCGTTAGCAATGACTGTACACAATACTAAAAAGATTTATCCCATCACTTCTTCTAGAGTAAAAAGAAGATATGGCAGTACAACTTTCATCATTGCATAACGACTCTTTTCAAACAGCCAACAACTCTTCAACGACTATATTTTACTTGGCTATTTAAAAGAAACATGCATGCACTTTTGAAGGTGTAGATGTGATGATAGTCGCAACGATCAGTTATTGCTGTTACACAAAACATTTAAAGCTATCACCATTAACACACGACCATTATTGTTGAAGCTCAAAGATCATTATTCAACACAACAACAATCAATTGGAACAGAAGTTGTTAATGAACAAGACAACATTGCAAATCAGTCAAGTCATCAACCAACTTCATCATCTGGGCTATATTGAAGATCTGAAGCAAGGAGTTATTGCTCTAAGCTTGCTCAACTAAGAAGATGAAAAAGATCTACAAGATATAATTAACTGTCAAATCAACACACATTTTTGTAAAATATAAAGATAGCAAGGAGTTGTTGCTCATATCTTATTAGAACACTGTGTGTTCATTTGTACTTAAAATTAGGAGTTATCTGCTTATTAAGAAGCATCAATGTAATCTCCAGAACAACTAATTCTATGTGAATTAGGATTCCTCAAGTGATCAGTGTGATTGGAGACTTGAGAAGACAATGGCTGGGTGTCATTGTGGAAATCCTGAAATATGGTCAATGATAGTCATATCTCAAAGAGGACCAATTGTGGGTCAGACTCTTGTGAGATCACTGATGGAACTCATTGAAAATCCTGGAAGAATGGTCAGTAAACGTTATATCCGTTGAATCGGATCCCTGAATGTTTAGTTGTGAAATCCTGATAGTAGATCTTGCGAGATTGGAACATATTGGGTCAATGTTCGTTATATCCATTAACTTGGATCCCTGAACGGTTCATTGTGGGTTAGTCACAACTGCGGTTGTGCAGGTTGTTAGTCACTGATGTTAGCCCGTGCATCTATAACCGGAATTGATTATAGTGGATTAAGTCCTTGTGTTCAAGGCGGAATCACCTTGGAAGGGTGGACTGGATTAGCTTGTGAATGACTCAAGTGAACTAGGATATATCGTGTGTTCTTTACTCTTGTTTATGCTTTGTTTTATTATTTACGGTTCTGTATCAATCATCAGAACCTTGCATAGCAAGTCAGAACCTTGCAACTCAACTCTGATAAGCTTCCGCATTGCAAGTCTGATTCAAGCATAACTAATTCAGATTCTCCATGTCACTTATGCTTCATGCATCGCACCATCTGAATGACACTTCGCAAGTCAGAGTCTTTCAACGCAACTCTGATATTCACTTAGCATGTTAATGATAAGAGGCGAAAAGCTAAAAAAAGTTAAAACACAATTCAAACCCCCATTTCTTGTGTCTTTCTCACACCTTTAATTGGTATCAGAGCTTCGGTTCTGTTATTAATGGATATCAAACACTTAACAATGTCAGAAAAAGATCCATATATGGTGTGTAGAAATACTCTGGGTGAGATTTCAATCCACTTACAATTTCAGTATCAGTTCAGAAGATGACTGTGTACTAAATTGTAATCAAATGGATTACTGGAACAAGTCACTGATTCTTGAGGTCTTGAAGTTGCCAACAACAAAATCTTCCTCACTAAAGCCTTGAAGAAGATTGAAGAATCAACTGATAAGGTAGATTCATCAGATAAGAAGTAGTATTTGTTTAATACCTATCTTAGAAATACATTTGGATAAACAACGTAGTTACTCAAGATTAGATCATCAGAAAACAAGAAATCTTGTTTGCTGAAGATTAACTCTTTATGAGTTTTTTGAGATGTTTTCAAGAAATTGATTAGTCCACCCTTCACTTTCTCATTTAGAGCTCATTAAGAATTCCTTCATGTAAAGAAGAAAGATTGTTGTTCTATGATTTTGAACTTCAGAATGGAGTCTACAGTTAAAAGATTCAACGAAGAATTGAATACTGTTTTCTTAAGAAGCCTTGGAGAAAACTGATGAACATTCAAAAAGAGTAAATCTAGTGATTCATCAGGAATTTGATTAAGAACAAATTCTGAGTCTTGGTGGAAATAACTTAGACGATTGAGTTCTGATAACTTAAGATTTTATCTCAGATTGAACCAACTGCAATTGGTCAGAATGTTATCTGATATTTCTCAGAAATACATGATGCATAAATTCTGGAATCAGAAGATGCTCGACTAGATGCAACGACATAAGTCATCTACTCGAAGCCAAAAAGGATCTAAGTCACAAATGTTTTTCAGAATGAAGAAATCAGCTGACACTCTTTTCAGAAGTAGATATGCTGTAAATCCTTTGATGGACAAAATCTAAACAAATTAGATCAGCATTGCAAGAACAAGATTGTTATGCAAACTATGTCTTGCGTTACACACATGTTTGATGATACTTGTTTCTGAACAAGCTCAGCATCTGTTCGAAGAAACAGAGTCAAAAGATGTTATGAAATATCAATTAATTCTCTCGAGCATATAACCTCTTAGTAGTTTATGTTTAAGTTAAGAAATTAATGACCTTCTGAAAACAAGGAAGCTTGATGAAAGATAGATGTTCTGATAATAAAGATCACAATCTCTGAAGGACGCTCTCAGAAGTAAGATAAATGTTTCTAAATGGAAAAAGGGGGAAAGATCATCTGAAGAGAAGAATGAGTCTAGAGATATGAGTTTAGAAGACATCAATATTCTTCAACGTCAGATCTCTCTGAAGGAAACAGAAGCTCAGAGTCAGAATGGAAAACACTCAGATAAAGTATCATGGTGAAGATTTCAAATTCTCTAAGGTATGACTCTCCTTATCAACGACTAATTAAATAAGTCCAAACTAAAAACTGTCTGGTAAGTAAAAATATTAATGATATGAAGTATTCTCTATTTTCAAGAAAATTTTTTGATCAAATCTCTGGATAATATGTGCACTAAATGTACCTCAGTCATAATTGCGACTCTTGAATTACCATGATATATTCCTAAGAACATAAGTTCTCCCGAAAATGATCTACAAATCTTTCGTATGAAACATGCAACTCCGTCAATATTCTCATGACTGTTTCATGCCTTTATCTCTCTCTTTGGAAAGTCCTGACACCTGATAAGTACTTGATCTAGGTCACCCTATAGTACAGTACATCCTCTATCTTAGTCGAATATTTATGATAAATGCGTGTAACCTTGGTTTTGACTTAAAATCTTCGCATCTACTAACCTGGCGTGATCATGAACTGACAAACTAGGATTCGCTTTCTTGTTGAAAATAGTAAAAATCTTTATGCTTATCTCTATGTTTGTGCACTTATTAGATATGTAAGATAAATCTTCTTGAAATTAGGCAATGTGTCTCTCTGTTTTCACTCTTAGTTAATGTTTTAAAAATGCCACTCTTACTTATGCATTTATTGCGAATCTTTGACTCCTGTCAAGAATTAATTAGAAAATTCTATGCGTGATATCTTGGTTTTTCCTAGATTGAGAGACTGTTAGACTTAATGATCGCATCCATCCCTTAACCTATTAATATCAAGTCTAATGTCTAGGATATGATGAACCTGTCGTTTGGAGTCACAAGCACTTATTAACTCACTCTATTCGTCACCTACTTAAGGCACCATGCTCATTTCTCTATCCATCATTCCAGCCCATCTCAGTTAGTGTCTATCTCTTGTATCCCCTTGTAACGCCCCGATTTGTTTAATTGCATTTATTTATTTCGTTTATGTGAATTTTGTGAAATGTGTGAATTTATTGTATTTTACCTGCTAATTGAGTTAATTGGTTAATTTCCCTGATAGGTAAAATATTTGCAATAAATTATAATTTCTTTTCAACTTTTATTTCCCGAAATATATTTCATCGGTATGTTTATGTTTTATCGCATTTTGAGAGCGTTTGGGAGATATTTGAGCTGAGGGGTATTTTGGTCTTTTTGGGGGTAGATATTTTTATAAAAAGAAAGAAAAGAGAGAAAAGATAGTAAGGAGAAGAAAAAGAAAGAAAAGAAAAGAGAAGAGAAGAGAAAAGAGAGGAAAGAAAAGGGAGAAGAGGAAAAGTGGAAAAATCGACATAACTCCGTTTCAAGCGCGAATAATCGGGTAAGGGTGAGAAGTTTCGATTATATTTGGCTTGTATATGTATATGTGTATGTTTTCTTGGATTGTTTTGGTGATTTTCTTTTAATTTTCATTTTAGGTCGAAATGGTAGAAAGGAATAGAAATCGGTGTTTTCACGGACGAAAGTCGGAATAACTCGCGTAGTAGAGTCGAGTGATGTTGGGTCGTGATTTAGTATGATCGTTTGATTGAATTGTGTTGAATTTGTAACTTTTGCGTTTTTGATGTATATCGATGTTTTTGTTAAAATTGATGTTTGATCGAGTAAAAGTGTTTGGATATGTCTGGTAACATTGGTATAGGTTGATATTTAATCGGGAATGGTTGTTTGTGTGTTTTCGAGTGATTTTGATCGAGTTTGGAATTGGGTTAAATTGATAAAACTATGTTTCAAAATATTTCAAAAATGGAAAATGTGTTGGATGGCTCTTTAATGGTGAAAATATTGTAGTATTTCGAATTCTGAGACCGGGGCTTTTTACGGAATCGAAATCTGAGGTCCGGAAGGCTTCCGACGATAAAAAATGCAATTTTCTGGGCCCTGACACGGCCCGTGTCACACAACACGGGGGGCCGTATCAGCCTACTGCCCCTGGAGGAAGGAAACGCGAAAAAAATGAAATTTGGAATTTTGGGTGACACTGGCCGTGTCACACAACACGGGTGGCCGTGTCAGCCTTGCTGTAGGTTTTCCTTTCAAAATTGTTTCGATCGTAACTTTTGAACCGTAAGTCCGTTTGGACCCCCGTTCGAAGCGATGGAAAGCTTCTAAAATATTATTTCTATTAAAAATGGTTTGGAGGATAAAAGATGATTTAATTAATTCGTATTTTTGAAAAATAGTCGGGTTGTCGGGTTTTTATCGCGTTAAATGCGTGCGGTTGGTGTTTTACTAAGTGTTGTGCTATTGTTATGTAACGTGGAGCTTTTATGTGGTTTATATGATGTTAAGGCATGTGATAATGATGTTGTTGTGTGGTAAAATACATTGTTTGATTGAATATCAATGTATGTTGTTATGATGTGTTATGGGTAGCCTTTGTGGTGTGAATCCCTTGTGGAAGTAATTGCGATTGTATGATTGTTGTGGTTTGTGGTTTGTGATGAAATGCATTGTTTATGTGAAATTCAATGTATGTTGTGTGGTGGCCATTATGGTTTGAAATGCATTGTTTGAATTGTTTTCAATGCATGAATAATGATGATGAGAAAATTCATATTGTTGAATTGTGAATGTATGGAATTGATGAGTTGAAATATATATGCATGATTATGGATGTGTATATGTGTGCATTTGAACGTCATGAGTTCTTGTATGTAAAGCATCATGATATGCATTCTTGTGAGGTCATGTGCCCTATTGGGTGTGAGCGACGAATTGATTCCAGAGGGAATCTGCTATAACATCGTGAGCCTTAAAAATAAGAGGACTGAAAGCGATCGGATCGGATCGTGCGCCTTAAAAATAAGAGGACCGAAAGCGATGGTTATAGACGATCGTGTGCCCGTGTGGGGTGTGAGCGATCGGGTCGTGAGCCTTATACAAAGAGGACCGAAAGCGATCCATAAACGTCGTGAGCCTTATACAAAGAGGACCGAAAGCGACGGGGAACATCGTATGCCCGACGGGGAGTTGCATTAAGTAACGAGCGATGATTCCAATAGTTCCTGAGTGAACTAGTGTTGAGAAATGATGGAAGTCGGTACCGCATGTGCATATGCATAGATTCGTTGTGTCGGTCTCTTTGCATTTGCATAAATCATGAATGAATTGATTGATTAGTGTTGAGATTTATGTTTGAATTGGTGATTTGATGTGCATATGTGATAAATGCATTGGTTATGGATGATGTGTGTTATGTATAGACATGTGTTATGTGATGCGGTGGTGTGTTTACATATGTTATAACTTTGGTATGCCTTATGTGTGAATATGTGTTTATGTTGGTATAGTTGATATATGCTATGTGGTACGATTATTAAAAAAAAATGTTGTGCATCTGTGGCGTGCTATATGTATTGGTATGTGATGTTTGTGGTGAGAATAACTATGTATGTAAATTTATATGTTTTGCATATTATTATGCAATCTGGGTTTAGTTGTTATTTCTCACCCTTCTGCTGTGGTTTATTGCTCTATGAGGCATTTGCAGATTAGTGTCTTGGAGGCTTTTGTGAAGATTAGCCCTCCGTCCTTTGTCGTATGTCTGCTCTGATATGTAACACAGGAGTCGGGGGAACGCTTTTATTATATATATGTATACATTTGTTGAATATATTTTGTATTAGCTTTGTATAAATATTTTGACGTTATAAAACAATTTATTTTGTAAAACAAGTCGGTTATGGATCTTTCCGTTTTATTCCATAATTGACCTTTCCTTGTATATGGAAAAAGTTTCCCCTTGAGGGTATTCAATTGTTTGTGTTATGTATCAAAATTTATGAGCAGGGATTGTATTTTTTTTCTTTAAATGTGGCATCCTTGTTTCTGTCGAAAAAATAAATTTTTATCTACTCTGATTTATTTATGTATTATTTATTCGCGATGGGAATTGGGGTGTTACATTAGTGGTATCAGAGCAGGTCGGTCCGTCCGGCCAAGTTGTTGAGTCAGTTGGTGTGACAGTTGAATACTGTGGTTGTTGTTTGTCCTTTAGTACATGATATGTTTGGAAGCACTGTCAGTACTTTCTGGTTTTCTAATCCTTTGTCTTCAGGATTGAGAATGAGATAAGTGGGGGAGAAGCTTGTACTTCTCCAAGTTGCTTCAGGTGTGGAGCGTTGACTCAGTGTGTTGTGAATTGCAAGATTATAAGTGTTGTTTGGACAGTGTTGTTCCCGATTCTGGAGCGAATGCGGAGGTAAGGTTTATGTCAACTAAGGATTTGTGCCTTAGGTAGTTTGTGCACAGGATGTAAGGAATGCTATTATAGTTTGGTAAAGACGGTTTATGCCCCATCATGATTGTCGGCTGTCTATTGACAAATTGAGGAACTGATCACCCTTAATCTCTTGTTGATAGTGGACGAAATTATGTTGGATGGAATAAACGTGTCTTTCCGGCTTTGATAGTGTGTGAATGACTTGTTTGGAATTAAGGAAGTGAGTACGGATTGTTTTGTTGAGTCGATGAAGATTCTAATATCGGAAGATGAGACGGATTAGAGGTTTTGGTATGTTGGTTCAGTTGGGAAGTCATTGAGAGAGGATGATTGGGTATCGTAATTGGTTGTTCTCGGAGAGTAGAGGGTGAACTCAAATTTGACGAAGGTGAGGATTAGAGGTTTGGATCTGCTAAGTAAGTAGAAGAACTTTTAGGAAGTGAAACTCAGATGTTTGTCATATTTGTGATAATAGTGTTCTGGAAATTGGCAGGAAAGCCACAGCGATAGGCCATCAGTTGTGCATGGTTTTCAGATGTGTTTTTGGATGGAACATTAGTGTGTCGACTTGAAGAGGTCCAACATGGTTGGTAAGGAAAAGGATGATAGCATGAGGTTGCGTGTTAATCAGTGAGTAGTATGGAAACTTGCGGTTGTGTTCTGGATAGCTTGAGTTTTGAATTATGACGAATTGCGAACGATTTAAAGTTCCTTTATGGTATTACTTTTGTTATGGGTGGAGGTCTCGTGTCAACAGAAACCTTGAGTGAGTTGGAACCCCGTAAGAAGGATTGATATGGAATGTGGTAACCAGATATTGCTAAGCTATTTTGGATAAATTGTTTCGAGCTCAGAATGAATTTTAAAGGTTGTGTATGTTATGATTGTGGAGTATATGAATCGTATATTCCATACTTGTTTGGATAAGTTATAGTGATGTTTATTGGATGATATTCTGATTTATTTTAAATCAAAGGATGAGTATGCAGAGTATTTAAGGTTTGAGTTACAAGGGTTGAAAGAGAGGGAGCTTTCTGCTAAATTATCGAGTGAGAATTTTGATTGAAAAAGGTTAGTTTTCTTGGGTATGTTATTTCCGGTGATGGTATTGTTATGGATCCATTGAAAGTGGATGTAGTTATACAATGAGAGGCTCCGAAGTTGGTTAAGGAGATTAGAAACTTTTGAGCTTAGTTGGTTGTTATTGCAGGTTATGGAAGACTTTTCTAAGTTCGTACTTCGGTTACTTCAGTTGACTTGCAAAGGGTGAGTCGTTTGGTTTGGATGTTCATTGTGAGGAAGTTGGAGAGGGCTAAAGTAGAAGTTGTCTACGGCTCTAGTTTTGATTCTGCGTGACCCTAATAAACTGTTTGTGAGGTGTTGGGATGTGTCTTTGATGAGTTTAGTCAGTGTGTTAATGCAAGATGGTAAAGTCATTTCTTATACTTACGACAATTGAGGATTCATGATTTCAAGATGGCTTCGGTTACTTTTGTGTTGAGAATCTAGAGGAATTATTTTGAGGGTTTTAGGTTCAAGGTGTTTGGTAATCACAAGGGTTTAGAGTACTTGTGTGGTCAGAAAGAATATAGTATGAGACAATGAGGATGGTTAGAATTTGTGAGGAGTTATGACTTCAGTTGGAATTATCCTATTGGTAAAGTTAATGTCGTACCTGATGAGTTAAGTCGAAAGCTTTTATACATGTCTGTTTTGATGGTCAGAGGATTAGAATTATTTGAGCAGTTCAGAGACTTGTGTCTGGTGTGAGATAACTCAGTGGAGTGTGAGGTTGGGTATATTAAAAGTGAACAGTGTTTTTTGGTGAATATGAGAAAGAGTTAGACTTTGGACGTGGGATTGATAGTTTTGATGGTTACGAGTAATCAGAGTATGCAACGAAAGTGTGATATGACACAATTCGTATATGCGTGTGTGACTTATAGGAGTTTATAGGTTGAACACTGGAAACATGTAGGAATGGTGAGACCATTGGACGTTCCGGAATGGAAGTGATATGTGGAAGGTTTAAATATTATTCATGGGCTACAATGTAGATGGATGTTTTGATTATATGTTCGATTGGTGGAGCGTAGCATTGTTGTAAGGTTGTGTGACAAGGATGTTTGGTATTCTGGTTTTGTTGATGTTGTTGAGACGATGTGGTGTCGTGGAACTTTATGTTCTTGTTGTATTTCGGTTCAAGAGTGAACCTGTGTGTGTTCGTAACTTGGGTATTCCTTGAGTCGTGAGTTGGTCGTCAAGTGCATTGTATGGGCTTTGCACCTTGTCGTTGTAGTTGTCGTCGTTGTCGTGTCGTTGTTGTAGCTGCTGTTAGCTAGGTGGTTTGTCAGTTTATGTTATTCGTGGTGTGCCTAGTGTTGGCATGTTAGTTGGTTAGTCGGATGCGAGAGTCGTATCCGGAGTCGTTCGCCTCAGTTATACTTTCGAGGACGAAAATGTCTAAGTGGGGGAGAGTTGTAACACCCCGATTTGTTTAATTGCATTTATTTATTTCATTTATGTGAATTTTGTGAAATGTGTGAATTTATTGTATTTTACCTGCTAATTGAGTTAATTGGTTAATTTCCCTGATAGGTAAAATATTTGCAATAAATTATAATTTCTTTTCAACTTTTATTTCCCGAAATATATTTCATCGGTATGTTTATGTTTTATCGCATTTTGAGAGCGTTTGGGAGATATTTGAGCTGAGGGGTATTTTGGTCTTTTTGGGGGTAGATATTTTTATAAAAAGAAAGAAAAGAGAGAAAAGATAGTAAGGAAAAGAAAAAGAAAGAAAAGAAAAGAGAAGAGAAGAGAAAAGAGAGGAAAGAAAAGGGAGAAGAGGAAAAGTGGAAAAATCGACATAACTCCGTTTCAAGTGCGAATAATCGAGTAAGGGTGAGAAGTTTCGATTATATCTTGCTTGTATATGTATATGTGTATGTTTTCTTGGATTGTTTTGGTGATTTTCTTTTAGTTTTCATTTTAGGTCGAAATGGTAGAAATGAATAGAAATCGGTGTTTTCACGGACGAAAGTCGGAATAACTCGCGTAGTAGAGTCGAGTGATGTTGGGTCGTGATTTAGTATGATCGTTTGATTGAATTGTGTTGAATTTGTAACTTTTGCGTTTTTGATGTATATCGATGTTTTTGTGCAAATTGATGTTCTGATCGAGTAAAAGTGTTTGGATATGTCTGGTAACATTGGTATAGGTTGATATTTCATTGGGAATGGTTGTTTGTGTGTTTTCGAGTGATTTTGATCGAGTTTGGAATTCGGTTAAATTGATAAAACTATGTTTCAAAATATTTCAAAAATGTAAAATATGTTGGATGGATCTTTAATGGTGAAAATATTGTAGTATTTCGAATTCTGAGACCGGGGCTTTTTACGGAATCGAAATCGGAGGTCCGGAAGGCTTCCGACGATAAAAAATGTAATTTTCTAGGCCCTGACACGGCCCGTGTCACACAACACGGGGGGCCGTGTCAGCCTACTGCCCCTGGAGGGAGGAAACGCGAAAAAAATGAAATTTGGAATTTTGGGGGACACTGGCCGTGTCACACAACACGGGTGGCCGTGTCAGCCCCGCTGTAGGTTTTTCTTTCAAAATTGTTTCGATCGTAACTTTTGAACCGTAAGTCCGTTTGGACCCCCGTTCGAAGCGTTGGAAAGCTTATAAAATATTCTTTCTATTAAAAATGGTTTGGAGGGTAAAAAATTATTTAATTAATTCGTGTTTTTGAAAAATAGTCGGGTTGTCGGGTTTTTATCGCGTTAAATGCGTGCGGTTGGTGTTTTACTATGTGTTGTGCTATTGTTATGTAACGTGGAGCTTTTATGTGGTTTATATGATGTTGAGGCATGTGATAATGATGTTGTTGTGTGTTAAATTACATTATTTGATCGAATATCAATGTATGTTGTTATGATGTGCTGTGGGTAACCTTTGTGGTTTGAATCCCTTGTGGAAGTAATTGCGATTGTATGATTGTTGTGGTTTGTGGTTTGTGATGAAATGCATTGTTTATGTGAAATTCAATGTATGTTGTGTGGTGGCCATTATGGTTTGAAATGCATTGTTTGAATTGTTTTCAATGCATGAATAATGATGATGAGAAAATTCATATTGTTGAATTGTGAATGTATGGAATTGATGAGTTGAAATATATGCATGATTATGGATATGTGTATGTGTGCATTTGAATGTTATGAGTTCTTGTATGTCAAGCATCATGATATGCATTCTTGTGATGTCATGTGCCCTAGTGGGTGTGAGCCACGAATCGATTCCAGAGGGAATCTGTTATAACATCGTGAGCCTTAAAAATAAGAGGACTGAAAGCGATCGGATCGGATCGTGCGCCTTAAAAATAAGAGGACCGAATTCGATGGTTATAAACGATTGTGTGCCCGTGTGGGGTGTGAGCGATCGGGTCGTGAGCCTTATACAAAGAGGACCGAAAGCGATCCATAAACTTCATGAGCCTTATACAAAGAGGACCGAAAGCGACAGGGAACATTGTATGCCCGACGGGGAGTTACATTAAGTAACGAGCGATGATTCTAATAGTTCCTGAGTGAACTAGTGTTGAGAAATGATGGAAGTCGGTACCGCATGTGCATATGCATAGAGTCGTTGTGTCGGTCTCTTTGCATTTGCATAAATCATGAATGAATTGATTGATTATGTGTTGAGATTTATGTTTGAATTGGTGATTTGATGTGCATATGTGATAAATGCATTGGTTATGGATGATGTGTGTTATGTATAGACATGTGTTAAGTGATGCGGTGGTGTGTTTACATATGTTATAACTTTGGTATGCCTTATGTGTGAATATGTGTTTATGTTGGTATAGTTGATATATGCTATGTGGTAGGATTATTAGAAAAAAATGTTGTGCATCTGTGGCGTGCTATATGTATTGGTATGTGATGTTTGTGGTGAGAATAACTATGTATGTAAATTTATATGTTTTGCATATTATTATGCAATTTGGGTTTAGTTGTTATTTCTCACCCTTCTGCTGTGGTTTATTGCTCTATGAGGCAATTGCAGATTAGTGTCTTGGAGGCTTTTGTGAAGATTAGCCTTCCGTCCTTTGTCGTCTATCTGCTCTGATATGTAACCCAGGAGTCGGGGGAACGCTTTTATTATATATATGTATACATTTGTTGAATATATTTTGTATTAGCTTTGTATAAATATTTTGACGTTATAAAACAATTTATTTTGTAAAACAAGTCGGTTATGGATCTTTCCGCTTTATTCCATAATTGACCTTTCCTTGTATATGGAAAAGTTTCCCCTTGAGGGTATTCAATTATTTGTGTTATGTATCAAAAATTATGAGCAGGGATTGTATTTTCTTTCTTTAAATGTGGCATCCTTGTTTCTGTCAAAAAAATAAATTTTTATCTACTCTGATTTATTTATGTATTATTTATTCGCGATGGGAATTGGGGTGTTACACCCCTCACCTCCAAAATGTCTAACTCACTTCCAAAAGCTGCTAAGGGTGAAATCGCAGAGTTAAAAGTCCTAAATGAACTTATTGCGAAGACTAGTTCTCTAAAAGAACATGGTATGATAAGAACTTCGTCTGAGTTATGATGCCAGAAATGGGAAGGTTATCTCAACATGCTTCCAGGCCTTATTTACACCGACCTAGTCAAAGAATTCTGGGTAAATCCCGGTGTCTTTTTCAAACGTGTATAATCAACCCACCATTCGTTCAGTCATCTCCGAAATCCCTGTATTGATTAATCCCTCTGTCATTGCACAAGCCATCAAGTGTGATGAAATCGGTGATACCACTGAAGATTACAAAGAAATATCTTCACTGATCTCATTCACAAAATTCATTCTGGAAATGGTCCTTCCAACAATGCATCCACATTCACTCTCTCAGCTAAAGTCTGGCACAAGATCATGGAAACAAACTTACGACCTAGAGAAATAGGAGCAGGATTGCTGTCTCACTCGGACCGACAATTTATTTTCTTTCTGGTCTATAGAAGAAAAATAAACCTACCTCAAACCATGTTCAATTACTTGCAAGAACAAATCCTCTTATCTAAAGATAAGTCTTTCTTTAGTATTCCGTATGGAAGGGTCATATCTCGTGTCCTTAAGATTCATGATGTGATCACTAGGTTAGAAAACATTGGGGCAACCGTAGAATGTTCACCTATGAATTATGTGGAATTCTCTGGGAATCCCTGAAGGATCATAGAATAGGATTATAGTTATTTTTCTCTCTATCTTGTTGCCTTGTCTCTTGCTCTATGTATTCTCTTCAAGATAATAAATGAAATACCCATTGAAGTCTAAGATCATGAATGGTTTTACTTTAGGATTTTATTCTTAAAAAGAATTGCATAAAAATCATTATCATACTCTAATAAGTATTCTTACTTGATCTGACCATGGAAAGAAACACGTCATCAAGGTTGATTAATACGTATCATAGTGATTGTACATCAACTGCTAACCTTGCATAGTTATGAACTGACTAAATAAAAATAGCAAAGCATCTTCTCAACTCTATATCTGTGCACTCTCTCATAAGCAATATGATCTCTGTTGTGACTTCACGCAAGTAATCAAGTACCACTCACAAGTATGTATTTGTTGTAAGTTTTTGACTTCAGTTAAAAAGTAGATAAAGAAATCGTATACGTGATCCTTTGATTTTCCCTAGATTAAAAGACTGTTATACTTTGTGCTTGTCCTTGTCTTTTACACTATTCATTCCTACTCTAGTGTCTAGGTAATAATGAATCGGTCTTTTCAAGTCACTCTCAGTTATTAACCCATTCACTTTAGTCTTTGCAGTTGCCTATTTAAAGTCATATCTCATTCCTATAATTCTTCACTATTTTTTGTTCAAAACCCTCTTAGAATCCTAAAAACACCAAGAATGACTCCAAGAACCTTTCATGGAAACGATGAACTCTTAGAGGTCATCAATGAAAAATGACCAAATCCAGTAGATGCTAGTCAAGATTTTCTTCTTGGGATTCATTTTCAAAATTGGAATGGATACCTGTCTATGTTAAGAGGTTCAATATATACAAATATCTTAAAATCCTTTTGGATCAATGCCTCTGTCAGTAGTGATGGTCTGTCTATCTCTTCAAACATCTGTGGTCTTCCAGTTTCCTTCAACTCTACAAACATTGCTGAAGCCATTGACTGTCCCAAAGAGGGTATCACAACCAATCACGACTCCATTCGATGCACTTCCAATGCTGAAATGCATCATATGTTTGACAAAGGCTCTACTTTTGAACCCACAAATCCAGAAAAACTTCTGCCTACTACAAAAGGATGGTTTAAGTTCACTTTGACGAATCTTCGCCCTCGCAATATTAACAAATATTTTCTGTATCATGATGATAAGCTACTCATCATGTGTCTTCTTAAGCCAACCTCTATAGACCTGTCCCAAGTAATCTTTGACCATCTTAAAGAGTCAATCCTTCTGTCAAGAACTATGAACAAATCGTTTATTCCCTATGGAAGAGTCTTATCTTAAGTCCTCTTTAGAGCAGGAATCATGCAAACGATTTGCAGAGTTAGAGGCGGTCCAGACACTGCTCTTGAGAGAAAATTTTGTGAAACCTTCGACAGCAGATGGTTCTCATAAAATAAAAAGATTGTTTGTTAGAATTAGGCTAAGTTATCAGTTTTTAATGTTTTTTTTAGTTCATGTATCTGTGTTGTTTATACCTTGCATTTATGATTAATGAAGTATGTGCTGCCTTCTGTTCTATTTTTGAACTATCCTTTACTCATACCTGCACTGCTCTATCTTTTTGATGATGTCAAAAAGGGGGAGAAATAGAATATGATTTTGATATAATGATATATGTTAAAAGAATGCTAAACATAAACTCTGATATTCATCGACTCTGATATTAATGTGTTTACCACTAACGTATGTTTGATGTTTAACCGAGGAACTCTGAACAAGTTCACTAGGCATTCTTAGAACAGGTTAAATTGAAAGAACATTGTTTAATGTTCTTATGAATTGTTGTTCATATTATCGAAGTTGTACACTTCGTGAACATGTGTTCAGAATCAGATTTACCCAGTACTGTTCAGAAGTTGAGAACTTTCTGAAAGTCAAAGTTATCGTGATTCTCGTTTCACTTTATTCAGAAGCTGTAAGATGTCTAAGAATATGATATTCAGAACATAAGAATCAGAAGAAGAAATCTTCCTGAAAGCAGTCAAGATGAAGTCTACATTCCAAGATGCTTTTCAGAAGAACTGAGCAAATCAGAAGTCGAAGACTGTCTGAAGAACTAGATAGAAGATCCAAAAAGAAGATCTGTCAAGACAAACTCTGATACTTCAGAAGTATAGTGTTTTGTTTTTAAAGAAACAAGGAGAAGAAGTTCTGATAAATCAATAATTCAACCTAGAAGAAAATAAATTGGTATCTGACTAAATCTACAATTGGTATCCGACTCAACTTACAACGGCATCAGATTCAGAATCAAGTCTGATTGAGCTTAAATTATCTTCATTAACATCAGGCTCAGCCTACAGGGGTATCAAGACTTCAAATCAAGCTTTGATTAATCACAAAATATTTTTCAATCAGATCAAGAATCAAGCTTTGATCCTCAATCGAGTTCTGATAGAAACATGGTTCTGAGATGAAGACCTGTTGTCTAGTCAAACTCGGAAAGCCAAGATCTTAAATGATGATCAGAACCTGTATGACCAAATCAAGAATCTGAAGATCATCAAGTCTAAAACTCAGGGGGAATTTCTTACGTCAAAAGACAAGTTCAATTCTGATAAATAGTGTGGCTAAGTTATTAGAAGATAATTGTTCTATCTCTGTGCTAAAATAATTCTGCTGAAAAGTAAAAATTGCTTCAAAAGACTCTGAAGATTATGAGCTCTGATTTGACGACCAAAGGAACTAAGTTCTAAAGATCTGAAGATAGAGGTTCTGATGAACAAGTCCAGATGCTGAAGACTTTTGTCTCCTTAAGACAGATAGGGAAGTAGTCCTTCTCTATACTATGTTCTAACAACCTAAATTATTAATTTGTGAGTCTTTGGATCAGATAAGATTCTAGACGATCATAAATAAAATTTTGGGGTTAACACATTCAGGGGGAGCTGTTGTTTCGGACTCTGAATATGTTTAGTCTGGTGATTACCCTGTATAAAATGTTCAATCAAAATACATGGTTTTGTCATCATCAAAAACGGGGAGATTTTGAGAGCAAGAGTTGTCTCTGCAAGTCATCTCTATGTTTTGATGATAACAATAAGTATTTGTGAAAGAACTATTTTATATTCTAATGTGTGTTGTGTGCAGATCATAATCATAGAAGATATCAGATCCAACAAACACCAGCAAGATGTGCGTAAATGATCATATGCGAGTTACTAACACAAGTCGTAAGAAGCAAGTATACTTATGTATCTAATCATAATCAGATAGATCCAAGGATGCCAATATTGCTGTTGCAATGCTCTTGTGGATGCTACTCTAAAAGTGGTTATGATTCTGAAGCTAGCGAAGATTCTGAAGAGATAATCTTGTGGAGAACCGAAGTGCTGAAGATTCTCATGACTTGAAGTTCTGAAAGCTGAAGGCTCTGAAGACCAAGTGCAGAAAGATTCTGAAGACTGAAGTGTTCTGAAGGTTAAGATCTATCCCATCATTTCTTCTACAGTAAAAAGAAGATATAGCAGTACAACTTTCATCATTGCATAACGACTCTTTTCAAACAGCCAATAGCTCTTCAACGGCTATATTTTACTTGGCTATTTAAAGGAAACATGTATGCGCTTCTGAAGGTGTCGATGTGATGATAGTCGCAACGATCAGTTATCGTTGTTACACAAAATATTTAAAGCTATCACCATTAACACACGACCATTGTTGTTGAAGCTCAAAGATCAGCATTCAACACAACAATAATCAATTGGAACAGAAGCTGTTGAGGAACAAGACAACATTGCAAATCAGTCAAGTCATCAACCAACTTCATTATTTGGGCTATATTGAAGATCTGAAGCAAGGAGTTGTTGTTCGAAGCTTGCTCAACTAAGAAGATGAAGAAGATCTACAAGATATCATCAACTGTCAAATCAACATACATCTTTGTAGAATATAAAGATAGCAAGGAGCTGTTGCTCATATCTTATTAGAACACTGTGTGTTCATTTATAATTAAAATTAGGAGTTATCTGCTTGTTAAGAAGCATCAATGTAATCTCCAGAATAACTAATTCTATGTGAATTAGGATTCCTCAAGTGATCAGTGTGATCGGAGACTTGAGAAGACAATGGCTGGGTGTCATTGTGGAAATCCTGAAATATGGTCAATGATAGTCATATCTCAAAGAGGACCAATTGTGGGTCAGACTCTTGTGAGATCACTGATGGAACTCATTGAAAATCCTGGAAGAATGGGCAGTAAACGTTATATCCGTTGAATCGGATCCCTGAACGTTTAGTTCTGAAATTCTGATAGTAGATCTTGCGAGATTGGAACCTATTGGGTCAATGTTCATTATATCCATTAACTTGGACCCCTGAACGGTTCATTGTGGGTTAGTCACAGCTGCGGTTGTGCAGGTTGTTAGTCACCGACGTTAGCCCGTGCATCTGTAATCAAAATTGATTATAGTGGATTAAGTCCTTGTGTTCAAGGCGAAATCACCTTGGAAGGGTGGACTGGATTAGCTTGAGAATGGGTTAAGTGAACCAGGATATATCGTGTGTTCCTTATTCTTGTTTATGCTTTGTTTTATTGTTTACGGTTCTGTATCAATCATCAGAACCTTGCATAGCAAGTCAGAACCTTGCAACCCAACTCTGATAAGCTTCCGCATTGCAAGTCTGATTCAAGCATAACTAATTCAGATTCTCCGTGTCGCTTATGCTTCATGCATCGCATCATCTGAATGACACTTTGCAAGTTAGAGTCTTTCAACGCAACTCTGATATTCACTTAGCATGTTAACGATAAGAGGCGAAAAGCTAGAAAAGGTTAAAACACAATTCAAACCCCCCTTTCTTGTGTCTTTCTCACTCTTCAATATCTACTCTTATATAAATTATAATGACAAATGATACTCCCCATACCTTAGACAATTCGATTCCGATCATCTTCTTGAGTTCTTCCGGAATTTCTCTGAGCCCTAGTTTCCTCTTCTCCTTTTCCTCAGAGCTCTTTTCCAAAATTCGATTGTACCAAATGAACTCCACTCCCTTTATTTTCTCTTTTGTCCAACTTACCCCTAGGACCCCTAATATGTCTTCCCAACTTTGTCCTCACTTAATTCACCCAACTTTACCATCTTGCCCTTAGTGTTCCAATTATTTATTTAAAATAATAATAATAATAATAAGATATTCACATATTCCACTATTACTATTATCAAAATAATTCTAATAAAACATACACTTCTAAATATCCTCAATACCCTCTTAACATCATCAATACCCCATAACACAAATTATCAGACATCAAAATATTTCACCAAAATTCACCGAAAAATACGAATATTTATAATAAATCAATTAAATAAATATTCTAATTATTTTGGGGTGTTACAAGAAGCACAACAACAAATTTTAAAGCAACAAAAGCATAACATTCGCCATTCAAAACAAAACAAAATAAACATAATGTGCTTATGTGCTTATTTGTCTGGAAATTTTGCACAACATTTTGACTAGGAAGGTAGAATCTTCGTCTTCGTGTGAAATCACTTTGGTTTAGACATCATTAACAATGAATTTATGGATTCCATCATAGATGACTTTATTACTTTTAAAAATAAGCTTCCTTCTTTATTGTCTATCTGAAAGAATATAGGAAATACTACAAAACCTATGAAAGTATTTAACATTTGGCTTACTTTCCCATCACACCTCATAATGTTTGGCCTTGGTACCTGATCGAATGGTTACCTGATTGTGAATTTGAAAAGCATTATTCATTGCTTCAGCCCAAAAGTAGCATGGGCGATTTTTGGTATTAATCATAACTTTAGTCATTTCTTGCATGGTATGGTTCTTACTCTGAATAATACCATTTTGTTGGGGTGTGATTGGAGCAAAAAACTCATGAGTTATTCCTTCATTGATACAAAAGATAGATAAGTTTAATTTCTCAAATTCTTTGCCGTGATCATTACAAATACGAATTATTTTCCCATTTTATTCTCCCTTTTCACGGTGTAAACATTGGCATATACCTTTAAAGACAATGAAGGTATCATACTTTTCATGAATGAACTCAATTCCAAAGTATCTTGAGTAGTCATCAACACAAACTAAAACATACTTCTTTCCTCCAAGGCTCTCAACTTGCATGGGTAGATCCCAAGAAATCCATATGAAGTAGCTCAAGTGTATGAGTAGTGGTAAGATGTTAGACCTTCTTAAGTGACATCAAGGTCTGCTTCCCTATCTGACACTCACCAAAAAAATTTCCTTCTTAGATCTTGAGATCGGGAAGGCCAACAACATCATTCTTAGAGACAATATTCCTCATGCTTTTGAGAATTAAGTGCCCAAGTTTTCTATGACTCAATTTAACTAGATTTGGAAACCAGACAAGGTTAAGGCTGATTCTTATCATAGGGTGACCACATGTAGCAGTTGTATATAGAATTGGATCCCTTTATTAGTTGAGCAAGGTGTTTGTGTATGGTTATGCATTCATCTATATTAAAGTTGGCATATAAATATTGGTCACATAGTTTACTAATGCTAATAAGATTAGCAGTGATGCCATAAACTAGTAGCACATCGCTAAGGCATGAAAGACCAAGATAGTCTAACTTTCTTTTACCAACGATTTTTCCTTTGGAACCATCATTGAACGTGAAGGTGAGAACAATACACAAGAAGGGGGGTTGAATTGTGTTATCCGTTTTTATTTTGCTTATGAACAGAGTTCAAATTCTAACCATGTTCAGATTATGATTATATATTACAACGGAATAATAACAGAAGTAAATAAATAATAACATAATACACAAAGATTTATCTTGGTTTCTCACGAACTAAAAGTAGTTCAGCCCTCTTGCAGCACAAGAGATTTTCCACTATAACTAAATCATGATTACATTTGCTTATTGTTGAAACAATATTAGTTTGGGTTTTTGTTATCGTATCTGTAGGGACTGGCTGATATTACCGCCGTTCTACAGTTGGAATTGTTTTAAACATAAAACATAAAAGATGTTTGTTTTGGTTTTGTAGCGTAACAATCACATAAAAATTTATAATCAAAGGTAAAAAGTTTCGGTGTTAAAACGATTGGTAAAAACATGTCAAGATTAGGGCTCGATATGTGAACTTATTAACAATAAATATAATCACATATTCTCTCAAGAGGTTTCATCTCTAAAACAAATTGTGAGATTTATCATATTGATCCTTAGATGATCTCTCAACCTAACTACTAATATGATAACATTGAAGGATTGATATTAATGAATATCAACTCACAAAACTATCTCTAAACTTTGTTTGTTGAAAGATGAAAAAGCTAGGTCAATAGTTGAAACATATCTCTCAATAATGATCCAACACAAATATAACATAAAAACAAGGTTTTTCACCATATATTCATCATCAACTTGTTCACATACAAAATATCAAGAGAAATACCTACAAGAGTGATGATTATCTACCTCTAATATTGACACAAGGAAAGATTTAGCTACCCATAACCATGGTAGCTTTAGCAACAAGTAATAAATAAAGCTTTTAAAGCATCAAACTTGAAAGGATCAAAGATTGAAGCTTAAAAGCTTTGATTTCTAAGTGAAAATGAAGAAGACGACTTTTTCTCTCCACACAAATGTTTCTAGGTTACAAAAGATTATCCCAAAAGTAAGTTATGTTCCAAAAAATACAACAAGTTTTAAAATACACATGTTCTACCTAGGAAAATTCGTCGGGCGAGCTACATAATTCGCCAGGTGAAACCCTTAAGTCAAGCCACGTGACAACAACAGTGCCAGTGGGCTAGAGAAAATATCTTCATTTTCCAGACGAAACAAAGCTTCGTCGGGAGAATCCCTTTCGCTCCTTATTCGTCCGGCGAATCAGCCAACGAACCAATTCTAGTAGCTACTAGAATTTTAAATATCTTTCGCTTCTTGCCTCGCCTGGCCTTCGTTGGGAGAATCTTCTCCTTCACTTCTCCTTCGCCAGACGAAGGAGCTTTTTCTTTGACACGCAAATTTCTTCGATTCTTTCCTTTTTCTTCCGATTTTTGCTGCATCCTTTTGACATAATATGCTGAAAAACTAACAAATATATTAAAACTACCAAATATATACATTGATGCAAGAATCACTTAATAAATAAGCCGTTTCACAATCAGAAGCATGGAAAAGAGCTTAAAAGTTCCGCAAATTGATTCGAAAACTATTGTATACTTGACACCTATCACTTATGCACTTAAGCATAAGACTTTTCTGCTCAGACCCTCAGTCCAAGACTTCCTGTTTAAATCCCTTGGATTCAAGACTTCCTTGCTCAAACCCCTCGGGTTCAAGACTTCTGCTCATACTCCACGAGTACAAGACTTCCCTGCTCAAATTCCACGGATTCAAGACTTTTGCTCAAACCCTCAGTCCAAGGCTTCCCTGCTCAGATTCCACGAATTTAAGACTTTTGCTTAAACCCCTCAGGTTCAAGACTTCTGCTTAGACCCACGGTCCAAGACTTCCTTGCTCAAATCCCACAGATTCAAGACTTTTGCTTAAACCCCTCAAGCTCAAGACTTCTGCTCAGACCCAAGGTCCAAGAATTCCTTGCTCAAATACCTTGGATTCAAGACTTCAATGCTCTAGCACATAGCAGGAGACTTACTTGGCTCAAGCTCAAAGCAAGATACTTTGATGCTCAAGCACATAGCAAGAGACTTTATCTAATCTACTAAACAACTTGTTTAGCATAATAGGGAATAAGGTGTACTTGATACATAATCAGAGGTACATGGTAAATAACTATAACAAAGATCACAACACTTAATATTTCTAAGATATTCAATGTTTAAGAATTTTAATGCTTTATACAATTTACAACATATAACAGAAAATTTGCATACTCGATTGTGTTGATCTTGTTATTTTTCCATTCTGATAGAAGCGTGGAACACTTCTTTCTTCTTGGGTTTCCTTCTTTATTTTCCTTATTCCTTGTTTATTCTAGATTGAATCTTCAGCTACTTACATAGTAGTTGCAGAATGATAGCAGTTGGAAGAGATAACTTGTACACCTGTCTTTGTTACTCTATAGTACAAGAGACGTTGAAAATAGATACACCAAAAGATCTTTATCCATTATGTAACTCCTTTAACCATTGTGTCTTCCTTGTGATACTGTACTATAGATCCGTTGAGAGTAGATATTCGTAAAGCATGTCAACTCTTCTTGAGCCATGTGAACACAAACTTTAGCTGACAAACTGATTTGACATTGTAGCTTGCTTTCTGCAGTACGAATAACTTAGCTTAGTTCTTGGTTCTGAATGATCAGCAGAGGTTGATTCCTTTAATAAGTGTAAAGATAATATATTGCTCGTCTGATGCTGATATCTTCAGCTTTAGAGTCTATGCAAACCTATATCATCAGACTTCACTTAATAATTTGCATCAGTTCTACCACCATAAGTCAGTAACTCAACTTCTCTCAAGTGCACTCTTCTGTCAGATTATGAATGGTTTCACTTTAAGCTTTAGAACCTGCAAACTTAGAACACCAACTAGATAACACCATTGTTATTTCAATACTTTATTATCATCAAAACCAAAAGGATATATGTCCTGAACAAATTTATTCTAACAATCTCCCACTTTTTGATGATGACAAACATAAGTATTTAAAGAACAGTGTTAGACTATTTTAATTTTCTTGGAAACATCAGAGTTTGAGGTCTGTAAACTCCCCTTGAGTCTAATAGTCAAAGGTTGAGGTTTGTATGCACCCCCTTAGTTCTATATACAAGAAAACTAAAATATATCTCTCGGGAAAAACAAATAACCGAAATAAAAAAGATAGAATTAAAAAAATTAAGATAAACAACATTAAAAAATAAATGGGTTCAAATTCTTTATTAAATACTTCTATATCTTTCTCCTCCCTTTTTCAAATCAAAAAAGAAAAAAAGAAGAAAAAAGAGAAATACTTTAAAAAATGGAATGCAGAGCATCATTTTATGATCAATTCCCAAGGAAGAGAAAACAAATCAAGTAACATAGAGCATTAAAAGCTTGTAGAATGCATCCTTAATAGTTATTGGTCGTAACAATTCCAAGGATCAAGAAAATGATTTTATTCCATCGTTTGGGTTAGCCAGACTCCACTATAAAAGCAATCGAACCATAATTCATTTTCATCAACATCCTTCAGAGCAATATGGATGCAACATCTGAGAGCCCCAACATCTCCGTGTTAACAGAAATTTCAAAGGATGCTACTAGTCTGGAGACGCAAATTCTTTAAAAACCAGAATTTCTGAAGCTTCTGCAACTGGTTCTTCGTCTACTGTAGTGAAATCTTCTGAAGAGGTTTCATCATTAGATGAAATGAAACCTTCTAAAGCAGGTTCTTCAACATATATCTTGAAGCCTAAGAAGAAGTCAATGAAGAAGAAGAAGAAAAATAACAGAGACAAGATGGCGTTTCAGATTGTTATCTTCGACTTTGAAGATGAAGATGAGCCTGATATTGATTGAGAAACCAAGGTGGGTCGAGGGCTTTGGAGGAGTTAGATTAGTTTAATCTTAATATTCTCCTTCCTTATTTGTAATCCTTTTTCTGATTAATGAAAAAAATGTTTTTACCATTATTAAATTTACATGAGTACAGTTTTTACTTTTCCCTTTGATTTTCTGACAAATGCATAAACGAAGTAAAAAGAAGAACATATGAAATGATAAAACCAACACATAACTGCTCAAATAAAATTTACATTTTTCTTAAGAGAATCTTTATTAGGACTAGTTACTAGTCATCATTTCCCAAGAGTCGGACGTTAAAAGATTGATTTGACTAATAAATATTGAAACTCTAACCTTTTAAGGTAATAAATAAAAGACTCTATAAAACGTTCAGTAAACTATCCTTCTGAATCACTTAATCTTTAGAACACAAAAAATGTATAAGCAGAAGCAAATTTGGGTTCCAAAGAGAGATTTTAGAAAGGAAACAATACTGAAAGCAACAACTCAAGCAAACGAGAAGAATGTAGTAACTGAAGCGTCTTCAAGCAAGAAGATTTCTTAAGACGCACATACATCTACAACAACCTTTGTTGAGACACAAAGAAGAAAAAGAACTTCTTGGACAAAACACAGGAATTTTTTGAGGAAGGAAGCTGCTGAGTTTGCAAAGGAAGATTAAGAAGATTATTTAAATAATCTAGATATGTCAGATGACCCTAGGGAATTCCTTAGAACAGATCCAAATGTCTTAAAAGTTTTTGATAATATGCAATGGCTACCAATCTTTCAATGAGTATGTTTGTTGCAAGTTTTATTTTTTGAGTTTTAGTCATAATTTTTTCATTCTCCAAACAACATAAGAAATGCACATATAACAGTTAAGACACACAAGAATAAGAACAAGAACAATTTTTAATAACAAGATTTCTTAATACAAGATGTTTAACAATTACAAGGCATATATTTACAGAAATCCAACATTAGAATCTCTCATAGATAGCTTCAAGCTTTTTTTTTGTTCTTTGTTGTTTTTATTTGCTTTTGTTACATTTTCCGCTGCACTTATCAACAGGTTCTAAACTCTGGTTCATAATTAAAAAGAATTTCGCAAACACAATTTAACCCCTCTTCTTGTGTATTTTTCCCACCTTCAAAATTCATAGTCATTTTACATCTGTCCAAATAAATCCAAATTTAATATTTTAAGATCACAATTTTAAACTCACTAATTAAATTATCATCTCAAGTGTAATTATAAATCTGTTTATATTTTTTTAAGAAGCAAAAGAGTTAAATTAAAGGCAAAACTCTAGCATAAGGCATGCTAGACAGAAAGTTACATTGGTACAAGAAATTGTTCCAAAATTAACACATGATTGCATCCCTGAAGTTACAACTAAACAAGCCTTACTTAAACAACACTAAGCCAACAACTAGATCAAGAATAAAAGACAAAAGCCAATGACAATAAAAACAAGTCGTCTCACACCACAAAACAAACTCACACCATAATTGTCCCAATCGATTCATCGACATATGTGAAGAAGATGTTCATCATTTATCTTAACTTAGTGTTGAGGAATACAAAAGTTTATCATAGAAGAAATATCAAAGAAGAAAATTTTTGGAATCAACTATCAAGATTGTATAAGCTTTGGATATTATAGAAATCAAAGAATTTGATCATGTACAAGTAAAACTATATTTGTTAAGACTACTAGAAATAAATTCAATAATGTGGAACCAAAGAAAGTTCATGATGTAATTCATCCTAAAAGGTCTTATGTTAGAAATAATTCTTATGTCTATAAAAGGAATTATGTTTTTAGACCTACATGTTTTCATTATAATACAGAAGGTCATACTCCTAATGCTTATTACATAAGAAACTACGGTGTTTCTTATGGTGAGTATGTATGGGTAAGGAAGAGAAAATATCCAAGAGGACTTAAAGAATATTGGATACCAAGAAAGTACTATTAATTGTTTTTTTAGGTATTTGAAGACCTTATGCTAATATTGTCAAGTTTAAATTAGTTTCTCAAGATACAAGACCATATGATATTGTATGATTAAAGTTTCATTTGATTAAAGATGAATTGGAGAACATCAACAATGATATCATCATTGGCATCAAATAATTGTGAAGAAGATGATTATTTTTATATATGTTATATTATTTCCCTTATACTATGTTTCTCTAGATTTTACTCTTTTTTTCTTTTTGATAATGTTAAAAAAGGGGGAAAATAGATGATTGTTTTTGTTATTTTTCAAGATACCAAAGAAAAATCATAAATTGCAAAATAAAGGAGGAGATATACTAGATAGGAGGAGAAATCAAGTGTAAAGTAAAAAAATTCCATCAATATACTTTGTTAACATAAAAAAGGGGGAGATTGCGATGAAGATGTTCATCATCTATCTTAACTTAGTTTTGATGAGGAGAAAAGTTTATCATAGAAGAAATATCAAAGAATACAAAGTTTTAAACCAAGTATCATGATTGGATAAGCCTTGGATATGATGGAAATCAAAGGGCTGGATCATAAAATAAGGTACAATGATAATCCATATCTATATAAGCTTTAGGTGTTCAAAATATTTTCATCGAAAACATTTTAAGTTTCTCAAACATTCATGCATGATTTCCATTTAAGACACATCTTTTAAAAGGAAGAAAAATTATTAAAGGGTACAATCGGTTGATCATTTGGTGCAATCGATTGCTTGTTTGCCACTGCCTAACGATTGTAAATTTTGGAAGTTCCAATCGATTGATCCAAGGGGACAATCGATTGTGGGGTATTTTTTCCTTGAAATTTTGACCCTACAATAAATTAATCCATTTAAGAAATCGATCGATCCTTTACATTTTGTCTAATTTTTCAACGTTACACATTGAACAATCAATTCATCCAAGAGTGCAATCAAATTCTTCTTTAAGCAAGGTGAAAATCTTAATAATTGTGATGCTTGCTCATTGCAATTGTTCATGAATATTTTCAATAAAATTGCATCATTTCATAGAGGCATCATGATCCTATTTAAATCAAATTTAATCAGTTTTTTAGTTAACCTCTTTCGATCATAATGTTAAACAATTCATCCGTTTTCAAGTGTCCATTCACAATGGCTTAGAAACTTTTATTGCATAACTTTTATACATTTGAGAAAAAGTTTCTTTAATCATTGAGCACTTAAGGACTGTATATTCTTGAATTGTTTATTGGAAAGTGAAGATTAAATTTCAGAATATTGGAAAGCATTCAAAAAATTTTGTACTCAATATATCATTTTGTTGTAAAATTATTCACCAAGTTTGTGGTCACATTATTTGTACTCAATAAGAAGTCATTTTCTTTCTGTTTGTTGTAAAAAGGTTCTTTCAATTGGAGAGATTCAAAGTCTACAAAGGTATTTGGTGTTTGTGTTGTAAAAGGTCATTTGAATTGGGTTGATTCAAAGTCCACCATATGTTTAGTGTGCGTGTGTAAAAGATTATAGGAGAATATTGAAAGCTCAAATGCTCTGACTAAATTTAGGTAAAACATAATGGTGGAAAAGATGCTCCAACATGAAGATTTATGCCCCAGACAAAAGATGTCGAATAGTATGTCACAACATGTAGATTTGACACCATGTCTGTCACAACAGGTTTTGTTTAAATCTGTTCCAAGATTCAAGGCGTGATTGGCAGTGGATCAAGGATCAAAGATATGAAGCCCAACAAAGCAAAAGACTATAAAAGAAGACCAAGACCTAGGCAGAAAAGAGATAGAGGATGACATAGACTTAGGAATCTTATTTTGTAAAGTAGGGGTTAGGTTTTGAGAGTCGTAGGTTTCTCTTGTAAGTCTCCCTCTGTATCAATTTGATATAGTGTGGTAGACATAGATATTTGTACAGATTCAGAAGCCCGTAGGCAATCAATCGTGTAGTGTTCTTGGATGAAGCTTTGAAGCAAATCCAATTTAACTTGATAGTCAAGGTTGTTTGACTGAACTTTGTATTAGAAGGGGTGTCTTATAATAAGGATGATACAGTTATGGTGTAGTAACTGTTAGATAATCACAGGTTGTGATTTAGGGAGCGAGATGGATTTCTCTTATCAATTAGATGTGACTTCTAATGATAAAGACTTCATTGGGTAGTGATAGGTTAGCGTGGGTGCTTTCTGTAAATCAGAGGTTTATTTACATAAAACTATACTACTGATAGTGATTTCTTCTTCATGGATTGGTAACCCCCAGATGTAGGTAAGTTGCACCGAACTGGGTCATCATATTCTGTGTTATTTATCATTCTACTATTTTCAGTTCAGTCTCGATTCACATGTTGGATCAGATGTCGTAACATCTGTGATTTTGCAGTTCTGATATTCAAGATATCAGTCTGCTGTTGTGCCTCTGTGTTTAAATGTTTATGCAGAACAATGTCTTGACATGTGTAAGGACATATGTTGTCTGCATTGCAAGAATTTTAATTGGTATCAGAGCAAGTATCCTGTCTGTTTCTGGATGAGATCTTTGGGAGATACTTTCTGGCGTTTAAACAAAGAGGAGTTTTAAAGATCAGATCAATCAACTTAGACATACTCAAGGGTATTAATGGATGAGATGGATGTTCTGGATCGAAGGTAACAACCCAGAGGTTGTTCATGTTGCTGAGGAGGTTCTACAACAACTGCAAGAGAAGTGGCTAGTTCTCTTTTTTGGGGTGTCTTATAAGATGTTCTGACATCTTATTAGGGCAAGCAGGATCTGTTCCTTGGTGGTTCCGCTGCATATGTTTCTGATGGAAGAGCTCTAGAATTATGGGATTCTGGAGTTATTACGGAAGACAGATGGTGGAAGGTCTCAATCGTCGACCTCTATAGTTGATGATATCTGCATCTTTTTATTCCAAAGTTGGGTGCGATGGAATGGAAAGAGTTGTTGGAAGATGCCTGTTATGGTGACTTGGTACTTGGAAGCTTGGTTCCATGGTACAGTTTAAAGTCAGTTGAAGAGTATAGAAGTTGAGCTTAGATTTATCAAGTTCTTGCTCTGGGAGTTTGATAAATTATTGATCTGCTAGGATGTCAAAGATACTTGAGAATTCTCTCAAGTCCACTCATAAAGGCATCTCAGTCGTGCATCTGGAGTCTTCTAGTTATTCTTCTGACTAGAAGGTGTTTCTACGAAACATAACCTGAAGAAAGTGGAGGTGATTAATTTTCACTATCCAAAACAGCAAGGAAGGATTCATCTCTCTTAACCCTAAGGGTGGATCCAATCTGATTGGAGTTCTCAGAATCGTTGAGGTAAATAGAATTCGTTCAGAGAGAATCTTAGTTACTTGAGTCAAGGGTGGCAAACTTGGTATCTCAACACTATTTGTCAAAAAAAGATACTTGCAAAAGATTGAACACTTGATAAGTGTTCATGAAGTGATCTGGTGGAGCTTAGCTACAACAGTGAAGAAGGGTTATTGGACAAGGATTTAAGATCAATTATTATTTGTGGAGTTCACAAGTATTTAATTGATTATCCTTGAAAGTCAAGATTGTTGATGTTCAACAAGATGTTGGAACATCTCATCATCAGAGTTTGTGCAGAATCATGGGAGGGGTACTGCATACACTTTAGCATCTGTTTTAGTCTTGGGTGTTGACCTAAGAATCGGCTTCAGTCTGGTGTTACAGAAGCATGTGATCTCCGGAGAGTTTCCTGGCAAGAAACTAGTCTGGACTTTGATGTTGTTGAAGATGAAGATGAAGACATCATAATCTTGATGGTTACTTCTTCGATCAGTTTATTTCTGATCTAGGTACTTGGGAGCATGGAATCTTGTTCATTTTGAAGGTCAAGGTTAAGTGTCAGTTATCTCTGACTTTCTACAGACTGCTCTACTAAGGAAAGTGGCACTCTTTGGTATGGCTATGGTGTAGTCTAGGACTACTTTATCTTCTGAAGATTCAGATGTGGCAGGTATGAAGTCTTTGGAGTTTCAAAGCAGTTATTCATTAAGGTGTGAGCTTGAAGGGAATATCTGTGATAAGCAGGATGGAGGTTGTCTACTCAAACTTGGTGGTTGAATCAAGTCTATGGAGCTTGTGGCAGAAGTTCTCAGTTTATGAAAGATAGCCTTCTTTTGGTGGATGAGAGTTTATTTCTCTATGGATTTCTGAAGTTCTTTTTGTTCAAGCTGGTGGCGCAGTGTTGTTTGAAGATCTTCAGATAGATTACTATGCAGGTGGTAAGTTCAGTGGTGGAGCATATCAAGAACCATGGTGTATGGTGTCTATGATGTGTGAAGGATGTCCTCACTGATGTTAGAACATTTTTGGGTTGGTTATCCTTGGAGTAGGATACTAAGTTCTGAGTGTGGAACTTGACACTCACATCTTGTCTAAGAGGTATTTATCTTATCATATGGGAGAATGATGGGTAAAGGATTGTCTTGGAAGTCTGATGTGAATGGGACATGCTAGAAGTAAATCAGTTGGTGCTTGTGGAGCAAATGGGCTGAAGATTTCTGGAGCATGTGTTTGACGTTCTTCAAGTGCGAAGAATATCTGGGTGAGCTAGCAAACTAAGGGGCCCTGTGCATCTCTTTGAGGAATGTGAAGCATTCTGATTCAATTGGGTTGTAACTCAGGGAACAAGGAAATTCATACATGGGAATTCAGGAGGAGTTCGTGTGGTGTATGGATGGCTTCTGGACGAAAGGGATCAATGGAGCTTTGATCTCAATCCAAGAGTTTGTTGGTTGTGGTACACGGATGTGTTCAGGGTATTCACACACTAGATGATCACGAAGTTGTCATGAGATATCATGTAGTGGCTTTGGGTGGTTCTTGATGAAGAAGCATCTGTTGAGAAAGATAGGGGGAGAACTTCTATCTGATTTATGTACTGGTGTGGTACATGGTTTGCTTGAGGGTCAAGCAGTAGGGGAATGCGTTCAGCAAGTGTGTTGAACTGAGGGTGCACTCTAGAAGACATGAAGATGCGTCTTATGTTTTCCATTCATTTAGGGTGTTCTTATGGAAACGGAGCACTGGTTGTCTACGACAGGGGGAGTTAGATCTCTGTTTCAGATATATAGCTGCAATGGTGCAGACTGGCTATCAAGATTGTTAGTGGTTTCAAGTAGTTTGTGATGGATTGCCTCTGGTGAGGTTGATATGTCCGACGGGATGTCTGACATCTCCCTACTGATATGAGTTCTGGGTGAACTTATCAGGACATTCTAATTCTATCATTAGGTGTCAATGAATTAAATTAGAAGTGGTACAAGTATCTTGGGAAATTCTGTTGTTGTCTGGAAGAAATTAGTTCTCTGCTAATGGAAGGGTAAATGAAAGAATTCTGCTGTAATCAAGTGTGCTAAATCTGGATTAAGAAAGTCCTATATGTGGGGACCATAAGCCTGACAAAATCAGGTTAGGTATCAGAACACTGTTCAGAAGTGGTTTCGATGACAAGTCAGAAACGGTGGAATTATTGACTAGTCTTTTGTTTGGATTTGCTCTACCTACATAACTTCTTAATATTTAAGGAAGGTCAAGCTAGAACATCTTTCTTAGGTTGAGATCAAATGAGTTTTGTTCATGTGTGGGTAAGCATTATTTGGGTTTGGGTTTGCATGGCTCACTTTTTCCATCTTTTGGCTAAAAAGGGGGAGAATGGCTTCTTGCCTGCTACTGAGAGGTGTATGAGCATCTGTGCTACTACTGATCCTGGAAAAATGTAGAAAAATATCGAAGGATGTTCTAACGTTTGTTCTAACATCCTGAGATTGTGTTTTGTGATTAGAGTTAAGAAGCAAGTGTGTACTTTATGTCACCATGGAATGAAGAAGTTATCTTCTCCCTCCTTCCACTGCCTGCACCATCAAGCTGAAGAAAGTTTTAGCCAAAATTTGTCAAAAGGGGGAGATTGAAAGCTCAAATGGTTTGACTAAATTTTGGTAAAACATAATGGTGGAAAAGATGCTCCAACATGAAGATTTATGCCCCAGACCAAAGATGTCGAATATAATATCACAACATGTAGATTCGACATCATAACTGTTACAGTAGGTTTTGTTTAAATCTGTTCCAAGATTCAAGGCGCGATTGGCAGTGGATCAAGGATCAAAGATATGAAGCCCAATAAAGCAGAAGACTATAAAAGAAGACCAAGACCTAGGTAGAAAAGAGAGAGAGGATGACATAGACTTAGGAATCCTATTTTGTAAAGTAGGGTTTAGGTTTTGAGAGTCGTAGGTTTCTCTTGTAAGTCTCTATCTATATCGATTTGATGCAGTGTGGTAGACATAGATATTTGTACAGATTCAGAAGCCCGTAGGCAATGAATTGTGTAGTGTTCTTGGATGAAGCTTTGAAGCAAATCCAAGTTAACTTGTTAGTCAAGGTTGTTTGACTGAACTTTGTATTGGAAGGGGTGTCTTTTAATAGGGATGATACAGTTATGGTGTAGTAACTGTTAGATAATCATTGGTTGTGATTTAGGGAGTGAGATGAATTTCTCTTATCAATTAGATGTGACTTCTAATGATAAAGACTTCATTGGGTAGTGATAGGTTAGCATGGGTGATTTCTGTAAACCTGAGGTTGTTTACATAAAACTATACTACTGATAGTGATTTCTTCTTCCTGGATTGGTATCCCCCAGATGTAGGTGAGTTGCACCGAACTGGGTCATCATATTCTGTGTTGTTTATCATTCTGTAATTTTTAGTTCAGTCTCGATTAACATGATGGATCAAATGTCGTAACATCTATGATTTTGCAATTCTAATATTCAAGATATCAGTCTGCCATTGTGCCTCTGTGTTTAAATGTTTATGCAGAACAATGTCTTGACATATGTTAGGACATCTGCTGTCTGCGTTGCCAAAATTTCAAATTTTGGAGTGAGGATGTTCAAATATCTAACATAGTGAAAATCCTTTACAGGGTGTGAACGGACTAGACGTACTCTTGGTTGATATGGGGGACTGGTATTATTTCTTGTGTCTCTTTTATTTTTCTGTATTATCGTTTGAAGTCCATACACTTTATTCTAGAAAAATAAAAGAATAGGAACAACTACAAAATAATGAGAATTGTAGTACCCTAAATTTTGACCAGGGGTTTGTTACTATTTTTTGGATTTTTCTTGCTGCCAGGGGGTGTCAGTTAGATGTTAGTGGGCTCCTGAGTTTGCTAATACTCTTAGGCCCATTTTGGAATTGGTCTGGTATAAAGGTTTTTTTATTATTTGTTTTATTATTTTGTTAAAGTTTATTTTATTTTAGAGATGATTTATTTTTAGAGAATTAGGAAGTTTGGGTTTTAGTATAATAACCAGGTTTTATTTTAGAATTAGTCTTTTTTGTAACTTCTTTTTGAATATTGTGGTTAATTTATATATTAGTGTTTAAGGCCCATTAGAATTAATTAAATAGGTTTTATAAATTAAGTATATTATTTTTATTTTTATTTAATTAAATAGGCCATGATTTACTTTAATGTTAGAATTTAATTATATAGTATTAATTATAATTTAGGGTTAATTTTTTATGTTATTTAAGAGTGTGAATTTAGGTTTAAGGGGGACCGGTTGTGTTTTTCTAATTATCCTTATTTTGTTTTATTATTATTTAGGGCTATATTCCAAAATGGTTGTTATTAATTATTATTTATTTTCATTGTTAATTATTTTTATTTCTGGTCAAAGTGGTTGACCCAAGTGCGTCAGCCTATTCACCATTTCAAACCCTAACTTGCGCAGAAAGAGGAAATTTAAATCAAATTGGATCGTATCAAAACAAAATAAAATTTATTAAGTTTTCAATCAATTCTGGATAACAATTTACAATCAAATCAGAAAAAACGTAAGATTACAAATTTCAGATTGAAACCCTAATCCTAAAAATTACAACAAAAATCAAATCTGTTCAGAATGAATCAAAACTTCCTAAAACGAAAATCTAATTAATTTTCTAAAACATAATTCCTATATAAGCAAGATAATAATTCAAAAAAGGGGGGACCCTAAGGGGAATTAATCCGGCTGCCGCGAATCCTCTTAATCTCTCTGAGCTCGTCTATTAAGCACCTGCAGACAAAAGCAAAAGAAAAGGGATTAGAAAGGAAAAACAGAGGAATAAGGAAGAGGAGTCGGAGCAGCATTAAACGGACCCGGCCGGGGAGGTAACGGAACTTAGCTTTTACTTGTGTTATTGTTTCCGCTTGATTGGTTGTTAGATATTTGGGGTTTTTTGGGTTTCGTATAGGGTTAGGGTTCTTCATTAGGGTTAGGGTTCTTAAGGATAGGGTTAGGGTTCATCTCGTAGGCTAGGTTTCTTCCCAGAACCCTTAGAGTTCTTGGGGTTTATGTGACTTATGGGTTTTGGGGATGAAGAGGGGGTTAGGGTTCCTAGGGTTCTTCACGAACCCTAGAGAACTGGGTTTGTTTCTGGGTTTAAAGGGGTGTTAGGGTTCTTAGGGATGAGTTTTCCGGTTGAAACTCAACCGGATTCTGGGTTTTTGATGGATTCTGGGGTGGCGCAGGGTGGCCGGAAGGCCCACCGACGACGGAAAGGAGGAGAAAGGCGAGAGAGAATTGAAGCTTAGAGAGAGAGAGGGAGAGGATTAGAGAGAGAAAGAAATCAGAAAATGAGGGAGGTGTGAAAAGGGCTCATGTTAAGTACTTCCTCCCCCGTGTACACGATCTTCCCACGTGGCCTTCCTGTGGCCACAAGATCATGAGACATTTGACTGTCCCCCTGGCGCATGTGCACGGTGGCCGTGGGTGGACTGCAAATCTCACCCGTCCTTTCTATATGCTTTGACCAATAATTAAAATCAAAGGCCAGGATTCATAGGTGATGATCATCGTCTGATTATGATCAAGTGGTAATGAGGGAGTCAACCGCTGACTCGCTCCGCCGTGGTTTTTTTTCCCCTTTTTTATCAGACTTGAGTCTTTAGTAATTGGGCATTGCGCCCTGATTACTATTGGCACCCCCGCTAGCCCGTTTGCTTTTTCTTTAATAGAAAATGCACCCCCTGGGGTTTTAGTTTAATTAATTAAATTATTTCCACAATTTAATTATTAATTAGGGTTTAAGTGTTTAAGTAGGATATATAAAATAGGATTTTGAGTTATTTATTAGGGGAAATGTAATTAAGGATTTCAGGATTTTATTTTGGTTTTTTATATAGGGTTTGGGGTTTCAAAATTTTGGTTTTATATTTAAAATAATTTTGTTTCTACAATAGGGATAACACTTTTATAAATAAAATAATTAGGAATAAAGTTTTATTTAGGGTTTATTAGGGTGAGAAAGTAATTAAGAATTGTAATTATTGGTTTGGTTTCATTTGGAATTGTTTTGGGATTTTAGAGTTAACAAATTAAATATTTTTCTTTTGTTATAAAATGGGTTCTTAAAATAGAGGGATTTTTCTGGCTTGATTTAATTACTTGATAAGGATTTAGGTTGTAATTGGGGTTTAGAAATAGAGTTTTGGGTTTTTAATTAATTAAATTAATAACTTAATTTAATTATTCAATTAGGTTAGATATTTATTGGGGGTTAAAATATTGTTTTTTTGGGATTATTGAAAATCTAGAAATCACTTTGGAATAATTTAGGATTTATTTTCTTTAGCACTAATTGGCATTTTGGGGATTTTATTTTATTTTTGGAATTTTGTCTTTGTTGGTAAAAATATAAAAATAAAAAAGGTTTCTTTTTGGGATATAAAATCAACGGATAAAGCTCCGAGTCCGAGAGCCTAAATAAGAGATGTGATATAGGGATAACACTCTTCGGTTCCAAGAGTATCAATATAGGCCAAGGGATAAGGGATTTTAAGGGAAAGAACTCTCCATCCGAGAGTATAAATAATGGATAAGGGATAGAACTCTCCATCCGAGAGTATAAACAATGGATAAGGGATAAAACTCTCCGTCCGAGAGTATAAATAATGGATAAGGGATATAACTACTTATCTAGGAGTATAAACAATAGATTAAGGGATAAAACTCCTTATCTAGGAGTATAAACAACAGATTAAGGGATAGAACTCTTTATCCAAGAGTCTAAATAGTGGATTGGGTTTAGGATTAGAAATGGGAATAGGATTAGGGGGTAGGAATAGGGGAGGTGAACTACGGTTACTCTGATCCTTTAAAATTGAAGGTACGTAGGCATAGGGTTGTAAACCCTAGCGAGTATAATTAATAAAAAAAACTTAGGATTCTTTTGTAAATAGAAAATGTAGACAAACAAACAAACATACCCTAGAACTTAAGGAGGATTCCATTGAGTACAAAGGAGGTGAGGGGTGCCTAACACCTTCCCCTCACTTAACCGGCTCCCGAACCTTAGGTATCTCTACCTTGGGATTAGGATTTTTGGTTTATCATTTATTTTCCAGAAAAAATATGATGGCGACTCGAATATTTTTGCCGGCCGCGACAAGAATAATTCATAAAACCTAATTCATTTCCCTTCTTAGGTTGCACTCTATAATTACGACAAATACAACCAAACAAGTGAATCGGAAAAACATTCTGTACGAGATAAATTTGCACCAAAACAAATTATAGAAAGCTTCTAAATCGTCGTTGCAACCCCCAGATAATATTCTTGAAAGAAGATTAATCACCAGCTGATATTGCAAAACGAATAACCAAATATCAAGGTTCTGATTCAATTTAGACATTAGACACACAACTCAATAATCTAAGAGTGATCAATTGACAAACATAAAAACACCCAAACAACAGTAGAGAAATGCAGCATAACTAATTCGAAACCAAAGGCTTTATTTGACAGCTTCTAGACAATCGATCAGAGATAATAACCATTGAGCAATGAGGTAGATGAAACCTTTTGATTTAACTCTCAGCCAATTCCAGGACATAATTTTAGTTTCCTCTACAATTGACGAACAAGAAAATACTCTATTTTAAAAAATCTTCGCGTTTCTAGCCTTCCAAATGCTCCACATACTGACAAACCAAATGATGCTTAAACCAAGCTCCTAATTTTTTTTTTTTTTTTGGTTTTTACCACTAGTATCTGACCCATTAGACTAACTAATCTGGTTCGAAGGTTAGTTATGACATCAAGTGGTTCCATCCTCCTTCCAAAGTTCATTGCTTTTCTTTCCATGCATAACTCGGAGAAATGCATTAAAGTTGACAATATTATTGTTATGTAAAACAATGATCAACTCAGGAACCTAAATATATCCGACCAAATTTTGAAAGCAATTGCAAATTCAAAGAAAAGGTGACGCGTAGACTCGAACGAACCACATCCACCTTCGCAAAAGGAAGTCTTAGTGCTTAAGATACCTCTTTTACCTAGAATTTCCTTTGGCGAAACTCTATTTTGAATAGTTTGCAACACGAATACCAACAACTTTGATGGAACAAACTTATTCCACACCTTATCATATATTGTATGAGTTCTCGGATTGTCAACTTCCGATAAAACGGCATACACTAATTCTATACAATAACAATTTGACAAATCTCCAAGCCACACGATCTAATCACTTCTCCACACCCTAAATGAAGTTCTACCAATTTCTCCTATTAGATATCGAAAATGTCAAACTTCCATGCGAAAAACTCTCTTCTCCCCCTAAAACGCCACGTCCTAATAACTCCTCTTTTCATATCTGCCACTGTAGCATTTTTATCTAAGCATAGCGAGAACAAACAATTAAACCTCCTTTTTAAGGATCCTCCTATCCAACAATCTCTCCAAAATAATGTTTCCTCTCCTCCTCCCAATATTATAGTGACATTTCCCTCAAACCAATTATGATTGTTTCCCCTCCCCTAACTCCACTTTTTTAATGTCCTTGAGCCAAGTAGATGCACATCGGCCACTTATATAATTTCTTTATATATAATTTCTCTGTATATAATTTACTTAAAAAGAAACCTACTTTTTTTTTCTTAAATACTTTTCTTAAACACAATTTTTCTGCAATAAAAAAAAATCATATTCTATGAAATGTTAAATGTGACAATCATCTCAAATAGTGTTTGAATGTTGATTTATCGTATATTGTGAGTTTAGTCTCTTTTCACTTTTACTAGATCAACTTTTATATATTAATTCCATACATATTTTTTAGTAGTTTAAAATTTTAATATGGCCATAAATAACATGACAACTCCATATACATTTATTAATTTTAAAAACTCAATGCTCCCTCGTTGTATCAAATGACACATTGCGTCAATAACGAGGCTCATCAAATTTGCTTTCGTGTAGTTGCGTAATAGATGGAACAAGCCTTTGATGAATAGAATCTTCAACAATAATATTAATAATCGCAAATATTTAATTACAACTAAAACTAGAATGTCCATGTCAAAGAAAAACTACAACTAACATGCATATGTACATGTAAATGATGGATGCCATAAATGATTAACCAACTTAATTATATATGCAATTCATTCACAAATCCGATGGTTTCATTATCGAGTCGAGTCCCTTCGCCTATAGTCTCGCTTGAGTCATCCATCAAAGGATCCTTTCACGTGTTATGTTATAAAGTTGATGCTAAGCTTGCACTACATGTGGGTTACTAGGTTGGTTTTATGACTTTGGCTTGGCCATGAAAATGGCAGCTGTAGTGGATGAAGATTATTAAGAAGGATTCCCTACATGATCCATAACGACCTACCCTGACCATATCTCTAGATTTTACGCACAACCAATTTAGTGATATATATATATATATATATATATATATATATATATATATATATATATATATATATATGGGGTTTGCTAACGTAGATCTACTTGTTTTTATGGAAGTCTATTTTAGCATCATGCATCTTAGGGTGCATTTAACTATTTTTTAGTTAGAGTTTGTAAAATACACCTTCATAAGGGGTTTGCTATAATATATTCACTTGTTTTTATGAAGACGTGTTTGAACAACCTGCATCTTAAGTTGCATTTAAATATTTTTTAGTTAAAACTTACTAAAATAGACCTTTATAAAAATAAATAGATCCACGTTAGCAAACTCATATATATATATATATATATATATATATATATATATATATATATATATATATATATATATATATATATATATATATATATATATATATTACATGAAAAATAAATACATAACACAAATTTCAATATTAATTTATTCTAAAACTTAAATTAACAAGCATTTCACATATAAATTAAATATATATATTATGCATACAATAAAATTTTAATTAATTTTTCACAATATACACTAATATTATTATAACAACATACAGCAACATTATATACAATAAACGTTTCACCAATATTTAATAAACTATACATAGCATGAAAGAAAGCTGGAACAAGATCTTATTGATTTCAATAATTAAATACATTGAATGTGGATTGATTAGTATGTATACATACAATGTATGAAATTAGTTTCTAACTAACTTTTCTAACAACTTTTAACTAATCCTAACTAACTTTTTAAAAGTAGCTATGTTATTTTGGTTATCTCTGATATTCTTCCACAAATTAATAGTTGTTGAAGTGGGACAATTTTGAATTCCGTAATATGGGCCAAAGTCTGATAGTGTGCATCAGTACTTCATTGTGCTACAAGTGACCGTTTCTTTGAGTTCATAGAAATCAGGTTATAACCAAAGTAAACACAAGACCCTGATGTTGATCTTCTATCATCAAGATCACTTGTCCAATCTGAATCAGTATAGGTCCTCAAGAAAACTTTTGAAGAGCATTGGATGGTGAAAGCATTACGCCATGAGTAATTATATTGTACCACCTAAGTACCCCGAGTATTTGTTTGATCATACTCTAAAGAGTTTCAAAGATATTTTCCATAAATTGACAAGCTTTATTGATAGATTATCACTACAAGAAAATAAAGGTTTTGCAACACTTAAGTTGTAACACTTCAACTTTAATCCCCTTCTTCAACATGTTATGATGGTTGTCACGACAGTTTTGGACAATCGTCCCTGGACTGCGACAATTTGGGACCCGCCTCCTCAAAAGACATGACAAAACACCTTTAAAAAAATAGGCGTTGTGACGGTCGATAAACTGTTCTTCCCCAAAAATAAAGAAAATATAACTAAAAAATCATTAGGGGACGCGAAGGTTGACAAATCCCCCTCCTCTAAAGAGTGTTAATTGTGAGAAAAAAAATAGAGGTTGCGACGGTTGTACAACCGCCTTCCCCCAAAGGTTTCGAAAACACATTAGATTAGAGCTATGAAGTTTCTTTTATTTTCACAGTCCTCCATCTCCATTCTTCTTATTCCCATAAAAAATCAACATTAAAAACCAAAAATGCAGGACACAGCATTAGGCAACCTAAAAAAAACTGAAAAAAAACGTCAAAAACACAACTCCATAAACTCACAGAAAGGAAAATCATAGCTCAAAAGGAAACTCTACAAGAAAATTCAAGAGGTTAGTATACCAAAACCCTAAGTTTCTTCTTTTTTTTTTTCTTATAATTTTGTTGACTTTTTCATAATCAACACTTCTCCATTTTACCTTAATTTTGTTGATGGGGGTTAAAAACCAAAATCCGTACAATGTTGCTTTTGTTGCCATTGTTTGTTTTACTTTTGATTTTGTTACCATCTGCAGGTTAGACAATAATTAATTGTTAGTGTCTTATATGTGTTTGAATCAGTGCTTCAATGTGAATAGGGTTAAGAGACACGATTTTTTATTAGTGAAACTAAAAGTTGTGAAATCGTTAGATGATGTTGAAATGTAAATTGAAAACTAAGTGGTGGATCATTTAACATCCAAATCATACCACGAGTTTCTGCTGCTTTTGAGATGAATAAGACCTTTTGAGAGAAATTAATGTAAGGATGCTGACTGCACGTATCGAAGAGGTAGTCTTGTGTCTAATGTGTGTGAACCACATGTGTAACATTTGCTTCAAGTAATAAAAAAGTTTGATCTCACATGGAGATGTATGATTACCAAATTCTATCTCAACTATGTTTATCTAAGGTGATCTGCAAGTGGTTTGTTTGATGCAGATTGAAAAGTAAATTTTTAACACTTAATATAATACAGGACTAGGAATTATGATTTGTCCATCTAGATTCACCTCTACGATTTATGTATGTTTTGAATTACAAGAAGTTCAAAGCAAATTGTATAGAAAATAAGATAAATATGTGAGTCACCCACTTTCGTGGCGTACGCATCCGTACGTGTTTCAGGCACATATAAGTAAATCATTAAAGAGCGCTACGTCTTGTCACGTGACGACACATCTTAATTGTTTCTCAATTGAGATCAAGTAGCTTTGCCAGTGGCCCCTCGAACTCAGTTGTTTAGAAACCCGTTTTTTGTATGTCGATTCATTATCTTTAGATACATGAACGGAATCTCTATTGACTTTGCTTTCGCAACCATTATAGACGTGAAAATAGTACTTGAGTTACAAAATAAATAAACCCTAAACTTCTCGTAATTTCAAAGACATAGATTTATTAGTGATTCGTCATAATATGGACTCACATAACCTTTTTATTCCTAAGAATATACTCACTTATGGTGAAATGAACAACAATAATAATAGAGAATAGAAACATTGCATGAAAAGTAAAAGATTATAGGTAAATAAAGTAAATTTCAAAATAACAATAAGATGAAAGAAAGAATCTAATAACAATATTATAAAATGCTCAAAGTTACAATGTAACCAAGCTTAAAGCTAAAAGACTTAAGAGAATAACAAGTTTTGCAAGAATTTCTAGTGAAAATTGATGAAAATGAAAGATCCTAAGGCCCATACTGATACTAATTCAAGGCCTAATTCACTAATTATTTGCACTAATTTTGTGTTTAATGATTACTTAACACTAATCATATACAAAATGGGGGTTACATAAGCCAAAAGGTCACAAACTTAGCCAAGAAGTAAAAAATTTGTAAATTTTCAAGGTGCTGACACGAGCCGTATTAGGCTACACGGGCTGGCCGTGTCAGCCTCAAGTATTTTATATGGAGGGGGCTTCAAGGGGAAACATGGCCCGTGTCATGGGACACGGCTAAGCCATGTTGTCCTTGGACATTTTGCATTGGAAGTGCTCTGTTTTGTGCAATCTTTGCATTTTTTTGTCCCGATTCGCTCCATTGACTTCTTATTCCCTGAAAAGAAAACTTAGGAGACAAAAACGCATAAAAACAAACTAGAATGATGAAAACACAAATGAATTTAAAGGGAAAACAAGAAATAAACATGACATTTTTACCGCCTATTAAATACCCCCAAACTTGAATCATTGCATGTCCTCAAGCAACAAGCTTACTTAGAAAGAATTAGGATCAAATTATTTTTCGGTCTTTCAAAAACTCAAAAAGATGAAAGCTTTGACATTACTCATACGTGGTCTCTCACTCCGACCAAATAAGATTCAAGTTCCCCGTGCTCACTAACACCAAAGGTATTACCTGAACACTAAACCATAAAATAAATACAGTCAATAGTTTTTTACTTTGGTCACCTCTCTAGCTACACTTTAGATTTAAGTCTCTTACGATTTTCTTCCCTTTCCATTTTGACAATCAATTTAAGGAACTTTTAATTATGATAATCATCACACTCACAACATTGATTAAGAATTTTTTATTTTGACACCAGATAAGCAACAATTGCTATCTTTATTTACTAATGAAATTACACACTTGTGTGTGTTTATTTATTGTCCACTTTGGGACGAGGCTTTGGGTTAAATCATCGCAGGGATGAATAATTGGGTGAGGCTTACCCAATTTAGAAGGTGCAATTGTCTTTTACCCTTTTTTTTTCTTCATATTTTTGGTGCTAAGAACTTTTTTCTTTTGTTTTTTTTTCTCAACCAATCATAAATACATGTGATCTAAAGTGTGTCAGACTGTCATAACAAATTACTCAAGAAAACAAGAATAGGACCTAAGAAAAATGAGTTGTATACTATTGGAAACCCTTTTGAAGAGGACTCTAAATAACAACATGAGCGTCTTGTAATTGGGACCTCAATGTCCTCACAAAAAGCAACATCCACATATTCATCTATAGGGGTAATCAATCCCCTATCACTATATCTTTCATGGTGGAGTTAGCAACGCGATTAATGTAACACCTCAATTTTAATAATTATTTATTTATATTAATTAATTGAGTGATTTTATGAATTAATTGATTTACGTGATTTATTTGATTTATTTGAATTATATGATTTAAATGAATTATTTGATTTATTGGATTTATATGAATTGTTTGATTTATATGAATTATTAGATTTATATAAATTAATTGGTTTGTTTAATTTATATGAATTAATTGATTTAATTGAAATATGTGATTTATTGAATTAATTAATTTAATTATTTTATTTAAATTAATTAATTTATGTGATTTATTTCTATTTGGTAGAATAATGTAGATTTGCTAGATAATTTTAGTTGAGTTTAATTAGGTGTGTGATTAGTAAGTGAGAATGAGTTGAGTTAAACCCAATTGTTTAAAGGCAATTATTAGGGTTTGATAAGAGTAGAAAGATAGAAAGAGAGAAAAAGTTGGAAAGGAGGAAGAAAAGAAGAGTGGAGAAGAAGAGAAGAACCAAGAGAAGAGAAAGCTCAAGAATTCAAGGTAAGGGTGGGGTTTCACTTATTTATTGAGATTATTTGATAATGATTAATGAGTAGAAATGTGTTTAGGATAAAACCCTAAAATTTTGTATGAGATTGGAAATTGTTAGGTTTTAATATTAATCTTTGAAATGTGTTAATTTTAGTGTGTTTGAAATTGATATTTAGTATAGTATAGAGACCCATTTAATATTTAGAGTATCCATTAGAATTGGAAAATTAATTGTGATTTTCTTTCGCTGTACTGTAGCGTGATGGGAAGATAGGTAGTGAAACAATAAATATTTTTCTTCCACTCACAAGCCTGTAGCAATAGAATTTTATATTAGGAAATATAATGTTTTTTTTAAGTCATCATGCAACTGTAAATGAATATGAAAGTGGATATATATATATATATATATGTTTTCAATATTTTTAGTGGAAGTGCTACCTACATATTTAACTTTCCCTGTAGCGCATAACAAGGCAAAGGTGTGGTTGTAGCATTAATATATAATTAGGTAGTGGAAAGTAACTGCAAGGAATGAAAGTATTGATTCACATAATACATAGGCCCTTTTTCCACTGTAGCGTGAAAAGAAGTATTAGGATGAGATTATATAAATATTACACGCAGGATGTAGTGAAATTTAATAGCAACTAGTGGGATATCCGTGCGTCCGCTGCGGACTTTTGAAATTGGAGTAATATATGTTGACACAGAAAAATATAAATTCCAAATTTTTAAAAGAATGTGTTAATAAAAAAAAGTAATCTCAAATATTGTTACGTCAGAAAAGAATAGTGGACTGCGGGATTTTTAACCAATTAGATTATGAAACTCAAATAATAAATACAAAATATTTAAATGTAATGTAAAAAAAAACATAAAATAGTAAAAGATGCAAATATAAGTGAATCAAAGAGAAATATTGAAATGAAAGACATATTTATAAAAAAAATAACAAATTGTATCAAATTTCCAATTTTTAAAAGAAAGAGATCATTAATATACATTTCAATTATTCATATATTATCTTTAATAAAATTGTATGTTAAATTAAAAATAATTTCAAAAAAACAATATTAGATATCAATGTGTTTACACCGATTTTGCCCCGGTCGTCACCCGCGTTTACACGGTACTCCTGTACTACCCGTGCGGTCACAAAAAATTTTCCCTGGGAACTCGTGCATTACGACACGGTACTGATGTGTTACCCGTGCATTTGGTCTGGATACCTGTGCGTTCACACAGTATTGGTATATTATCCGTGCGTTGACACGGTACCGGTGTGTTACCCGTGCGTTCACAGTTATTTTTGTCTGGTTACCCGTGCGCTCATACGATACAGCCTCGTGTGTGACGCCCCCAATCTAATACCCCCAATTAGCATGCATTTAAAGCAGTTAAAAGAAAAATTCAAAAATTGATCAGAGTACATTTGAAAACACGGCATAGAAAGGAGACATCCCATCAACGTAACCAAAATATACACATAACATGCAACACCTGCCCATATTGATATGCAACTGTGGGGTAGCAATCAAACAGAGGAAACTTTGTTCCTTACACCCACTTTTCAGAAATTAGAATTAAAGCGGAAGATCTAAAATCTGATTAACATAAATACATATACACATATAAACAGTTTGTCATACATCAGGTAGCATATGTACAACCAAAATATAATATATCATCAGATATACAAAACAATAGCACGCGGCCACCCTAACTACCCGGAGTCACATATCAGAGCCGACCGACCAAAATAATGAAGAGGCAAAGCTTCACAAAAAGAATACCTCCAGCAAACCTAATCTGCAACGCCTCATAGAGCGTTATAAAACAGCAGAAGGGTGAGAAAAACAACCATAATATAATTGCATAAAATTATATATATTAACACAAAAATACACAAGCAACACATTCTCACCACAAATGCTCAACAGTCGCATATAATATCACACGGTACAATTCTCACTTATCGTATACCACATCACATCAATCATTCACAATACAATCAAACACGTTCCAAGCACAATTACTCATGATTTATGCAATGCACATAGACCGACACAACGACTCTATGCACATGCCATGCGGTACCGACTTCAAATCTTGTAATTCATTAGTCCCCCAGGAACTCTTGGAATCATCGCTCGTTACATAGAGTAACTCCCCGTCGGGCCTACGATGTTCCCCGTCGCTATAAACCAATATTTCAGGGCGAACGACGTTTATGGATTGCTTTCTACCAGTATTTCAGGGCGCACAATCCGATTGCTTTCTACCAGTATTTCAGGGCGCACAATCAATTGGGATTAATCGCTTCTACCAATATTTCATGGCGTAAGACTATAAAACTGATTCATCTATGAATCTTCCCATGCAAGAATACATATCATGATACTTGACACATTAATGACTCATGCCAACATCAAATACTCATGCATCAACAATATTCATGTATTTCAAGTGCACACAAAGTAATGCACACAATTGCCCAAAATGGCCACAAACACCAATATACCACACTTAGCATTTTCTTGCCTCTCGGCCACAAATCGTCATCACAACAGCACATAAGGCATACACATCCAAAGCACAAACATATAACACAATACAAGTCAAATACGCACTATTAAAAACGACAAAAGTCGAGATTCGACACTATTCACATTTTCCGACCAAATTTAATCGGCTAACGATTCTCAAAACCTCATAATCACAAAGTACGACTCGATACCTTTCTAACGACACCAAGAATTCAAAAATCGGATAATCGGAACCAAAGTTACGGACAAAACCGAAAACACATTTTGAAAAATCACATTTTTGACATTCTCCTGTCCATACGCGTATCACTCATGTCCATACGCGTACGGACAGAACCCATTTCCTTCACAAATTCCTCGTTCCAAAACCCATACGCGTATTGGCCCATGGCTCGCCCATGTTACGCGTAATGCCAAGATTCATACGCGTATTGGCCCAAAAACAAGCCAATGATACGCGTATCGCCTTGGCTCATACGCGTACGGACATGCCCCTTACGCGTATGGCCAGAGCATACCCAGAAAAATTCTGCAGAACAATTTCTGCGTTTTCCTACCCAACATCAACCAATTTCTTCACCTAAAACTCAGAAAAACAGCAATTTGAAGTGTAGTAGCATACCACAAACATGTATGAACAATCAACAATGCATTCAACAAGATTTTTACCACAATCAAATTCATTTCTAATCAATTCTTACACAATCTAAGTTTTACTAATATTCTCCAAATCAATCCAAAAACAACAACAAAACACATACATAATCATATACAATCATAGAATAATCGAGTTTCGCACCCTTACCCGATTAATCGATTCCTAGAAATTGTTCTTGATGATTTTTCCACTCTTTCTCCAATTTTCTCTCTTCTCCTCTTTTCTTCTCTTTTTCCTTCTTTCTTCTTTCTTTCTCTCTATTTTTCTTTCCCTTTTCTTTTCTATTTTCTTTTCTTTCTTACTAACTTAGTAAAAATATCTATGAAATGTCCAAAATACCCCCACACTCAAATATCCCGCAAATGTTCCCAAAACGCGATAAAATATAATCACGACGAAAAATAACATATTTTCGCATAAAAGTCGAGAATAAAATAAAATAATAATAAAATAATCCAAAAAGACTCAATAATATAAAATTGGCAAAACGGGGCGTTACAATTCTCCCCCACTTAGAAATTTTCGTCCTCGAAAATCTTACCTGATTCAAACAACTCTGGATACGACTCCCGCATCCTACTTTCCAACTCCCACGTCAGATTACCATCAGCAGCGCCTCCCCACGCCACTTTCACAAGTGCAATCTCTTTACCCCTCAACCGCTTCACCTCGCGATCCACAATACTAACTGGTAATGCCTCGACCGTAAGGTTATCTCTTACCTCAACCTCGTCCATAGGAATCACATGTGAAGGGTCTGAAACATACTTCCGCAACTGCGAAACATGAAACACATCATGCAAATTCGACAGATTCGGCGGTAACGCCACCCGATACGCCACAGCACCAACTCTCGCAGATATCTGGTAAGGACCAATAAATCGAGAAGTAAGCTTCTTAGATTTCAAAGCACGACCAACACCCGTTACCGGGTAACCCTCAGAAATACATGATCACCCTCTTGAAACTCAAGATCCTTCCGTCTCCGATCATGATAACTCTTCTGCCTACTCTGAGAAGCCTTCATTTTCTCACGAATAAACTTTACCTTTTCCGTCGTCTGTTGCACCAATTCCGGTCCAACCACAGAACTCTCACCTGTTTCGTGCCAACACAACGGCGTTCGACATCTTCGCCCATATAAAGCCTCAAAAGGTGCCATTCCAATACTAGAATGGAAACTGTTATTGTACGTGAACTCAACCAAAGCAAGATAACTGTCCCACGTACCACCTTGTTCCAAAACACACGATCTCAACAAATCCTCCAAAGACTGAATAGTTCTTTCGGTCTGACCATCCGTCTGCGGATGATAAGCCGAACTCAACTTCAATCTAGAACCCAAAGCCTTCTGTAGACTCTCCCAAAATCTCGATGTAAACCTCGGATCTCTATCAGAAACAATGCTCAACGGGACACCATGCAATTTCACAACCACACCGACATAAATCTCAGCTAACCTCTCCAAAGAAAAACTGATGTCAATCGGAATGAAATGCGCCGATTTAGTCAGCCTATCCACAATCACCCAAATAGCATTATGCCCTCGCTGAGTATTCGGTAACCCCGTTACAAAATCCATCGAAATGCTATCCCATTTCCACTCGGGAATGTCTAATGGTTGCAACAAACCACTAGGCCTCAAATGTTCCACTTTCGATTTCTGACAAGTTAAACAAGCATAAACAAATTGAGCCACATCTCTTTTCAAACCAGACCACCAGAAAATCTTCCTCAAATCTTGGTACATTTTATTCGCTCCGGGATGAATACTTAAAATACTCCGGTGTCCTTCCTCCAAAATCATTCTTTTCAACTCCGCATCGTCAGGAATACAAATACGATCACGAAATCTCAAAACGCCAAACTTATCAACCTTGAAATCCTCATTCTCGTTCATCATCAAATCAACAAATTTCAAATCCAGCTTTTGTTTCTCACAAATCGACAACAAAAACTCATTCGTAACTTTCAACATACCAAGTCTCACACTCACCGATGTCACTTCGCAAACTAAACTCAAGTCTCTAAATGATTCCAAAAGTTCCCACTCTTTCGCCATCAATGCGGACATATGCAAAGACTTACGGCTCAATGCATCGGCTACCACATTAGCTTTACCAGGATGGTAATTCAAGCCAAAGTCGTAGTCTTTCAAGAATTCCAACCATCTCCGTTGCCTCATGTTCAACTCTTTCTGATCAAATAGATATTTCAAGCTTTTATGATCACTAAAGACTTCGAACCTCGCACCATAGAGATAGTGTCTCCAAATCTTTAACACAAAAACCACAGCAGCTAATTCAAGATCATGAGTAGGATAGTTTTTCTCATGAACTCTTAATTGCCTTGAAGCATAAGCTACAACTTTACCTTCCTGCATCAAAACACCACCCAAACCAATTAAAGAAGCATCACAATACACAACGAATGGTTCATTAGGATTAGGTAAAATAAGAATCGGAGCTGTCGTCAATCTTCTCTTCAGCTCACAAAAACTCTCTTCACACTGAATATCCCAAATGAACGCTTTGCCCTTACAAGTCAACTGCGTCAAAGGTAATGCTAGCTTGGAAAAACCTTCAATGAACCTCCGATAATAACCAGCCAAACCCAAAAAGCTTCGAATTTCAGTAACGGATCTAGGAGCCTCCCATTGTAGAACTGCTTCTACTTTAGATGGATCCACAGCAATACCATTACCTGAAATCACGTGCCCGAGAAAACTCACCTCCGACAACCAAAATTCACACTTGGACAATTTGGCAAAAAGCTTCCTTTCTCTCAAAACCTGCAAAACAATACGTAAATGCTCTGCATGTTCCTCACGAGACTTAGAATAGATTAAAATATCATCAATAAACACCACCACAAAACGATCCAAATGCTCGTGGAAAATCCGATTCATGTATTCCATGAACACACCAGGCGCATTAGAAACCCCGAACGGCATCACAGCAAACTCGTAATGCCCGTAGCGTGTCCTAAAGGCCGTCTTCTGAATATCTTCTTCTTTCACCCTTATCTGATGGTACCCCGATCTCAAGTCAATCTTACTAAATACACAAGCACCAACCAACTGATCCATCAGATCATCAATCCTTGGAAGCGGATATTTGTTCTTAATCGTCACTTTATTCAACTGGCGATAATCAATACATAATCGCATACTCCCATCTTTCTTTTTCACCAACAAAACTGGAGCACCCCAAGGAGAAACACTTGGTCTTACGAACCTCTTTTCCAGTAAGTCATTCAACTGCTTTTTCAACTCCACCAATTCAGATGCCGACATTCGATAAGGTGCCATAGAAACAGGTCTAGTACCAGGGACTAGATCTATCGAGAATTCCACCTCTCTCTCCGGCGGTACATCTGAAATATCTTCAGGAAATACCTCAGGAAAATCACACACAACAGGAAACACCTCAAGAGAAACTTTACTCTCCACCGACAACGATGCAAACACACCGAACAACTGAGCCTTATCCGCCAAAAGTCTCTTCAACTCTTTGGTAGATAAGAAACCCGAGTCTTCGTCTTCCTCCAGAGAAGGAAACCTTACTAGCTTATGATAACAATCAATGTGAACCCGATTAAATTGTAACCAGTTCATTCCCAACACCACATCTAACCCTTCCAATGGTAAACACACCAAATCCATCACAAAATCTTTACCATAAATGGCTAAAGGACAATTTAGACAAACCATAGAAGTAGTTACTGATCCCATCGCTGGAGTATCAATAACCATCTCAACACCCATCACAGACAACACAAGATTCAAACTCTTCGCGCACTCAGACGAAATAAACGAATGAGTCGCTCCAGTATCAATAATAGCAATTAAAGGCGTATTATTAATAAAGCAAGTACCTCTAATCAAACGATCTGCATTCGAGGTCTGAGTTCCTGCTAGTGCAAACACTTTTCCTCCAGGTTGAGCCTGTCTTGGTTTCGTACACCTTGTACTAACATGACCAACTTCCCCACAATTATAACATGTAACTCCATTCTTCCTCCTACAATCAGCAGCCACATGACCTTTCAAACCACAACTAGCACACATATCCACATTATTCATTTTCCTCTTACATTCCGATATACGATGTCCTAAACCACCACAATTGTAACATTTCACAGCAGAATTCATTCCTCCACCACTAGGCTTCCTATCAAAAGCAAACTTCTGTTTCCCTTTGTCAACAGGGGTAACATAAGGCCTACCTCTGAACTGCCCCTTTCCTTTCTTATCATTCAGATTCTTGTAATGAGTAGCACGTGCTTTGCTATCCTCATCAAAGATCCGACTCTTGTTCACCAACACTGAAAACTGTCTTATCTCCTGATAACCGATACCCTGCTTGATTTCTGGCCTCAAGCCATTCACAAACTTCAAACACTTCGACCTCTCTGAACCCGCTGTATTATAATTAGGACAGAACTTCACAAGTTCCTCAAACTTAGCAGCATAATCCGCAACAGAGGAATTATCCTGTTTCAGTTCAAGAAATTCAATTTCCTTCTTACCTCTCTCATCTTCCGGAAAATACTTTTCGAGAAAAGCATCTTTGAACACAGCTCACGTAACCACTATTTCATCCTCCTCAAACCTCTGAGAAGCATTTATCCACCAATCTTCAGCTTCCTTTTCCAGCACATGAGTACCAAACTGCACTTTCTGATCCTCGGAACACTTAATGAAACGGAAGATCTTCTCAATCTTCTTCAGCCAAATCTGTGCTCCCTCAGGATCATGAGTACCATTGAAGCTCGGTGGGTTATTCTTCTGAAACTTATCCATACTACGCGACTCCTCGTCCGCCGCAGCATTCGGTAAATTCTGCATCGCCTGCGCCATAGCTTGCATGGCCGCAGTCATAGCAGCATCACGTCTTCCAGCCATAATCTGAACGTTTCCAATGATAACAAATTATGGTTAAACAACAACTCGTCCAACGTAACTCGCCCAATATGCCAGACACAACAACCACAACTGACACAAACTGACACAAACAGCTCTGATACCACTTAATGTGACGCCCCCAATCTAATACCCCCAATTAGCATGCATTTAAAGCAGTTAAAAGAAAAATTCAAAAATTGATCAGAGTACATTTGAAAACACGGCATAGAAAGGAGACATCCCATCAACGTAACCAAAATATACACATAACATGCAACACCTGCCCATATTGATATGCAACTGTGGGGTAGCAATCAAACAGAGGAAACTTTGTTCCTTACACCCACTTTTCAGAAATTAGAATTAAAGCGGAAGATCTAAAATCTGATTAACATAAATACATATACACATATAAACAGTTTGTCATACATCAGGTAGCATATGTACAACCAAAATATAATATATCATCAGATATACAAAACAATAGCACGCGGCCACCCTAACTACCCGGAGTCACATATCAGAGCCGACCGACCAAAATAATGAAGATGCAAAGCTTCACAAAAAGAATACCTCCAGCAAACCTAATCTGCAACGCCTCATAGAGCGTTATAAAACAGCAGAAGGGTGAGAAAAACAACCATAATATAATTGCATAAAATTATATATATTAACACAAAAATACACAAGCAACACATTCTCACCACAAATGCTCAACAGTCGCATATAATATCACACGGTACAATTCTCACTTATCGTATACCACATCACATCAATCATTCACAATACAATCAAACACGTTCCAAGCACAATTACTCATGATTTATGCAATGCACATAGACCGACACAACGACTCTATGCACATGCCATGCGGTACCGACTTCAAATCTTGTAATTCATTAGTCCCCCAGGAACTCTTGGAATCATCGCTCGTTACATAGAGTAACTCCCCGTCGGGCCTACGATGTTCCCCGTCGCTATAAACCAATATTTCAGGGCGAACGACGTTTATGGATTGCTTTCTACCAGTATTTCAGGGCGCACAATCCGATTGCTTTCTACCAGTATTTCAGGGCGCACAATCAATTGGGATTAATCGCTTCTACCAATATTTCATGGCGTAAGACTATAAAACTGATTCATCTATGAATCTTCCCATGCAAGAATACATATCATGATACTTGACACATTAATGACTCATGCCAACATCAAATACTCATGCATCAACAATATTCATGTATTTCAAGTGCACACAAAGTAATGCACACAATTGCCCAAAATGGCCACAAACACCAATATACCACACTTAGCATTTTCTTGCCTCTCGACCACAAATCGTCATCACAACAGCACATAAGGCATACACATCCAAAGCACAAACATATAACACAATACAAGTCAAATACGCACTATTAAAAACGACAAAAGTCGAGATTCGACACTATTCACATTTTCCGGCCAAATTTAATCGGCTAACGATTCTCAAAACCTCATAATCACAAAGTACGACTCGATACCTTTCTAACGACACCAAGAATTCAAAAATCGGATAATCGGAACCAAAGTTACGGACAAAACCGAAAACACATTTTGAAAAATCACATTTTTGACATTCTCCTGTCCATACGCGTATCACTCATGTCCATACGCGTACGGACAGAACCCATTTCCTTCACAAATTCCTCGTTCCAAAACCCATACGCGTATTGGCCCATGGCTCGCCCATGTTACGCGTAATGCCAAGATTCATACGCGTATTGGCCCAAAAACAAGCCAATGATACGCGTATCGCCTTGGCTCATACGCGTACGGACATGCCCCTTACGCGTATGGCCAGAGCATACCCAGAAAAATTCTGCAGAACAATTTCTGCGTTTTCCTACCCAACATCAACCAATTTCTTCACCTAAAACTCAGAAAAACAGCAATTTGAAGTGTAGTAGCATACCACAAACATGTATGAACAATCAACAATGCATTCAACAAGATTTTTACCACAATCAAATTCATTTCTAATCAATTCTTACACAATCTAAGTTTTACTAATATTCTCCAAATCAATCCAAAAACAACAACAAAACACATACATAATCATATACAATCATAGAATAATCGAGTTTCGCACCCTTACCCGATTAATCGATTCCTAGAAATTGTTCTTGATGATTTTTCCACTCTTTCTCCAATTTTCTCTCTTCTCCTCTTTTCTTCTCTTTTTCCTTCTTTCTTCTTTCTTTCTCTCTATTTTTCTTTCCCTTTTCTTTTCTATTTTCTTTTCTTTCTTACTAACTTAGTAAAAATATCTATGAAATGTCCAAAATACCCCCACACTCAAATATCCCGCAAATGTTCCCAAAACGCGATAAAATATAATCACGACGAAAAATAACATATTTTCGCATAAAAGTCGAGAATAAAATAAAATAATAATAAAATAATCCAAAAAGACTCAATAATATAAAATTGGCAAAACGGGGCGTTACATCGTGCGCTCATACGATACAGGTGTGACACGGTCCTTCGCACGATACGTGTAAATCCGGTACGGACGCTTGTGTTTTGAAAATATAATTAAATTGTCAAAAAGAAAAGCAAAAATAATTTACAAAAATTATTAATTATGTATAAAAGAAAGTCAATTTTTTTATAAAATATATATTTATAAAAGAAAGTCAAATTCTTAATAAAATATAGTTAAGAGTTGAGTTCATGGTGTTTTCTAAGATTCAAATGAATGTATCGTTAAGAGTTGAGTTCTAAAAACTTGTACGCATCATATACCACAAACTTAACAGACTGGACGAAAAAGGAAAATAAAAAATAATAAGAAAGATGAAATACAGAAAAGACAAAATTGACTAATAAAATTAGTGTATTAGTTATAAAAGAGAAAATTAAAATGATGCTAAATGTTCATCTGTATATAAATATATCTTAATCAACAATTTATAAAAAACAATGATCCATGGCTGCTAAAGTTCATAAAAAACAACTCTGGTTTTTCCACAGCTTAAAGATGTATCGGAAGTATCAACTCTGGTTTTAAATCACATTGCAAACACAAAATTGATAGAAAATGACATCAAAGAAATTGGAAATTAATTTGCAAACTTAATCAGAATCTCTAAATCTCCAGGTAGACATAGAGTTCTCCCATGTATAGTCCCGCTCATCGTCATCGTCAGAATCAACCGGTTCGTAGTTGCGTTCTTCGGCTTCGTCAGAATCATGAAATGTACATTTCCTCAGATATCTGGATGCTTTTGTTTTTCTTTTCCTCTTTCTAAATTTTAATAAATGAGACAAATAAATATCCAAAATTAAAATTAGTTGAAAATAAATAAAAACATAATTTTACATAAAAGTCCAAAAAGATAATGATATAAAAGAGGTAAGTTTAGTTTAATGTTGTATTTATTAATATGTAAGATTAAAAAAAGATATTGTTATAATACACACTATCATGACTTTATATTTATGTTGCCATGAATTGATTCAAAATAAGCAAACATAATGACACTTTTATATGAGAAATGCACATTATTATAGTTATTTAGAGTCATAGCCAAACATTAGGAATATATATATATATATATATATATATATATATATATATATATATATATATATATATATATATATATATATATATATATATATATATATATATATATATATATATATATATATATATATATAAAAGTGAACCTAAAATAACATATTAAAAAGCATATCAACCCTATCACATCTATTAAAGCAAAAACAAATAAGAGAATAATTGTCTGCTTCCTATTTTACCCATCTAAAAACATGTAAGTGTGTACGTTTATCAACATATCAATAAATAATTGATATCAAGTAATCAAGTTAAAAAAGATAGGTTAGAGTTAATAGGGTTTTTGACATCCATATATACCATAAACAAAAGTGGAAAATAACCCTAATATACTAATTTCTAAAACCAAACTCAAAAATAGATATTGTTTGTTCTCTAATCAAGTAAGTCACATAAGAAAACCTTTAATACATCCTTTGTCAAAGCAGTTGCATGTTTGAAGGTATGTATTAAATATGTCTTATAGAACCATTTATAATTGAGTATAGTTTATCTAAAAAATCATATCAATGAAAACACTTCGGTTTGTGGCTTTGAAATTCTATGCTTCATCAGCATATTGGAGGGGAGAGAAAGATAGAGAAATTTTACAAAGAGTTTATGGCATATCTTATCTTGATCAGAAGAGCTTAAAGGTGATTTCAATTCATACATTATTTCCTTAGTAGCTATGCCAAATCACAGTCTGAGTTGTGACAGATCGAGTCTTAGTTGAATAACCTTTTAAGAATAAGAAAATACCCAATTGTTGACAACGGTGTTATAGCATTTATTAGTGCCTTAGATTCTCTGCTCTGTGTAACTGGTATTTTTGAATAATGTTTGGATTGTGCTGCTATATGTACTACACTTATATAATGCCATTTTAAAATTCTAAAATGCTAGACAACATCACTTAGCACCTATCCCCTTAAATGCTATAGCGGATAACGCGATAGGTGCTGTTGAATAGTAAACATAAATACTCAAAAATGGAAGATACGCAAAATTAAGTAGACCATCATATTTAGTAATTAAGAACCGTACATAGCAATACAACTTAAACAGAGAAGAGAAACATAACAGACCTGAATCAAAAATAGAAGGAACATAACAATTGTTCGTGAGCAAGAACTTAACGAAATCTAAAACACAATTTTACTCTTACAAGAGTTCGGATTGGTATTTATAATCTTAAAAAATAGAAAGGTTGGGAAGAAAGGCTTTGAGGAGTTTCTTGCTGACACCCTGATAGTGGTTGCGATAGCAGTTTGTGCCACAAATTGCAGCTGCTACACCCACTATTGTTGAACCTTACCACCCATATGCAGTTCTTCTGTAGTGCTTTGGAAGTTCATGAATGTCCCTCACAATCTCAAACACGGCCTCTGGATTTGCTAGTTTAAGTGCATTCTTTGACATTTCCTTTAAATCGCCTTGTTTTGAACAGAACCATTCGGCTACAATTTGCGCTGTTTTGTTAGCACTACGCGTGAGGACACCAGCTCCATTGTTTACCACATAAGGCACATTACCTTTTGCCTGTAGCTACCATAATAGCAGACAATAAAATATAAAGATGGAATGAAAAAAATAGAATAACAATAAAGAGAAAGGTTTAATAAATCACCCGTCCGGGGATATAGTCATTGAGGATGATAGGAAGACCTCGGATCAATGCTTCTACAATTGTACCTGGTCCAGCCTAAAAATCTCATATAATCAATAAGCTTGTGCTAACATATGAAACAACACATAACAGAAAGATTTTTTTTTACAGGACCAATTTCTTCTCCAATCCACTAAAAGAAAACGACTCTCGTTGATGCTTATCAAACTCATCAACAAAAGGAAGCAGAGTCGAATTACTATTTATATTCGCAGAAACTGACTGATACGCCATTCCATTTCCACCTTCATTGTCATTATTAGCATGACCATTCGCAGGATGTCTCGAACTTTGACCATGTACATTATCTACAGCTACACCATCTACAGTAGCTTTCCATGATCTTGAAGAAATGCCACCCAATAATACAGTAATTAGTAAGAAGTACAACACATTATTTTTGTCTTGCTTTATCAAAACAAAATAAAAATTAATACAATTAAGTGGCAGATTATGTTAATAATAAATATACAAGTATATGAATTATTCAATTTCAATTTCAGTAATCAAAACATAATGAGAGACAAATGAACACAAGAATATGAAACAACAAACCTTTTTGGCATTAGGGTCTGTAATCTCTTTAGGAATATGTCGCTAACAGCGTGAACCCCGATTCGACAATAATTCTTACCTTTTTCCCGTCAGCATCACAACGACAATCAACAACATCATCATTCAAATTTCAAGTCAGCGAACAATGGAATGATCTCTATGATCCGATTGATATTATAAAGATTATAACTGCCCAGATACTTGTTATGATCCTTTTCTGGGTTATTTTCAAGCATATAAATATAACTGCAATGATAGTTATATTGAGAAAAAAGTGTTCATTTTCTTTTTGGTCACTTATCAATGTAAAATTTTACCAGAAAACTATTCTGAGTTCTTCTTCATATCAGCTTCTCTGAATAATTTTTCGACAATGTCGGACAAGGGTAATTTCAAATCACGGGTTATCTTGGAAAGAATCAAGGATAATGTGTTCACATCTATCATGGCTCTGTGGGCTGAGCCATCCACTTTAATATCACAGAACTTGCTAAGGACATCAAGGGATACTGAATGAAGTTTTGTTCCTGTAAACAAAAAACATTACGGCTTTCATACAGAAACAACAAGGACTTATGAATTCTAATTTGATGGTCAGAAAATAACATTGATCCACGTTAGTATTATTTTCAAGGTATGAACAAAAAAGACTGCAACTTACTTTCAAGGTAAGGACAGAAACATAATCCTTGTTGCAGTAAACAATCCAATGCACATAAACATTAAAAAATTAGCCACATTTCAATATATACACAGAGAAAGAACAAATACTGGAATGGAAAGAAGTAAAAACAAACCTTGTAACTGAATCAGAAGAATGCAAAACAAACCTTCATTATCAAAGTATAATATTTCAGAGTAAATTTCTTCATTATCTTCTTCCATTCAGATATAATATTTCAGAGTATATTAACTCAAATATTAACACAAAACTAACCTTGAAAACCTAGTCATTTCAGATCTAAGATTCAGAATATTAACACAAATATTACAGATCTAACATAACAACCATAACAACCAGATCTGCAAACATAACATCCAGATCTAACAAAACATTCAACATTGTAACTTATTAGTCTAAAATCTGAATGAATGCCGAACAAAGAAGGAAAAGAGAGAGATGCATTCTGTTGACAACAAAACACAACCGAAATTTCATTAGCAATTTCATCAAATAAAGCACTTGACTTCACTCAAACACGAATTCAAATTCAAATGCAAATCCTCAGTTCCAAAAAAAAATTCAAATACAATAACAAACCTCAGTTCCAACAGGAAATGTTTCAACCCACAAATCCTCCTACAAAATCAAATTCAACAAAATATATAATCCCAGTTAGGTCTAATAATGGTTAGCAAAAGATATATTGAGAGAAATTACCACGACACCAGCGATCCAGATACAGTGAAGGTTCGGAGTATGAAACAAAAACTGTTTTTAACACTTTGAAACCCTAAATATAAAACCTTGCTTTCATTGATCTCTTTGACATTTTCAAACGGTCCAATCATCTTGAAGTTGAACCCGTGCGCGACTTCGTTGAACTTGATTATCAGAAGTAGACGGTGGAAGAATATGAAAGTTGAGAGAGAACAAAAGGTTGAGATGAAGAATGTGTACAAAGAAGAGGGTTGAGATGAGATTGAACAGAGGTTGAGTGTGTTTGTGGTAGCAGACCTGCACGTTGCAGACATAGCAGTGGGTGGTGGTACTGTTCAGCAAAAAAGTTGGTTGGAATTCAAATTTAATAATTTAATATTTAACATTTAGTTGTAGTTGAACTACAAAAACCAAATGAGTTTGCAATTGTACACAAATAAAAGTAAGTATGTTTGACATAGAACCAATTGTACATTGTGGTTGCAAAAAGTAAATTTTGGACACAAAATGCCCCTAATTTGATGATGTGGAGGGCAAAGAGAGAAGGTTATTATTGTGTTTTCTAAGACCTTAGTTTTTCTTATATAGTAAGATGTAGTGACATTTTCCTAAGCCCTGTAGCGCTGATCATGTAGCAATGAAGGTAGTTCTTTTTAATTCATAATACTGTAGCAATTCAAATTTTTATGAAACAAGAGTGACCCTTCTTTTCTTAAAACAGTAGCACAAGACTCCCTTTGAAGTCCTGTAGAGATAAAATTCTTTGTCAATGTATATTCCTTTCCTCCAATACTATAGCCATGCGATTTAGTCACATAATAAATTGATTAACTTTAGCGAAATGTTTAGCATTTCCTATCTTTCCCATTTAGTTCCTGTAGTAATTAATGATTTGGCAAGGAAATGGTACTTTAATAATCATGTAGCACAATTAATGGTCATATGCTGTAGTATACACCCTCCGGTCACATTTATAAGCAAATTTACCTTTTTGTGGTACATTTGATTATTAATGTATCTAGTTCATATATGGACTAGATACATTAATAGTCAAATGTACCACAAAAAGGTAAATTTGCTTATAAATGTGACCAGAGGGTGTATGTATTAGTATTAATTGGAATTCTAATTAAAATATTAAATGTTTTATTAGATAATGATTAATTAATTTAAATATTGATTATTTAATTAAATATTGGTTATTTATTAAATATTGATTATTTATATAGATATTGATTATTTAATAAATATTGCGTTAATTATTGATGATAAATCATTTACTCTATGTATAATCGGTATCATGTGATTTGTGAAATGAGATTGGATTGTGTTGATTCTAGTAAATCACTTGATATGTGTAGTGGTAATTTTTGAAGTATGTATGTCTAGATTATGAAAATGTGATTGTGTGTGCAATCGTGTGGTAATTCAAGTGTGATGAATTATTGAAGATATGCATGATTGTTAAGATTAGGGAATGGTCTTAATTGCATATGATTGTTGTATTACACGTGCATCATTTGTGTCAAGAGGCAATGCTTGCTAGTTCCGTGGGAGCTAGTGACTTGTCCCAAACCTAGAGTGGGGTTTAAAAGCTTAGGGAATGGGCTTTTGTGTGTTATTAGTCTAGGGAACAGACCCGGTTTAAATGTAAAAACCGAAAAATAATAACAAGTGTTGGTACCACATTGCATGAGTTGCATTGAGTCTTACATTGAGTCTCATCGTGTACATGTTTGTGTGATATGAGATTATGTGTGTTTATGTGAATTGTTGAATTGGTGAATTATGGACTTATGTATATACTTGTGAATAGTATAGTTACTTGAGTGATACCTTGTTGATGAAACTTTTAAGTATGAGAATAATTGTAATTATGTTTGTATGCCTTACATTATATATTATCTTATAATTTCAATAATTATGTGAATTCTCAACCTTCTGTTGGAATGATGTTTTATACGACATCGCTCAGGTACTGAGGAGTAGAGTTGCTTCTAGCGCGAGGTAGCCGTTGGAGTAGCTGATTAGTTTCTTTATTTATGTTGGGTCGAGTCGTGCTCTGATCATGTAACACTGGGATCGTTTCAATTTATGTTTGAGAGATACTTTATGTACTTTATTTCATTCTGTTATTGTCATTTTGAATTGTATGATGTTTTGGCTTCTATGCCTAAGTATTGATTATGAATGTGATGAGCAAGAAACTTTTATTTATGTCTATTAAGATTGAAGTAAATCTGCTGCTACATGCTAATGTGAAAGTTTATGAAAAGCATGAATTTAGTTTAAGTGTTAATGAGCATGACATGTGTTGTAATGTTTTGAAATTATATGTGACACCCTTTTGGAATATGCATGATATTTACTCTGATTTGTTTATATATTTTCCGCAGGGTTTAGAAGGGTGTTACAACTAAACTGTTTATCCAGAAAAGCGGGAATATTAACAGAATAGTCATTAACCATTGCATGGAGGAGATAAAGCTCTCTAAGGGAAGCTTTCCCCGTTCTTTCTCCTCTAGCAAATAGGGTGTGTGCAAGAACATAGTGAATATATTTAAAAATAGGATTTTGAATGCGAGAGGCCTTGACACTCTTCGCAATGTAGGGGGTCTCACCAGCAATTTGGGTTCATAATTAGTTTGAATTAAAAAAAACTTGGGGACATCACCTTCCCCATCCACATGAGCATGAAATATATCCTCTAGAGTCTCAATCGTGATTTTGTAATTCAAATTGTGCAATCAGAAACTCATTGTGCTAGTAATGCTTAGTTTTACAGTTTCATCGGTCGGGCCATATGGTACGTTATATGTGTTAACCTCTAGAGTACAAAGAAACTCTAGGGTAAGGTTTGCAAACACCAGGAAATCAGAATGCACAAGATAGTCCAGTCCCACATTATTCATCAGTATATCAACATCTTTTTTCAAGCCTAAGGTTGTAGGGGTGTCATCGTCGGCATATCGTGTCGGTATTATTCGTCTTTGAGAAATAAATTGATACCTTTTGTGGTGCTCTAATTTGGTTAATATGAAGCCTTGAGGATTGATGTGTGATGAATTCCCCCTTCTTCTTTTTGGCCTTGAGATTTCTGCTTCTTTCCTTCATCTGCCTTTTTGGGTGCCATGGTTGAAGATTTTTTTAATAATTTTTCAAAGTGATTGGAAGTGAGGTTTGTTGTTGGTATATGGTTTACAAGATGATTTAGGGAAGGTTTTGTGAAGTGAGTTGGTGATTTGGGTAGAGGAAGGTGGTAAAGTTTGAAGCTTTGTTGTTGGGTTTCAATGGAGTTTTTAGGTTTTAGGTGAGAGATGGGAAAAGTTGAAGATGAAGATAGATGATTATTTTTGACAATGAAGGGAGAAAAGTAAAAAATTCAGAATTATGGGAGATGTGGGGTTGTGTAGTGAGTGATGATTGGGCCGATTTTTGGGTGGTGGGTACTATAGGAAGGAGAGGAAATTTTATGGAACAAACCTGGGTGCTGACATAGGCCGTGTATGGCAACACAGGCTGGTCGTGTCAGCCCCGATTTTCATTATAGGCGAGGGATTGTGAAAGGGGCAGGCATCTTGGGCTGACACGTGCCATGTCCTTTGAAACAGGCTGGTCGTGTTAGCATCAGTTTTCTCTATTAGGGCCATTTTTCTTTATTTTTATGGCCCTGGTTCGTTGGTTTTGGCTTGCACTTTGATCAACTCTCATAATTTCCTTCCTATGAGGGCTTTTTCATGAGTCTCCCTTTTATTCAACCTGGAAAAAACAATAAAAACACAAGTTAATTATAAAAATGTGGGTTGGCTTCCACACATCACTTTGTTTAATGTTGTTTAAGCTCGACGGGCTTGAGTGTATAAACATTCACGGCGAAAAATCCTTCTTATTAGGATTACACACCCAATTTGAAATCATCTTCTCATACATACCACTCCCCTTTTATTTTCTTTTATGGGGGTGGTAAGTACTTCTCACTCATTTTCTCATTCATTCCATCATCTTCTTCTCTTGTAATCCTCTTGTCTTTTCCAACCTTTTCTCTTGGGTTATCTTTTTCTTCCGGCTCGGGTGACTCTTGTTTTTCCACCTCAATCAAATAAAAAGAGACATTTGTAGGGATCTTCCATCACGACGGTCATTATAAAATCCAATCTCTCAATTCATACTTCCATACTCAAAGTCCCTCTATTAACGTCAAAAATTGTACCTGCGGTACACAAGAATTTCCTACCCAAAATGATAGGCACATGAGGGTTTTCCCTAATTTCCATGACAATGAAATCAGTGGGGATATAAATGTCCTACCTTGATAGGAACATCATCTAGTATCCCGACCGGAAACTTGGCAGATCTGTATGCTATTTATAGATTCATACTTGTAGGTTTGATTTTCATTTCACCCTTAATTTTCTGCATATAGATATGGGCATCATGCTGACACTAGCCCCTAAATAACAAAGGGCCTTTCCTATTTTAATTGTGCTCACTTGGCACAGGATTGAAAATATTTCTGGGTCTTTTAACTTTTACAGTATATTTTAAATAAACGTGCTAGTCATGGCTGTTATGGCTATTATCTCATGATCTTCTCACTTCCTCTTTTTCGAGAGGATTTCTTTCAAATTTTTTGCGTAGGTTGGAATTTGAGTCAAAACCTCGGTAAATGGAATACTCACGTAAAGTTTCTTTATCATGTTGACAAACTTTGTGAATTAAGCCTCTGTTGAGGGAAATATATTTTGGGTTTGTAGGGAGGAGGAGCAACATATGGTGTTTTCTTTTCAACCTCTTCAACTACCTCCTCTTCAGGAGGTGTCAAAACTTCTTCTCTAACTTCCATTCCTTTTATCTAACACTCTTTTTTTTCTTTCTCACCTAATGTTTCAAAACTCTCTACCTAAACTCCACTCCTCTTAAGACTTTCTACTAGCTTCCCACTTCTAGTGACAACATTATTTGCATAACCTATAGGATTTTTCTTGGGTTGCCTCGGAAAGGATCCTTGAGGGACATATGTTAATGCTTATTGTTGTGCTATTTATGAGATTTGAGTCTCTAGCATCTTGTTATGGTTAGTCATACACTCAACCTTTGAAACTAGTTATCTTAACACCTCATTAGTGTGGAGGTTTTGATTCCTAAAGTCATTATTCTGTCGAGTTTGTGTTGCCACAAAACTCTCCATCATGATCTCTAGGTTTGGTTTTGTAGGTGTTGCACCTTGTGAGATCCCAACTGGTCACAAGTTATTCTGGTCATTTTTGTAAGAGAAGTTGGGGTGGTCTCACCACCCTAGGTTATAAGTATTTGAGTATGGGTTTTCTCTTTTGTTATTTACATAATTAACAGCATCTAGATTAGCTCCTCCTACTTGAACCATCTTACATTCTCCTAAGCCATTCCTATTAATCTCGCAGACCTCAAAAGGGTCCTGCTGAAGTGGCAGGGGTTATAGTAGCTACTGATGTAGGTGTTGATTGTGCCACAGTCTAATTTTCAAGTTTTTGATATAACGCTTCAACTTTCACGTTCATATTGTCTAATTGGATAACCTCATAAATCATACCCTTTTAAGGGGCTTTAGCACTTATATCATGGACAAGATCCCATGAGTGGTGGTTCTCAGCCATATCCTTAATTAGATTATACGCCACATCTAGTGGGTTGTTCATTAGCGCACCACTGGCAACCGTATCAAGGGTCATTCTTGTAGAGTAAAGGAGACCATTATAGAAAGTATGTATCACTAACCATTTGCCAAGCCCATGAAACGGGCAAAGTCTTACCAATTTCTTATAACGCTCACATGCATCAAAAAGGGGTTCTCATTCTTGCTGCCTATTTTTTTTTATTTTCCCCTATACTCAGGAAGTTTTACTCGGCAAAAAATACCGCACAATGAAAGCAACATTAAATTCTGCCCAAGTTATTATAGAGTTCGTAGGCAGAGATTGGAGCCAAGCTCGAGCTCGATCTCACAACGAAAACATGAATAGTGTAAGGTGGATGGCGTTTTGGTCAACGTCATTAACCTTCAAGGTTCCACAATCATCGACAAAAATTGAAAAATTAAAATTTGGGTTTTTCGTAGGTAAACCAAAAAATTGATTTTTTCAATCCATGCCTATTAGGGAAGGCTTGAGTTCAAAGTTGTTTTCCTCAATGGGTAAGTGTTTTATGCTACTATGTGGTTCCTCATCTGCTGGAATCGCGTAGTCTTTGAGAGGTTTAATGCCAACCTCAGTCATTTGTTGTAAAGCTCGGAGACGACGTCTTTCATGGAGAAAACACTCGATCTCGTTAACTAGTTCAACCAAAGATTTGGTCGAACAGGTCATTCGCATGCAAAATTAGAACAACAAAAAAAACAAAAAAATAAGAAGTATCTTAGTCTAAACAGTGTTGAAATTAAACTTTTGATTTCGCAAAATTTCCCTAGCAATGGCGTGTTCGAATCGTAGTTAAAGGGGTTTTTTTGTTATCGTCTCCACAGGGATTGCAGTTCAACTGTTTATCATTTCAAGAAAAAGGATTTTCAAAGTTTTGTTCATAAAATTGTCACTATTTTAGTAGCAAAGCTTATAAATTCTAAAGAGTTTGATTAACAAAGTATATCAAAAGTAGTTTTCATCTACCCTAACTTATACGTATTCTTTCAATCTTGCATGTGAAGTCGGATCCGATTAATAACTTCGTGCATTCTCTCAACACCGTCTATCTCTAGAGAGGCGTCATGAGAAATACCGTATTCATCGCTACATGATTTCTCCATATAACAACCAATATAGTAAGCTTTAAGTTCAACACAAAGTAACTATCGACCATAGACCGATTTCTCCAATCTATAAATCGATAGATGGATATTTTAGGTCAAGTTTCACAAAATCTATGTCAAGAGTTTTAGAAAACAAGAATGGATCATTAAGAACAAAAATATTCATCATATATTAATCATCACTTGTTCATATACAAAGCCAATCAAAATGAATACATACATGCTAATGGTAAACTACCTCTACCTTTGATACAAAGGAAATTAGCTACCTATAACCATGGTAGCTTGCTTTACAAGTCTTGGAAGAAGATGAATGAGCATCCACGTCGAAGAATCGAACTCGGATGCGAATCCAGCTTCTATTTGCAAAATATCACCTTTTGGTGAAGAAATGCTGAGAAATGAAGTTTTTGAGTGAAAATGGGGTTATGATCCCTAAAAATGTGAAAAGTACTTATATAGTACTTTTGGAATCTGTCACGTTCGCCCTGTGAACTACTTCTTCACCCAACAAACACACTTTTAGACACCTGAAGTGCCTCTGAACAGTTAAACCGCCCCTGAGAAATATCTGAAGTTTACTGTGTGAGAAATTCTTCGCCCTGCGAACTACCTCGCTACAAGTTTGCACAACGAACTTATGGTTATTTAGCTACTGTCTCAAATTTGGGATGGTTCGCTGGTCCTTTGCAGAGACCTTGCCATAGCGAACATTTGCTACCAGTTCGCCAAGAGAACTTAGTGCCCTTTTCTTACTGCCTCTAAATTGAGGGGGTTCGTTGGGGCTTCTCCATGAGTTCGCTCAGCAAACATTTGCTGCTACTCCTCGCTGGCTGTTCACCCAACTAACATGCTGACTTTCTTCTTTTCCTTTGGCTTCCTTGTCCAATTACTTGTGTCTTACACTTTGATGTTTTTATGCCTAATTCATGCACAATAACACACAAATCAAAGCAACCAAAGGTATTTTCAACAATATTCAAGAATAGTATGATATCATTGAGTAAATCCAACGAAATGTAACAAAAGAGTTGAAAAAATCCAATAAATAAGGATCAATTTAAAGCAAGTTTGGAATTCAACAAACTCTTCCCAACTAGATCTTTGCTTGTCCTCAAGTAAATTATGCCTCTCATTGAAAACAAGAGGATTTACTCAAGCATTTAATTCAACCAAGAATGGGTTTATGACTCAAATAAACAAACAAATACACACAAGCAATGGTCATCACTTCCTAGAATCGAACAATGCAAAAGAATTTAGTTCTTAAACAAATATCATGCAATGCTTCAATTAACAACCAAATTCTCATGCTTGAATCACTCTAACACTCCTATTCGAATAATAAATGAAGAAAATAACGCGTTTGCAACCGCATGGCAATTTCACTCACCTGACAAATGATGCAAATACAATCCAATTCATACATTCATCTAATCAATCATCAAATAATTCATGGAAGAAAGAAGATCACTAAGGTCCTTAAAGGTTGTAGCTTGGTTAGGTTCACAACAAAGGGAAATTTATAAGGCCATGGATTCAAAGTTGCCAATGCAAAAGAAACATTCACTATAAAAGGTTATGTACACATTACAACTTCATCCAACACTTTCTTTTCTCAATTGGTCACCCTTCTAACACCCTTTATGCACATTATTCATTTTCTATATTTTTTTCTCATTGAAACAAGCATGCTTTTTCTTTTTCTTTTTCTTTTTCTTTTTCACAATTCATATTCACAATTTTCTTTTCAATGCTTGTTTGAAAATTTTCAAAATTTTTGAGTAACCTACCACTTTCTTTTCACTCTCCCCAACTTGAATTCAACCAAACCTTAAGTGAATGTTCCTTGCTTTTTATGGCAAGGAAGACAATTTAGAACAATTTCAAAGGTCAAGAAAAAAATTTAGAATCCTATACAATTCAATGATGAACTAACTTTCAAATTATGTACATAAACCAAGTTCATCACTAAAATGAGATCTAAACTGTTTAGGCGCAAAAGGGGTTAACAAATTCTCACTACTAACGGACACGTTACTTTTGGATATGGTTGTGCTCAATATAAACAAATTCCTTGATCCTTTCTAGTATTTATACAAAATCACAATAATCAAAAGATTAAGCATGAATCAAACGAATTAAACAAAGTTATCAGTCATCCTAGCATATAGTAAACAATGGAGGTTTCTCACAATTTGTGGCTTTTGGACCTAAGTGAAACAAGCATTCAAACAAGTTGCAAAATGAAACAAAAATACACATTTTCACAAAGAAAAAAATTCTTAAACATTCTAGCATCCTAGAAAGAGGTAACCATGTACCTTGCCAGCATTCACATGATCAAATACTATCATCACCATCCAAACTTGGGAGAATCTTCATTGGATACTTTTAGCAAATAGCAACCAATCTAGAAGTTTTCACATTTAATCACCACAAACGGGAAACATTAAATTCAAAGAAAGCACACTACCAACAATAAAAAAGACTAGATACTGCCCCCTCCTTTTCAAAAAGTCTTCCCTCAGGTCACTATAGAAAAGGCAATGCAACGGTATTGCAAAAACATTACACAAGTGTTGTAGCATAAACTTTTCACCATTCCAGAATCTGTCATGTTCGCCATGCAAACAATTATTTTCCTAGCGAACTCATTCGCCCCAGGTTCGCACAGCAAACTCAGGGCGAACATGACAATAATTCAAAAATTCTGTTTTTTCTACTTGTGGTTTATTACAACATTCTTTCACAATAACATGCTAACAAAATGTAGTAAGAAAAATATAAATACTCACAATGTTGGGGTACCTCCCAACAAGCGTTTTGTTTAACTTCATTTGAGCTCGACGGTTGAAAGCGACTCAAGGATCGCCAAAAGAGATTGTTCCCGCATCTGTAACAACTTCACCACCTAGGTACACCTTCAAACTTTGCCCATTAACTGTCAAAATTTCTTTCAAAGAAAGGTCTTCAATTACAATTGCTCTGTAATGTTTGATTTCCCTAATCCGAAATAGACCAGACCATTTTGACTTTAACATGCCCGAAAATAATTATAATCACGAATTGAACAATAAGACCATTTGTCCTTCATGAAAGTATTTCCTTACAATCTTCTTGTCTTGATACTTTTTTACCTTCTCCTTGTAAAGCTTGTTGGAGTCATAAGCTTTGAGTCTCAATTCATCCATTTCATGAAGTTGCGCTTTCCTCTTTTCACCACTCAAAGTGGGATCAAAGTTCAGAAATTAAGGCCCAAAAAGCCTTATGCTTCAACTTTACCGGCAAATGACAAATTTTGTTATCGTCTCACAGGGATTACAAATATTTTGATGCTTGCCGTTCAACAGTTTATCGTTTCAAGAAAAAGGGTTTTCAAAGTTTTGTTCATAAAATTGTCACGTTTTTAGTAGAAAAGCTTATAAATTCTAAAGAGTTTGATTAACAAAGTATATCAAAAGTAGTTTTCATCTACCCTAATTTATACGTATTCTTTCAATATTGCATATGAAGTCGGATCCGATTAATATCGTCGGACATTCTTTCAACACCGTCTATCTCTAGAGCAGTGTCGTGAGAAATACCGTATTCATCGCTACACGATTTCTCCATATAACAACCAATATAGTAAGCTTTAAGTTCAACACAAAGCAACTATCGACCATAGAGCGATTTCTCTTATCTATAAATTGATAGATGAATATTTTAGGTCAAGTTTCACAAAATCTATATCTAGAGTTTTACAAAACAAGAATGAATCATTAAGAACAAAAATATTCATCATATATTAATCATCACTTGTTCACATACAAGGCCAATCAAAAGAAATACATACAAGGTAATGGTAGACTACCTCTACCTTTGATACAAAGGAAATTAGCTACCCATAACCATGGTAGCTTGCTTTACAAGTCTTGGAAGAAGATGAATGAGCATCCACGTCGAAGAATCTAACTCGAACGCTAATCCAGCTTCTATTTGCAAAATATCACCTTTTGGTGAAGAAATGCTGAGAAATGAAGTTTTGGTGTGAAAAATGGGGTTATGATCCCAAAATAATTCGAAAAGTACTTATATAGTACTTTTGGAATCTGTCACATTCGCCCTGTGAACTACTTCTTCGCCCAGCGAACACACTTTTAGGCACCTGAAGTGCCTCTAAACTGTTAAACTGCCCTTGAGAAATATCTGAAGTTCGTTGTGCGAGAAATTCTTCGCCCTGCGATCTACCTCGATACAAGTTCGTAAAACGAACTTATGGTCCTTTAGCTACTGCCTCAAATCTGGGATGGTTCACTGAGACCTCGCCACAACGAACATTTGCTACCAGTTCGCCCAACGAACTTAGTTCCCTTTTCTTGCTGCCTCTAAATTGAGAGGGTTCGCTGGGGCTTCGCCATGAGTTCGCGCAACAAACATTCGCTGCTATTCGTCGCTGGTTGTTCGCCAAGCGAACATGCTGAATTTCTTCTTTTCATTTGGTTTACTTGTCCAATTACCCGTGTCGTACACTTTGATATTTTTATGCCTAATTTCTACACAATAACACACAAATCAAAGCAACCAAAGGTATTTTCAACAATATTGAAGAATAGCATGATATCATGGAGTAAAACCAACAAAACATAACAAAAGAGTTAAAAATGCCAATAAATAAGGATCAATTTAAAGCAAGTTTGGAATTCAACATGGCGCCAAAAACTTGATGTGTGTGAACCGCAAGTGCACAGTTTGTGTCATGTAATACAAAAGTTCGTGTAGCGCGATTTTTGTGGTTTTGAATCACTATCGCTTTGGTACTACAGTTCAATTCATTTTTTATCCTGTGAAGCTGATTAAGGAAGGGAAATAGATGTCTCCAATTAACCCTGCTTACATACTGAGGTTAAACAGTCAAAACTGTTGGTTTACAGATGCTATCAAAAAGGGGCGTCTGTCTTAGGTTATTTGCTTAAAAACAGTGTCTAGACTATTTGCTAGGTTTCAGGTAAGGTGTTAGGTCTGATGCTTTGGGATGTATGAAGTTATGGGATTTTGGGTTTTTGATTAGTATGCTCGCTAAGATTTTTGCAATCTTATGCCTACGTATTCCCGTTTAACGAAACAGGGAAATCAGAGCGATCGTAGTTCCTCCTATTCTATGGGAGGAAAGAGGTTGTTTTGGTGTCTTGTTCAAAGCCCAAGACATGAAGCTAAAGGTGGTTTGTATCTTGTTCAAAGCCCAATATGTGAAGCTGAAGGGTTATTTGTATATTGTTCAAAGCCCAAGATGTGAAGCTAAAGGTTTGACTGAGAGAGAATTTGTCATCTCTAAAGAGGGATTGTTGATTTTCGTGTGCTTTGATCAAAGCACAATTTTGATGCTAAAAGGTTGATTGAATCAACCGGGGATTTCCTTATACAAAGCCTAAGAGGAGGCTAGAAGTTTGACTTTTTCAGGGAAAATGTTCTTTCTGTCTTGTACAACGCCCAAGATTGAGGCTAAAATGGATTTTGACTCTGTTGGGGAAAATGTATCTTGTATAAATCCCAAGATGGAGGCTGAAACGGTTTGACTCAACAAGAGAGTGCTTGTATGTGTCTTGTACAAAGCCTGAGACGGGGGCTAAAAAAGTTGACTCAACAAGAGAGTCTTGAACAGGTGATTGACTCAACAAGAGAGCCCGAAGATTGATTGACTCAACAAGAGAGCCTTTTATACTCAGCAAGAGAGTGATTTTCTATCCTGTACGAAGCCTGAGATTGAGGCTAAAAGGAGATTGACTCAACAAGAGAGTCTTTTATACTCAACAAGAGAGTGTTTTGCTGTCTCGTACGAAGCCCGAGATTGAGGCTAAAAAAGGATTGACTCAACAAGAAAGTCTTTTATACTCAACAAGAGAGTGTTTTATATGTCTTGTACGAAGCCCAAGACGGAGGCTAAAAGGGGTTTGACTCAACAAGAGAGTCTTTTATACTCGACAAGAGAATGTTTTATATGTCTTGTACGAAGCCCAAGACGGAGGCTAAAAAGGGTTTGACTCAACAAGAGAGTCTGAAAAGGTTAGCTCCGCTAGGGAGAATCATTTGTACAAAGCCCAATAGGAGGCTGACTAAATGCTGAGGATTATTGAGATCCTCACGCGGGTCCAAGGGTGGGGAACTCACATGAGAGAGACCGAGTTTCTGCTGGAGATTGATCTAGAGTGATCAGTGTTTTTTCCTATGTTTAAAAGGAACTTGAGAATGTCTTTGAGACTCAAGGAGTTTAGACTATCCAAGTCTAGAGTTTTATCTTTTGTACAATGCCCAAGAGGAGGCGTGGGCATTAAGGGATGAGTATCAACCCTACAACGGTCGGAGTTTTGACGCTAGAAAGACTGCTCTAGCAAAGGATAACTAAGTTTTGTTCTATACCTTTAAGAGGTCGTCAGGGTCCTTGTATTAAGCCCATGAGAAGGCATGAGAACTTCTAAGAAGCCGAAGGGTCCTTGTACAACGCCCAAGAGGAGGCGGGGATGCTTTTAGGAAGCTTGTGGGTTTCTAAACCAAGAGAAATTCAAGAAATGCAATTCACATAGAAGAGATCATTCCAGGACAGTTTGAGAATTTGGAAGAAACTCAAGAGATGTCATTCACGGAGAAAAGATCATCTCTGGGGAGTTAGAGTTTCTTTGACAATTTCTAGGGGTGACATTCTGAGAAAAGGTTCAGCGAGAATACTGCCTTTCTCTTTGTTCCATATTGTTTAACCCCAAGAGGAGGGAAGATTGTATCTGGAATCCTACGGGGGATCTAGTTTTGTTTGTATTTAAGAGTCACTACAAGAAAAATACATTTTAGCCGCAAACTTTTAGCGTCGGCCCCGACTCCGACACTAGTAATGTTGACGTCATGTCACAAATAGTCGTCGCTACCGTATAAAAGCATTTGTCTTAATTATTTTAATAGGATATTATTATTAGCGTCGGTTATAGCCGACACTATGTATGGAATTAATCAGTTTCATTGAAAATAATTTATTTAAAGGAGTTTTAGCGATGGTTAAGACCGACGCTAACTTATATTTTTATATAGCGACGATTTTAATAGAGGCTAAAGTTAGCGCAAAAATAATTCATTTCCCCCCTTAATTTTCGTTTGGCTCTTCTTATTCATTTAATAATTTATGTTAAGGTTTGCGTCGCTTAAAACCGACGCTAAGTTTGGCGTGAAAATTTGCTTTTCCCCCCACAACTTTAGTTTGCCTCCCAATTTTATTTTTTATGTATTTATTTTTTATTAATTTTTTATTTTTTCTAACCAAATAATTTTTTCAATTTTTAGAATAAAATTTAATTTCAAAATAAATAAGATGTCAGACTTAATTTAAAACAAATATATAAAATTTATTATAAACAAATCTATAAAATATAAAATAGTAAAAAAAATATTTAAACCTTATTATAAGAATTAAAGTTGAAAAGTTATAAAAAAATATAAAACATTCTTGTAAAAGTTAAATATAAAACTTAATATAATACAAATATATAAAATATAAAAAAAATTATTATAAACAGATATAATATAATATAAAATAATAAAAAAATGTATAAACTTATTTCCTTAAAACAAATAAAATATAAAAAACATATAAGACTTATTATAATCAAATATATAAAATTTAAAATAATAAAAAAAATTCTCAGCTTATTACCTCTTCATTTCACCTTCCTTTTTTTCCTCTTCATTTCACCACCACCGTGTTGAAAAATCAAACCCTTATTTCCTCTTCATCTCAATACCCACCGGAACCACCTCCATCAGTCGTGAACGACACCGGAACCACCACCGTGTTTCATCCCCTGAACTCTACCCATCACCACCACAAGAGGTCCTCTTTCTGTCACCACAAAACAACCCTGGTACCATCCATTCGACCCACGGTTCAACCTTTTCATCCAACTTCCGACACGAGGACAACATTTTCCATTTCATCCTTAAACACTTCACCGTGAACAGCAACAACTCTCTCAATTTCGTTCCAAATTTGTGCGTATAGCATCATCGAAGGGTTGTTCGTCTTCTTTTCCAACAACACAGCAGTGAATCAATCCCGGTTTCAACTTATTTCCATACGCTGTGAATCTGAGTCTGCAAGCGCTGCGAGATTGGAATCCTGCGGAAGCGTCGGTGCGACAAATACTGAAGATTTGTGACGTGGATTGGTAGCTGTTCGTGTTGACATTGCGGTAAACTTTCGAATCTTTTTGTGTAAGTACAAGCTACTGTAATGTTTAATTTCTAACTTGGAAATGTCATAAATATCATGTAGTTGGTGTTGTTTTGTTGAGATTCAAGTACTGTAATCTTTCACAGTCTGTTTGTATGCTGTTAAATTAGTGTTGAACTCATAATCAGTTTTAACATAAACCTCAACTCTCTGTTATTTTTGTTCAGATATGAGTTGTTGCTTGAACTTGTGGTAACTTACATATATTGAGTTGTTCATCTAACATATTGCTGTTGTTGCTTGAATTTGTGATGACTTACATATATTGAGTTGTTCATCCAATATATTGTTGTTGCTGTTTGATATGATAGAATTTGGTGAAAATATTGATGTTGTTGTTTGAACTTTTGGTGGTATTGTGTCGAGATTCCCTCATGTTCAAATGTCGATTTCGAAATTAATGAGAGCTTGTTTCCTTATGTCTTGTAGTGCAGACATGTTTCAAATTCACCACAGGGCCATTCATTTAACATGTTGTTGCTCTTAGTTGTAAACTTTTGAATCTTTTTGTGTAAGTACAAGTTGCTATAATGGTTGGTATGATTACATGTTGTTGCTATAATGGTTGTGAAAAATATATAATATGAATTTAAGTAGAAACAATTACACAGCTATGGTTTGTATGATTCTTCTTCTTGTATTAGAAACAATTACATAAATTACAAGTAGCATAAAAATGTAAACTTTTAAGATTGAGACAACATAGTTGAATAAATTAAGTCCTCTTAATAGGATCAAAGTTGGAAACACCAATAACAACACCCAATATAAGCTGTTAGACCCTTCACTGTTTGGTCTTTCAACGACGCTTGAACTCCAACAAGATTAAATTTTGAAGTTGAATTGTTGACTTGTACTGTCTTCTTTTCTTGTGGAAAGGGTAGGGGTTTCAAGAAGGGTGTGGTGAGGTGTTTGTGTGTGGCTTGGGTTAGTGGTAGGGACATTGAAACAGAAACTAAGACATTGTTAATTATTGGTTTGGTTTAGGATTTGCTTTTGTTTGAAAAATGTTTATGAGGAAAGGTGGGATGTATGACGGTTGGATAGAGGTTGAGGAAATTGGATGTAAGGTGGATAATGGAGATTTTCTTGATGATGTGGAAGATATTCTACTTGTGATTAGAGATAAGGTTATCCTTAAAAAAATGAACATAAAATGTTTAATTTCTTTGAATCGACATAAAGTTTTATTGTTTGTTTGATACTTTAAAACATGTTGTGTTTTTTCTATTTGATGCCTAAATGTGCCCCACAATTACATATCTATTATCCATAATTTTTTATTATTAATCCTTAGCACAATGATATGTGCAGTAATATACCTCTACATATCCCTTATGATAATCTTGATGTGACTTTTATAATTCACATCAAACTTTCACAATTTCATATAGAATTGGACATGTTTATTTAGAAACTTATGTTTGTTTTTCATGTAGAAAATGGACCGAAGTTGGATGTATGATAGAGTGAACTCTAATAGGTATGGTTTGAAAGATGAATTTGTTAGTGGAGTTGAATATTTTGTCAATAAAGCCATGAATCGGCCAAAATTTTTAAATGACGGAGGGATAAGGTGTCCTTGTGTAAAATGCGTCTGCATTCCCCTAAAGACGCCTAGTGAGGTTAGACATCACTTGCATAAAGATGGTTTTTTACCCAACTATTACACATGGACTGATCATGGAGAAGAGAATCAGAATGTAGACTTTGATGGTCATTCTAGTAGTGGCGGAAATGTTGGTGGAGATAATCCGAGTGATGAAGAACAATTTGATGCAATGAATGAAATGGTGTATGATGCTAGTAGGCAATTTGTTAATGTCCCTAATGTGAATGCTAATATGGAAAACGAAACCGTTAGTGAGGGTGAGGTACCAAATGAAGAAGCTCAACAATTTTATGATCTATTGACCTCTGCAAACCAACCCATTTATGAGGGAGCTTCTGAATCCAGACTATCTATTTCAGTTAAGTTGTTGGCTGCCATGTCTAACTGGCATGTTCCTCAAAAGGCCATGGATTTTTTCACTCAAATGCTTAATGATGTTTGTCCATCAAATCAATGTTTTCCTAAAAATCATTACCAAGTGAAGAAGTTGGTGTCTAAGTTAGGATTGAAGGTTGAGAAAATTGATTGTTGTGTGAATGGATGCTTATTATATTATAAAGAAGATAGCACTTTAACTCAGTGTAGAGTTTGTGGGGCTGCTAGGTATGTTCCTCGAAAGAGTGGAATGGGAAAATTTAAAGATGTGGCAGTGAAGAGAATGTTATATTTTCCAATCATTCCTAGGTTACAACGACTTTATGCTTCAAAGAAATCTGCAGCTCAAATGAGATGGCATCATGAGAACACAAGCAATCCAAATGTTCTGCGTCACCCATTTGATGGAAAAGCATGGAAACACTTTGATGAAGTTTATCCCGATTATGCTAGTGATCCCAGAAATGTATGATTGGGTTTGTGTACTGATGGGTTTACACCTTACATTCAAGCCTCTAGTTCTCCGTATTCATGTTGGCCGATAATAGTCACACCCTACAATCTCCCTCCCGAAATGTGCATGACTAAACCATACCTATTTTTGACTTGTCTTGTGCCTGGACCGTACAACCCAATAGCTAAAATAGATGTCTATTTGCAACCTTTGATTGATGATTTGCTGCGCTTGTGGATAGATGGCATTGTGACATATGATATCTCTATGAAGCAGAATTTTATAATGAGAGCGCATCTAATGTGGACAATCAATGTTTTTCCAGCATATGGTATATTGTCTGGATGGGGGACACAAGGTAAATTAGCATGTCCTTATTGCATGGATAATACAGAGGCTTTCACCTTAGGATACAGTGGAAAACAAACTTGGTTCGATTGTCACCGTCGGTTTTTACCAATGGATCATCCGTTTAGAAAAAGTAAAAAGAGATTTACAAAAAACAAGATAAAGAAAAAAGACCACCTTATATGTTAACTGGCCATGATCTCTGGGAAGTTGTCTGTGATTTTCCAAAAGTCACAGACACTGACTGGGCCACCAAATTTCCAGGGTATGGGAAACATCATAATTGGATCAAAAGAACTATATTTTGGGATCTTCCATACTGGAAGGACAACTTGTTAAGGCATAACCTTGATGTGATGCACATAGAGAAGAATGTATTTTATAATGTGTTTAACACTGTCATGAATGATCCTGCAAAAACAAAGGACAATGAGAAGGCAAGATTGGATTTACCTCTTAACTATTTACGTGGGGATTTAGAGTTACGTCCTTTACCTAATGGAAAGATGGCTAAGCCAAAGGCAAAATTTTCGTTGACATCCGAAGAGGCAAAGCTAGTCTGTAGATGGATTAAGGAACTAAAAATGCCTGATGGTTATGCCTCGAATCTTTCTAGATGTGCTGATGTCACCAAGGGTAGGATGAAGTGGATGAAATCCCATGATTGTCATGTATTCATGGAGTGTTTTCTTCCAATTGCTTTTCGTTCCTTGCCTAGTGAGATATGGAAGCTGCTAACTGAGTTAAGTCGTTTTTTTAAAGACTTGTGTTGTAATACATTAAAGTTGGAAGATCTTGTTAGGTTGGAACAGAACATTCCCATCATCATATGCAAGCTAGAAAGAATATTTCCACCAGGTTTCTTTGACTCGATGGAACATCTCCCGATTCACCTACCTAATGAAGCAATTCTTGGTGGTCCTGTACAATATCGTTGGATGTATCCATTTGAAAGGTAAACAATGTGTAATTTTTGTAGATTACTTTAATGAAATAACATCTTTTAACAGTTTCACTCTTAGATTGATGGGAGTCTACAAGCGTTCAGTGAAAAATAAAGCCAGAGTTGAAGGTTCAATATGCACTGCCTATTTGCATCGTGAAACTACTTATTTTTGCTCTCACTATTTCAAGACCGTTAGTTTGTTTCCAAGTACAAGTTTCAGAAACGATCCTGGATCATCATATCATGAGAATGTCCAACCAACACTTTCTATTTTTAACAAACATGGTCGTCCTAGTGGAAAGTCTCAGGTCTACTGGGTGCTTGATAAAGAATGGGATTCTGCTCACGTGCACGTCCTAATCAATTGTGATGAGATTAAACCGTACCTCGAGTAAGTACATTTTGTAAAACAACTGCTTTGTTCTTAACCATCGTGTATAAATACTTCATAAATTTTATATTCGGTGTCAGATTGTTCATGCAATATCATCGTATCAATGAGGAAGATGCTTCTGGTCTTATACACGAGCAATTTCATGGCTAAAGGAATATGTAAGTTTACTTCTCACATTGATGTAGTTTGCCAATGTAATCGCTCTAAGGTTGGATGTATATTTTTTTAGGTGAATGATGAGAGCAATGGAACACCTAGCCCATACGTGAAGGCATTAGCTCTTGGTCCTAATCCTAAGGCAACATCGTGGCACATCTACTTTGTTAACGGGTACAAGTTTCACACTGAAGAATGGAGTCGTGGTAAAAAGACTACTAATTGTGGGGTATATGTTAAAGGAATTACAAATGGAGGAGAAGATGATTTCTACGGTATCATCCAACGTATCCTTCAATTGGAATACCATGGCTTTAGCAACAAGATTTCCCTATTTTATTGTGCTTGGTTTGATCCAACAAATAATAGTGGCACAAGAGTTAATAAGGAGTACAATATTGTTGACATAAAGATGAATAAACGATATCGTCAATATGATCCGTTCATTCTTGCACAAGAAGCAAAACAGGTGTATTATGTCCCATATCCAGATATGTGTAGAAACATGCGTAGATGGTGTGCTGCAATCACCACAAAACCAAGGGGTTATGTGGAGATAGATAACACCGAGGATGAAATTCCTTATCAATCTGATGAAATGTCACCAGTTGTGCCTATTACAGAAGTTGAACAAATACGTGGTTTAGCCGATGAAGGATTAATTGATGAGGTCGAGCCAATACTAGTGCCATGATGTCATCCCTCATCAACATGAACTTCAAATGTAACCAAATCGAAACAATTATGTTTTTGTTTCATAGTTATTTCAATATGTTGTATGAAGTTATTGTTTGCACTCGAATGATATATATGTGCTATGCTATTGTTTGCTTTAGTGATGTTTCCAAATTTATTCTAACCAATGTTCGGTATCTTTCAAAATTAGAATAAGGCTCCTTTGCTTGGGTAGCAATTTCTAATTTAGATCCATATACTAATTTAGGTATATAGAATCACAAGTTTACAACTTTAGGCTCCTCTGCTTATGTTATATGTATTTTATCAAATTGTGTATAATTGTATGCCAACGCTCTCCTCCCTCCTTTTTGTACTTCTCCTTAAATGACGGACAATTAATAATCGTCAACCTTTTAAACCCTTGTGATTTATTATTCTTAGCTTTGAACAACCTCTCAAAGAAAGATACCTGAGAGTTGGTGGCAGTAGATTACTAACTGTAAATTCTTCTAGAGAATTAAGTTGGAATATGAATTTCTAGTTACCCAATTCTTCTCCTTAACTGTAAATTCTCTTGAAGCTATTCATGACAGTGTTAAATTCTCTTGAAGCTATAACTGTAAAATATACTTCTCTTGGATCTTCATGACATTATTATTGTTATCATTGTCCTTTGTTTTTCATTCTTATAATGATTTCAGTATATTACTATTGCCTTTATGTGTTATTGCCTTTCAGTATAATGATTTCAGCATATTACTATTGCCTTTATGTGTGATTTCAGCATATTACTATTGCCTTTAAGTGTTATAAATTGCATATAACACTTAATTCTGAAAGGGTGAAGAAAAAGATTGATCTTCCTGTGCAGAAGAATCTTTTGACAGTATTTTTGTATCCTCATAAGCATTATACTTTTATTGAATTTAATCAATTTTGCATTTTTAAAAGGGAGGAGTGCAGGGTTGCATTCAGTGGTCCATAGGGATACATCTTGACACCGTTGATGCGTTGGCTGCCATTTTTTTCCTAAAAAAATAGAACATTATAGTGTAATTTGATCCATGTGCTTTTATACATCCTATATGCAATTTATATCTGATTCATGAACTTTTGTCTTCTTAGCCTTAAACATCAAGAAAAAATTTGAGATAAATCTAAGCTATATCAATATCAGAGATAAATCTAAACTAATTCTGTAGACAATCATTTCTGCCTCTGTGATATTTTTACTTCATTTCTTTATCAATCAATGAATACCATCATGCTCAATATATAGTATTGATTGGTTTTCGCCTAAATTGTGTAGATTTTTGTGGCTCATACTCTGTGTAATTTGAAATGACAAGAGAAGGGTCAAAGAAGGGAGCACCAACGGGAAAGAAATCGTAAGATGACAAAAACTTTCACTATTTGGTTTCTTTAAAATTTAATATCTTTAATTTCATGCATTCTTTCTAATGCAGTGTTGATAGATTATGCCGGACACGACATATGCCACCTGGGGCTCTAGCTATAAACACATCTCGCATAAAGCATGACACAAGGAACCAAAGCATCACTTCTAGCACGCATCAAAGAAAGCAAGCACCACTAATTCTGACGACCGCATCACCACCACCGCCTCATATAACCACAACACCACCACCGCCTCAGACAAGCGCAGCAGCAGCACCACCGTCTCAGACAAGCGCAGCAGCACCACCACAGTCTCAAACAACCGCAACACCACCACCACCTCCTAGAACCATAACACCGCCACCGGTTCAGATAACCGAATCACCACAGACTTTTGAGGAATGCACATTTGTTCCTACCCCAGGAGTGACACAACATGTTTTGCAAGGTCCGGCTGCCCATCACACCACGGTAGCGATGGAGGAAGAGGAGAGAGACCAAACAGATTATGATGAGGGAGAGGAGGCCGCAGAACAAGTATTTGTTGGTGGGCAACGACCAATGATTAGTATTATGGGGCAAGGGTAAGAAATCTTGTATTCATAATTATAACAATTATAACAATTATAACAATGACTTTTATGCCCTGTCTCTATGGGGTGCCCTGTCTTTCATGCTCAGTTTTTGTTGCTTTTGAAATACCCGTAGGTTCTCTATGGGGTGCCCTGTCTTCCATGCCCTTAACATCAAATATATGGTCTAAACATGGGTAGCAATAACTATGCTGACTTATATTCTCTATGCTGACTTATGATTAAAGGTTTAAACATGGGTAGCAATAACTAGGTTTAAACATAGGTCTAACTTCTGATATTCACAGGCTGACTGATATTCTCTATGCTGACTTATGATTAAAGGTTTAAACATGGGTAGCAATAAGTAGGTTTAAACATAGGTCTAACTACCTAAATGACCCTTTCAAAACTTCTAACACAAATTAAACAAGACTCATTACAATAAAGAAATATTTTAAAGGTCTGTCAATTTTGAAAGAAGTACTAACCAAATTCCCTAACAAAACTCTTAACTGTCATAACAGAAAGAGAATTCACTAACAGGTTTCTAACAAAAAACTCCCAACTTCTCGAACTGCATCCTAACTTTCCCTCCTCTAACCAAAACTAACTTCTAACAGAAGTTTACCATTTTCTCTAACTTTCTTGACAGAAACTAACTGAATGACAGAAACTAACTTAATGTAGGTGACTACGAACTGACTTAACCTTTGTAATGGATACTTCAGCATGTGTGCACACAGTTTCATAACATTAGTTAGTACCAGTAAAACCAGTCAGTAATAAGCACAACAGATTCAGTCAATAAATATCATCACTTGATGGATAATTTACTAGTAAGTGCTCCAGTAATAAGCACAATCTGATCAGTTTTTGCAACTATGTTAATGTCGTACTATGTGTGCATTGTAGTGAAATATATACTAAGTCATGCGCGTTATGTACAACCAACGATACATTATAGATCATATTATACTTTATCATATTATATGGAGAAAGAGAAAGAATAAGAGAAAGATCTCTCCTTAAAAATTCTTTTATTTTTTATCAGGACTCTGTTGGTTTATGTCAATATGGGATTCTATCAAAATAGTGACTGATATGCTAATGCATTCATGATGTGTTCTGATTCACATTCAAAATAGTGACTCTGTTGGTGTATGAAGTGATGATGTGAATGTTACAATACTTATCACAAGTCTCTTGTATATATCAGGTTGTAGTTTATGTTTGATTTTTGTTTGATTTATGTTTTGTAGGTTATGTAAAGGCGATGTTGTTGCTACAGCTATTAGAAAAGTTTTAATAAAAAATTATTCTGGAAATTTCATGAGGTATAGCGAGCTTAAATCAAGTGGTAGAATAAAGGAGAGAGATCAATACTTTAAAATGTTTAAAGTAAGATGTAATTTCTTCATGCTTCTTATATGGTTGTGAAGTTCTGATATGTTTACCAACACAGTCTTCTAAACTATTTCTTTTTCCAGGATCTTGTTCAGTGGGAGCCATATGATGACAGTAAAATGGAAGATTTGTTTCATAAAGCTTGTGGTAAAAGAATAATTGATATATTTGGTAAGATTAGGAGGATTGGGACAAAGCCGTCTTGGATGGGTGAAAAGCATTATGAGTATCTTCTTAAGGGGTGGTAAACTGAAGAATTCAAAAAGCTCTCTCAACAAATAAGACAAATCGATCATCAGCTAGAGGTGGGGCGGTCCATACCACAGGACATAGAGCTCATCATGATGTTGCTCTAGAATTGGTGTGTATTATATTTGTAATTATAATATGCGCCAAAATATTTATATCCGATATTCATTGTAACCATATATATGTTGTCATTATTTATAGGAGAAGAAGTTAGGTCGACCACCAAATCCCGACGAGCTCTTCATGACCACCCACAAAAAGAAGAATGGGCAGTGGGTTGACCGTCGTGCAGAAACAACACATGTAAGTCCTTTCTTGATTTATAGTTGCTTGTAATTGAAAGTCAGTTATGAGCTTCTAAGTGTGAATCTGTTACTGTCATGATTAAAGTGCTATGAAGTTAGTTTTGTTTTGGTTAGTTAAATGTTAATGTGAAGTTAGAGTTGAAATGAGTTTTGGAGTTAGTTACTGATTGTTTTTGAAATTCTGTTATGTCAGTTTAATTTGTTGGAACATGATTGGTTCAATTGTATAATTATTTCTACCTTAACTATTGGCTACCTTTTGTGCCATGTATTAGAACTAAATAAATTATTATAAAAGTTGTTGTATGAGAGAGAAATAAGAGGTAAAAGAGATGTAGACCAAAGTTAAAAAGGCATAGAAAATTAAAGGCACCAAATCCCTTCCCAATTATTTCAGCCATGTCAATCCTTTTGTTATATGTAGTGTGTGAGACATGCTTTGACCCGTTCTCATCATGTATTTGAAAGAATATATATGTTGTTATCATTTCTAATGTAAATATGTCTATATCATTTTCAATCTAAACGTGTCTATATCTAGAAGATGTGAATGCAACAAGAGAAGATTGAATTGAATTATTCCAAATATTTTCTGTGGTTCAAAGGTTTTGTTGCTGCTGCTTGGTTCTAAGAACATTGAATTGAATTGTTCCAAATATTTTCTGTGTTTCAAAGATTTTGTTGCTGCTGTTTGGTTGCAGACTTGTAATGCTGTTGTATTTTATTATGTTTGCAAGAACAGTTAAAGTTTTTCCTGATCATCCATTGGATTAAGTTAAATAATGTGGTACAAATAATGTGTATTAGTTCAAGCCTTGTGATGTGGCTGGTTGAGTGGTACAAATAATGTGTATTAGTTAAAGTGTTTGGTTGCAGACTTGTAATGTTGATACACTGTCATGGATTTGGATTCAACCAAATAAAGTGTTTGGTTGCAGACTTTTCTGTTGTTCAGGAACTGTTTGGTTGAAATAAATTAGTTAAAGAGTTTTCTACAGTGGTACAAATAATGTGTATTAGTTCAGAAACTTTTTCAAGTTTGTGAAATGTTATGTTACATTGAGTTTGGACCTTGTGATGCATGCATTGAGTGGCCTATTGTTATAGAATTCTTGAAATGTGGCTGATTGTATATGTGTCTTGTGTTTTACAGGAAAATTATGTGAACCGTCTGACACAAGCCACTCAAACTGATAATAATGTGGATACGTCAGAAAAGCTACAAATTTGGAAAGAAGCTGCCGGAGGTAAGTCGCGCGGTCATTGTTCTGGAACTGCCCGAATGGCGGTTAACATACGATATGGTGTGTCTTATTTAACACAAGTTACAGTTTCAAACCAGAATAGAGAGGCGGATAGCCAAGCGATTGAGGCGGCTAGAGCTGAGGCTGCTATAGCACGTGAAAAGGTTGCATCAGCTAATGCATGTGCAGTCAGAGCTATGGCTGAGACAGAAGAATTGAAAAGGCAGTTTCAAGAATTTCAAAAAGGGATGTTTGCTTGGAAGTCGAGTCAGGCGGGTACTTCCACTGCTCCTGTTTATAGTGTCCATCCTAATACTCATGGCCATTACGATGATGACTCTGATGAGCAGTCATTGGATCTAGAAGATATGAGTGATTGATGTTGAGTCATATATGCATTCTCTTTTTCTGAGTTTTGGAACTTGTTCAAATTATTGTGGATTTTCACAAATTTGATATTTTGATGTAATTTGACATCTTTATGTAGCAATATTGTGGATGGGAACAAGTTTAATATAGTGTCAATATTTTAATATAACTTTCACATCTTAATGTAGCAATATCATGGATTTACAGAAGTTTGTTATCTTGTGTTAGAATTTTGATGTGATAATGTGGATCAATTAATAGTTTAAAATTAAAAATAGGGTTCAGTAAATTTAATGTAGCAAATAAAATTGATTTTTAACAGGAATACATTTAAATAAAAATAAAAAAAAAACCAAAAAAACATTAGCGGCGGCTAAAACCGACGCTACACAGAACATTATTAAGATCATAACGTAAAAAAAAACCGACGCTAAACTAATTTGTAAAATAAATAAACTCTAGCGTCGGTTATGTGTATCGCTATATTACACTATATTTTCTAAGTAGCGACGGTTTATATCGACGCCATGTTTAGAAAACCCCAACTAGTGTCCATAATAACCGACGCTAACGTACTGTAGAGATTGTATAAGTGACGCTTTAAACCGCCACTATATGACTTTGGCATCCGCTTTAGCCGACGCTAATTAAAAATATATAAATAAACTAACGTCGTTTTGTGTGTTTTACCGTCACACTAGCGTTATAACAGCCGACACTACGTTAGCGACAACTCGTGATTATGCTTTGCTACAACCTTTAGGATGTCCGCCTCGACTCCGACGCTAAGCCGTCGCTAATACGTTGTAGCATCGGTTTTAAGCCTGTTAGCGAGGGCTTTTGGCCGACGCTACACGACAGTTTTCTTGTAGTGAGTGACCAACATGGCTTTACCTAGTGCTAGAAGTAGTTGCCGGGGAAAACTCTAAATAACTATACTAGTATTACACAGTGGATATGTGACAAGTATATAAAAGGATGTGAAAGAAGACTTACAGTGAAGCAACCCCACAATACAGTTATATATATGAAAGCGTTAAATGAAAGCGGATAAACACTTACCCGTTATAGAGCTTCCATGCTGTTTGGTTAGTTGTTCAACAAAGAAATTAAAGAAAGTTTTGATGACAACATATATTTTAATTCAAAATCAAAGGAGAAAGTGCTTTGAAAAGATTGTTGGGGGCTTACAGCTCAAGGAGAGGCCCAAGTTTCGACGATGATCGCACCGTTGTTCTAAAAACTGTACAGAGGGACTTATACAATATGTGAGGCCAAAATTGTTTTTATGTACAAGGGGATGTGTCTTATACTCTATTAGAGGCCTAAAAAGGTTTATTGGAAAATTGCGATCATGCCGAGGTTTTCTTTTAACGCATAGGGACTTATACAATATCTGAGGCCCAAAATGGTTTTGGTTAAAAAGGGGATTGGGTTTTACACTCTATTAGAGGCACAAAGATTTATTTTTGTACAAGTGATGGGGCTTACAGCTCAAGGAGAGGCCCAAGGTTTTTGTTTAAAAAGGGCGACGATCGTGCCGAACTTTTTTGACGGTATCGGGACTTATACAATACACTGAGGCCCAAAATGGTTTTCATTTATGAAAGGGTGGTACTTACACTCTCTCAAGAGGCCCAAAGAGTTATTTCAAGAAAAGAAATGGGACTTACAACACGAGGGTAGGCCCAGATGGTTCTCGTTTTGAAATGGCGATTACGCCGAGATTTTTGAAATCGCAGTGGGTCTTATACAATAACTGAGACCCAAATTATTTTGGTTTCAAAAAGGATTGGGTCTTACACTCTATTAGAGGCCTAAAGAGTTTGAAAAATGATTTGTTTAGGGTGATTAAGATCAAAACCCTAAATTAATTTCAAAATGCATTTTAATTAAATAAGAATTTAATTAAAATGATCAAAATTATCAAACATATTGTGAAAAACAAGTTGTGATCTTGGATTAATGTTTGAAAAATCATGTTTATATCCACAAAATGATTGGAAACCAATTAAATTTGGAAAATCAAAGAGGAAAAAATATTTTAAATGTTAAAAAACCAATAAATGATTAATTCTTTGCAAAAATATCAAGTATATGAAATAAATAATATTTTTGGGAATTTTTTGCAAAATAAAATATTTTAACATTTTTGTGAATTATTAAAAAAAGAATCAACTCAAAATCATTAAAACTCAGAGAGAAATTAATTTTTGAATCAATTAAACAAAATCACAAAATTCAAATATTCAAATATTCAAAAAATGGCGCCAAGAACCCACCAAGAACACGGGCTACCCCTATGTTTCTGCAGATTTGTATTTTCTCACCAATCTCACTGAATACTTGATGAAATCACACAATCCACATATCAATCTACTCGTTTTCACCTCACGATCATGTCTATGGTCTTTAATTTCATTTATTTTAAGCATGGAATAAGAAATCAAGAGAAAACCTCAAGAACTCTAAATTCTACATGAAGGATGAGATTTTTGATACACGATTCATACAAAGCAATTTGTTGAGGGGAAACATTCTATGCATGATTATGAACATTTGGAAAAAGTATTGTGCGAGGAAATATGCATAGATTAAGAGATGACCAAGTTTAGGCTTACTTGAAGGTCGTGACAGCAACAACAAAGTGATTTTTGAGTTGGAGGTGTTACAGATGAGTTGTGATGATCTGAACAGCTTCCCTACACCATATGGAGTGTGTTTGAATGCCTGGACTTGATTGGAAATGGCTGGATCACTTCATGGCATCTCAGCTACAACTTCGTTAAAACCTTGAGCAATTGGCTGGTGATTCTGAGAAATCAGTGTTCCAGTTGTGGTTTAAGTGTTTGGATCACTTCTATATGATGTTTATGATGTGTATGTGTGATTGGTTTGGTTGAAATGGCTCTCAAACTCAAAACCCGATAGTGACTTGCTTTGGAAGGCAATTTTGGAGTGAAAGAAGAGATTTTGAGGAATGCATCAGTTTGATGGCTTTGGTGTACTTAAACTGAGCACAAATGAGCTATATTTATAGTTGAGCAAGTTTGTTTTGGGTGCAATAGTGAATGGCTACTGCTGCAGAGGTTTGGCAAATGTTGATCAATAGGAATCCAAGTCTCCTCTGGCCATTGACTAGAGGTTAGAGCACAGGCCTTTGGTTCCCTAGTTCAAAGATCATCCTTGACTCATTCAGTTGGAAATGACTCAGTTCATGCCACCTTGGCGCATCCATTGAATGCTCCAAAACAAAATTGGAGTCTTGTCCCCTCTTTAGGGTTTTTAGGTTTGGCATGCTATTTTTAGTTCCAAAGACTTAGGAGGCTTATGGATCAGTGTTTGTCCCTCCTTGGTCTCTGCCTGAGGTGTTTATATGGATAAACTTATTTGTCATTTGCACAAATTGCTCAAATCGAGCAAAATGCACAAATCTGCCTTGTTATGACAGTTGCAGCAAGGCATATTGCCATTATCATAACTCTTAGCTCAGATGGGATTTGATGGGGTTCTTGGCCATTTTGGAAAGCTATCATATGATAAAACACATGTGTGTTCATAGTTTGTCTTGACACTTTTTGGATCTAAGTGAAAAATGCCCCTACATTTCACTAAGTGTTGGAAAAAATGACATTTCATGTTTTCAGCCATTTTGATCCAACCATAACTCAAAATCCATGATGAAATGGAATGAGGTGTAGTTGACAATTTTAAAGTATACCATGAGAGATACAAATCCATCTTTGGATCAGCCCAAATGGTTGCTTGGATCTCAAGTTATCATCCTTGGAAGTTGGTACCCTAGCCACTTTGATCCATAACTTAGAAAATTTCAAAGTTTTTTATGGTTACCCCTTTTACAAGTTATCCCACTTTTATTGATTTTTATTGATGAATGATGATTCCAATCACACATTAACATCATTTTAGGGTTAGGGAACCATAATTCATCAAAAAATCAAAAAGTCAAACTTTGACTTTTGGGCACAGTTGACTTTTTATCAGATGAATTCCAAACTGTGCGACCCTCTATGAAATCAAGTCCTTGACCTAAATCAAACTTGATGGATTGATTTCATAGGTGTTATAGGGTGTATTGAATCATGCCCCAAGGTTTGGGAGCATGTCTTGGTCAAAAGTCAAAGGTACAATTGACTTTTTCCGCGAAACCCTAACTGTGGTTCTGATGAACTTGAAACTTGTGAATCAATCTTCTTGGATCAATCCATTGTTGAAAATGGATCAATGTGGTTTATTAGGGACCCTAAAATCACGTCTGGAGGTCTTGGCTGATGCTTTGTCCCAAAAGTCCACGTAGGGTTGAATTAGGTCAAGAAACCCTAATTCCTGATTTTTTATGAATGCATCCCTTGAGGCTAAATTAACTTGATGATTGGGTTCATGATGTCCCTTGGAGAATCTTAGGTTGTGATTTGAAGCATTGGCTCATGCCCAGAGGAAAAATTCCATCTGGAGGCCTTGGTCGACCAAAACCCTAATTTGGTGACCCTGACGATCTTAAGGCTTGATCCACCTAGAATACTGCAACATTGTGCTTGATTCTTGAAGTGGGAGTCCTCTTGATCCTTTGTGGATGTTTGAGAGGTTTAGACAAGTTGAGGATCATGTCATTTCTTGATTGATCCTTTGCCTAAAAGCTCTGAGAGGGCTTGAAATCCTAAGTCTGATTGCAGTGAGTGCTCAACAACCCTTGAGGAGATTGATGAGGCACAAAGGTACATCCATATTGTGCTGATGATTTGCACAATGATGGGAAATCTTAGTGGTCAAAATTTGGGGTATGACAGATGCCCCTATTTAATCTTCTTGGACCGAAGGTGTGAATGGCGAAGGTATTCGGGCATTCGGGGTGCAAGAGGATTAAATATCGGAATACCCGAAATTTTGATGGTGGTTAGGAATGGTAGTTCACGCATCCTTTTTCTTTTGCTAAGAAATGATGCTTAGAAAAGGTAAACTTCCCCTCGATCCTGGTTTCATACCAAGGAACTGGTCTTAGTTTCTGAAATGAACTTCCCATCGATCCTGGTTTCCTACCAAGGAACTGGTCTTAGTTGCTGAAATAAACCTTCCCTCGATCCTGGTTTCCTACCAAGGAACTAGTCTTAGTTGCTGAAATAAACTTCCCCTCGATCCTGGTTTCCTACTAAGGAACTGGTCTTAGTTGCTGAAATAAACTTCTCCTCGATCCTGGTTTCCTACCAAGGAACTGGTCTCAGTTTCTGAAATAAACTTCCCCTCGATCCTGGTTTCCTACCAAGGAACTGGTCTCTGTTTCTTTTGTCAATAAACTTTCTCGACAAGGGACGCTGTTCGTAGCGGATTTCCTCAAACTTCTCGCTGAATTTTCCTGGGGAGATGCCATTTGATGGAAAAACTTTTGATGTCAGACTTGCTGGGGAAACCCATTCGTCTGAGCTGTAGAGGTGTACAAACTTCTCTGTCGGAGATGTCATTCGTTGACTCTACTGGGGAAAATGAGTCTCTTGAGAGACTGCTTTTGCTTGGGGGTATTACATCATACTTTTCTCGGGATCTTCTCGGAGAAATGACATATGATGTGATCAAATTTTGAGGTGCCGATGACCTTTTCGTCAGCGATTTTTTTGGAGAAAAATGGTTGTACTGCCGAATCTCTGATTAAGAGGCTTTCTCTGGGGATCTTCCTCAATCCGGGAAAGCGAAAATATCATCTTCAATCGTGAAGAGTGATGTTTGTCGAAAGCTCTCTGGCTTTTCAGAGGTTCAAGTTATCAAAGTGGTCAAAGAACCACCTTCAATTCAGAAATGAACTGGAGGAGAGGTTGTTCAGACGCGACGTTTCCTGACAAGTAAAGAACTGATAACGCAACTGAGATGACTTTTATCACTTGGGGATAAGACTGACCAGAGTGATAGTGATGCAATATGAATGTGAATGTAAATCAATAATGCATGATGTATGTATGTATATGCTGATAAAACTGACACGACATACAGACTAACAGATGAACATGACTAGATACTCGGCCACTGCGGGGGACGAAGAGGTACCACTAGGTTCAAAATAGCAATTCTGCCTTGCTTAGGAGAGATAGTCCCCGTGGGGAACACCGTTGGTCGGGCTTAGGAGATAAGAACTCTGTCGGGGGTGTCAGAGGAAACACGGTCTCTGGCATAGTCGATCCTTCATTCAGGTGCACTGGTTCAGAAGGAGTACTTGGATTCTGCACTTTGAAGCTCGATTACTTCTGGAGTAGCGATCGATGTTCTTTCGATGTTCAACAGTCAAAAGAAATTACCATCCTTATTTTGAAAAGCAGAAAAATTTTAACAAGTAAATTCATTTTTGTTTTATTTCAAGAATCGTTAATCATATTAAAATGTCGTTTGTAAAGCTAAAACAAATAAGAATTACAAACAAAATCACTAGGGCTCAAATTTTATTGATAGGATGGAAATCAGCCAAGCGCGTGATTCCATAGGGTATGTACAAAGTTTAGAAAATGGTAATTTAAGGAAAAGGGCTACATCATTGAAACATAATGACCGCTATCCTTCTACCAACTTTGAATTCTGGACATCCTGAGCTTCTGTCGAAGATGACCCTGACTGGAGTTTTTCTGGCTGATGGTGTAACTGCTGCTGAGGGACTTGCCCCTTTGTTGAACATAGTTACTTGCCATTATCCCTAATTTTTTTCTGGATTGTACTCGGAGATTTCCAATCCACCGGGATAATTTTTGATCATGTCTCTAATTTTTTCCTAGACCGCCCTTTCGGGTTTTCAATCCACCGAGACTCTTTTTTATTTATTTATTTAGGCGAAGTATTTCTTGACTACGTCAACATTTGTGGGGTAGGAAAATTCCTCTCCATCCATGGTTGCGAGTGTCAAGGCGCCGCCTGAGAAAGCTTTCTTGACAACATAGGGGCCATCATAGTTCGGGGTCCATTTACCCCGGGAATCAGTGAGGAATGATTGTATCTTTTTGAGCACAAGGTCTCCTTTTCTGAAGACACGAGGTCAGACCTTTTTGTCAAATGCCTTCTTCATTCTTTGCTGATACAACTGACCTTGGCATAATGCCGTTATTCATTTCTCTTCGATCAGATTCAGTTCGTCGTGCCGACTTTAACACCATTCAGCCTCTGTTAGCTTAGCTTTCATCAATACCCGGATTGATGGGATCTCTACTTCTATGGGGAGCACTGCTTCCATGCCATATACTAGAGAGAAAGGCGTTGCCCCTGTTGAAGTGCGGACAGATGTTCGATAACCATGAAGAGCAATGGGTAGCATTTCATGCCAGTCTTTGTAGGTTACAACCATCTTCTGAACAATCTTTTTGATGTTCTTGTTAGCCGCTTCTACCGCTCCATTCATCTTAGGTCGGTAGGGAGATGAGTTATGGTGTTCAATCTTGAACTCAGCACAAAACTCTTTCATCATCCTATTGTTCAAGTTAGATCCATTATCCGTAATGCTCTGGCTTGGAACACCATAACGGCAAATGATATTGTTTCTGATAAATCAGACCACCACTTGTTGGGTTACATTGGCGTATGACGCTGCTTCGACCCACTTGGTGAAGTAGTCAATGGCTACTAGAATGAACCGATGTCCGTTTGAAGCTTTGGGTTCGATCATGCCAATCATGTAAATTCCCCATATGGAAAAAGGCCACGGGGAAGAGAGAACTTTGAGATGCGTTGGCGAAACATGGATTTTGTTTGAGTATATCTGACAATTGAGACACCTCCTCATGTACTTGTAGCATTCAGATTCCATGGTCAACCAGTAGTACCATGCTCTTAGAACTTTTCTCGCCATTGTGTGTCCGTTGGCATGAGTGCCAAAGGATCCTTCATGAATTTCTTTTATCAGCATGTTTGCTTCTGGTCCGTCTACACATCGGAGCAAGACCATGTCAAAGTTTCTCTTATAGAGGGTATCACCGCTCAGGAAGAAGCTGCCTGTCAACCTTTTGAGGGTCTTTCTGTCCTTTCTTAATGCCCCAGGTGGGTACTCTTGTTTCTGAAGGAAGCCTTTGATATCGTGATACCAAGGTTTGTTGTCTATGACTGCTTCAATCGTGAAGATGTAAGCGGGCCGTTCAAGGCGCATTATGTCGATCTTAGGTATGTCGTTCCATTGACCTACACTAATCATAGAAGAGAGAGTGGATAATGCATCAGCCATGTGTTTCTCTTCACGAGGGATGTGATGAAACTCGATTCTGTTGAAGAACGGTAACAACCTTCTCGCATAGTCTTTGTAAGGAATCAGTCCTGATTGGTATGTGTTCCAATCTCCTTTGATCTGATTGATAACCAGGGTTGAGTCGCCATATACATCCAAGTTCTTAATCCTTAAGTCAATCGCTTCTTCGAGACCCATGATACAAGCTTCGTATTCGACCTCATTATTTGTACACTTGAATGTCAATCTGGTGGTGAAAGGAATGTGGGTACCCTGACGGTGAAAGGAATCTGGTTCTGGCCCTTCACTGGGTAGCGGTTCATCGCAATCTTTCATTTTCAAATACATAACATCTTCGTCTGGGAAGTCAAACCTGACCGATTCCTGATCGTTAATCGGTTGATGAGCCAAATGATCGGCTAAAATACTTCCTTTGACGGCTTTCTGAGCGTGGTATTCTATGTCATATTTTGATAACAACATCTGCCAACAGGCAATCCTTCCCGTGAGAGCAGGTTTTTCAAAGACGTATTTGATCGGATCCATTTCGGAGATTAACTAAGTAGTGTGACGAATCATATACTGGCGAAGACGTTTGGCTGCCCAAACCAAAACACAACAATTTTTCTCAAGAATAGTATACTGAGTCTCGCAGTTAGTAAATTTTTTGCTCAAATAGTAGATGGCAGACTCTTTCCTTTTGGTTTCGTCTTGTTGCCCAAGTACACAACCCATTGAGTCCTCCAAGACTGTTAGGTATATGATCAGTGGTCTTCCTTCCACTGGAGGTGATAGAATCGGTGGGGTCAACAGGTATTCCTTGATACCGTCGAAGGCAATTTGGCAGTCTTCTGTCCAAACGCAGTCCTGATTCTTTTTGAGTAATTTGAAAATCGGCGCACATGTCGTGGTCATGAGGAATATAAATCTGGAAATGTAATTCAAACGTCCCAGGAATCCCCTGACTTGTTTTTCAGTCTTTGGAGAAGGCATTTCTTGAATGGCCTTGACCTTGTCAGGATCAACCTCAATTCCTTTCTGGATGACGATGAACCCTAGCAGTTTCCCTGAGCGGACACCGAACGTGCATTTGTTGGGATTCAAGCGGAGTTTGTACTTTCTCAGCCGCTCGAATAATTTTGACAGGTGGGTCACATGCTCCTCCTCTGTCTTCGATTTGGCAATCATGTCATCGACATATACCTCGATTTCTTTGTGTATCATGTCATGAAACATAGTAGTCATGGCCCTTTGATAGGTTTCCCCGGCGTTCTTCAAACCGAACTGCATTACCTTGTAACAAAAGGTGCCACATGGGGTGATGAAGGAAGTTTTCTCCATGTCTTTCGGCACCATTTTTATCTGATTATAGCCCGAGAATCCATCCATGAAGGAGAAAATTTGAACTTTGCTGTACTGTCAACCAGCATATTAATGTGTGGTAAGGGAAAGTCGACCTTTGGACTAGCCCTGTTTATATCTCTGTAATCCACACACATTCTAACCTTTCCATCCTTTTTCGAAATGAGTACTATGTTGGCTAACCATTGAGGATATTCTGATGTGGCGAGGAAACCCACGTCAATCTGTTTCTGTACTTCCTCTTTGATTTTGATGGCCATGTCTGGATGAGTCCATCTCAACCTTTGTTTTACCGGCGGACATTCTGATCTTAACGGTAGATGATGTTCCACGATGCTGGTATCCAACCCTGGCATGTCCTGATATGACCAAACGAATACATCGAGAAACTCTTTGAGAAGCTTTATCAAACTTTCTTTGACAGTTGGGCTGGGCAGTGCCCCAATCCTGATTTCTTTTCTCTCTTTTTCTGAACCCAAGTTGACCGTTTCCAACGGCTCCTTGTGTGGTTTAATGGACCTTTCCTCTTGTCTGAGTAATCGGGAGATCTCTTCTGGAATTTCTTCGTCATTTTCTTCTTCAGCCTCAAATACCGGGAATTCAAAGTTGGGAAAAGGCATCGGATCGTACGTTTCAATGGGTTTTAAAACAAGCAATCTGCATGACGTGATGATTTGTGTTTTAGAAGAGATAGAGAGAATGCAAGAGTGTGTGCAGTGTATATATTTTTTTTACTGCTTGCTTTTATTATTCGTTGTTTTTTAGGATTACCATTTTCTGAAAAAGCGAAAAGAGAAAACAGCAATAAAATGCGGAAATTACAGAACGACGTTTATTTATTTATGAACTCGGTCGATTCTTGAAACTATAGCCCTATAAAACAAAACTCTATCGCTTTGGGCGAAGCGAAAAGGGATATTTACAGAAAGTGAGCCCTATCCGAACATCCGTTTCACCTGGGCAGGGTGAAAGGTTAAGATAAAGACGACAATTACTTTGACTTATGAACGATCTTCGGAACATCGACAACAACCCATTGGCGGCGAACTCCTCGGTGAATCACAAAGTCTGGTACCTTCCTTGATTATCCCAAGGTGTCCCACACCTCTTTGGAACTGGAGGAGTCATCCCTTTCGATGACGTTGACCTCGGGAAAAGCATAGTTAATGAATTCTAGTCCTGCAAACTTTGCAAATTCATCGTCGTGCTGGATATTTTCTGAATGCCCTGAGTAATGATCCTATGATTATGTGGGGACACAGGTATTCTTTTCGATGATGCTCAGCTGATAAGCATTGTTGGGCTGATTCTCTTGCCCCAAGTCTCCTGGGTACGGCTGCCAGATAGGCAGACCATCCATTAGGCCATAATAGTCGTGGTCAAAGTTGTCTTTCATCAGAGTGTCTTCCTCTAATGAGTTTGGTGGAGCACGACATCCTTCTGTATCACAATCTCCATATATCATTTTGACATCTGACCTTGGTATAAATCTCGGACTCTGTGCGGGATAGCAAAATGGTGTAGGCACCTCTTCCTGAGACATATAACTGTCCTCGTTAAGATAGGACTTCCTTTCCTCATCTGTGTCGGAGGAATCTCCCTCGTTGATGGTATGTACTTCTTGAGACACTGGGTAAAGGAAAACTCCACTATGGAAGAAATTCTGAATGGGATGAAAACTTTCATCTTTAGTAGTCTGGGTACAGGTTGAGGAAAACCCAAGACCTTTCTTTGTTTTATTGTCAGTAGTAATGACAAGCTGTCCCCATCCTTTTGCGTTGTTACTCTCGATTACTTTGAAAGCATCTTTGTACGAGGAAATTGATGTTCCTTTTTCTTATTGATTCTCATTGCTCACTGAAAGCGCTTGGAACTGGGTTCCCACAACCTCCTCGGGTTCTACACAAGTGGACAATGAAAGGTTACTCAAGATCAAGGCTTGTGCTCCATAGACCGTGACGAGTTGGTCATTCTTGACGAACTTTAGCTTCTGGTGAAGTGTCGAAGTGACTGCCCCAACCTGGTGTATCCAAGGTCTTCCCAACAAATAGCTGTATGTTGATCGGATGTCCATGACCTAGAAAGTGACTTGGAAAGTGGGAGGACCGATAGTTATGGGAAGTTCGACTTCGCCGATAACTGTTTTTCGAGATCCGTCAAATGCTTTGACGACGACCTCACTGCCTCTCATCGGAGATCCTTTGAATGATAGTCGCATTAGAATGGACTTCGGCATAACGTTGAGAGCCGATCCGGTATCTACCAGTATGCTGGCTAAGGCATCGTCCTGGCAGTTAACTGTGATATTGAGTGCCATGTTGTGACTGTGGCCCTCTTCTGGCAATTCCTCGTCACTAAACCCCAAGTTGTTGTAGGAAGTGATGTTAGAGACAATGTTATCGAACTGTCATATTGACACCTCCTGTTCCACAAAGGCCTGTTCTAAGACTTTTTGTAGAGCCTCTTTGTGGGCTTCGGAACTGAGCAAAAGCGATAACACTGAGATTTTTGAAGGAGTTTGTAACAGCTGATCAACAATGTTGTATTCACTCCTTTGGATGAGCTTCAGCATCTCATCATCGTACTTTGAAAGGTCGGGATCACTGGATTGACCGACCGGTTGATCAGGAATTTCTGTTTGAGGTTCCTTTTCTCTGTTAGGTTATCCAACTCCTCGGTTGAAGATTCGACCACTCCGTGTTACTCGACTAATGTCTGCAATATTCACGACAGAGGGTAATGGAATTTCCTTTCCATTCTCAATTGTTGTTGCACCATATTTGTAAGGGATCGCCTTATCGAATTTGTACGACACTGGTCCCAGTAGATAGATGACTACAGGAGCCTTCTGATTTCTCTTACTGTCGTAAGTAACTTCAATCATTTCCTAGTTAAGAACCTTCAATTCTTCAAGTAGAGGGATGATGGTACAAACATCTTTGGTCCTTTCGGGATCAGAGATCACGATAACATCCTTAATTTGATCAGCGAAATAGTCTGGCGTCTAGTTGATTAATCCAGAACTTGGACATGGTTGAATCTCTTTGGGAGCCAACTGACTTTGAAGGGATGCTCGCACGAGGTAACATCCTTGATTATTTCCCGAGCAGACTCTACAACGTTCGTAGTTGTGTGGTGGCACCCGGCCACGTCCGCTTTATATGCAGTGTAACCTTACTAGATCTGTTTCCATTGATCGAACATCCTGACTTTGATGCCTAGTAGGGTTCCCGTTAGTCATACTGACTTGTTGTGTGTCTTCATCTAGATAGATCGGAAGCCACCAATGGTTCAACAGGTGTTGAAGCATTCTTTGAACGAGTGTACATCCTTGGTTACTCTCACAACATAATTCACAACTCAGATAATCATGTGAAGTGAGAAAACCGAGTTGGACTTGCTTGGCGTGTAACTCCACCAAGCTGGTATTCATCACACGACTATCGAAGATTTAAATCATGTTGATCTGGTAAGGATTTCTATCATGGTAGTCCTGGATCCACCCAAGATCCACCTGACGCTGGAGGGCCTCTTGTAAAAAAGAGAATCCCTGTTTGTTTACCGAGCAAATCAGACAGGAATTGTAATCGTGCCGCGGAAGATTGTGATACTAGCTTTGCCTTGAGTGCCTTGCCACTAAGTTGACATTCATTGCACAGATGTCGTGGTTCTGAATGATGTTGGAATTTGCATACGTCATATTAACTCCACGAACTCGGTGCTTTTGGATCCATCCGAGATCCAATTGTTCCTATAGAGCTGATTGCACTACCAAACATCCTTGATTGTTTTTAGAGCAGATATCACACTGGAGATAATTATGAGGTTGCACATGGCTGTATCCACTCTGTCTACAATGCATCTTGACCAAGTTGGCCCTCAATTAGAGTACATCATGAACTTGATAGATGTTGTTAGACTCTCTCTATCAAACTTACCACAGCTTTCCCGTTTTGAGGCAGCGGGTTCGTGATAACATTAGGATTCGTATCTTTGAAGGATAAAACCCCGCTCCTAACAAGCTTTTTCACATCGGATTTGAAATTGAGACAGTTTTCTATGTTATGCCCTGGTCCTCCTTGATGATAAGGGCAAGTCTGATCCGCTTTGAACCAAAAAGGCAGATTTTCCTGTACTGTAAGAGGAGACCTGGTTTGGACATGCCCCTTGACCAGTAAGAGCGGAAATAGTTCTGCGTACAACATTGGTATAGGATCAAACCCTAGAGGTCAAGTCGTGCGGTTATTGTTATATGGAGGACGAGCCTGCTGAAGATGCTGTTGTGTCCTTTGCTGAAATTGTTGTTGATTAGGTTGCCTCTGAGCAACCTGAGGTTGATACGTAGGAACAGGCGTAGGGTTGATAGGAGGAGTGACAGCTGCTACTGGTTGGTACCGTCGCCTTTGCTTTCTGAGAGAGATATTCCCAATATCCTGCTCTTTTTTCTTAGGGAGAGCACTATCGTATCATTTTGTATTACTTGATGATCTAGCGTCTTTAACTAAATGTCCCTCTCGAACAACTTCCTCAAGACGAACTCCCATGCCCACCATCTCGGTGAAGTCACTGGGTGCACTGGCAACCATTCTGTCGTAGTAAAATGAGCTTAAGGTTTTCAAGAAGATCTTTGTCATCTATTTTTCCTCAAGAGGTGGACAAATCTGAGCGGAAATTTCACGCCATCTCTGAGCATATTCCTTAAAGGTTTCCCTGTCCTTTTGTGACATCAATCTGAGTTGATCTCTGTCCGGTGCCATGTCCAGGTTATACTTATATTGTTGAACGAAGGCAGCGCCAAGATCTCTGAAAGTTCCGATCTTAGTGCGGTTTAAACCCATGTACCATTTGAGTGCGGCACCGGTTAAACTATCCTAAAAATTATGAATCAGTAGCTCATGGTTCTTTGTCTGAGTTGAAATTCGCCGAGCGTACATCACCAAATGGATTTGAGGGCAAGAGTTACCCTTGTATTTTTCAAATTCGAGCACTTTGAACTTGTGCAGAACTTTCATATTGGGGACCAAACAAAGGTCTGTGGCGTCCTTTCCAAATAGATCCTGGCCGCGAACGGCTTGCAGTTCTTTCTGCATTTCCAGGAACTGTTCCTGGAACTCATTCATTCGGTCGAACATACTTTCGTTTCCACCAGAAGGTATCTGTGGAATCTGTCCTTCCGGGACAGTGTGTACCACGGGTGGTGGTATAGTTATCATGGCAGTGACTCTAGGTCCTTCCCTCTCCTAAAGTTTGTAACCTTCAGGAGTTGCTGTTATTCCCTGGGCATCTTCGTTTTCCTGAAGTTTGTAACCTTTAGGCCCAGCGGTTCCTGCCGCGGTTTCTGGATCTTCAGTGATCGGCGGAATATATCCTTTCGGGATATAGTTAAGTGGCATCCCCCAGGGACGATCTTTTGGCATTTTATACCTAGGATCACACTTCTCCACTATGGGCGTTGATGTGATCTCTGAGATCACAGTCCTTTGTTGTTGCATCAGAGCTTCTGCTAGAGCTTGCATGTCGTTATGAAGGTTTCTCAGATCGTCTTTCAGAGTGTCAATCTCTTCCCTCAACTCTCTGTTCTCTTCCTCTAGATCATCCATCTTTTTCTGTCGATTGGCCCGAGTATTGTACGAATGAGACAGTTTGACTCTAGAACCGAGACACAAACGTGAGGTTCGTAGGTAAGAAGAATGCGTTACGTGTGAATGATGAATGCAATAATTATATTTTAATTAATTTTTGTTTAATCAAAATAAACTTCAACAATTGGATTGCAAATATCAAACAGTGGGGAAACCCCGTTTTATTGAATTCAAAGATTGCGGAATGAATATACAGTAATTTACATAGTGCTGTAAAAGGAAATCTAAACTTATGGGTCCTGAGTCCTCTCTGAGGGGAACTCAGGTGCTGGTTCTGGTACTTTCCTTTTCTTTGACCGGGGCTCTTGGGCGGTTGTCGGGTTGTCATCCCTCTTCCAATTGAAAGGAGCGAGCAAATTCCTCTGGTCATCCAGATTTTCTATAGCATGTTGCTCTAAAATCTCGATCAGAGCATCTTTATCTTTCAATAGTTGCTGTATTTTCTTACACTCCACATTGAGAATATGGTACTTGTTCCTCCAAGGCTGTCATACCCCAAATTTTGACAACTAAGATTCCCCTTCATTGTGCAAATCATCATCACAATATGGGTGTATCATTATGCCTCATTAGTCTCCCCAAAGATGGGTGAGCATCCACTACAATCAAAATTAGGGTTTCAAGCCCTCTCAGAGTTCTTAGACAAAGGATCAATCAAGGAATGACATGATATTCAACTTGTTTAGCCTCTCAAACATCCCCAATATATCCAGAGGACTCCCACATTAAGGATCATGCACAAGGCTGCAACATTCCAAATGGGTTAAGCCTCAAGATCGCCAGTGTCACCAAATTAGGGTTTTGGTCGACCAGGGCCTCCAGATGGAAATCTTCCTTTGGGCATGAGCCAATGCTTCAAAGCATAACCTAAGATGCTCCAAGGGACATCATGAACCCAATCATCAAGTCAATTTAACCTCAGGGGACGCATTCACAAAAAATCAGGAATTAGGGTTTCTTGACCTAATTCACCCCTAAGTTGACTTTTGGGACAAAACATGAGCCAAGACCTCAAGAGAGGATTTGAGGGTCTCAAATACACCACATTGATCGATTTGCAACAATGGATTATTCCAAGAAGCTTGAGCAACAAGTTTCAATTTCATCAGAACTACAATTAGGGTTTCGCGGGAAAAGTCAAATGTGCCTTTGACTTTTGACCCAGGCATGCTCCCAAACCTTGGGACATGATTCAATACACCCTATAATACCTATGAAATCAATCCATCAAGTTTGATTTAGGTCAAGGACTTGATTTCATAGAGGATCGCGCAGTTTAAAGTTCATCTGACAAAAAGTCAACTGTGCACAAAAGTCAACTTTGACTTTTTGAGATTTTTCACAATTATGGTTCTTTGACCCTAAAATGATGTTAATGTGTGATTGGGATCATCATTCATCAAGGAAAATCAAGAAAAGTGGGATAACTTGTAAAAGGGGTAACCATAAAAACTTAGAAATTTTTCTAAGTTATGGAACAAAGTGGCTAGGGTACAAACTTTGGAGGATCATATCTCCTAAACCAACATGCCATTTTTCCCCATTCAAAGCTGGATTTGTAGCTCCCATGGCCCTCTACAAAAGCTTCAACTACACCTCACTCCAATTCATCACGGATTTTGAGTTATGATTGGATCAAAATGGCTGTAAACATGAAATGTCATTTTTTTCCAACACTTAGTGAAATTTTCACTACGTCAGAATCTGCCTTCACTTTTTTCCCAATGTAGGGGAATTTTTCACTTGGATACAAAAGGTATAAAAACAAACTATGATCACACTTATGTTGTATCAAATGAGAGCTTTCCAAAATGGCCAAGAACTTCACCAAACTCAATTTGAGCAAGAAGTTATGACAGTGGCAATATGCCTTGCTGCAACTGTCATAACAAGGCAGATTTGGGAGTTTTGCTCGATTTGCTCAAAATTTGTAAAGGGCAAGCAAGTCTATCCATCTGAACACCTCAAGGGGAGACCAAGGAGGGACAAACACTGATCCATAAACCTCCAAAGTCTTTGGAACCAAAAGTAGCATGCCAAACCTAGAAATCCCTAAAGAGGGGACAAGACTCCAATTTTGTTTTGGAGCATTCAATGGATGCACCAAGGTTGCATGGACTGAGCCTCTTCTAACTGAATTCAGTCAAGACATATCTAAGACCAAGGGAACCAATAGCCTGTGCCCTAACCTCTAGTCAATGGCTAGAGGAGACTTGGATTCCCATTGATCAACATTGGCCAAACCTCTGCTGCAGTTGCCATTCACTGTTGCAGCCAAAACAAACTTGCTCTACTATAAATAGAGCTCATTTTTTATCAGTTTGAGTACACCAAAGCCATCAAACATATGCTTTCCTCAAAATCACCTTCTCACTTCCAAATTTGCCTTCCAAAGCAAGTCACTATCGGGTTTTGAGTTTGAGAGAAATTCTAACCAAACCAATCACACACAGACACACCTCATAAACATCATATAGAGGTGATCCAAACACTCACAAGTGACCTGTAACACCAAAGCCTCAAAGTCACCTCTCAAAACCTCAAAATTGAACTTTTGTGCATTTTTCAAGTCATGTCTTTGATTCAGTCACTTTCCAAACCAGATAAGACCTCAAACACACTCCAAATATCATCCTTGAACTGTCCCAAATGGTTCCACACATCTGGAACACCATTTGAGAGAGTTGCTATTTTGGCCACTTTTGCCCCTTTTGTAAGAAAGAGGTCAAACTTGTTCCTGAGGTTTCCAGCTGATTCCAACCATCCTAAAAGCTTCTAAGAGATCATTTGAGGGTTTCCAAACCATCAAATCATTTCTGGAACAAAGCCCTTGGCAGATTGCACAAAAGCTCCAAAAAGGGGTAAGCATCACAACTTGAATTCTTTGAATCATGCTTTCCTTTGATGTCCACTGATCATGCATCTCTTATACATGTTATATGTGTTGTGTTTGCACCAATTTATCATATAATTCGTACCTGTACCAAGAGATAGCACAGAAAATTCAAATCATGGCCTATTTCAAAACCACTATCGGGTTTTTCAATAGGAGCATGATCAGAAAAAAACACCACCACCATTGGATTCCTTGTGAAATTCTTGGCAGGATATACCTAAATTTTGTCCCAATCCATGGAGAAATGAGAAAGTTATGGCCTTCACGTTTCTAACCAAAATCTTGTCTTGCCTTGCCTTGGGCCAGGCCAAAAACAAGGCAAGCCTTGTATATTTATGGTTGTGTTTCAATCAACAAATGTATCACCACCCCAGGGGTAAGGCGCGCGCCCTGTACACAAGAGGTCTGGGGTTCGAATCCCCCTTGCCCCAGATCCTCTTTTTTACCACTTTTTTCATATTTTACTATTTTTCATATTATTTTTAATGATTTGAAAAATTAATAACTCCCTCAATTTTAATTATTTTTTATTGGTTCTTTTTGCAAAAAATACAAAAAGGTTGAAATATTTTATCCCACAAAAAAATCGAATTTGTATTATTTATTTAATATAATTAGTATTTTTGTGAATAAATTCATTTTTAATTGTTTTTAAACATTTAAAAGTGAATATTTACCTTGAAAATTAAAACCAAATGAGTTTTAATTCATCTTGTGATTAAAACCTCATTTTTCAAACCTTAAACAAAAATCACAAGCGGTTTATTCAAACTTATTTGGTATTTTTTTTATCATTTTATTGATTTCCTTTAAATATTTACTTTTAAAGGAAAACAAATTTATGGTTTCTTTGATTTTCACCCTCACAAACCTTTTTCAATCACCTTTGGGCCTCTAATAGAGTTTAAGACTCATCCCTTGTAAATAAAACCTTTTTGGGCCTCAATGCATTGTATAAGACCCAGTACGTTAAAGAAATCTCGGCGCGATCGTCGTTTTTCAAACAAAATCATCTGGGTCTCTCCTTGAGTTGTAAGCCCCATCTTTTCTTTTAAAATCACCTTTGGGCCTCTAATAGAGGGTAAGACCCAAACCCCCTTTTTTAACCAAAACTTTTGGGCCTCAATGCATTGTATAAGACCCAGTACGTTAAAGAAAGCTCGGCGTGATCGCCAGTTCAAAAATCAAGTCATCTGGGCCTACCCTCGTGTTATAAGCCCCATTCCTTTTCTTTAAAACACCTTGGGCCTCTTGAGAGAGTGTAAGACCCATCCCTTTGTACAGAAAACCTTTTTGGGCATCCGTCACTTGTATAAGTCCATATACAATTTCAAAACAACAGTGCAATCACTAATAAAACCTTGGGCCTCTCCTTTAGCTGTTAGCCCCAACAATCTTTTCAAAGTACTTTCTCCTTTAATTTAGAATATAATATTGTTATCAAAGATTTCTTTGTTGAACAAACTAACAAAACAGCATGGAAGCTCTACAACCGAGTAAGTGTTTACCCGCTTTCTTTATCCGATTTCATATGTATATAACTGTATTGTGGGGCTGCTCACTGTAAGTCTTCTTTCACATCCTTTTATATACTTGTCAAGTATCAACTGTGTAATACTAGTATAGTCATTTAGAGTTTTCCCCTGCAACTACGTCTAGCACTAGGTAAAGCCCTGTTGGTCACTCTTAAATACGAACAAAACTAGATCCCCAAAGGATTTCCAGATACAGTCTTCCCTCCTCTTGGGGTTAAACAATATGGAGACGTGAAAGACAGCATTCTCGGTGAACCCTTTCTCAGACTGTCACCCCTAGAAATTGTTAAAGAAACTCTAACTCCCCAGAGATGATATTTTCTCCGTGAATGGTATCTCTTGAGTTTCTTCCAAATTCTCGGACTTTCCTGGCTTGATCTATTCTCGGTGAATGGCATGTCTTGAACTTCTCAGGGTTTGGGGACCCACGGGCTTCTTAAAAGCATCCCCGCCTCTTCTTGGGCGTTGTACAAGGACCCTTCAGCTTCTTAAAAGCTCTCATGCCTTCTCTTGGGCTTAGTACAAGGACCCAGAGATCTCTACAGGTGTAGGAATAGAACCTAGTCATAAATTTTCTAGAGCTGTCTTTCTGAGTCAAGTGTCAGACCAGTTAATGGGTTGACCTTCATCCCTTAACATACCAGCCTTCTCTTGGGCATCATACAAAGATCATTCACTATCTGAGAATCGATTTCTCACAACACCAGTAGACTTGGACAGTCTCAATACCCTTTGGATTTCCCATTTCCTCAAAGAATAGGAAATAACCCTGATCCTCTGATCAGTACCAAAGCACAACCTTACCTTTAATCTTTCCCAGCATGCGTCAATTACTGTAAACTCACAGAAATTCTCACCAGAGAAAAGAACTCAACTATCACAATACAATAAAAATCCCAACTCAGACCATTTTACTGTCATCAACCCATCGGAGCCTCTTGGTATCTGACATCCTTCATAAGAATTGATATTCTCTTTTATCCAACATACTGGAATTGTCACTAAACTGAAACAGTCACCAGCATAGATAGCCTCCTCTTGGGCTTTGTACAATGATTCTCCCCTGCGGAGCTAACCTTTTCACACTCTCTTGTTAAGTATAAAAGACTCTCTTGTTGAGTCAAACACTTTTAGCCTCTATCTCGGGCTTTATACGAGATAGAAAACACTCTCTTGTTGAGTATAAAAGACTCTCTTGTTATGTCAAACACTTTAGCCTCCATCCCGGGCTTCATACGAGATAGAAAAACACTCTCTTGTTGAGTATAAAAGACTCTCTTGTTGAGTCAAACACTTTTAGCCTCCGTCTTGGGCTTCATACAAGGCACAACAAAAAACTCTCTTGTTGAGTATAAAAGACTCTCTTGTTGAGTCAATCACCTGTCAAACAGACTCTCTTGTTGAGTCACTTCCCTTTTAGCCTCCATTTCGGGCTTCGTACAAGACATATAAAAACACCCTCTTGTTGGGTCAATAGCCTCCTCTTAGGGTTTGTATAAAGAAAACCCCGGTTGAGTCAATCAACCTTTTAGCATGAAAGTCATGCCTTGCTCACAACATATAAACATCAACAACTCCTCTTTAGAGATGAAAATTTCTCTCTTATCCAACCCTTCAGCTTCACATCTTGGGCTTTGAACAAGATACAAACCACCTTTAGCTTCATGTCTTGGGCTTTGAACAAGACACCAAAACAACATCTTTTCCTCCCATAGAATAGGAGGAACTACGATCTCTCTGATTTCCCTGTTTCATCAAACGGGAATACGTAGGCATAAGATTGAAAAAATATTAGCGAGCATACTAATCAAAAACCCAAAATCTAGTATCTCCACCAAATCAACCTAAAAGCATCAAATCTAAACACATTACCAAAAACCTCACAAATAATCCAGACATTGTGTTCTTAACAAAATAACCAAAGATTGCGCCCCATATCCACAATGCATCTATAACCTAACAGACCATTGTTCAAACTCAGTATGCATGCAGGGTTAATTGGAGACATCTATTTCCCTTTCTTAATCTGCTTAATAGGATAAAAAATGAATCGAACTGTAGTACCCAAGCGATAGTGACTCAGGACCACAAAAATCGCGCTACAGAAAAAATGGCGCCCACCGTGGGGCCCGTCTTCTCTTTCTTACAATCTTCGATGAAAACCTTAAGTTCACAAAATGTCACAGAAATGGCAACTCTGCTGGGGAGTCATTGTCTGTATAGGATCATAAGACTAGTGGTCTAGGATGATTAAGACAAATATATACTGCTTTTCCTAATTGATATGTATGTTTATTTTTCTTCTAATGGGAATGCGTGTAATGCCGCATGTGGAAAGATTGAGTATACATCTAAGATAGGTGATGGCAATGCGGGTAATCTCGCGGGGAGTGAATCCCAGTTAAGAGTCCCCGATCGACCATCAAACTCAGTGGAGACTCCCTTTGCAAATACATTGCCTATACGAATTCGGTTGTTGAAAGTAGTGTGGTCGACTGGGTTATCTGAGAAGCTGAGGTTTTTAGTAAGCTGAAACCATTTTGTAGTGATGAATCTATCGGAAATAGTTGTCATGTGATACTACCCTCATCTAAGATCACTCTAAGATACATCAGCTCGCTGGCGATCCGCTTGCTGTTGTTATCCCAAGAGGGGTCAATGATTTTGCGGACAAGTACAAAAAATCACCAGTATAAACCTTTGTGTGGGGGGGGGGGTAGAGCCTTGACTTCATGACACCGACCCTTTGACCCCATGTTTTTTCTATGTTTTTGTGTGCTGCATTCATACATTCATTTAAAAAACATTAAAACCAAAAAAATCTTCTCTTCTAGTCTCTCTTTTTCAAATTAAACTAAGACAATGATTGCAAATGTCAGAGAAAGGAGATTGCGATAATGGATTTCGGTAGAAGGAAGACTCATAAGTACACCTTCAAAGTTCCAAAGTTCGAGGATTTGAGAGGTTTGGCGAGAATGATCACCAACCACGAGGCTTTTAGAGCCAAGTATGGGGGACTACTGTCTCTATTAAGGGTCCATGTAATCGAAGAAATCCTGTCCACACTAATCCAGTTCTACGATCCGGTCTATCACTATTTCACATTCCCAGATTATCAGCTAGCACCAACGCTGGAGGAGTATTCTCACTTGACTGATCTGCATATCACTGATCAAGCTCCCTTTTCTGGACTGGAATAAATTCCAAAGGATCAAACTATTGCAAGAGCAATTTGTTTGGGTGAGTCAGAGGTCAGGACTCACATGACCACTAAGGGTGGAATCCAGGGTTTTCCAGCCCAGTTCTTGACAAAGAAAGCTCTATACTTTGCTAGTATAGGGAACGTGGCCGCTTTTGAGAGCATCTTTGTTTTGCTCACCTACGAGTTATTTTTGTTTCCCAACATCGATAACTTTGTAGATATCAACGTCATTAAGATTTTTCTGATTGGAAACCCTGTACCGACCTTACTCGCAGATGTGTATCATTCGGTATACGTAAGGAATTTATACAGCAGAGGAATAATCATATGCTATGTCCCCCTGTAATACAAATGGTTCATTTCCCATTTGCCCAAGTTTGCTGCATTTTGGGATCAAAAGAATACTTTACGTTGGTCGTAGAGAATCATGTCTCTTACCAACTCTGACATCGATTGGTACAATCGAATCTACGATAGAGTCAGGATCATTGACCGTTGTGGAAATTTCCCAAATGTACCCCTTATAGGAACTAAAGGAAGAATCAACTATCATCCAGTGTTAGTTCGTCGTCAATTTGGATACCCGATTAGGCATGCCCCGCGTAATGCTCATCTGGAAGGTCTTTTCTTCAAGGAATGAGAAAATGACAGGGCACTAAAGACGGAAATAGTGCATGCCTGGAAACACGTTCACAGGAAAGGATGAGAGTCTTTAGGAAAACCAGACTGTGTCTCGGTGGAGCCTTATCTCCACTGGGTACAAACTAGAGCTCTCAAGCTGAGGATGCCTTACCCTCGTCAGGAAGTTCTTCCGTAAAGGGACTCTGTCCTTTATTTCATGTCATACACGGAAAAACTTCAGTTTACTCGCAACAAAGTTCAGCATGAGAAGAGGTCTTGGAGGAACAAGTAACGTATTCTCAATGTGGAGTGCAAGAAAATACAGCAACTGTTAAGAGAAAAGGATGCTCTGATTGAGATTTTAGAGCAGCATGCTGTGGAGAATCAGGATGACCAAAGGAGTTTGGTCGCTCCTTTCACTTGACAAAGGAATGACAACCCGACAACGGCCCAAGAGCCCCGATCAAAGAAAAGGAAAATACAAGAACCAGCACCTGAGCTCTCCTCAGAGAGGACTCAGGATCCATTAGCTTAGATTTCCTTTCGCGGCACTTTGTAAATTACTGTATTTCCATTTCCGCAATCCTTTGAATTCAATAAAATGGGGTTTCCCCACTGTTTGATATTTGCAATCCAATTGTTGAAGTTTATTTTGATTAAACAAAAAATGCACAATTAACATAATCACTGCATATCATTCATTATTCTCACATATTGCATTCTTCTTACCTACGAATCTCACGTTTGCGTCTCGATTCTAGAGTCAAACTGTCTCATTCGTACAATACTCGGGCCAATCGCCAGAAAAAGATGGATGATCTCAAGGAAGAGAACAAAGAGTTGAGAGAAGAGATCGACACTCTGAAAGAGGATTTGAGGAAGCTTCATAACGACATGCAAGCTCTAGCAGAAGCTCAGATGCAACAACGGACTGTGATCTCAGAGTCCGCGTCAATGCCCATAGTGGAAAAGTCTGATCCTAGGTATAAAATGCCAAAAGATCATCCCCGGGGCATGCCACTGAACTATATCCCGGAAGGATATGTTCCGCCGATAGCTGAGGATCAGGGAATTGCAGCAGGAACTGCTGGGCCTGAAGGTTACAAACTTCGGGAAAGCGAAGATGCCAGGGGCATGACAGCAACTCCTGAAGGTTACAAACTTTGGGAGACACTGAGACTCTCGGCCATAATGACTATACCACCGCCCGTGGTACATACTGTCCCGGAAGGACAGATTCCACAGATACCTTCTGGTGGAAATGATAGCATGTTCGACAAAATGAATGAATTCCAGGAACAATTCCTGGAGATGTAGAAAGAACTACAGGCCCTTCGCGGTCAGGATTTATTTGGAAAGGACGCCGCGGGCCTTTGTTTGGTCCCCAATGTGAAAGTCCCGCACAAATTCCAGGTACCCGACTTTGAAAAGTACAAGGGTAACTCTTTCCCTCAAAGCCATTTGGTGATGTACGCTCGGCGAATGTCAGCTCAGACAAAGAACCAGGAGCTACTAATTCACTACTTTCAGGATAGTTTAACCGGTGCCGCATTAAAATGGTACACGGGCTTAAACCGCACTACGATCGACACGTTCAGAGATCTTGGCGCTGCTTTCGTTCAACAATATAAATACAATTTGGACATGGCACCGGATAGAGATCAGCTCAGATCAATGTCACAAAAGGACAAGGAAACCTTTAAGGAGTACGCTCAGAGATGGCGTGAAATTTCCGCTCAGATCTCTCCACCTCTGGAGGAAAAAGAGATGACAAAGATCTTCTTAAAAACCCTGAGCTCATTTTACTACGATAGAATGGTTTCCAGTGTGCCCAGCGACTTCACCGAAATGGTGGGCATGGGAGTTCGTCTTGAGGAAGCGGTTCGGGAAGGACGTTTAGTTAAAGACACTGGATCATCAAGCAGTACAAAACGATACGGTAGTGCTCTCCCTAAGAAAAAAGACAAAGATATTGGGAATATCTCTCTTGGAAAGTAAAGGCGACGTTACCAACCAGTAGCAGCCGTAACTCCTGCTATCAACCCCACGCCTGTTCCAACGTATCAACCTCAGGTTGCGCAAAGCCAACTGAATCAACAACAATATCAGCAAAAGGCACAACCGCCTCTTCAGGAGGCTCGTCCTCAGTACAACAACAACCGTACAACGCGGCCGCCAAGGTTCGACCCTATACCAATGTTGTACGCAAAACTATTTCCACTCTTACTGGTCAAGGGGCACGTCCAAACCAGGTCTCCTCTTACAGTACCGGAAAATCTGCCTTTTTGGTTCAAAACGGATCAGACTTGTCCTTACCATCAAGGGGGACCAGGGCATAACATAGAAAACTGTCTCAGTTTCAAACCCGATGTGCAAAAAATTGTTAGGAGCGGGGTCTTATCTTTCACAGATACGAATCTGAATGTTCTTACGAACCCGCTGCCTCAACACGAGAAAGCTGCGGTAAATTTGATAGAGGGAGAGTCTAACAAAATCTATCAAATTCATGATGTACTCTTATTAAGGGCCAATCGGGTCAAGATGCATCGCAGACAGAGCAGGTATAGCCATATACCACCTCACAATTATCACCAGTGTGATATCTGCTCTAAAAATAATCAAGGATGTTCTGTGGTGCAATCAGCTCTACAGGAACAATTGGATCTCGGGTGGATCCAAGAGCATCGAGTTCGTGGAGTCAACATGACCTATACGAACTCCAACATCATTCAGAACCACGACATCCGTGCAATGAATGTCAACTTGGTGGCGATGCACTCAAGGCAAAGCCAGTTTCATAATCTGCCACGACATGATTACAATTCCTGTCGAACTTGCTCGGTAAACAAACAGGGATGCTCTTTTGTACAAGAGGCCCTCCAACGTCAGATGGATCTTGGGGGGTTCTAGGACTACCATGATAGAAATCCTTATCAGATCAACATGATTCAAATCTTTGATATTCGTCTGATGAATACCAGCTTGGTGGAATTACACGCCAAGCAAGTCCAACTTGGTCTTCTCACTTTGCATAATTATCAGAACTGTAAAGGATGTTGTGAGAGTAACCAAGGGTGCGCTCTCGTTCAAAGAACTTTACAACACTTGTTAAACCATTGGTGGCTTTCGATCTATCTGGATGAAGACACGTAACAAATCAGTGTGCTTAATGGGAACCCTACTCGGCGTCAAAGTCAGGATGTCCAATCTATGGAAACTGACTTGGTAAGGTTGCACTGCATTCAAAGCGGATGTGGCCAAGTGCCACCACACAACTATGAACGCTGTAGAGTCTGCTCGGAGAATAACCAAGGATGCTACCTTGTGCGGCAAGCTCTTCAAGGTCAGTTGGATCGTAAAGAGATTCACCCATGTCCGAGTTCCGAGCCAATCAACTGGATGCCACACTACTTTGCTGATCAAATCAAAGACGTTGTCATAATCTCTGATCATCAACAGAACAAGGATGTTTGTACCATCATCCCTCTACTGGATGAATCAAAAGTTCCTAGTCAGGAACTGATTAAAGTTACCTACGACAGTCAAAAAAATCAGAAGGCTCATGTAGTTATCTATCTACCAGGACCGTTACCGTATGAATCAGCTAAGGTTATCCCTTACAAATACGGTGCAACAATAATTGAGAATGGGAAGGAAATTCTATTACCCTCTGTCGTGAATATTGCAGACATCAGTCGGGTAATACGGAGTGGTCGAATCTTCAACCGAGGAGTTGGAGAACCTGACAAAGAAAAGGAACTTCTGATAGAAGCTCCTGATCCACCAGTCGGTCAATCCAGTAATCCCGACCTTTCAAAAAACAATGATGAGATGCTGAAACTCATCCAAAGGAGTGAATACAACATTGTTGATCAACTGTTACAAACTCCTTCGAAGATCTCTGTGCTATCACTTTTACTCAGTTCCGAAGCCCACATAGAGGCTCTACATAAAGTCTTAGAGCAGGCCTTTGTGGAACAGGATGTGTCAATACGACAGTTCGATAGCATCATCTCTAACATCACTTCCTGCAACAACTTAGGATTTAGTGATGAGGACTTGCCAGAGGAGGGAAAAAGTCACAACATGGCGCTCAATATCATAGTCAACTGCCAGGATAATGCTTTAGCCAGCGTACTGGTAAACACAGGATCGACCATCAACGTTATGCCGAAGTCCACTTTAATGCGACTATCATTCAAAGGACCACCGATGAGGGTCAGTGAGGTTATCGTCAAAGCTTTTGACGGATCTCGAAAAGCAGTTATCGGCGAAGTAGACCTTCCTATAACTATCGGTCCTCACACTTTCCTAATCACTTTCCAGGTCATGGACGTCCGGGCAGCGTACATCTGTTTATTAGGAAGACCTTGGATACACCAGGCTGGGGCAGTCACTTCGACGCTGCACCAGAAACTGAAGTTTGTCAAGAACGATTAACTCGTCATGGTCTATGGAGAACAAGTCTTGATCGTGAGTAACCTGTCATTATCTATTTGTATAGAACCCGAGGAGGTTGTTGGAACTCACTTTCAAGCACTTTCGGTTAGTAATGAGAATCAATCGGAGAAAGGAACCTCTATTTTCTCATACAAAGATGCTCTCGAGGCAATTGAAAGTAACAATATGAAAGGATGGGGACAACTTGTTATTCCTACTGATAATAAAACAAAGAAGGGTCTTGGTTTTTCTGTGACCTACACCCAGACAACTGCTAACGATGAAACTCTTCATGCCATTCAGAACCTCTTCCATAATGGAGGTTTCCTTCACCCAGTGCCTCAAGCAGTCCATACCATCAACGAGGGAGATCCCTCTGATACAGAGGAAGAGTGGAAGTCCTATCATCAAAAGGACGGTACATGTCTCAGGAAGAAGTGCCTATGCCATTTTGCTATCCCGCATAGAGTCCGAGATTTATACCAAGGTCAGATATCAAAATGATGTATGGAGATTGTGATCCGGAAGGATGCCGTGCTCCACCAAACTCATTAGAGGAGGACCCTCTGATGAAGGACAACTTTGACCAGGACAATTATGGCCCAATGGATGGCCTGCCTATCTGGTAGCCGTACCCAGGAGACTTAGGGCAAGAAAATCAGCTGAGCGTCATTGGAAAAAAATACCTGTGTCCCTACCATGTCATAGGATTAACACTCAGGTCATTCAGGAAATATCCGGCACGACGATGAATTTGCAACGTTCTCCGGACTAGAATTCATCAACTATGCTTTTCCTGAGGTCAACGTCATTGAAAGGGATGACTCATCCAGTTCCACAGAAGTGTGGGACACCTTAGGACAACCGAGTGGAAAATACGACTATATGGTCAAGTACACCGCTCCTGAGAGCTCTCGTATCAGGCTCGAAGACATCCATCCAACTGGATGGGAAGATTTGCCTGAGAACACAAATACTATGCAAAATACAATTGAGGAATCCTCCTACGACAACTCTGCCTGGGAGACAGATTCCAATGATCCTGCTCCACCAGAAATCAGCGTTATTTCTGAAGACAAATCAAGGAAGGTACCAGACTTTGTGATTCACCGAGGAGTTCACCGCCAATGGGTTGCTGTCGATGTTTTGAAGATTGTTCATAAGTCAAAGTAATTGTCGTCTTTATCTTAACCTTTCACCCTGCCCAGGTGAAACAGATGTTTTGATAGGGCTCACTTTCTGTAAATATCCCTCTTCGCATTGGACAAAGCGACTGAGTTTTGTTTTATAGGGCTGTAGTTTCAAGAATCGACTTGTTCATAAATAAAATAATGTCGTTCTGTAATCTCCGCATTAATTGTTGTTTTCTCTTTTCGTTTCTCTTAGAAAATGGTAATCCTAAAAAACAATTCAAAATAAACAAGCAGTTTTTCAAAAAAAAATACACTGCACACACTTGCATTTTCTCTATCTCTTCTAAACACAAATCATACCGTCATGCAGATTGCTTGTTTTAAACCCCGTTGAAACATACGATCCAATGCCTTCTCCCAACTTTGAATTCCCGGTATTTGGGGCTAAAGAAGAAGATGAAGAAGAAATTCCAGAAGAGATTTCCTGATTACTCAGACAAGAGGAAAGGTCCATTGAACCTCACAAAGAGCCGTTGGAAACAGTCAACTTGGGTTCAAAAGAGGAAAGAAAAGAAGTCAAGATTGGGGCACTGCTCAGTCCAACTGTAAAACAAAGTTTGATTAAGCTTCTCAAAGAGTTTCCCAATGTATTCTCTTGGTCCTATCAGGACATGCCAGGGTTGGATACCAGCATCATGGAACATCATCTACTGTTAAGGTCAGAATGTCCGCCAGTAAAACAATGGTTGAGAAGGACTCACCCGGACATGGCCATCAAAATCAAGGAGGAGGTACAAAAACAGATTGACGCGGGTTTCCTCGCCACCTCAGAATAACCTCAATGGTTAGCCAACATAGTACCCATTCCAAAAAAGGATGGAAAGGTCAGAATTTGTGTCGATTACAGAGATCTAAACAAGGCTAGTCCAAAGGATGACTTTCCTTTACCACACATTGACATGCTGGTTGACAGTACAACAAAGTTCAAAGTATTCTCCTTCATGGATGGATTCTCGGGCTATAATCAAATCAAAATGGCCCCGAAAGACATGGAGAAAACTTCCTTCATCACCCCATGGGGTACTTTTTGTTACAAGGTAATGTCGTTCGGTCTGAAAAACGTCGGGGCAACCTATCAAAGGGCCATGACTACTCTGTTTCATGACATGATACATAAGGAAATCGAGGGATATGTCAATGACATGATTTCCAAATCTAAAACAGAAGAGGAGCATGTGATCCACCTGTCAAAACTATTCGAGCGGCTGAGAAAGTACAAACTCCGCTTGAATCCCAATAAGTGCACCTTCTGTGTCCGTTCAGGGAAACTCTTAGGGTTCATCGTCAGCCAGAAAGGAATTGAGGTTGATCCTGACAAGGTCAAGGCCATTCAAGAAATGGATTCTCCGAAAACTGAAAAACAAGTCAGAGGACTCCTGGGATGTTTGAACTACATCTCCAGATTCATATTCCTCATGACCGCGACATGCGCGCCAATTTTCAAATTACTCAAAAAGAACCAGGACTGCGTTTGGATAGAAGACTGTCAAACCGCCTTCAACAGTATTAAGGAATACCTGTTGATCCCACCGATTCTATCACCTCCAGTGGAAGGAAGGTCACTGATCATCTACCTCACAGTCCTAGAGGACTCAATGGGATGTGTACTTGGCCAACAAGATGAAACCAAAAGACAAGAGTCTGCCATCTACTATCTGAGCAAAAAATTCACCGACTGCGAGACTCGGTACACTATGCTTGAGAAAAATTGTTGTGCTCTGGCTTGGGCATCCAAACGTCTTCGCCAATACATGATTCGTCACACTACTTGGTTAATCTCCGGAATGGATCCAATCAAGTATGTCTTTGAAAAGCCTGCTCTCACGGGAAGGATTGCCCGTTGGCAGATGTTGTTATCAGAATACGACATTGAGTACCACGCTCAGAAAGTCGTTAAAGGAAGTGTTTTAGCCGATCATTTGGCTCATCAACCGATTGATGATTAAGAATCAGTCGGGTTTGACTTCCCAGACGAAGATGTCATGTATCTAAAAATGAAAGATTGCGATGGACCACTACCCAGTGAAGGGCCAGAACCAGGTTCCCAATGGGGACTAATTTTTTACGGAGCCGTTAATCATTACAGAAATGGAATTGGGTCAATCATTGTAACACCTCAGGGTACCCACATTCCTCTCACCGCCCGACTGACATTCAAGTGCACAAACAACGAGGTCGAATACGAAGCTTGTATCATGGGTCTCGAAGAAGCGATCAACTTAAGGATCAAAAACTTGGATGTATATGGAGACTCAGCTCTGGTCATCAATTAGATCAAAGGAGATTGGAACACATACCAATCCGGATTGATTCCTTACAAAGATTACGCGAGAAGGTTGTTACCATTCTTTAACCGAATCGAGTTTCATCACATCCCTCGTGAAGAGAATCACATGGATGATGCATTAGCCACTCTCTCATCCATGATTAGTGTAGGTCAATGGAACGACTTACCTAAGATTGACATAATGCGCCTTGAGCGGCCCACTTACATCTTCACGACTGAAGCAGTCATAGACGACAAACCTTGGTATCACGATATCAAATGCTTCCTTCAGAAACAAGAGTACCCTCCTGGGGCATCCAGGAAAGACAGAGAAACCCTTAGAAGACTAGCAGGCATCTTCTTTCTGAGTGGTGATACACTCTATAAGAGAAACTTTGACATTGTCTTGCTCCGATGCGTAGACAGACTAGAAGCAGACATGCTGATAAAAGAAATTGATGAAGGATCCTTTGGCACTCATGCCAACAGACACACAATGGCGAGAAAAATTCTGAGAGCAGGGTACTACTGGTTGACCATGGAATTTGACTGATACAAGTACATGAGGAGATGTCACAAGTGTCAGATATACTCCGACAAAATCCATGTACCGCCAACCATCTCAAAGTTCTTTCTTCCCCATGGCCTTTTTCTATATGGGGAATCGACATGATTGGCATGATTGAACCTAAGGCTTCGAACGGACATCAGTTCATCCTAGTAGCCATTGGCTACTTCACCAAGTGGGTCGAAGCAGCGTCATACGCTAATGTAACCCGACAAGTGGTGGTCCAATTTATCAAATACAGTATTATCTGCCGTTATGGTGTTCCGAACCAGATCATTACTGATAATGGATCCAACTTGAACAATAAGATGACGAAAGAGTTGTGCGTTGAGTTCAAGATCGAACACCATAACTCATCTCCCTACCGACCCAAGATGAACGGAGCGGTAGAAGCGGCTAACAAGAACATAAAGAAGATTGTTCAAAAGATGATTGTAACCTACAAAGATTGGCATGAGATGCTACCCTTTGCTCTTCACGGTTATCGCACATCCCTCCGCACTTCAACAGGGGCAACCCCTTTCTCTCTAGTGTATGGCATGGAAACAGTGCTCCCCATAGAAGTAGAGATCCCATCAATCCGGGTATTGATGGAAGCTAAGCTTACAGAAGCTGAATGGTGTCAAAGTCGACACGACGAACTGAATCTGATCAAAGAAAAGAGAATAGTTGCACTATGCCATGGTCAGTTGTATCAGCAAATAATGAAGAAGGCGTTCCACAAAAAGGTCCGACCTCGCGTCTTCAGGAAAAGAGACCTCGTGTTCAAAAAGATACAATCATTTCTCACTGATTCCCGGGGCAAATGGACTCCGAATTATGACGGCCCCTATGTGGTCAGGAAATCTTTCTCAGGCGGTGCCTTGAGACTCGCAACCATGGATGGAGAGGAATTTTCCTACCCCACAAAGGTTGACATAGTCAAGAAATACTTCGCCTAAACCAAAAAAAAAACGTCTCGGTGGATTGAAAACCCGAAAGGGCGGTTCAGGAAAAAATTAGAGACAAAATAAAAAAAAATCATCCCGGTGGATTGGAAACATCATAGTACAATCCAGGCAAAAATTAGGGATATTGGTAAGTAACTATGTCTAACAGAGGCAAGTCCCTCAGTAGCAGTTACATCATACATCGAAGGAAATCTCGATCAAGGTCATCTTCGACAGAAGCTCAGGATTTCCAGAATTCAAAGTTGGTAGAAGGATAGCGGTCGCCATGTTTCAATGTAGCCCTTTATCCTGTAAGTTACCATTTTCTAAACTTTGTATATACTCTATGGAATCACGCGTTTGGCTGATTTCCATCCTATCAATAAAATTTGAGCCCTCGTGCTTTTGTTTGCAATTCTCATTTGTTTTAGCTTTATAGAACGACATTTTAACATGATCAACGATTCTTGAAACTAAACAAAAATGAATTTACTTGTCAAACTTTTTCAGTTTTTAAATAAAGATGGAAATTTCTTTTGACTGTTGAACATCGAAAGAACATCGATCGCTTCTCCAGAAGTAATCGAACCTCGAAGTGCAGAATCAAAGTACTCCTTCTAAACCAGTGCGCCTGAATGAAGGATTAGCTATATCAGATGCGAGTATTCCATCTGACATCCTCGGCAGAGTTCTTATCTCCTAAGCCCGACCAACTGTTTCTCCCACGGGGACTATCTCTCCAAAGCAAGGCATAATTGCTATTTTAAACCCAGTGGTACCTCTTCGTCCCCCGTAGTGGCCGAGTATCCAGTCGTGTTCATCTATTAGTCTGTATGTCACGTCAGTTTTGTCAGCATATACATACATACATCATGCATTATTGATTTACATTCACATTCATATTGCATCACTATCACTCTGGTCAGTCTTATCCCCAAGTGATAAAAGTCCTCTTGTCAATTGAGTTGTCAGTTCTTTCCTCGTCAGGAAGTGAACCATCTAAGAAATCTCTCTCCAGTTTATCTTTGGATTAGAGACGGTCTTCGACCACTTTGATAACTTGAACCTCTTAAAAACAAGAAGACCTTCGACAAATGTCCCTCTTCACCATTGAAGATGATATCTTCACTTTCCCGGATTAATGAAAATCCCCAGAGAAAGCCTCTTAATCTGAGATTCGGCAATGCAACCGTTTTTCTCCGAAAAATCCGCTGACAAAAAGGTCATCAGCACCTCAAAATTGGATCACATCGTATGACATTTCTCCGAGAAGATCCCTAGAAAAGTATGATGAAATACCCCAAGTAGAAACAGTCACTCAAGGGACTCGTTTTCCCCAGTAGAATTAACAAATGGCATCTCCAATAGAGAAGTTTGTACACCTCTACAGCTCAGACGACTGGGTTCCCCAGTAACTCTAACATCAGATCTTTTTCCATCAAATGGCATCTCCCCAGGAAAATTCGACGAGAAGTTTAAGGAAAATCGCTACGAACAGCGTCCCTTGTCAAGAAGTTTATTGACAAAAGAAACTGAGACCAGTTCCTTGGTAGGAAACCAGGATCGAGGGGAAGTTTATTTTAGAAACTAAGCCCAGTTCCTTGGTAGGAAACCAGGATCGAGGGGAAGTTTATTTCAGAGACTAAGACCAGTTCCTTGGTAGGAAACCAGGATCAAGGGGAAGTTTGCCTTTTCTAAGTATCATTGCTTAGCAAAATAAGATGAATGTGTAAGCCACCATTCATAACCGCCATCAAAATTTCGGGTATTCCGATATTTAAACCTCTTGCACCCCGAATGCCCGAATGCCCGAATACCTTCGCCATTCACACCTTCTGGTCCAAGAAGTTTAAATAGGGGCATTTGTCATACCCCAAATTTTGACCACTAAGATTCCCCTTCATTGTGCAAATCATCATCACAATATGGGTGTATCATTATGCCTCATTAGTCTCCCCAAAGATGGGTGAGCATCCACTACAATCAAAATTAGGGTTTCAAGCCCTCTCAGAGTTCTTAGACAAATGATCAATCAAGGAATGACATGATCTTCAACTTGTCTAGCCTCTCAAACATCCCCAATGGATCAAGAGGAATCCCACATCAAGGATCATGCACAAGACTGCAACATTCCAAGTGGATTAAGCCTCAAGATCGCCAGTGTCACCAAATTAGGGTTTTGGTCGACCAGGGCCTCCAGATGGAAATCTTCCTCTGGGCATTAGCCAATGCTTCAAAGCATAACCTAAGATGCTCTAAGGGACATCATGAACCCAATCATCAAGTCAATTTAACCTCAGGGGATGCATTCACAAAAAATCAGGAATTAGGGTTTGTTAACCTAATTCACCCCTAAGTTGACTTTTGGGACAAAACATGAGCCAAGACTTCAAGAGAGGATTTGAGGGTCTCAAATACACCACATTGATCCATTTGCAACAATGGATTAATCCAAGAAGGTTGAGCAACAAGTTTCAATTTCATCAGAACCACAATTAGGGTTTTGCGGGAAAAGTCAACTGTGCCTTTGACTTTTGACCCAGGCATGCTCCCAAACCTTGGGAAATGATTCAATACACCCTATAATACCAATGAAATCAATCCATCAAGTTTGATTTAGGTCAAGGACTTCGCGCAGTATGAAGTTCATCTGACAAAAAGTCAACTATGCACAAAAGTCAACTTTGACTTTTTGAGATTTTTCACAATTATGGTTCTTTTACCCTAAAATGATGTTAATGTGTGATTGGGATCATCATTCATCAAGAAAAATTGAGAAAAGTGGGATAACTTGTAAAAGGGGTAACCATAAAAACTTATAAATTTTTCTAAGTTATGGAACAAAGTGGCTAGGGTACCAACTTTGGAGGATCATATCTCCTAAACCATACGGCCATTTTTCCCCATTCAAAGCTGGATTTGTAGCTCTCATGGCCCTCTACAAAAGCCTTAACTACACCTCACTCCAATTCATCATGGATTTTGAGTTATGAATGAGTCAAAATGGCTGAAAACATGAAATGTCATTTTTGCCAACACTTATTGAAAATTTCACTAAGTCAGAATCTGCCTTCACTTTTTTCCAAATGTAGGGGCATTTTTCACTTGGATCTAAAAGGTATCAAAACAAACTATGATCACACATATGTTGTATCATATGAGAGCTTTCCAAAATGGCCAATAACTTCACCAAACTCAATATGAGCAAGAAGTTATGACAATGGCAATATGCCTTTCTGCAACTGTCATAACAAGGCAGATTTGGGAGTTTTGCTCGATTTGCTCAAAATTTGCAAAGGGCAAGCAAGTCTATCCATCTGAACACCTCAATGGGAGACCAAGGAGGAATAAACACTGATCCATAAGCCTCCAAAGTCTTTGGAACCAAAAGTAGCATGCCAAACCTAAAAATCCCTAAAGAGGGGACAAGGCTCCAATTTTGTTTTGGAGCATTCAATGGATGTACCAAGGTGGCATAGACTGAGCCTCTTCCAACTGAATTCAGTCAAGACATATTAAAGACCAAGGGAACTAGTAGCCTGTGCCCTAACCTCTAGTCAATGGCTAGAGGAGACTTGGATTCCCATTGATCAACATTGGCTAAACCTCTGCTGCAGTTGCCATTCACTGTTGCAGCCAAAACAAACTTGCTCTACTATAAATAGAGCTCATTTGTGATCAGTTTGAGGGCACCAAAGCCATCAAACAGATGCTTTATTCAAAATCACCTTCTCACATCCAAATTTGCCTTCCAAAGCTAGTCACGATCGGGTTTTGAGTTTGAGAGAAATTCCAACCAAACCAATCACACAGACACCTCATAAACATCATATAGAGGTGATTCAAACACTCACAAGTGACCTGAAACACCAAAGTCTCAAAGTCACATCTCAAAAACTCAAAATTGGACTTTTGTGCATTTTTCAAGCCATGTTTTAATTCAGTCACTTTCCAAACCAGATAAGACCTCAAACACACTCTAAATATCATCCTTGAACTGTCCCAAATGGTTCCACGCATCTGTAACACCATTTGAGAGAGTTGTTATTTTGGCCATTTTTGCCCCTTTTGCAAGAAAGAGCTCAAACTTGTTCCTGAGGTTTCCAGCTGATTCCAACCATCCTAAAAGCTTCTAAGAGATCATTTGAGGGTGTCCAAAGCATTAAATCATTTCTAGAACAAAGCCCTTGGCAGATTGCACAAAAGCTCCAAAAAGGGGTAAGCACCACAACTTGAATTCTCTGAATCATGTTTTCCTTTAATGTCCACTGACCATGCATCTCTTATACATGTTATATGTGTTGTGTTTACACCAATTTATCATATAATTCATACCTGTACCAAGAGATAGCACAGAAAATGCAAATCATGGCCTATTTCAAAACCACTATCAGGTTTTTCAATAGGAGCATGATCTGAAAAAAAAAACCAACACCATTGGATTCTTTGTGAAATTCTAGGCAGGATAGTACTAAATTTTGTCCAAATCCATGGAGAAATGAGAAAGTTATGGCCTTCACGTTTCTAACCAAAATCTTGCCTTGCCTTGCCTTGGGCCAGGGAAAAAACAAGGCAAGCCTTGTATATTTGTAGTTGTGTTTCAATTAACGGATGTATCACCACCCCAGTGGTAAGGCGCGCGCCCTGTACACAAGAGGTCTGGGGTTTGAATCCCCCTCGCCCCAGATCCTCTTTTTTACCACTTTTTTTCATATTTTTCATATTATTTTTAATGATTTGAAAAATTAATAACTCCCTCAATTTTAATTATTTTTTATTGGTTATTTTTGCAAAAAATACAAAAATGTTGAAATATTTTATCCCACAAAAAAATCAAATTTGTATTATTTATTTAATATAATTAGTATTTTTGTGAATAAATTCATTTTTAATTGTTTTTAAACATTTAAAAGTGAATATTTACCTTGAAAATCAAAACCAAATGAGTTTTAATTCATCTTGTGATTAAAACCTCATTTTTCAAACCTTAAACAAAAATCACAAGTGGTTTATTCAAACTTATTTGGTATTTTTTATCATTTTATTGATTTTCTTTAAATATTTACTTTTAAAGGAAAACAAATTTAGGGTTTCTTTGATTTTCACCCTCACAAACCTTTTTCAATCACCTTTGGGCCTCTAATAGAGTGTAAGACTCATCCCTTGTAAATAAAACCTTTTTGGGCCTCAATGCATTGTATAAGACCCAGTACGTTAAAGAAATCTCGGCGCGATCGTCATTTTTTAAACAAAATCATCTGGGCCTCTCCTTGAGTTGTAAGCCCCATCTTTTCTTTTAAAATCACCTTTGGGCCTCTAATAGAGGGTAAGACCCAAACCCCATTTTTTAACCAAAACTTTTGGGCCTCGATGCGTTGTATAATACGTTAAAGAAACCTCGGTGTGATCGCCAGTTCAAAAATCAAGTCATCTGGGCCTACCCTCGTGTTATAAGCCACATTCCTTTTCTTTAAAACAACTTGGGCCTCTTGAGAGAGTGTAAGACCCATCCCTTTGTACAGAAAACCTTTTTGGGCCTCAGTCACTTGTATAAGTCCCTGTACAATTTCAAAATAACAGTGCAATCACTGATAAAACCTTGGGCATCTCCTTGAGCTGTAAGCCCCAACAATCTTTTCAAAGTACTTTCTCCTTTAATTTAGAATATAATATTGTTATCATAGCTTACTTTGTTGAACAAACTAACAAAACAGCATGGAAGCTCTACAACTAAGTAAGTGTTTACCCGCTTTCTTTATTCGCTTTCATATGTATATAACTGTATTGTGGGGCTGCTCACTGTAAGTCTTCTTTCACATCCTTTTATATACTTGTCAAATAACAACTGTGTGATACTAGTATAGTTATTTAGAGTTTTCCCCGGCAACTACGTCTAGCACTAGGTAAAGCCCTGTTGGTCACTCTTAAATACAAACAAAACTAGATCCCCATAGGATTTCCAGATACAGTCTTCCCTCCTCTTGGGGTTAAACAATATGGAGACGTGAATGACAGCATTCTCGGTGAACCCTTTCTCAGACTGTCACCCCTAGAAATTGTCAAAGAAACTCTAACTCCCCAGAGATGATCTTTTCTCCGTGAATGGAATCTCTTGAGTTTCTTCCAAATTCTTGGACTTTCCTTGCTTGATCTATTCTCGGTGAATGGCATGTCTTGAACTTCTCGGGGTTTGGGGACCCACGGGCTTCTTAAAAGGATCCCCGCCTCCTCTTGGGCATTGTACAAGGACCCTTCAACTTCTTAAAAGCTCTCATGCCTTCTCTTGGGCTTAGTACAAGGACCCAGAGACCTCTACAGGTATAGGAATAGAACCTAGTCATTAATTTGCTAGAGCTGTCTTTCTGAGTCAAGTGTCAGACCAATTAATGGGTTGACCTTCATCCCTTAACATACCAGCTTTCTATTGCGCATCATTCAAAGATCATTCACTATCTAAGAATCGATTTCTCACAACACCAGTAGACTTGGACAGTCTCAATACCCTTTGGATTTCCTATTTCCTCAAAGAACAGGAAATAACCCTGATCCTCTGATCAGTACCAAAGCATAACCTTACCTTTAATCTTTCCAAGCATGGGTCAATTTTTATAAACTCACAGAAATTCTCACCTAAGAAAAGAACTCAACTGTCACAATACAGTAAAAATCCTAACTCAGACCATTTTACTATCATCAACCCATCGGAGACTCATGGTACATGACATCCTTCATAAGAACTGATTTTTTCTTTTATCCAACATACTGGACGTGTCATTAAACTGAAACAGTCACCAGCATAGATAGCCTCCTCTTGGGCTTTGTACAATGATTCTCCCCAGCGGAGCTAACCTTTCCACACTCTCTTGTTGAGTATAAAAGACTCTCTTGTTGAGTCAAAAACTTTTAGCCTCCATCTCGGGGTTCATACGAGATAGAAAACACTCTCTTGTTGAGTATAAAATACTCTCTTGTTGAGTCAAACAATTTTGCCTCCATCTCGGGCTTCATACGAGATATAAAAACACTCTCTTGTTGAGTATAAAAGACTCTCTTGTTGTGTCAAACACTTTTAGCCTCCGTCTTGGGCTTCATACAAGGCATAGCAAAAAACTCTCTTGTTGAGTATAAAAGACCCTCTTGTTGAGTCAATCACCTGTCAAATAGACTCTCTTGTTGAGTCACTTCCCTTTTAGCCTCCATCTCGGGCTTCGTACAAGACATATAAAAACACCCTCTTGTTGGGTCAATAGCCTCCTCTTAGGCTTTGTATAAAGAAAACCCCGGTTGAGTCAATCGACCTTTTAGCATCAAAGTCATGCCTTGCTCACAACATACAAACATCAACACCTCCTCTTTAGAGATGACAAATTCTCTCTCATCCAACCCTTCAGCTTCACATATTAGGCTTTGAACAAGATACAAACCACCTTTAGCTTCATGTCTTGGGCTTTGACCAAGACACCAAAACAACCTCTTTTCCTCCCATAGAATAGGAGGAACTACGATCGCTCTGATTTCCCTGTTTCATCAAACGGGAATACGTAGGCATAAGATTGAAAAAATCTTAGCGAGCATACTAATCAAAAACCCAAAATCCAGTATCTCCACCAAATCAACCCAAAAGCATCAAATCTAAACACATTACGAAAAACCTCATAAATAATCCAGACACTGTGTTCTTAACAAAATAACCAAAGATTGGGCCCCACATCCACATAGCATCTGTAACCTAACAGACTGCTGTTCAAACTCAGTATGCAAGCAGGGTTAATTGGAGACATCTATTTCCCTTCCTTAATCATCCTAATAGGATAAAAAATGAATCGAACTGTAGTACCCAAGCGATAGTGACTCAGGACCACAAAAATCGCGCTACAAATACCTCTTCTCCTGTTGAACTTTGTTGAGAGTAACCTGAAGTTTTTCTGTATCAGACAAAAAGTAAAGGAAGAGGTCCCTTAACGGAAGAACTTCTTGACGAGGGTAAGGCATCCTTAGCTTGAGAGCTTTAGTTTGTACCCAGTGGAGATAAGGCTCCACCGAGACACAATCTGGCTTTTCTAGAGACTCTCTTCCTTTCCTGTGAACATGTTTCCAGGCATACACTATTTCTGTATTTAGTGCCCTGTCATTTTCTCCTTCCTTGAAGAAAAGACCTTCCAGATGAGCATTACGCGGGACATGCCTAAACGGGTATCCAAATTAACGACGAACCAAAACTGGATGATAATTGATTCCTCCTTTAATTCCTATGAGGGGTACATTTGGGAAATTTCCACAACGGTCAATGATCCTGATCCTGTCATAGATTTGATTGTACCAATCGATGTCAGAGTTGGTAAGATACATGATTCTCTGCGACCAACGTAAAGTATTTTTTTGATCCCAAAATGCCGCAGACTTGGGTAAGTGAGAAATGAACCATTTGTATAGCAGGGGTACACAACATGTGATCATTCCTCCACTGTACAAATTCCTTAAGTGTACAGAATGATAAGCATCTGCGAGCAGGGTCGGTACAGGGTTTCCAATCAGAAAAATCTTAATGGCATTGATGTCTACAAAGTTATCGATGTTGGGAAACAAAAATAACCCTTAGGTGAGTAAAACAAAGATGCTTTCGAAAGAGGCCACGTTCCCTATACTAGCAAAGTACAGAGCTTTCTTTATCAAGAACTGGGCTGGCAAACCCTAGATGCCACCCTTAATGATCATATGAGTCCTGACTTCTGACTCGTCAAAATAGATTGCTCTTGCAATGGTTTGATCCTTTGGACTTTCTTCCAGTCCAGAAAAGGGAGCTTGATAAGTAATATGTAAATCAGTCAGGTGAGAGTACTCCTCCAGTGTTGGTGCGAGCTGATAATCCGGGAATGTGAAACATTGATAAATTGGATCGTAGAACTCGATTAGTGTGGACAGGATTCCTTCGATTACATGGACCCTTAACAGAGACAGTAGTCCTCCATACTTAGCTCTGAAAGCCTCAGGGTTGGTTATCATCCTCGCCAGACCTCTTAAATCCTCTAGTTTTGGAACCTTGAAGGTGTACTTGTGAGTCCTCCTTCTACCGAAATCCATTAGCAATCTCTTTATCTGACATTTTCAATCATTGTCTTAGTTTAATTTGAAAAAGAGAGACTAGAAGAGAAGATTTTTCTTTGTTTCTTTAATGTTTTTTAATGAAATGAATGCATGAATGCAGCACACAAAAACATAGAAAAACATGGGGTCAAAGGGTCGGTGTCATGAAGTCAAGGCTCTACCCATCCCCAAAGGTTTATACTGGTGATTTTTTGTACCTGTCCTCAAAATCACGGACCCTTCTTTGGATAACATCAGCAAGCGGATCGCCAGTGAGCTGTAGTATCTTAGAGTAGTCTCAAATGAGGGTAGTATCGCGTGACAACTATTTCCGATAGCTTCCGCACTACAAAATGGTTTCAGTCTACTAAAATCCCCAGCTTCTCGGATAACCCAATGGAACAATCAGCTTTCAACAATCGAAGTCGTATAGGCATTGAATCCGCAAAGGGCATCTCCACTGATTTGATGGTCGACCGGGACCTCTTATCTGGGATTCACTCCCCATACGATTACCCGTATAATTCCATCACTTATCTTAGTTGTATACTCAATCTTTCCAGATGCGGCATCACACGCATTCCCATTAGCAGAAAAATAAACAAGGATATCAATTAGGAATAGCAGTATATATATTTGTCCTAACATCCTATACCTCTAGCCTTATGATCCTATACAGACAATGACTCCCCAGCAGAGTCATCATTTCTATGGTACCGGGTGAATTTAAGGCTTTCTACCTATGATTGTAAGAAAGGATACATCTCCCATTGTGGTTGCCATTTTTGTGGTTTCAAATCACTATCGCTTTGGTACTACAGTTCGATTCATTTTTTATCCTGTGAAGCTGATTAAGGAAGGGAAATAGATGTCTCCAATTAACCCTGCTTGCATACTAAAGTTAAACAGTCAAAACTGTTGGTTTACATATGCTATAAAAAAGGGGGGTCTGTCTTAGGTTATTTTCTTAAAAACAATGTCTAGACTATTTTCTAGGTTTCTGGTAAGGTGCTAGGTCTGATGCTTTGGGATGTATGAAGGTACGGGATTTTGGGTTTTTGATTAGTATGCTCGCTAAGATTTTTGCAATCTTATGCCTACGTATTCCCATTTAACGAAACAAGGGAAATCAGAGCGATCGTAGTTCCTCCTATTCTATGGAAGGAAAAAGGTTGTTTTGGTGTCTTGTTCAAAGCCCAAGACATGAAGCTAAAGGTGGTTTGTATCTTGTTCAAAGCCAAAGATCTGAAGCTGAAGGGTTATTTGTATCTTGTTCAAAGCCCAAATTGTGAAGCTAAAGGTTTGACTGAGAGAGAATTTGTCATCTCTAAAGAGGGATTGTTGATTTTCATGTGCTTTGATCAAGGCACAAGTTTGATGCTAAAAGGTTGATTGACTCAACCGGGGATTTCTTTATACAAAGCCTAAGAGGAGGCTAGAAGTTTGACTTTTCCGGGAAAAATGTTCTTTTTGTCTTGTACAACGCCCAAGATTGAGGCTAAAAGGGATTTTGACTCCGTTGGGGAGAATGTATCTTGTATAAAGCCCAAGATGGAGGCTGAAATGGTTTGACTCAATAAGAGAGTGCTTGTATGTGTCTTGTACAAAGCCCGAGACGGAGGCTAAAAGAGTTGACTCAACAAGAGTGTCTTGAACAGGTGATTGACTCAACAAGAGAGTCTGAAGATTGATTGACTCAACAAGAGAGCCTTTTATACTCAGCAAGAGAGTGATTTGCTATCCCGTACGAAGCTCGAGATTGAGGCTAAAAGGAGATTGACTCAACAAGAGAGTCTTTTATACTCAACAAGAGAGTGTTTTGCTGTCTCGTACGAAGCCCGAGATTGAGGCTAAAAAGGGATTGACTCAACAAGAGAGTGTTTTATACTTAACAAGAGAGTGTTTTATATGTCTTGTACGGAGCCCAAAACGGAGGCTAAAAAGGGTTTAACTCAACAAGAGAGTCTTTTATACTCAACAAGAGCGTGTTTTATACGTCTTGTACGAAGCCCAAGACGGAGGCTAAAAAGGGGTTGACTCAACAAGAGAGTCTGAAAAGGTTACCTCCGCTAGGGAGAATCATTTGTACAAAGCCCAAGAGGAGGCTGACTTATTGCTGAGGATTATTGAGATCCTGACGCAGGTTCAAGGGTGGGGAATTCTCATGAGAGAGACCAGGTTTCTGCTGGAGATTGATCCAGAGTGATCGGTGTTTTTTTCTATGTTTGAAAGGAACTTGAGAATGTCTTTGAGACTCAAGGAGTTTAGACTGTCCAAGTCTAAAGTTTTATCTTTTGTACGATGCCGAAGAGGAGGCGTGGGCATTAAGGGATGAGTATCAACCCTACAACGGTTGGAGTTTTGACGCTGGAAAGACTGCTCTAGCAAAGGATGATTAAGTTTTGTCCTATACCTTTAAGAGGTCGTCAGGGTCCTTGTATTAAGTCCAAGAGAAGGCATGAGAACTTCTAAGAAGCTGAAGGGTCCTTGTACAATGCCCAAGAGGAGGCGGGGATGCTTTTAAGAATCTTGTGGGTCTCCAAACCAAGAGAAATTCAAGAAATGCAATTCACAGAGAAGAGATCATTCCAGGAAAGTTCGAGAATTTGGAAGAAACTCAAGAGATGCCATTCACGGAGAAAAGATCATCTCTGGGGAGTTAGAGTTTCTTTGACAATTTCTAGGGGTGACAGTCTGAGAAAAGGTTCACCGAGAATACTGCCTTTCTCTTTGTTCCATATTGTTTAACCCCAAGAGGAGGAAAGACTGTATCTGGAATTCTAAGGGGGATCTAGTTTTGTTTGTATTTAAGAGTGACCAACATGGCTTTACCTAGTGCTAGACGTAGTTACCGGGGAAAACTCTAAATAATTATACTAGTATTACACAGTGGATATGTGACAAGTATATAAAAGGATGTGAAAGAAGACTTACAGTGAAGCAGCCCCACAATACAGTTATATATAAGAAAGCGGTAACTGAAAGCGGATAAACACTTACCCGTTGTAGAGCTTCCATGCTGTTTGGTTAGTTGTTCAACAAAGAAATTAAAGAAAGTTTTAATGACAACATATATTTTAATTCAAAATCAAAGGAGAATGTGCTTTGAAAAGATTGTTGGGGGCCTACAGCTCAAGGAGAGGCCCAAGTTTCGACGATGATCGCACCGTTGTTCTAAAAAATGTACAGAGGGACTTATACAATATGTGAGGCCTAAAATTGTTATCATGTACAACGGGATGGGTCTTATTCTCTATTAGAGGCCCAAAAAGGTTTGTTGGAAAACGGCGATCGTGTCGAGGTTTTCTTTTAACGCATAGGGACTTATACAATATCTGAGGCCCAAAATGGTTTTGGTTAAAAAGGGGATTGGGTCTTACACTCTATTAGAGGGCCAAAGATTTATTTTTGTACAAGTGATGGGGCTTACAGCTCAAGGAGAGGCCCAGGGTTTTTGTTTAAAAAGGGCGACGATCGTGCCGAACTTTTTTGACGGTATCAGGACTTATACAATACACTGAGGCCCAAAATGGTTTTCATTTATGAAAGGATGTGACTTACACTCTCTCAAGAGGCCCAAAGAGTTATTCAAAGAAAAGAAATGGGACTTACAACACGAGGGTAGGCCCAGATGGTTCTCGTTTTGAAATGGCGATTGCGCCGAGATTTTTGAAATCGCAGTGGGTCTTATACAATAACTGAGGCCCAAATTATTTTGGTTTCAAAAAGGATTGGGTCTTACACTCTATTAGAGGCCCAAAGAGTTTGAAAAATGATTTGTTTAGGGTGATTAAGATCAAAACCCTAAATTAATTTCAAAATGCATTTTAATTAAATAAGAATTTAATTAAAATGATCAAAATTATTAAACATATTGTGAAAAACAAGTTGTGATCTTGGATTAATGTTTGAAAAATCATGTTTATATCCACAAAATTATTGGAAACCAATTAAATTTGGAAAATCAAAGAGGAAAAAATATTTTAAATGTTAAATAAACAAATAAAAGATTAATTATTTGCAAAAATATCAAGTATATGAAATAAATAATATTTTTGGGAATTTTTGGTAATATAAAATATTTTAACATTTTTGTGAATTATTAAAAAAAGAATCAACTCAAAATCATTAAAACTCAAAGAGAAATTAATTTTTTAATCAATTAAACAAAATCACAAAAGTCAAATATTCAAATATTCAAAAAATGGCGCCAAGAACACACCAAGAACACGCGCCACCCCTCTGTTTCTGCAGATTTTCATTTTCTCACCAATCTCACTTAATACTTGATGAAATCACACAATCCACATATCAATCTACTCGTTTTCACCTCACGATCATGGCCATGGTCTTTAATTTCATTTATTTTAAGCATGGAATAAGAAATCCAGACAAAACCTCAAGAACCCTAAATTCTGCATGAAGGTTGAGAATTTTGATACACGATTCAAACAAAGCAATTAATTTAGGGGAAACATTCTATGCATGATTATGAACATTTGGAAAAAGTATTGTGCAAGGAAATATGCATAGATTAAGAGATGACCAAGTTTAGGCTTACTTGAAGGTCGTGACAGTAAGAGCAAAGTGATTTTTGAGTTGGAGGTGTTACAGATGAGTTGTGATGATCTGAACAGCTTCCCTACACCATATGGAGTGTGTTTGAATGCCTGGACTTGATTGGAAATGGCTGGATCACTTCATGGCATCTCAACTGCAACTTGGTTAAAACCTTGAGCAATTGGCTGGTGATTCTGAGAAATCAGTGTTCCAGTTGTGGTTTAAGTGTTTGGATCACTTATATATAATGTTTATGAGGTGTGTGTGTGTGTGTGATTGGTTTGGTTGGAATGGCTCTCAAACTCAAAACCCGATAGTGACTTGCTTTGGAAGGCAATTTTGGAGTGAAAGAAGAGATTTTGGGGAAAGCATCAGTTTGATGGCTTTGGTGTACTTAAACTGAGCACAAATGAGCTCTATTTATGGTAGAGAAAGTTTGTTTTGGCTGCAATAGTGAATGGCAACTGCTGCAGAGGTTTGGCATGCTATTTTTAGTTCCAAAGACTTGGGAGACTTATTGATCAGTGTTTGCCCCTCCTTGGTCTCTCCCTGAGGTGTTCAGATGGATAAACTTGTTTGTCATTTGCACAAATTGCTCAAATCGAGCAAAATACACAAATCTGCCTTGTTATAACAGTTGCAGTAAGGCATATTGCCACTATCATAACTCTTAGCTCAGATGGGATTTGATGGATTTCTTGGCCATTTTGGAAAGCTCTCATATGATACAACACATGTGTGATCATAGTTTGTCTTGACACTTTTTTGATCTAAGTGAAAAATGCCCCTACATTTTGAAAAAAGTGAAACAGATTCTGACTTAGTGAAAATTTCACTAAGTGTTGGAAAAAGTGACATTTCATGTTTTCGGCCATTTTGGTCCAACCATAACTCAAAATCTATGATGAATTGGAATGAGGTGTAGTTGACACTTTTAAAGTATGCCATGAGACCTACAAATCCATCTTTGGATCAGCCCAAATGGTTGCTTGGATCTCAAGTTATGATCCTTGGAAGTTAGTACCCTAGTCACTTTGTTCCATAACTTAGAAAATTTCTAAGTTTTTTATGGTTACCCCTTTTACAAGTTATCCTACTTTTCTTGATTTTTCTTGATGAATGATGATTTCAATCACACATTAACATCATTTTAGGGTTAGGGAACCATAATTGATCAAAAAATCAAAAAGTCAAACTTTGACTTTTGGGCACAGTTGACTTTTTATCAGATGAATTCCAAACTGTGCGATCCTCTATGAAATCAAGTCCTTGACCTAAATCAAACTTGATGGATTGATTTCATAGGTGTTATAGGGTGTATTGAATCATATCCCAAGGTTTGGGAGCATGTCTTGGTCAAAAGTCAAAGGTACAGTTGACTTTTTCCGCGAAACCCTAACTGTGGTTCTGATGAACTTGAAACTTGTGAATCAAGCTTCTTTGATCAATCCATTGTTGCAAATGGATAAATTTGGTTTATTAGGGTCCCTCAAATCATATCTTGAGGTCTTGGCTCATGCTTTGTCCCAAAAGTCCACTTAGGGGTGAATTAGGTCAAGAAACCCTAATTCCTGATTTTTTATGAATGCATCCCCTGAGGCTAAATTGACTTGATGATTGGGTTCATGATGTCCCTTGGAGTATCTTAGGTTGTGCTTTGAAGCATTGGCTCATGCCTAGAGGAAAAATTCCATCTGGAGGCCTTGGTCGACCAAAACCCTAATTTGGTGACCCTGGCGATCTTAAGGCTTGATCCACCTGGAATGCAGCAACCTTGTGCTTGATTCTTGAAGTGGGAGTCCTCTTGATCCTTTGTGGATGTTTGAGAGGTTTAGACAAGTTGAGGATCATGTCATTTCTTTATTGATACTTTTCCTAAAAGCTATGAGAGGGCTTGAAACCCTAAGTCTGATTGTAGTGAGTGCTCAACAACCTTTGAGGAGATTGATGAGGCACAAAGGTACATCCATTTGTGCTGATGATTTGCACAATGATGGAAAATCTTAGTGGTCAAAATTTTGGGTATGACAGTTCGATCCCACTTGGAGATGTGTGATTACCAAATTCTATCTCAACTATGCTTATCCAATGTGATCGCAAGTGGTTTGTTTGATGCTGATTGAAAAATAAAGTTATCACAGTTAGTATAAAACAAGACTAGGAATTATGATTCGCCCATTTGGAATAACCTCTAAGATTTGTGTATGTTTTGAATTACGAGAAGTTATAAGAAATTTTTATAGAAAACAAGATAAATATGTGTGTTACCCACTCTCATGGCATGCCCATCTAAACGTGTTTCAGGCACAACTAAGTAAATCAATCAAGAGCGCTACATCTTGTCATGTGATGGTGCATCTTGACTGTTTCTCAACTGATATCAACTTTCCTAGTCAGAGACGTCTCAAACTCAGTTGCTTAGCAAATCTCTTTCGAATGTCGATTCATTATCTTTCGATACCTGAACGTCATCTCTATTTCCTTTGCTTTCGCAACCTTCACAGACTTTAAAATAGCACTCAAGGTTTAAAATAAATTGAAATTCTGGCATAGCAGATAGCAGATTTCCTAACACATGTCAAGACATTATTCTGCATAATTATTAAACAAGGAACAAAACAACAAACTAATATCCAGAATATCAGTAACTGCAGAAAGACAGAGGTTTCGACATCTGTTACAACATTGTTAACCAAAACTGGACTGTAAATTGCAGAATGATAAACAACATAAAATATGATAACCCAATTCGGTGCAAATCACCTACATCTGGTGGCTACCAAGCCAGGAATGAAATCCACTATAATAGTATTAATTCAAAGCTAAACTCCCCCGTTTACAACTTATCACTTAATCACTACCCGTGCAACTTCTATCTATGACTCTTCTAGATACGAGACCCCTCTCAATTCCCTTTACAATCACCACGTGATAACAAATACTCAATGCTTAAAAGCTTAAGAGTGAACAATTTACAAAAACCTATGTCAACCACATAGTATCAAAAGATACATGGGTGACTTACAAACTACCCAAGAGACTCTCAAAACCCTAAACCCTTATGTTACACCGACGACTTGTTGTTGTGTATGCTATCTCTTTTAGGTCTAGCAAATCCTTATTTATAGACTCTTGCAATATGGGCTTGGACTCTTCAATCAGGTCCAATCTTCACATTTTAAATCAGCTGCAAGATCTTCACATAAAAATAGGAACAAATCTTTTATAGTTTCCTAAAAACTCTCAAAGATCCTTTTTATGAAATCCAATTAAATCTGGACTTGCTCCTAATAAATCTCCTTGACCTGTGCATAATGATGAGGTATATCTAAAATATTCTTATCAAATAAAATCAAATCTGTCAAGAGATATAAAACAGCAGCGCCTGTTGTACCAGGCAAAGATGTCATGACATTGTCTTCGACATCTGTCTGAAAATCACATAACAGCAGAACCTGTTGTACCAGACCAAGATGTCATGACATTGTCTTCGACATCTGTCTGAAAATTACATAACAGAAGTGCCTGCTGTACCAAGCCAAGATTTCATTACATTTGTCATGACAGTTGATGACATCTGTCATGACAGTTGATGAAGATACTTTAACATCTTGTTCAACATCTTGCCTAGAATTATAACCACATACATACTGATGTTTGAGCAACCATGTCAGGACATCTTACCCAACATCTTGCTATAAATTTGTTTTAGCCAAAATGCAGCCAATAAAAGACCTAACAATCTCCCCCTTTGGCAAATTCTGGCTAAAACAACCTTTAAATAACACATCCAGCTCCCCCTCAAGGAAACAACCAAGGAACAATACTACTACTTACTTCTCCCCCATTTTAGCCATACTAAGATAAACCAAGCAACTATGCATTAAGGGCAATCAACCAAAAGCAAGCAAGTCAGTAGCAGAACACATCCAACTATGAAGCTTGTATAATCTGACAGGTTACAGTACTCCCCCTGTCATACACAATTAGTCCACCCCCTCAAGGGAAAACCCCCACACATCAGAGCACATGCAGCGGAACAACAGAAGCAACAACAAGCAGCACAAGCATGACACACTATCATGCTCCCCCTAAGTAGTTGCATACAACAAGCAACCACAAATACTTTGCCTTTCCCCCTATCTTTCTCAAAAGATGCTTCTTCAGCAAGAAACGCCCAAAATCACCACATGATATCCCATGACAACTTCATGATCATATAGTGAGAGTACCAGGAACGCATCATTTTACCACAACCAACAAACTCTTGGATTGAGACCAAAACACCATTGATCCCTCTCGTCCAGAAACCTTACACCACACGAATTCCTCCTGAATTCTCATGTATAGATATCCTTGTTCCCTGATATACAACCCAATTGAATCTGGAATACTTCACATTCCTCAAAGAGACATACAGAGCCCCTTAGTTTTCTAGCTCTCCCATACGTTCTTCACACTTGAAGGACATCAAACACATGCTCCAGAAATCCTCAGCTTATTTGCTCCACAAGCACCAAACTGATCCACTTCTCTCTAGCATGACTTGTAGCAGAAGAAACCACCTCTCCACAAGTATTATGACTTCAGCAAGAGTCAGTATTCTAGATAAACACCCTACGATCCAAGGCAATTTTTAATCTATCAATCTCCCATATGATAAGATAGAATACTTCTGATTCAACTGGTGAATATCAACTTCCATATTCTGAACACATCAGAATCCAGACCTTTATGTAATCAACCCATGATCAACTTCAGTCTGATACCACATTAACATTAGACTTCCAAGACAGTCCTTTACTCATCATTCTCCCGTATAACAAGATAAATACCTCTTAGAGATGATGTGAGTGCCAAGTTCAACACTCAGAACTTAGAACCTCACTACAAGGATAACAAACCCATGTGATGTTTTAACATCAGGTAGGACATCCATAACATATCACAGAGACCAACCAACATGGTTCTTGATATGCTCCACCACTGGACTTACTACTGCATAGTAATCCAACTGAAGATATTCAAACAACACTGCGCCACCAGCTTAATGAATAATAACTCCAGGCCACCATAGAGAGAAATAAACTCTCATCCACCAAAAGAAGGTAAACTTCCATAATCAACTTAGAAGTTCAACCACAATCTCCAAGATAGAACTGAACCAGAACCTCCTTAAGTCTTCAACCAATTACCCTTCTGCCCAAGAGTAATTAGTTCCAAGCACCCTGCTTGAATGTACAATAAAGATCAACCAAGTGCCATTATTTGGTTAATCTTAGCATTTCTTTAGAGTTTCAGAAAACCTTCTGATCCACCAATGAAACCTAATATTCAAGTCACATAGTCCACTTACTCCATAGCAAGCCATCTTGGATCCACCAAGCCTTAGACATGTAACATCTTCTCCTTCTTGCAGCTCCCGCAAACTGCATGAGATAGACCTTTTTGAAGCGTTCATTCCATTTATTTCTGAGAAGATCAACTTATCTTACGATGATGCGCCACAACATCAACTAAGACCCTGAAGTTTCTACTTGATGTCATAACATCTGATCAGACATCCAGCTGAGGAATTCAGCCCTTCCTTTTGCCACTTAGAAGAACCTCCTCCCTATAATAGAACAAGAGTTCCATGCTCTTATTGACTTGATTCAACAACCAAGTTTGAGTAGACAACCTCCATCCTACTTAATGATATCACAGGTATTCAATTCAAGCTCACACCTTGATGAATATCTGTTTCACAACTCCAAAGAACTCAAACGTGCCAAGTCTGATTCTTCATCACAGCTATACCAAAGGAATGCCACTTTCCTTAAGTAGAGCAATCTGAAGAAAGTCAGAGATAACTGCCACTTATCCTAGACCTCCAAGATGAGCAAGATCACATGCTTGTATGTACCTAGATCAGAAATAAACTGACCCAAGCTGTGCCATCACCAGCACCATATTCTGGACAAGTCTCTTGCCAGGACACTTTCCATATAAGCATCAGATGCTTCTAGTAACAACTGGAACACACCTGCTGCAATCCAATACTCCTAGATCAGAAATAAACCGATCCAAGAAATATTCATCAAGATTATGATGTCTTTTTCTTCATCTTCAACATCACCATTGTCTAGACCAGTTTCTTGCCAGGAAATTCTCCAGAGATCAGATGCTTCTGCCACACCAAACTGAAGCAGATTCTTAGGTCATCACCCAAGAGAAATAGATCCAAAATCATATGCAGTACCCCTTCCATAATTCTGGACAAACCCAGATGAAGAGATGTTTCAACATCTTATTGACCATCAGCAATCTTGAACTTCAAATACAAGAATAATAAATTAAATACTTGTGAATATCACAAATAGCTGTAGCGTGCGATTTTTTGTCGGTGACGCGACCACCTTATCGCAATGGGATTTCCTCTCCTCAGTGGGAGGAACGTTGGGTGCTACTTTCTGATTTCTTATTTTATCCCGTGAAGCTGGAAGGGAAAGGTAAAGGTATCTAAAACTAACCTTGCACGCATTTGTTTAACTGAATAAACGCTTGACAGAGATCGGGGAGTCCGGGGTCAGGTTATACAATGGGGAGTTGTCAATTACCCATCCTATACATGGTTATCCATGAGATGATAGTTATAGGTTCTACTTGATATTTGATCGCGTTTATCTGTGAATGGGAAAGTTTGTCCTTTGTGGATGTCTGAGAGAGAGAGAGTATTTTTGTTGTTTTCGAGTTTTCCAACGTTTTTGGCGAGGTACTTGACCTAAGAGTGATCGTAGTTCCTCCTATTCTAAGGAAGAAACAGATGTCTGGTGTCTTGTTCAAAGCCCAAGATTGAAGCTAAAAGGTTTGTTTATTTTGGGTAACTGGTTTGAAAAGGGGAATTACTTTAACAGGAATGCAATGAAGACCAGCAATGCCATAATTGCCTTTACAGATGGTTTTGTCCTGAAGGAGAAAACTTTAACTCAGTGTGAGCAATGCCATTTTTCCTTAGGAGTACATGCTAAAAGAGGGACATGAGCTTAGATGTTTGTATCCAGAGGCTTGCCACTTACAACAATTAGATGAGGTTTTATCCAGGATAATGAGGGACAGACAGCTTGGCTGTTTGTATCAACAAGTGTGCCACTTACAATAGTTATATGGGATTAGGGTTTTATTTTGATTGACTGTTTTGATGTGTAATTATACAAAAAAGTATCTTCCTGCAGAGATTTTGATTTCCTCTGAGGGGATGTTGAGTTTTGTGTGCCTTGATCAAAGCCCAAGGTTGAAGCTAAGAGATTAATTGACTCCACTGGGGAAAATCATTATACAAAGCCTAAGAGGAAGCTAGGAAAGACTGACTCAACAAGAGAGTGTTTATTTATTTCTTGTACAAAGCCCAAGATTAAGGCTGAAAGAGATTTAACTCTTTGGGGAAAAGTTTTATCTGTCTTGTACAAAGCCCAAGATTGAGGCTAAAAGAAATTAACTCATTTGGAGAATATCTGTCTTGTACAAAGCCCAAGATTGAGGCTGAAAGGGTATGACTCTGTTTAGGGAGTGTTTAATTTCTATCTTGTACAAAGCCCAAGATTGAGGCTGAAAGTTTTGACTGACTCTGCCGGAGATATATTTAAGGGATGTCTTGTACAAAGCCCAAGATTGAGGTTAAAAGTTATGACTCAGCTGAGGGGTTATCATTATACAAAGTCTAAGAGGAGGCTGACTGTAACACCTCAATTCCCATCGCGAATAAATAATACATAAATAAAATCAGAGTAACTAAAAATTTATTTTTCCGACAGAAACAAGGATGTCACATTTAAATAAACAAAACCTCATCCCTGCTCATAAATTTGATACATAGCATAAAATAGAATACCCTCAAAGGGGAAACTTTTTCCATATAAAGGGAAAGGTCAATTATGGAATAAAGCGGAAAGATCCATAATCGACTTGTTTTACAAAATGAATCATTTTAGAACATCAACTATATACACAAAAGTACTATAAAATACATTCAACAAATGTATACATATATATGTAATCGTTCCCCGACTCCCGTGCTACGTATCAGAGCCGACACCAAGACCGACAACAGAACGGAGGACTAATCTTCACAAAAAGACCTCCAGCAACTCTAATCTGCAATGCCTCATAGAGCATTATAAGCAGAAGGGTGAGAAATAACAACTAAAATCAAGATTGTATAATAATATGCGAACACATATAATTTCACATACATAATTATTCTCACCACAACATCACATATTAATACACATAACATATACCAATTATACTAACATAATCATATACTCACACATCAGGCACACCAAAGTCACAACGTATGGAAACACACCACCACATCACATAACATATGTCTACGCATAATATATATTATCCACAACCAATGCACATCAATCATTAACACATTTATTCACATACCATCTCATTAATCACATTCACAATTAACATACACAATTAATCCATGATTTATGCAAATGCACAGAGACCGACACAACAACTCTATGCACATGCCATGCGGTACCGACTTCCAATGTTTCTCATGTCTCATCACCAATTCACTCAGGAACTATTGGAACCATCGCTCGTTACTTAGTGTAACTCCCCGTCGGGCCTACGATGTTCACCCGTCGCTTTCGGTCCCCACATGGGCAGACGACGTTTATGGATTGCTTTCGGTCCCCACATGGGCACACAATCCGATCGCTCACACCCCACATGGGCACACGATCGTCTATAACCATCGCTTTTGGTCCTCTTATTTTTAAGGCTCACGATCCAATCAGATCGCTTTCGGTCCTCTTATTTTTAAGGCTCACGATGTTATAGCAGATTCCCTCTGGAATCAATCCGTCCCCCAGGACATCACAAGAATGCATATCATGATGCTTGGCATACAATGAATCATGACCTCAAATGCATCTTCACACATATATGCAACCATAATCATGCATATATATCAACTCATCAATTCCATACATTCACAATTCAACCATATGAATTAATCAACCTCATCACATTCATGCATTGCAAATCAATTCAAACAATGCATTTCAAACCATAGAGGCCACCACACAACATACGTTGAATTTCACATAAACAATGCATTTCATCACAAGCCATAAACTACCCACAACACATCATAACAACAAACATTGATATTCATTCAAACAATGTATTTCACCACACAACAACATCATTAATCACGCATCGAAGTCTAATCCAAAACAATGCACATATTTTCCATAAGGCCACAACCCATCATCACAACATACCATCATGTATATTCACATCATATAACCGCACACAAGCCACACGTTACATACCAAAAGCATATAGCATGATAACACCTCAATCGCACACAATTACGACGGTAAAAGTCGATAAAACGACACATTTCCAAAACCACTACTTAAATAATTCATCTACTAACCTCCAAACCATTTTTAATAGAAAGAATATTTCATTAGCTTTCCAACGCTTCGAACGGGAACCAAAACGGACTTACGGATCAAAAGTTATGAATTTTTTAAGTTTTGGAATTTTTCATTTTTCTCAGACCTGCGCGCTGAGCGCGCTACCTGCTGAGTCTCAGCCTCAAAAACACTATTTTTAGACTTTCGGACATCCGTTTTCGATTCCGTAAAAAGCTGCGATCTCAGAATTCGATGTACTACAATATTTCCACTATTAAAAGGTCATCCAACACATTTTCCACGGTTGAAATATTTTGAAACATAGTTTTATCAATTTACTCAACTCCAAACTCGCTCAAAACCACTCGAAAACACACAAATAACCATTCCCGATTAATTTCTATCCTTACCCGATTAAGTATCAACCTATACCAATGTTACCAGACATATCCAAACACGTTTACTCGATCACAACATCAATTTGCACAAAAACATCAATATATATCAAAAACTCAAAAGTTACAAATTCGACTCAATTCAATCAAACGATCACGCTAAAACACGACCCAACATCACACGACTCTACTACGCGATTTATTCCGACTTTCGTCCGTGAAAACATCGATTTCTAACCATTTTTCTCATTTCGACCTAAAATGAAAACTATAAGAGAATATCCAAAACAATCTAAGAAAACATACACATATACATACACAAGCAATATATAATTGAAACTTCTCACCCTTACCCGATTAATCGCGATTGAAATGGATGAATCTTCACTTTTTTCCTCTTTCTCCTCTTCTCTCTTTCTTTCTTCTCCTTTCTCTTCTCTTCTCTTTCTTTTCTTTTTCTTTCCTCTCTTTTTCTCTCCACTTTCTATTTATAAAATATCTACTACCCAAATGACCAAAATACCCATCAGCTCAAATATCTCCCAAACGCTCTCAAAATGCGATAAAACATAAACATACCGATGAAATATATTTCGGGAAATAAAAGTTGAAAAGAAATTATAATTTATTGCAAATATTTACCTATCAGAGAAATTAACCAATTAACTCAATTAGTAGGTAAAATACAATAAATTCACACATTTCACAAAATTCACATAAATGAAATAAATAAATACAATTAAACAAATCGGGGCGTTACAACTCTCCCCCACTTAGAAATTTTCGTCCTCGAAAATCTAACTGAGACGAACGACTCCGGACACGACTCTCGCATCCGACCAACAAACTAACGTGCCAACAAAAACACACCACGAATAACACAAACTGACAAACCACCTTGCTAACAACAACCACAACAACGACACGACACAGATGGCAACTACAACGACAAGATGCAAAACCCATACAATGCACCTGACGACCAACTCACGACTCCAAGAATACACAAGTTACGAACACACAGGTTTACTCAGGAACTGAAACACAACGAGATCATTACCATTACCATAGGTAACACTCCTCTAATTCACCACAAGGAATTAGCCACTCGCACTCGAACCATCACCATGGAAACGAGGCAACAACACAAACAAGAACATAAAGTCCCACTCAACAACATCAACAAAACCAGAATACCAAACATCCTTGTCACACATCCTTATTACAACACTGCTACGATTCACCAATCGAACAAACAACCAAAACATCCATCTACATAGTAGTACCTGATTAATATTGAAACCTTCCACTTATCACTTCCATTCTGAAACGTCCAATAGTCTCATCACTCTTACATATTCCCAATGTTCAACCTATGAACTCTTACCAGTCTCACCCACACATGCAAAATGTGCCACATCACGCTCCCACTGCGCACTCTGATTACTCGAAACTATCAAGTCTACCAATCTCACGTCCAAAGTCTAACTCTTTCTCATATTCACCAAAAATCACTGTTCACTTTTAATATACCCAACCTCACACTCTACTATGTTAGCTTACACACCAGACACAAGCCTCTGAACTGCTCAAATAATTTTAATTCTCGGACCATCAAAACTGACATGCACTAAACTTTCGACTTAACTTTCCAAGCACGACCTTACCTTTACCAACAGGATAATTCCCACTAAAGTCATAACTCATCACAAATTCCAACCGTCCTCGTTGTCTCATACAACATTCCTTCAGGCCAACCAAGTACTCTAACTCTTGTGGTTACCAAACACTTCGAATCTAGAACCAAAAAATAATACCTCCAAATATTCCAACACAATACAACCGCAACCAATCCCAAATCCGAAATAGTATAGATCCTTTTATAAATCCTTAATTATTGTAAAACATAAGCCACGACTTTACCCTCTTGCCTCAACACACTACCTAAACTCATCAAAGACACATCACAATACCTCACAAACGGTTCATTAGGATCACACAGAATCAAAACTGAAGCCGTAGACAATTTCTACATCAGTTCTCTGAAACTTTCCTCACAAAGAACATCCAAAACAAACGACTTACCCTTTGCGCGTCAACTGAAATAACAGAAGTACTAACTTAGCAAAGTCTTCCATAACCTGCAGTACAACCAACTAAGCCCAAAAGTTTCTAATCTTCTTAACCAACTTCGGAGTCTCTCAATGTAGAACGGCATCTACTTCCGAGGGATCCATAATCATACCCTCATCTGAAATAACGTATCCAAGAAAACTAACCTTTTCAACCAAGATTCTCACTTGAATAACTTAGCATAACACTTTGTCTCTTTTCAACACTTGCAAGTCAATTCTCAAACACTCTACTTGTTCATCCTCCGAGTTTATAACAGATCCAAATATCCTCAATCAAAGCCCTTACGAACGTATCCAATTAAATATGGAAAATACGATTCATCCACTCCACAAACATTACAGACGCACTACTAACACCAAACAACATCACTGAGCATTGTAATGCCCAACCAAACCAACCCTCATCCAAACTTGTCCAGACTTACATACAAGTTTTAATCGAGTAAATAACAGCCTATCCCGATGCTAACAACCATAACCAGTCACCTTAAATCGATCAAAGCCTCAACTCGCACAATTCACCACTCTTATCAAACATTCAAAACAATTGCAACTCCACTCAAACTAACCCAAACCATTCCAGTCATCTGTTCATGAAAGTGGACACTTGTTCTTAATCGTTACCTTATTCAACTGCCAGTAATCCATACACAATTTCTTCTCTTAACAGTCCAAATTCCATAAATTCCAACATGTAGCAACAACCATCCCAAAAGAACTCTCAAATATTACATCCACACTTAAGGTTTTCTCAAAATTTCCATTAATGCTCTAAAATTCCAAAGACTCCCAACCTCTCCAGGACTCTAAGTTTCGCTTTCCATAGTCTCAATACCTTCATACACATCATGCTTGTTATTCAATTCGATCATCATTCCCTTTTGTTACTAACCAAGCTGGAGCTCTCTAAGACCACACCTTAATGTTTCATCCAAGAGCACATCCGGAAACCATGCACAACTGACAGCCCAACACTGTGACTTCCTGCCAATTTCCAGAACACTACCATCGCAGACAAAACAAACATCTGAGTTTCACTTCCTAAAAGTTCTCCTGCTTACTTAGCAGATCCAAACCTCAAATCCTTACCTTCGTCCAATTTGAGTTCACACTCTTCTCTCTGAGAACAGACATTAACGATGTCTAATCATTCTCTCTCAATGACTTCCCAACTTGACCAACATACCAAAGCCTCTAATCCGCCTCATCTTCCAGTATAAGAATCTTCATCAACTCATCGAAGCAATCCGTAATCACCAGCTTAATTCCAAACAATTCATTTCACGCACTATCAAAGCCGAAAAGACACGTCTATTCCATCCAACATAATTTCCGTCTGCTATCAACAAGAGATTAAGGGTGATCAGTTCCTCAATTTTCCAATAGACAGCCGACAATCATGATGGGGCATAAACCGTCTTCACCAAACTATAATAGCGTTTCTTGCATCATGTGCGCAAAACTACCTAAGGCAAAAATCCTTAGTTGACATAAACCTTACCTCCGCATTCCCTCCAGAATCTAGAACAACACTGTCCAAACAACACTTACACTCTTGCAACCAACGGCACACTGAGCCAATGTTCCACAACCGAAGCAACTTGGAGAAGTACCAGCTTCTCCCCCACTTATCTCATTCTCACACCTGAAGACAAAGGATTAGAAAAACCAGAAAGTACTGACAGTGCTCCACACACATATCACGTACTAAGGGACCAACAACACCGACAGTATTCAACTGTCACACCAACAGACTCAACAACTCGGCCGGACGGACCGACCTGCTCTGATACCACTTATGTAACACCCTAATTCCCATCGCGAATAAATAATACATAAATAAAATCAGAGTAACTAAAAATTTATTTTTCCGACAGAAACAAGGATGTCACATTTAAATAAACAAATCCTCATCCCTGCTCATAAATTTGATACATAGCATAAAAGAGAATACCCTCAAAGGGGAAACTTTTTCCATATAAAGGGAAAGGTCAATTATGGAATAAAGCGGAAAGATCCATAACCGACTTGTTTTACAAAATGAATCATTTTAGAACATCAACTATATACACAAAAGTACTACAAAATACATTCAAAAAATGTATACATATATATGTAATCGTTCCCCGACTCCCGTGCTACGTATCAGAGCCGACACCAAGAACGACAACAGAACGGAGGACTAATCTTCACAAAAAGACCTCCAGCAACTCTAATCTGCAATGCCTCATAGAGCATTATAAAACAGCAGAAGGGTGAGAAATAACAACTAAAATCAAGATTGCATAATAATATGCGAACACATATAATTTCACATACATAATTATTCTCACCACAACATCACATATTAATACACATAACATATACCAATTATACTAACATAATCATATACTCACACATCAGGCACACCAAAGTCACAACGTATGGAAACACACCACCACATCACATAACATATGTCTACGCATAATATATATTATCCACAACCAATGCACATCAATCATCGACACATTTATTCACATACCATCTCATTAATCACATTCACAATTAACATACACAATTAATCCATGATTTATGCAAATGCACAGAGACCGACACAACGACTCTATGCACATGCCATGCGGTACCGACTTCCAATGTTTCTCATGTCTCATCACCAGTTCACTCAGGAACTATTGGAACCATCGCTCGTTACTTAGTGTAACTCCCCGTCGGGCCTACGATGTTCACCCGTCGCTTTCGGTCCCTACATGGGCACACGACGTTTATGGATTGCTTTCGGTCCCCACATGGGCACACAATCCGATCGCTCACACCCCACATGGGCACACGATCGTCTATAACCATCGGTTTCGGTCCTCTTATTTTTAAGGCTCACGATCCAATCAGATCGCTTTCGGTCCTCTTATTTTTAAGGCTCACGATGTTATTGCAGATTCCCTCTGGAATCAATCCGTCCCCCAGGACATCACAAGAATGCATATCATGATGCTTGGCATACAATGACTCATGACCTCAAATGCATCTTCACACATATATGCAACCATAATCATGCATATATTTCAACTCATCAATTCCATACATTCACAATTCAACCATATGAATTAATCAACCTCATCACATTCATGCATTGCAAATCAATTCAAACAATGCATTTCAAACCATAGAGGCCACCACACAACATACATTGAATTTCACATAAACAATGCATTTCATCACAAGCCATAAACTACCCACAACACATCATAACAACATACATTGATATTCAATCAAACAATGTATTTCACCACACAACAACATCATTAATCACGCATCGAAGTCTAATCCAAAACAATGCACATATTTGCCATAAGGCCACAACCCATCATCACAACATACCATCATGTATATTCACATCATATAACCGCACACAAGCCACACGTTACATACCAAAAGCATATAGCATGATAACACCTCAATCGCACACAATTACGACGGTAAAAGTCGACAAAACGACACATTTCCAAAACCACTACTTAAATAATTCATCTACTAACCTCCAAACCATTTTTAATAGAAAGAATATTGCATTAGCTTTCCAACGCTTCGAACGGGGACCAAAACGGACTTACGGATCAAAAGTTGTGAATTTTTTAAGTTTTGGAATTTTTCATTTTTCCCATACCTGCGCGCTGAGCGCGCTACCTGCTGAGTCTCAGCCTCAAAAACACCATTTTTAGACTTCCGGACATCCGTTTTCGATTCCGTAAAAAGCTGCGATCTCAGAATTTGATGTACTACAATATTTTCACTATTAAAAGGTCATCCAACACATTTTCCACGGTTGAAATATTTTGAAACATAGTTTTATCAATTTACTCAACTCCAAACTCGCTCAAAACCACTCGAAAACACACAAATAATCATTCCCGATTAATTTATATCCTTACCCGATTAAGTATCAACCTATACCAATGTTACCAGACATATCCAAACACGTTTACTCGATCACAACATCAATTTGCAAAAAAACATCAATATATATCAAAAACTCAAAAGTTACAAATTCGACTCAATTCAATCAAACGATCACGCTAAAACACGACCCAACATCACACGACTCTACTACGCGATTTATTCCGACTTTCGTCCGTGAAAACATCGATTTCTAACCATTTTTCTCATTTCGACCTAAAATGAAAACTATAAGAGAATATCCAAAACAATCTAAGAAAACATACACATATACATACACAAGCAATATATAATTGAAACTTCTCACCCTTACCCGATTAATCGCGATTAAAACGGATGAATCTTCACTTTTTTCCTCTTTCTCCTCTTCTCTCTTTCTTTCTTCTCCTTTCTCTTCTCTTCTCTTTCTTTTCTTTTTCTTTCCTCTCTTTTTCTCTCCACTTTCTATTTATAAAATATCTACTACCCAAATGACCAAAATACCCATCAGCTCAAATATCTCCCAAACGCTCTCAAAATGCGATAAAACATAAACATACCGATGAAATATATTTCGGGAAATAAAAGTTGAAAAGAAATTATAATTTATTGCAAATATTTACCTATCAGAGAAATTAACCAATTAACTCAATTAGTAGGTAAAATACAATAAATTCACACATTTCACAAAATTCACATAAATGAAATAAATAAATACAATTAAACAAATCGGGGCGTTACAACTCTCCCCCACTTAGAAATTTTCGTCCTCGAAAATCTAACTGAGACGAACGACTCCGGACACGACTCTCGCATCCGACCAACAAACTAACGTGTCAACAAAAACACACCACGAATAACACAAACTGACAAACCACCTTGCTAACAACAACCACAACAACGACACGACACAGATGGCAACTACAACGACAAGATGCAAAACCCATACAATGCACCTGACGACCAACTCACGACTCCAAGAATACACAAGTTACGAACACACAGGTTTACTCAGGAACCGAAACACAACGAGATCGTTACCATTACCATAGGTAACACTCCTCTAATTCACCACAAGGAATTAGCCACTCGCACTCGAACCATCACCATTGAAACGAGGCAACAACACAAACAAGAACATAAAGTCCCACGACACAACGTCTCAACAACATCAACAAAACCAGAATACCAAACACCTTGTCACACATCCTTATTACAACACTGCTACAATTCACCAATCGAACAAACAACCAAAACATCCATCTACATAGTAGTACCTGATTAATATTGAAACCTTCCACTTATCACTTCCATTCTGAAACGTACAATAGTCTCATCACTCTTACATATTCCCAATGTTCAACCTATGAACTCTTACCAGTCTCACCCGCACATGCAAAATGTGCCACATCACGCTCCCACTGCGCACTCTGATTACTCGAAACTATCAAGTCTACCAATCTCACGTCCAAAGTCTAACTCTTTCTCATATTCACCAAAAATCACTGTTCACTTTTAATATACCCAACCTCACACTCTACTATGTTAGCTTACACACCAGACACAAGTCTCTGAACTGCTCAAATAATTTTAATTCTCGGACCATCAAAATTGACATGCACTAAACTTTCGACTTAACTTTCCAAGCACGACCTTACCTTTACCAACAGGATAATTCCCACTAAAGTCATAACTCATCACAAATTCCAACCGTCCTCGTTGTCTCATACAACATTCCTTCAGGCCAACCAAGTACTCTAACTTTTGTGGTTACCAAACACTTCGAATCTAGAACCAAAAAATAATACCTCCAAATATTCCAACACAATACAACCGCAACCAATCCCAAATCCGAAATAGTATAGATCCTTTTATAAATCCTCAATTGTTGTAAAACATAAGCCACGACTTTACCCTCTTGCCTCAACACACTGCCTAAACTCATCAAAGACACATCACAATACCTCACAAACGGTTCATTAGGATCACACAGAATCAAAACTGAAGCCGTAGACAATTTCTACATCAGTTCTCTGAAACTTTCCTCACAAAGAACATCCAAAACAAACGACTTACCCTTTGCGCATCAACTGAGATAACAGAAGTACTAACTTAGCAAAGTCTTCCATAACCTGCAGTACAACCAACTAAGCCCAAAAGTTTCTAATCTTCTTAACCAACTTCGGAGTCTCTCAATGTAGAACGGCATCTACTTCCGAGGGATCCATAATCATACCCTCATCTGAAATAACGTATCCAAGAAAACTAACCTTTTCAACCAAGATTCTCACTTGAATAACTTAGCATAACACTTTGTCTCTTTTCAACACTTGCAAGTCAATTCTCAAACACTCTACTTGTTCTTCCTCCTAGTTTATAACAGATCCAAATATCCTCAATCAAAGCCCTTACGAACGTATCCAATTAAATATGGAAGATACGATTCATCCACTCCACAAACATTACAGACGCACTACTAACACCAAACAACATCACTGAGCATTGTAATGCCCAACCAAACCCACCCTCATCCAAACTTGTCCAGACTTACATACAAGTTTTAATCGAGTAAATAACAGCCTATCCCGATGCTTACAACCATAACCAGTCACCTTAAATCGATCAAAGCCTCAACTCGCACAATTCACCACTCTTATCAAACATTCCAAACAATTGCAACTCCACTCAAACTCAACCGAACCATTCCAGTCATCTGTTCATGAAAGTGGACACTTGTTCTTAATCGTTACCTTATTCGACTGCCAGTAATCCATACACAATTTCTTCTCTTAACAGTCCAAATTCCATAAATTCCAACATGTAGCAACAACCATCCCAAAAGAACTCTCAAATATTACATCCACACTTAAGGTTTTCTCAAAATTTTCCATTAATGCTCTAAAATTCCAAAGACTCCCAACCTCTCCAGGACTCTAAGTTTCGCTTTCCATAGTCTCAATACCTTCATACACATCATGCTTGTTATTCAATTCGGTCATCATTCCCTTTTGTTACTAACCAAGCTGGAGCTCTCTAAGACCACACCTTAATGTTCCATCCAAGAACACATCCGGAAACAATGCACAACTGACAGCCTAACACTGTGACTTCCTGCCAATTTCCAGAACACTACCATCGCAGACAAAACAAACATCTGAGTTTCACTTCCTAAAAGTTCTCCTGCTTACTTAGCAGATCCAAACCTCAAATCCTTGCCTTCGTCCAATTTGAGTTCACACTCTTCTCTCTGAGAACAGCTATTAACGATGCCCAATCATTCTCTCTCAATGACTTCCCAACTTGACCAACATACCAAAGCCTCTAATCCGCCTCATCTTCCAGTATAAGAATCTTCATCAACTCATCGAAACAATCCGTAATCACCTGCTTAATTCCAAACAATTCATTTCACGCACTATCAAAGCCGAAAAGACACGTCTATTCCATCCAACATAATTTCCGTCTGCTATCAACAAGAGATTAAGGGTGATCAGTTCCTCAATTTGCCAATAGACAGCCGACAATCATGATGGGGCATAAACCGTCTTCACCAAACTATAATAGCGTTTCTTGCATCATGTGCGTAAAACTACCTAAGGCAAAAATCCTTAGTTGACATAAACCTTACCTCCGCATTCCCTCCAGAATCTAGAACAACACTGTCCAAACAACACTTACACTCTTGCAACCAACGGCACACTGAGCCAATGTTCCACAACCGAAGCAACTTGGAGAAGTACCAGCTTCTCCCCCACTTATCTCATTCTCACACCTGAAGACAAAGGATTAGAAAAACCGGAAAGTACTGACAGTGCTCCACACACATATCACGTACTAAGGGACCAACAACACCGACAGTATTCAACTGTCACACCAACAGACTCAACAACTCGGCCGGACGGACCGACCTGCTCTGATACCACTTATGTAACACCCCAATTCCCATCACGAATAAATAATACATAAATAAAATCAGAGTAACTAAAAATTTATTTTTCCGACAGAAACAAGGATGTCACATTTAAATAAACAAAACCTCATCCCTGCTCATAAATTTGATACATAGCATAAAATAGAATACCCTCAAAGGGGAAACTTTTTCCATATAAAGGGAAAGGTCAATTATGGAATAAAGCGGAAAGATCCATAACCGACTTATTTTACAAAATGAATCATTTTAGAACATCAACTATATACACAAAAGTACTACAAAATACATTCAAAAAATGTATACATATATATGTAATCGTTCCCCGACTCCCGTGCTACGTATCAGAGCCGACACCAAGACCGACAACATAACGGAGGACTAATCTTCACAAAAAGACCTCCAGCAACTCTAATCTGCAATGCCTCATAGAGCATTATAAAACAGCAGAAGGGTGAGAAATAACAACTAAAATCAAGATTGCATAATAATATGCGAACACATATAATTTCACATACATAATTATTCTCACCACAACATCACATATTAATACACATAACATATACCAATTATACTAACATAATCATATACTCACACATCAGGCACACCAAAGTCACAACGTATGGAAACACACCACCACATCACATAACATATGTCTACGCATATTATATATTATCCACAACCAATGCACATCAATCATCGACACATTTATTCACATACCATCTCATTAATCACATTCACAATTAACATACACAATTAATCCATGATTTATGCAAATGCACAGAGACCGACACAACGACTCTATGCACATGCCATGCGGTACCGACTTCCAATGTTTCTCATGTCTCATCACCAGTTCACTCAGGAACTATTGGAACCATCGCTCGTTACTTAGTGTAACTCCCCGTCGGGCCTACGATGTTCACCCCGTCGCTTTCGGTCCCTACATGGGCACACGACGTTTATGGATTGCTTTCGGTCCCCACATGGGCACACAATCCGATCGCTCACACCCCACATGGGCACACGATCATCTATAACCATCGCTTTTGGTCCTCTTATTTTTAAGGCTCACGATCCAATCAGATCGCTTTCGGTCCTCTTATTTTTAAGGCTCACGATGTTATAGCAGATTCCCTCTGGAATCAATCCGTCCCCCAGGACATCACAAGAATGCATATCATGATGCTTGGCATACAATGACTCATGACCTCAAATGCATCTTCACACATATATGCAACCATAATCATGCATATATTTCAACTCATCAATTCCATACATTCACAATTCAACCATATGAATTAATCAACCTCATCACATTCATGCATTGCAAATCAATTCAAACAATGCATTTCAAACCATAGAGGCCACCACACAACATACATTGAATTTCACATAAATAATGCATTTCATCACAAGCCATAAACTACCCACAACACATCATAACAACATACATTGATATTTAATCAAACAATGTATTTCACCACACAACAACATCATTAATCACGCATCGAAGTCTAATCCAAAACAATGCACATATTTGCCATAAGGCCACAACCCATCATCACAACATACCATCATGTATATTCACATCATATAACCGCACACAAGCCACACGTTACATACCAAAAGCATATAGCATGATAACACCTCAATCGCACACAATTACGACGGTAAAAGTCGACAAAACGACACATTTCCAAAACCACGACTTAAATAATTCAACTACTAACTTCCAAACCATTTTTAATAGAAAGAATATTTCATTAGCTTTCCAACGCTTCGAACGGGGACCAAAACGGACTTACGGTTCAAAAGTTATGAATTTTTGAAGTTTTGGAATTTTTCATTTTTCCCAGACCTGCGCGCTGAGCGCTCAGACTGCGCGCTGAGCGCTCTACCTGTGGAGTCTCAGCCTCAAAAACACCATTTTTAGACTTCCGGACATCCGTTTTCGATTCCGTAAAAAGCTGCGATCTCAGAATTCGACGTACTACAATATTTTCACTATTAAAAGGTCATCCAACACATTTTCCACGGTTGAAATATTTTGAAACATAGTTTTATCAATTTACTCAACTCCAAACTTGCTCAAAACCACTCGAAAACACACAAATAACCATTCCCGATTAATTTATATCCTTACCCGATTAAGTATCAACCTATACCAATGTTACCAGACATATCCAAACACGTTTACTCGATCACAACATCAATTTGCACAAAAACATCAATATATATCAAAAACTCAAAAGTTACAAATTCGACTCAATTCAATCAAACGATCACGCTAAAACACGACCCAACATCACATGAATCTACTACGCGATTTATTCCGACTTTCGTCCGTGAAAACATCGATTTCTAACCATTTTTCTCATTTCGACCTAAAATGAAAACTATAAGAGAATATCCAAAACAATCTAAGAAAACATACACATATACATACACAAGCAAGATATAATTGAAACTTCTCACCCTTACCCGATTAATCGCGATTGAAACGGATGAATCTTCACTTTTTTCCTCTTTCTCCTCTTCTCTCTTTCTTTCTTCTTCTTTCTCTTCTCTTCTCTTTCTTTTCTTTTTCTTTCCTCTCTTTTTCTCTCCACTTTCTATTTATAAAATATCTACTACCCAAATGACCAAAATACCCCTCAGCTCAAATAACTCCCAAACGCTCTCAAAATGCGATAAAACATAAACATACCGATGAAATATATTTCGGGAAATAAAAGTTGAAAAGAAATTATAATTTATTGCAAATATTTACCTATCAGAGAAATTAACCAATTAACTCAATTAGTAGGTAAAATACAATAAATTCACACATTTCACAAAATTCACATAAATGAAATAAATAAATACAATTAAACAAATCGAGGCGTTACACTGACTGCTAAGGAAGAATGATTATACAAAGCCTAAGAGGAGGCATACTTCTGCTGAGGATTATTGAAATCGAAAGATAGGTCCAAAACTTGGCAATTCAACTCTTACTGAGGATTACATAAGAGTTGAGATATCAAGACCTTGAGGTTCTGATGAGGATTATGACAGTAAATTGACCCTAGCTAGGGGTTTTACTGAAGATATAACAGTCAGGGTTCTTTCCTCTGGTGTTTTGTTAATGGTGAATTTATAGTAATTGACCCACGTTGGGGAAAATTAGAGGTAAGGTTTGAGGATTGAGTTATGAAACTGTTGGTTTTAACTCTGTTAGGAGATTGATCTGGTGATCAGGGTTATTTCCTGTTCTTTAAGGAAAAGGGTTTCATGGAAATCCAAAGGGGAAATGAGTCTGTCCAAGTCTACTGGTATTGAGAGATTGATTCTCAGATAGTGAATGATCTTTGTATTATGCCCAAGAGAAGGCTTGGTATGTTAAGAGATGAAGGTCAACCCTTAACTGGTTTGATGTTTTGACTCAGAAAGACTGCTCTAGCAAATGATGACTAGGTTCTGTCCTATACCTTTAGGAGGTCTCTGGGTCCTTGTACTAAGCCCAAGAGGAGGCCAGGGATGCTTTTAGGAAGCCCGTGGGTCCAAACTTAAGAATGTTCAAGAAAGGTTTCACCGAGAATTAATCCTTTCTTGTGTGAACAGTTCTAAGGTTTGAAGAAATTCAAGAGAAGTTTCACAGGGAATTAATCCTCTCTGGGGAATTGAATTTCTTTGACAGTTTCTAATAGTGACAGTCTGAGAAAAGTTTCACCGGAAATAATGCCTTTCTCTTTGTTCCATATTGTTTAAGCCCAAGAGAAGGCAAGACTGTATCTGGTAATCCTATGGGGATCTATGTTTGACTGTATTGAAATAGTGACCAACTGGATATATCTAGTTCTAGACCTAGTTGCCGGGGAAAAATGTAAATAGATATACAAGTATATATACAATTGATATATGACAAGTATTTAAAAGGATATGAAAGAAGGAATTACAGGTGTGCAAGCTTCCAGCAATACAGTTATATATATAAAGCATGTAAATGAAAGCAGATAAAAACTTACAGGTGAGTAAGCTTCCATGCTGTAATGTTAGTTGTTCAAAGAAATTGAAGAAAGTTTTGATAACAGTTATCTTAAAACAGAAAATTGGGGCTTATTCAACAAGAGATGCCCGGATGATTTATTTGATAACATTGAAACATACTGTATTATTAACCGATGTTGTGGGACTTATACCATAGCAGGGCCCAACGTTATTGTATTTACAAAGAGGGTTGGGTCTTACACTCTAATAAGAGCCCAAAGATTATTTTTTGTAAAAAAGATGGGGCTTACAACTCAAGGAGAGGCCCAGATAAAAACAATGATCGCACGGTTATTTTGAAAACTGTATCGGGTCTTATACAATGACTGAGGCCCAAAATTATTTATGTACAAAAGGGGGTTGGGTCTTAAACTCTAATAGAGGCCCAAAAGTGTTTAAAAGAAAAGAAGTGGGACTTGTAACTCAAGGAGAGGCCCAGGATAGTTTGATTTTGAACTGGCGATCACACCGAGATTTTTGAAAATGCAGTGGGACTTATACAATATCTGAGGCCCAAAATGGTTTTTGTATAAAAAGGGGTTGGGTCTTACACTCTATTAGAGGCCCAAAAGTGTTTAAATGTTTGATAAGGATCAAAAATCAAAGAAAACCTAATTTCATTTTCTTTTTAAAAGTAATTCTTTAAAGGAAATTAATAAAAATGGTAAAAATACCAAATAAGTTTAAATAAACTACTTATGATTTTTTGGTTAAGGTTTGAAAAATGAGGTTTTAATCACAAGATGATTTAGAACTCATTTGGTTTTGAAAAGATCAAGAGAAAAGAAATATTTTCAAATGTAAAAACAAATAAAATAAGTTCTTCATGAAAAAATATTAAATATAGACAATTAATATTTTTTTGTGAGATTTTTGTAGAATAAAATACTTTATCAATTTTGTGAATTTTTCCAAAAAGTACTAATAAAAAATGATGAAAAATGAATGAGAAATTAATTTTCAAAGTTATTAAAAAGATTGGTGAAAAAATTGATAAAATTAAGTGGTAAAAAATTAGTAATGGTCCCCCCCAAGGTTTGAACTCACGCCCTTGGGGAGGATAGTCTACAATTTTACCAACTGAGCCACTTGCGCGTGGCTGATAGAAGATGGCAAGGGATAATAATATGTGATAATTCCTTTTGAAAATGGTTGAAAAAAATATCAAAAGGTCTGGGGCGAGAGGGATTCAAACCTCAGACCTCTCGCTCGCTCACACACACAAACATACTAGTGTTTCCACTAGGGCGCAATGTCAATTCAGTTATAACATGGCAACTGAATAATATATGGTAAAACAAGTTGAATTTCTGAAGAATGGCACCATGGCCATCTTCTTCCTCGAGCCAAATACGTGAAGCCTCCTATCTCACTCGTTTCTCAACCATTTCACATGATCCAAATATGAAAATCATGCACTTTCAGACAAGGAACACAATGGCAATATTCAATTTTATTGAAATTAAGTGAATCAAAACATAATATGACAAAACCTGATGAACCCTAAAATTTGCATGAACTCAATGATATCCTATACACAAACTGTAAAATACAATTGATTGAGGGTAAAGGATCTACAAACATTCAGAAACACAATGGTAATCACAAAACATATTTATGATGCATGATTCAATGAGTTTGACAGTTTGAGGCTTACCTTTGCAGGTGAGAATCGAATTTTATGATAGAGGTGTTACAGTTGAGTTCTAATGCTTTGGACATCTTCCTTGTACCTTAAGGAAAGTGTTTGAATGCATGGAGTGATTGAGAGCCCTTTAGATTGATCAACCTGATTCCTTCTGTAGCAAGTCATGAGTTTTGTGCAATTGGATGACCATTTGATGATTTTGATGTTACAGATGGGAGGTGAGTGTTCAGACACCTTCTATATGTTATATGTGATGTGTCTGAATCAATGGTTTGAGTGGTATTGATCTCCAACTCAAAACCCGATAGTAACCTCTCAAGGAATGAAGTTTTTAGGCCTAAGGAGCGAAAGAGAGAAAGCCTTGTTGTAATGAGCTTTGGTGTAGTTTGAATAATCAGTTAGGACCTCTATTTATAGTAGAGGAGTTGTGTTGAAGTGGTTCTCTTGAAGGTTAGAGGATAAGGTCATGGTTCAATGGTCTTGGCTTGGCATAAATGCCTCTTGCACTAGGTGCAATAGCTGTCCCAAATAGATCAGCTATGCATTGACTGAAATCACATTCCTCAGTCCTTTTAATTGTTGTTTAATCATAGAACTTGACTGAGGAGAGTGAGAATCTTGAATGTGCACTATTCCACATTATTGCCCTTTGAATTCAAGGCATATATGCCAAAAACTCATCAATTCTCGAGGAGAAGTTCTTGGCATTTTAGTCCAAGTTTGCGGGTTGGATCAGATGCATGATGATCATATTGAATGAATATGGCATAGTGATCATTGATTCTTGGCTCAAAATCGTTTATGGTAAGAAATCATAGAAACTAGTTTTTCAAAACAGTTGTGCCATGGTGTCTTGCAGCAACCATAACTCTTGGCTCAAGTTAAGTTGTTTCATGCTAATGAGTTCCTTGGATTATTGGCAATATGCACAACAACTTTGATGCTTACATCTTGAATTGATTCAGCCTAAAACTATGTGAAACAACCCTCAAAATTTTAGTGTTTCACTTGTTTTTTTTTAACTTAGACAAAATTTTGTCTAAGTGTTAGAAAAGTGGTAAATTCCAAGTTTTAGTGATTTTGATCCAACCATAACTCAGAATCCATGAAGAATTGGAAACTCTTGTAGTTGACACTTTTGAAGTATGTAATGAGGGCTTCCACCTGAGCTTTGAATGGGAGAAAAGGCCTTAGGGTTTGGGAGATATGGCCTTGCAAAGTTAGTACCCTAGCCACTTTGTTCCATAACTTAGAAAAATTCTAAGTTTTTTTATTGTTACCCCTTTAGCAAGTTAACTCACTTTCTTTAATTTTTCTTGATGAATGATGATACAAATCACACATTGACATTGTTTTAGGGTTAAGGAGCCTTGGTTGAACAAAAATCCAAAAAGTCAAACTTGGACTTTTGTACAGTTGACTTTTTTCAACAGATGAAATTTTGACTTTGTGATCCTTTTGTGAAATCCATCCTTGGGCATAATTAAACTTCATGGATGGCCTCCAAGGGTATTTAGGAATGTCTTGGACCCCTCCCCAAGGTTTGAGATCAAGGGTAGGCCAACAGTCAAGGATAGGGTTAACTTTTTCCATCAAAAACCCTAATTTGTGATCAGATGGTTTTGAGTTCTTGTGGCTTATGATTTGAGCTCTTTGAGTCAACCAAGTCTTGTAAACATGTCAATATGATGTACTTCAGGTCTTTGAAGTTCATTTTGAAGCTTCAAGCCATGCCTCACTTCACAAGTTAACTCAAGGGTTGAATTAGGTCAAAACCCTAATTCCTGAATTTTTTTTATAGATGGACCTTCAAGGTGATTTTGCCATTGTGGATGGGCTCTTGAGATCCTTTTGAGCTTATTGGACCATACATTGAGGCATTGGCTCATGCCCAGATCGAAATTTTCATCTGGAGCCCCTGGTCGACCAAACCCTAATTTGGTGACACAGGCAATCCTGAGGCTTGATCCTCTTGGAATGTTGCATACTTATGCATGATTCTTGGTATGGGAGACCCCTTGATCCTTCATGGATGTTTGAGAGGCTAGAAAAGTTGAAGATCATGTCAATTCTTAATTGATCTTTTGTCTAAATGCTCTGAGAGGGGTTAAAACCCTAATTATTGATTGTAGAGAATGCCTAACAATCCCTGAGGAGATTGATGAGGCACGATGGTATATCCATACTGTGGTGATGATTCTCATAATGATGGGAAATCTTGGTGGTCAAAATTTGGGGTATGATAATAGAAATTGATCTTAAATCCTTGTTCAATAACCCTTTTTCATTGTTGAAGCCATACTCCAACAGATCCCTCCATGAACACTTATCAAGTATTCAATCTTTGCAAGTGTCTTCAAAGTGTTAAGATACATGACTGAGATGCCTTTATGAGTGGACTTGAGAGAATTCTCAAGTATCTTTGACAGCTTAGGCGATCAATAATTTATCAAATTCATAGAGAAAGAACTTGATAAACTTAATCTCAACTCCTATTCTCTTCAACTGACTTCAAGATACATAATGGAACCAAGCTTCCAAGTACCAAGTCACCATAATAGACATATACCAACAACTTTATCTATTCCATCTCTCCCGACTTTGGAATGAAAAGATACAGATATCTTCAAATATAGAAGCCGACGATTGATATCTTCCACCATCTGTCTTCAGTCACAACTCCAGAATCCCATAAATACCAGAGCTTTTCCATCAGAAACATATGCAGCGGAACCACCAAGGAACATCTTCAACAAGCCCTTATAAGACGTCAGAACATCTTATAAGACACCCCAACAAGAGAATTAGCCACGTCTCCTGCAGTTGTTGTAGAACCCCCTCAGAAACATGAACGACCACCAAGTTCTTACCTTCGACCCAGAACATCCATCCCATCCATTAATACCCGTGAGTATGTATGAGTGAATGATCTGATCTCCAAAACTCCTCCTTATTTAAGACGCCAGAAAGTATCTCCTAAAGATCTCATCCAGAAATAGACAGGATGCCTGCTCTGATACCAATTGAAATTCTGGCATAGCAGACAGCAGGTGTCCTAACACATGTCAAGACATTATTCTGCATAATTATTAAACAAGGAACATAACAACAAAATAATATCCAGAATATCAGTAACTGCAGAAAGACAGATGTTTCGACATCTGTTACAACATTGTTAACCAAAAATGAACTATAAATTACATAATGATAAACAATACAGAATATGATAACCCAGTTTGGTGCAAATCACCTACATCTGGGGGTTACCAAGCCAGGAATGAAATCCACTATAATAGTATTAATTCAAAGCTAAACTCCCCCATTTACAACTTCTCACTTAATCACTACCCGTACAACTTCTATCTAAGGTTCTCCTAGATATGAGACCCCTCTCAATTCCCTTTACAATCACCACGTGATAACAAATACTCAATGCTTAAAAGCTTAAGAGTGAACAATTTACAACAACCTATGTCGACCACTTAGTATCAAAAGATACATGGGTGACTTACAAACTACACAAGAGACTCTTAAATCCCTAAACCCTTATGTTACACCGACGACTTATTGCTGTCTATGCTATCTCTTTTAGGTCTAGTAAATCCTTATTTATAGACTCTTGGAGTATGGGCTTGGACTATTCAACCAGGTCCAATCTTCACGTTTTAAATCAGCTAAAAGATCTTCACATAAAAATAGGAACACCGACAAGCAACACTGACATATATACCATAACAAATTATTGAACTTAGGAGGCATCTGGAGACGCCAAATAAGGTCTCATCCCACAGTGGGATATTTGTGCCTGAGCCTATATACATCCATTACCTATTCAAACTATGAATTTAGCACTACAAATTCAGCAGAAATATGGGTAGTACAGAACATTAACCATTAACCATTAAATATGTGTGGTACATAACATTAACCATTAAATATGCAGCCATGGCAAAACACATTGCAGCAAAAATATGGGTAGTACAACTACGGTATACAAATATGGGTAGTACAAAAAAACTCACTGACCTTGACAATCTTCCAATTAGGCTTCTTATTCTTAATACCTCTTAATAGATGATATCCTTCTACAACTCTGATAAAAGAAATTGCAGCAGAAGTAAGTTATAAATATAAAGTTAAAAGGTACAAAAATTAAGTATAAATGATATCTCTTGATTTAGGTTTCTTACCCCTCAAGTATGATCTTAATATTTTTCTTGGGAGGTTAGTTTAATGAACAAAACCAAAAGATATCATTATCTTTAGGACAAATTACAAACAGCTGCCAATGATTCCTGTAGTTTCAAAACAAAAGTGTTAGAATCACTAAAATTAAAATATTACAAAATAACATAAAAATAATGTATAAAACCCTCAAGGAAACATGTGCTTACCGATTTAACAAAAGCCCTAAGTAACACTTTTTTTATTCGCCATCCATCTTATTTTATATGTATGATTGGATTACTCCAGCCAGTCTAGTAGAAATTAGCGTCCTATGTGGATCAAGAAAACTAAATAGTTCGTTGACATTCTTGAAGATGCGATGTAGATGTCTGAAATGTTGAAACAAATGTTAATCATAAATGATAAATAGATAACATAATTAAAAATAGAATAAGATACTTACGAGCACCATATGGACAAGATGGATGTGGAGAGCCATTTAATACTGACAATAAATTCATTCAAGTCGACCCTTTCAATAAAAACAGAAAATTCACTTGTTTCATGAATCACATCTAGTGAGAAGGAATCTTCGTTGAGATCTTCAATCTTTTTTAAGTAATCTTCAGAATCACCAGTGTTTTTGATAACATCTTTAGTAATCAAAACCTCAGAGCAACTTTCGTTAGTGCTTGTATCCAGAGATTGAATATTCTATAATATATTAAACATTAATTAAATTATAAAATTTGTAAATTTCTAATCGATTATTTAAATCAAATTACCCATACCTCTTTTAAAAACACCTCTTTAGTCCTCTTAAGGAAAAGCCCCAATTGCATCTCTTGTAGGAATTTAGCTCTCTCTTCTTGCATCTCTTTTTTTCATTTGCTGTTGGAGCTCTATTCTTTGTTGTTGGAGCTCTTTTTGTAATTTCTGTTGGAAATCTGCATTCAGTTTTTTTTTCAAGGCTAGAAGGTCATCTTGAGAGACACCTTCTGAGGTGGGGCGTGAATTTTTTCCAAAGAATTTCTTAAAGCCCACACCCCTTGGAGCAGTGCGGATCCGACCAGAGCATTCATTTGTTCCAAGGGCAACAATCAATACATCCTCATGTCCTTCAAAAACAATACCACCTTGTGAACTTTTTCCACTAAGTCACCATGAAATGGTAAAATACATATATACACATAATATAAAATGATTAATAAGTTATAAATGAAATTCAAATTTATAAAGAATTTTTTATTACTTACAATCATAGAAATATACTAAGTTTAATGATTACTAAGTTATAAATGAAATTCAAATTTATAAAGAATCTTTGATTACTCTAACTAAAACATGGCAATCCAATATGATAAACAAAATAGCAGTTCAATTCAGCTCATGGACTCAAGACAAACTTCCTACTTTCTAACACTCTAACTAACATAATAAAATTCAAACTAAATAAGTCCTAACAACCTTTCAATAGTGCTAGCAATAGATCAAACCAGAGGATAACAATTTGAATATTCTAACAGCATCAACATAACTAACATAACGTTCATTAACGACAAACCAATTCACAAACTAATCCAATTCAGCATCCTCATAATCAAGTTTTTGCATACATGATTCTTCAACAACCCAATGCCAATTACAAAACACTCCGTGACAGTTCAAATACAATTCATATTAACAATCATTGCACCGTTAGCACAGTTCAACCACAACAATTTGATAACACATGGCAATCCAACATGATAAACAAAACAACAGTTCAGTTCAGCTCATGGACTCAAGACCAACTTCCTACTTTCTAACACTCTAACTAACACAATAAGATTCAAACTAACTACGTCCTAACAACATTCCAACATGTAACATGAATATGGTCTCTCGTCTGAACAAGGACAAATTAGTGGCCTAGTAGAAAAGTATTTAATTAGTGTGTCCTGTTTATATATATATATATATATATATATATATATATATATATATATATATATATATATATATATATATATATATATATATATATATATATGATTGTATACATCAATTAAATTACTAATTTGGACTTTATAAAATAAAAGTTTTGTGTCACAGTACACCCATATGTAGCCAGGTACCAATTATTAATTGACATTATAGGAAGATAATGTTAGCTACTTATATGGAGACAGAGTGAGATCGTATAAAATCTATCTTAGTTGGCAATGACGTTTAACAACAATTTGGTGAACATCTGAAGGGCTTCTAAGTTTTTTGAACAATTTGGTGCCTAATCATATAAAATTCAAATTTATAAAGAATCTTTTATTACTTACAATCATAGAAGCTACTAAGTTTGTTGCCTCAGATGTAAAATCTCCAGACCGCTTCTGTCGAGCCATCAACCATGCCTCATATCATTTTATTTCTGGAGGATCACCTGCTAAACTTTCATCACCGTTGGCCTCTTCAATCATTTTTACCTCCTCTCTTCCATTATGTTTGCCTTAAGCTTTTCGTAACCACCACGAGACAAAATATGAGGATGTATATTCTTTGATGCATGCATCTTTTCTTTTTTCCTTTTCTCCTATTACAAATAAATTACATTAAATTAAACGTCAAAACGAAATCAATTTAGATAACAAAAATAAATCTATAAATTTAACTAACTTGAAAGTCTTCTTTTTTTCGAGTCTCGACAAACAAATCCCAATCTTCTTGTTTGACGAATGTATACTTTTCAAACGACATTGTATTTCCATCCTTATCACCTTTACCAAATATATAGATATTTGAGAGCAATGTCATAAATTGCTTCAACCATTCCCCCATATAAACAAACCAATGCTTCCTAAATTTATCATCCGTGGGGCAAGTGAACTTATCCTACAAAACATAAGAAGTGTTAGCAATTGAAACAGTTATAGAAAATAAATTATAAAGAATTAATTAAAGTTACATACCGTAATATCATCCTATATCGTGTCCTTCAAGTTTTCGCTTATCTTTTTCCATTTCTTTTCATTTAAACTAACCTTGCTACGTGCAATGAACGACAAATAACTCTTAAACATTACAACATATTGACCAATAGGTTGGAAAGTATTCGGATCAAAAATCAATGTGGTATTTCTCACCATCACGGAGTTTCGCAATGAAATGTAGCAATGTTGTTGCACCTTTACTCTTCTTTTTTTTTTGGAGATGAAGTCACGCCTTTAGTCTTCCTTTTTTTTGGAGAAGAAGAGCTAGATGACTTATCTATAATGTCTGTTTAGAGAGAAAAATTAGCAGTCATAATAAAGAAAATATCAGCAGGAGCATGTAGTACTTTCACTAGTCATTATATTTTTAAAACGTCACACCTTTAGTCTTATTTTTTTTGGAGAAGAAGTCACACCTTTAGTCTTCCTTTTTTTTGGAGAAGAAGAGCTAGATAGTTTATCCGTATTGTCAGTTCAGAGAGGAAAATAATCAGTCATGACAAAGTTATACTTCCAGTTCAACCCACATGCTTCAACCAACAAGATATATATACCCAAGGAAACACTAGGAAATTAGGAATACTATGCAACACGATAGAAAAGTACAACCCCTCACAAAGATGCGAAAAGGTTCATTCAATTCAACATTACAAAATATATTAAAAAAAACAATAGCAGAGTAGCCGAAAACTCACGAGCTAAATTCTTCGTATCTTCATCCAACCTCTTAGTGTTCAATGAAGTGCTGCTAGAATCATCTTTGTTTGTGGCAGCATTATCTGTATAGAACAACACAACATAATCAACATTCTGCAAAAGAAACTGCTTTTAAAACTACAAAATCCACAGGCACAAAAACCATTCAAACTTTTGTATGTGATTAATTGTTTATAATGTCTGTCTACTAGAATAAGAAAAGGGAAAAAATGAACCAAAACAAATCAAACAATCCCCAAAGATTGCTATGCTGTCTACTATAATATATTTTTAAATAGTCACACCTTTGGCCTTCTGTTTTTTTGGAGAAGTCACACCTTTAGTCTTTCTTTTTTTTGGAGAAGAAGAGCTAGATGGCTTACCCATAATGTCTGTTTATAGAGAAAAGAAAATTTATCAGTGAAAATAGATATATGATCATGTTCATGGAACAAATATCATGTTTTAAGTGTAGATGCATTTCTTTCGGAACAAAACTTGCATCATATGCAACAATAACTTGGAAAAACTAATAATAAGTATTCAGTAAATATTATTCTATTGTAGATTATGATTCCATAAATGTATTTAGGACTTCAACTGGCTCAAATAAAACTCATTTCAGTTTCATCATTTGACAATGTGTTTTGCTGATTTTGACATCAATTTTGGCTACTTTAGGTTAATCCTTCAAAATAATTCTTATCTATTCCAGATTATCATGTGTTGGTATTTGTTTAATGCCAAGTTATTGACAAGTTTATCTTATCATACATTGATTGGAGTTTATGTTAAGTGAAGCACATACGACCTAGTTTATTTTATCATACATTGATTGGAGTTTATATTAAATGAAGTTTGTTTTAATGAAAACATTTCAAAGAAATGAATCCAACTATTTTTTAATGGATGTAGTAGTCTATAAGTACTAATGATGACTATGGAATGCATGAAATTATTACCAAAAAAATTGATGATTTCAAAATTAATTTCTATTCTTCAAGTCATAAATTGTGTAACAGTAAATATATTCATGAGAAAATAAAATACGCAAATAGAATAAATCATTATTATATAAATATATGATATAACATTATAAAAAATGAAAATGAAAATTGAATATTTATGAAGGTGAATTTTTATATTGTAACTTTTTAATTTCTTGGTATTTTATTTTGCCAATTAGAATCTTCATTTAGCCATCGAATTGTTTACAGATGTTTTAGATATTGTTCACAATGCACTAGACTTATATTCTTATTTGAAGCTTTTGAAAACTTATTTAGGTTGTTTTTAGGTTTTAAAATCCCGTTTTTTATTGATGTTGTAATATCATTCCATGTCTAAAATTTATTTGGTTGTAAAAAATTCTTTAAGTATATTAATTAAATAGCTTTAAGGATGGCAATTGTGATTGGGTTTGATAGCTTTAATTAAATAGCTTTATATGTGTGATCTCAATTCATGCTTTCTTGTATATGCATATTTATTGCAAGTTAATATCTAAGCAAATTTACTTTTACACTTTTGCTAATTTTCTCCATTGTTAAGGTTTTTTGGTGTAGCTATTAACACTAAGGCAACTTGGTACATCAACTTAACTCAAATATGTATGTTGCAGAGGATGTGATATAGAGTGCATAGGTAACTTTCATGCCCTGGTTCACAAAATATGATGGAGCATAATGAAAGCAAATATGGATTTATAGGCATGTCAACTTCTCCATAACATTTCAGAATCAATACATGTTATAGAGAATAAATTTCCAGTTCTGTTTTGGACGCAGATTATAATTTGGTTCTTCCATATCTAAAGTAAAACTTCTTCATGAAAATTCATTTTTTTGTTTAACCTTTTAAAAATGTATAAGTTTGTTTCTAAATATTTCTCCTAAGCATTTCCAAGTTTATTGCAATAGCATAAATTGAAGACTCAGAGGTGTGACTTATTGTAGACTTTTTCTGCTGGTTACTAGGTTATGCCAATAGTAATACCTCTGCCAATTTTATGTGTATAGTGTTGGTGGAAGGTTATTGTTATGTGGGCTGTTATGCAATAAAAAATCATGGTTTGGTGTTGACTTATCATTACAAGAGGTTGTTTTGTTGTCCCAATTTTATGTTTGTGGTTTCGGTCTTGGATAGGCGATTGTACTCTATTACTTTTATGTGTGTGGTTCCTAGTATGACATGGCTATTGTATCATTTTCAATCCCTTGGGTGCACCTTCATATTAATATATTTGGTTATTCCAATTCACTGTGTATTGTGCCTTATTCAGCTCATGGACTTAAGACCAACTTCATACTTTCTAACACTCTAACTAACACAATAAGATTCAAACTAACTACGTCCTAACAACATTCCAACAGTGCTAGCAATAGATCAAACCAGAGTATAACATTTCGAGTATTCTAACAGCATCAGCATAACTAATATAATGTTCATTAACGGCAAACCAATTCACAAAATAATCCAATTCAGCATCCTAATAATCAAGTTTCTGCATTCAAGATTCTTCAAGAAACCAATGCCAATTACAAAACACTCCATGACAGTTCAAATACAATTCATATTAACAATCATCTAACCGTTAACACAGTTCAACCACAACAATTTGATAACACATGGCAATCCAACATGATAAACAAAACAACAGTTCAATTTAGTTAGGTGGACTCAAGACCAACTTCATACTTTCTAACACTCTAACTAACACAATAAGATTTAAACTAACTACGTCTTAACAACATTCCAACAATGCTAGCAATAGATCAAATCAGAGTATAACAGTTCGAGTATTCTAACAGCATCAGCATAACTAACAAAACATTCATTAACGACAACCGAATTCACAAACTAATCCAATTCAGCATCCTCATAATCAAGTTTCCGCATACATGATTCTTCAAGAAATCAATGCCAAATGCAAAACACTCCATGATAGTTCAAATACGATTTATATTAAAATTCAAATAATCGTTAGCACAGTTCAACCACAACAATTTGATAACACATGGCAATCCGACATGATAAACAAAACAGTAGTTCATTCCAGCTCATGGAATCAAGACCAACTTCCTACTTTCTAACACTCTAACTAACACAATAAGATGACATAACAATTTAATACATTTCAACCATTCAAGCCACATAACAATCATAAGCAGTAATTTCCAAATTCTCAACTAACCTTTCAAATACTGACACCATTATTTCTCATAGCTAACAATGTCACACTTCCAAATTCTCAATTAACCAATTCTACACTAGCTGTTTTTATAATTAACTAACTTTTAATTCAAGTTTACACAATTAACACTCTAGTTTAATACCACTAACAACCATGCTAAAATTTGCAATTTGAATATTTGTGTAACTATCTTCCTGATGAGGGGATCTTCTTTTCATGATGAAAATCTGCTTAATTCAGTACTACAGATATATAAAGGAGATTTTGTTGGAACAATTTAAGAAAATTTCAGAAATTATACGAAGAGAAAGACAGATAAAGCATCCATGTGTGCATGAGTTGTTGAAAATTTTTATTATTGCATTGTATAGATCCAACAAAATATAGATAAAATCCAAATGTTATTTTTTATTTGCTATTATCCTCCAAAATCCCTTCTTGATGATCATAACGTGTGGCATAAACATCATCAACTTCATTTTCATTATTAAAAGAAAGCCTCCGTGTTGAAAAAGAAGTATTGTGATCAATGTCTAGATTTGAATCTTCATTTTCATCACTATAATTCGTGTTTCTTTGGAGGACAACAAACCACCTACTATTTGAGGGATCCTTTATAGAAAATACTTGTATTAGTTGTGCTTCCATGATTAAAGGTTCTTCCTTATATCCCACCTTATCCAAGTCCACCAATGTAAAGCCTAATTCATCAGTTTGTACACCATTATTACTATTAACCCACTTACATTTGAAAATAGGAACTTTAAACTTTACATAATTGAGCTCCCAAATCTCTTCTATAACGCCAAAGTAAGCTATGGATGCCAAGATGAGATTTTTATCTTTTGAACTAGAGAAATGCATTGAAGAAGCCATTACCATTACCCCACTATTTTGCATGGTACTCTTATCATCCTATGATTTTGTACAAAAGGAAAATTTATTTATATCGTACCCACTCCAACATAAGACATTAAAGCTAGGCTCATATGCTAGAAACTTTAATGTATCTGAAGCATTATTATCATTCATAATCTTGGTCTTAAACCATTTGGAGAATGTTCTGTTATGCTCTTTCAACACCCATTTTTTGGACATTCGAGGGTTTTTGGCTTTGACAATGGTTTTATGTGTACTCAAGTATGGCTGAACCTCGTCAGTGTTATTTAATATATATAAAGGAACTTGAAAAACTTCCCCTTCATCCATATGCTTAATCTTTAGACGTGTACCCTTACCGTCACATCTTCCGTCGTGACGAGACTTGGGTAATCCTATAGGTTTTACATCTGACAAATACTCTGTACAAAACTCAATGGCTTCTTCTGTGATGTTCCTTTCAATAATAGACGCCTCAGGACGATAATGATTATTCATATAGCCTTTCAATATCTTCATGTATCGTTCAAAAGGATACATCAATCTTAAATAAACAGGGCCACACACTTTAATCTCTCTAACTAGATGAACTATTAAGTGAACCATGATGTCAAAAAATGAAGGAGGAAAAAACATCTCCAACTAACACAATATAATAATAGACTCAATTTCCATCTCATCCAATTTATCAGGGTCAATCACTTTGTTACATATATCATTAAAGAAATAGTACAATCTAGTTATGGCATGTCGGACATTTTTAGGCAAGATGCCACGAATAGCCATAGGTAGTAGTTGTTGCATCAAAATGTGGAAATCATGAGATTTTAAGCCAATTAGGTTGAGATCTTGTATTGACACGAGACTTTTGACATTTGAAGAGTAGCCACTGGGCATTTTCACACCATGTAGACACTCACAAAATCTTCTTTTCTCTTCTTTTGACAATGTATGGCATGCCGGGAGTAGATACATTTTGGTACCTCTTGGTTGTGGAGCTAACTCCTCTCTTATTTTCATTTTAACCATGTATAAACGAGAGTTTAAACCATCATTTATCTTACCTTGAATGTTGAGAAGTGTTCCGATTACACTATCACACACATTTTTCTCCACGTGCATTACATCAATACAATGTCTTACATCTAGACTAGATCAACATGGAAGGTCAAAGAACATTGACTTCTTCTTCCATATATTATTATTCATAACTTTTTTTTTTTGTTTTTTTTTTCCAAAACTAACACTTATGTTCCTCACCCGACAATAGACTTCTTCTCCAGTTAAGTCCTTCGGGGAAACTTCATACTCTTGATATCCATTAAAAGCCTTTTTCAATCTTCGATATGGGTGGTTATGTTTAAGAAATCTTTGATGTCCAAGATAAACAGTCTTCTTTCCCTTATCCAATTGATGGTAGCAAGTATCTTTTTCACATATAGGACATGCTCTATGCTCCTTAACTTTATAACCAGACAAGTTACCATAAGCTAGAAAGTCATTGCACTATGGCCCGCAAATTGAAAGTTTCATTTGAAAAACTTTCAAACACGTCAATTCCTTCATCCCACAACTTTCTTAAGTCATCAATTAAGGGACTTAGATAGACATCTATGTCATTTCCAGGCTATTTTGGTCTCGAAATCACCATTGATAACATAACATGTTTCCTCTTCATGCACAACCAAGGAGATAAGTTGTAATTAATCAAGAGAACATGCCATGAACTATGTTTACTACTTAAACTACCATATAGATTCATGCCATCAGTAGAAAGTCCAATCCTAAGGTTTCGTGGTTCATTGCCGAAGTCTAGAAATAAGGTATCAACCTTTTTCCATTGCAAAGAATCGCCCGGATGCCGAATTTTTCCATCACACTTCCTCTCTTCTGAATGCCATCTAATATTCTTCACATCATTAAAATTTGCAAACTGTCGCTTAAACCTTGGAATAGTTTGAAGGTACCATACCACCTTTGTTGGAGGACCCTTTATGGTTATATCACAACCTTCATCATCACCCTTCTTCTTATATCGTGATGTCATGCACTTGGGACACTTATCCTTCTCATCATTATCTTTCCAATATAATATGCAATCATTGGGGCATACGTGTATTTTCTTATACTCTATACCCATCGGACATAATACCTTTTTTGCATCATACGCATGGCTCAACAACGTGTTTTCATCTAGAAGCATTTCTTTCAATAACGCTAGCAACTGTGTGAAGCTTTTATCGGTCCAACTATTAATAGCTTTCAAATTAAATAATCTAAGGACGACCGACAATCGTGTGAAGTTCTTACAATTTGGACACAAAGGAACTCCTTTGTCATTGCGAATAGTATCATGTATGTCTGCTTGTTGAAAAGACTCTTGTCCAATATCGCGAATCATTACTTCTAGATGATCACCCATCTCTATATCAAACTTTTCTCTTACGGAGGCCCTTGGCGCATCAGACAATTCACCATGCCATATCCACTTCGTATAATTTTGACAAATCCCATTGACAATTAGATAATCCCATACGATGTTAGCATCTAAAGGTGAAATATTTACACACTTGGCGTACGGACAATGAAATCGTCCATTACTTTTGGGAATATTAGTTTCAGAAAATGTCAAAAACTCTAACATTCCTTTTTTATACTCTTCACTTAAGCGATTTTTCTGCATCCAACTACGATCCATAGCTACGAAGATAAGAGAAAAAATAGTAGTTAAAAGATGCACTTACAAGTTACAAGCTTACAAGTCATGAGTAGTTAGTATTCATAATGAGTTTTCCTTTAGTTTATTATTTTAGATGTGTGTTTTATGTTAATCATATGTTTTGTGGTGTTTTATATATTTGTGGTGTTTTTATATGTTTTTGTGGTGGTACACAATGTTTTATATATGTTATGTTAGTCATATGTTTTGTGGTGTTTTATATATTTTTAATTAAAATTTTGCAGCACTTTGAAACATGTGTTTGTAACTAGTATAGTACATTATCCTTTTTCATGCAATCCACATCCACCTAAAGCTAGATTATGTTTGTGTTTTATTTGAATTAGGATTCCTTAAAAATGTTATCTTATGAGATAAATTTAAGGTTTACATGATTTTCAATCGTAATATGGTCTAATTTGCTACACAATCATATAGATAACATTAGGGTTGTTTATGGTTCAGTTTAAGAAAATAATTGAACCGAACCAAATTGTACCATTACAAAATTCTTTAAAACTGAATTACCCGTTATAAATTTTTTCTAGTATGATCGATGTCTTTCATAGAAACACAATATGCATGCACATTCATAGAGATAACATTTAGAAACACATCATGCATTCACATTCATATATTATATATTATATATTAGGATGTTATAATATACACCAAACAAAATAACACAACTCATGACAGAAACTAGATTTGACAAATTCTAATCAACTGCATATCCAAAACAAGTTATAACAACATGTCACAAAAAATGCATATAAAACAAGCAGAGCAGCTAGAAACAATATTCAATTGAAAGATGGTTGAAAGGAATGTACTTGAGGCTGGGAAATTCAAACAAGTTGCTAGCTTGAGGACAACAATAGTAAGACGATTATGAATGTGGGCAAGAAAAGGCTATGAATGTTTAGGAAAAATAGACTCTTAGTAATATTCAACGTACTTGAATTTAATGAAAATGATTTATTTTTTAAGTTTTAAGAGGTGTTATTAAGTCACTTGTTATTATTGTGTCAAAAAAGAAAGTCACTTGTTATTATGACTAAAACATTAAATATGTAAGAATGTGGGATAAAACTTATACTAGTAGTAGTTATTTAAGCCCATTAAGGTAGTTCTCTATATTTATGGTTTAACTGTATGAGTTTTTTTACTATAACTTTTTTATTCAAAAATCATATATATATATATATATATATATATATATATATATATATATATATATATATATATATCAAATTGAAAGTATGTATGTTTTTTACATAGTTTGGAGTATATCTTTTAGATTTGAAAATGTCATTTAAGGAAATGAAGGTTTTAGAAAATCATGTAAACAATGTCATGTTCAATTTTTCAAAGAAAATTCCTTAGTTAGATGATATAGAAGGTAAATTTATTAAAACTCAGAAAATATGTGAAACAGTATGCTTCAAATCATTGGGGCATGACAACTAGTTTCCACTAAAAGGAAATTGCATATAAGCCATTTAAACTAACAATCATGTTTTTAACATTTATTAATTTTCTAGACACTTTATAGTGTTTTAACCTTTTCAGTTTTCATTATATAACACAATATAATGTTTTTAACATTTACTAATTTTCTAGACACTTTATAGTGTTTTGACCTTTTCAGTTTTCATTATATAACACAGTATAATTCATCAAATAAAACAGTTCAGTAAAAAAATTACTTACTAACAGTTCATTTCGGTTCTAAATAACAGACGGTTTGTCAAACGATTAATTCGGTTCGGTCTATTTTAAATAAATTATAACAGTTAAGCAACAACAAAGTAAAGTGAAGGTCAAGACTAGGGATGAATAACCTTGATATATAGCTATCTTTGCAAAAACCAGGATGATATATTGCTTCACTAGTCTTCATTCTTTGATATATGTCTACAACACCAAGAATTAAGATACATAAGAAATAATTTGCAAAGAGAGACTAATAAACCTTAAATCACCATCCAAATTCAAATAAGATTTAAAAACGAGAAAAAACAATAAACAAAACAAACCACTTTATTTCAACAAAATCTGTGAAATATTACACCATTATATTTACTTAGTGTATGAATACTATAGGCTATTCAAGGAGTTCCTAAGATCAAAGATCTTTAGAATCCTGCAACATGGATGTTGGAAATTACATCAGAAGGATCAGAAGCAAATCTTAAGTTCAATTTCACTGTTGTGTACAATAACTCAGAACTAAACAGGTTAGACTCTCGTAAAAACTTGCATTTTTTCGTACCGTGTCCTTTATGATTTTGATACTAGTACACCCCATTTTTTTAGGAGAAATAAACAGTTGATTCAGCAGCTTAGTGCTCCTTCTCAAGAATCAAAAGATCTACACTTTGATGCGCAACATTCACAAACTTTTATGGCACAATGTATAGCTTGTCTTTGGAAATAACATTTTTCATATTGGCTAAACACGTCGTATACGGCTATTAGACTCTCATTTACTATCATGGGAGGTTTATTATTTGGCCTAGTTTTTTGGGATGTTGCTTGAAAAGGTAATTTGCAAAGAGAGACTCATAAACCTTAAATCACCATCCAAATTTAAATATTTGAGAGTGAAATAGAGATTCGATTCTGAGAGAGTGAGAATTCTGAGGGATGTGTGATGAGTGATGATTGTATGAGCAGATGATTGGTGATGATTGAATCATGATGATGAATTATATAAAGGTTGAGTTTGTAACAGAATTGGGCAATCCGGTCAGGGGTTAGGGCACAATTAGCTTAATTAGATTTTTAAGAGCAATGTTGTTAGGAGTTTAGACACTGTTAGGAATCTGTTAAGTTGTTGTAAGCTTTGAATTCAGTTAATGTTCAATTGGTTCTGTTATGCTACTAATACTCTGGTTTTCATCAAGTGTAGCATCATGTGATGTTAAAACTGATGAAGTTAGCTAGTTACAATCAAGGTTTTATTAGTTATTGTTAGAGCTAGCTCTGCTAATTTCTGTTACGTACTTGAATTTGATTAGTTAGTATAGGTTACAAGGAGTTAGTCACTATTATGTTAGTGTTAATTGTAACTTGAATTAGTTATACTTAAAAGAAATTAGAATTAATCTGTTGGTATTTTGAATGTTGCTAAGGGGCTGTTAACTGTTAGTGTTGCAGGTTAACTCAAATTTCATGTTAGGGCGTGTGATAGTTAGTTGTTGTTAGTGAGATTGAAGTTAGTTAAACAAGTGTAATCGAAGTTAGAAATTTGTTGAAATTGCACTTACAGAGTAGCATCGAAAAAATAAAAGCTATAAACTACTTCTTAAACTACACAAAGTATCTTCTACGATAAAAATAAAACAAAAATAGCTTTTGTTTTACGTAATCTATCCAAATAATAGATATTATTATTTTATACAACTTTAAAAACATTTTTTAAGTATAGACAAATGATACTAAGTACAGTTATGTACCTTCCCAGTGGAGGTAAACCACCAGCCATAGATGATGAAGAAGGCCTTTATGTGTTCCGTAATTCTGAGATTGGCAAAGGCCCAGGTTCTGAAGTAGTGAACCTCCTACCACTAGCCCTTTCTTAGGATAAGATCTATCAAATCATATTCACCATGCAATTAATCAATAGTCAGTATACATTTGCAACAATTCTAATAATTGTGGTTTCAAATCATTTATTTATCAATAAGTACTATCATCAACAGATAGTAGCAACTCATGTATAGTTCTAAGAAAACAACTGATTTTTTATTTGTCTTTATATATAGTTTTATGTCACATGGGGTGTGTATAAACATTCAACACAACTCAGTCAAGGATCCCTAAATCCCCAGAAAATTAGGTTAAAGTGTAAGGGTCATTCAGTAGAAAATATTATTAAACATGTTAGCAACATACACAGTAGTTTCAAATAGCAAATACAATCCATAAGAGAGACCTAATCAACTTATCATTATCCAACATAATCAATCTATTACATAAGAAAGACCTAGAGCTCTGTCATAAAAAAAAATTTATACCATTCAAATGTACAATATTACTAGAAGAAAATATGGTCATTAACATGGTTTTTTATTTGACATAGAAACAGGGGACATTGTATACCCAACGCGAACACGATAAATAATAAACTAGAGCAATTATTTACCTCGAAAGAAATCGTTTCAGCTGGTTCAGTAGCAAACACGAGATACTAATGTCTTTTCAAACGGTTGCCCCTATGTGCACACAAATACCAAAACGTTAAAATAGGACCTACATGCAACGATTAATTTAACAACTTTGACTTACAACACTTACAAGGAAAGATAAGGGAGGTGCAAATTAATAAAAAAAATTCTACCTGCTCAGAGGAGGAGGATACGTAGGCTTTGCTCGGTCTTCAATCTCGGGATATTCAATCTGCATCAATAGAAATTTTCAAATAAGAACTAAAAACGGTTTATAAAAACATTTAACAATTAATCCACTACTTAGATAATAAGAGCTAAAAATGGTTTATAATTATTCTTTTCCTTGGCCGTTGGGAAAATAATTTGATGTTTTCAGAAGTAGTTGGTTGTAATCTCATCTATGAACATATCAATGGGAATCCAATTCATTTTTTTCATCATTCAACATCAAATACAGCATAAATTAGTCAACCCTAATGTTCTACCTAAAAGATTAAATTAACCCTAATATTTTACCTAAAAATTTAAACCTTAATTAAAAAAGAAAGGAAAACCAAATTAGTCTGGGTTTTTCGCCGTGCATGTCGTCATCGAGTTGTGAGAATGGTCGTGCAATGATGAGAGATGACAAAGGTTCCTCGTATGTGTGACAATGGTCGTACGATGATGGAGGTCTGTTTCTTGGATGTCCGATGAGATGAAGGAGATGTAGCTTGACAATGAGAGGAAGGAGATGAAACTCGCGATGAATGAAGAGGATGAACTCACGATGAATGAAGACGATGAACTCGCGATGAAATGAACAGAAGAAGAGAAATGGGGTTTAGAGAGAAATGAGTTTGATTGATATCCGTAATTTAATTTGATATTGATATGTGTTTTGTTATTATTTTATTTACAAAATATTAATTAATAAATTTACACCAATTAATTTATTTACTTACTCAAATATCACTTAATAAAATATAGTGTGATTTATTAATATGTTTAAGGTTAATATTTAGAGTTATTAAACTAAATAGTTTTTTTCAGCCAATCTTAATTTACACCCGTTTTTCCTTTAACGAGAGTAATAGAGATATTATTATAGTAATGATTTTAATTGATTATAATAATGTTTTTAATTTACATTTTTTTTAAAATAGGGTGTCTATTGTCACGTATTGCTACTATAAATGACATTTTATTTACAAATTTGCCACCGCGTTTATTATTTACACCCGTTTTCAGTATAATGGATGTAAATTTTAAAATTATATTCGTCACTTTGCACTAGTGCATCCAACTAAGATCCATAACTAAAAACAACTTTGTTATGGTAAAAAATTTGTTAAATCACACTGTAATATCAAATTATAGATAAGTCACATTGTAATAAATCTACACCTGTAATAAAATTAGACACACATATTGATAAGTTACATTCGTAAACTACACATATTAATACCTTTAAGAGAGATGTTAAGACTTTGATAAGATATATATATATATATATATATATATATATATATATATATATATATATATATATATATATATATATATATATATATATATATATATATATATATATATATATATATATATATATATATATATATATATAAGACTTTGATTAGATAGATATAAGACTTTAATAAGCTAAAGCAACGACGACAACAACAACAATATTAAACATTCAATATCATCATCATTAATTAACAACAACAACCACACCTTCAATCTCAATAACAACATTAAACCGTTTACTTAACACAACAAAATCATTAAACCTTCAATCTCAACAATATTATACATTCAATCATAACAACAATAACAACATTAAACCTTCAATATCAATAACAACAACAATAATAAACCTTTTATCTAACACAAAAAAATCGTGAAGCCTTTAATCTTAATAACAACAACATTAAACCTCCAATCTTAACAACAACATTAAATCTTTAAGACTTCAATCTCAATAACAACAACAACATTAAACTTTAAATATCTCAACAACAACAACAATATTGTTACAGGCATGGAGAAAAAATTTACGCATAAAAAACATGGTAAAGAAGCCAAAAAAAAAAGTTTCGTTTGAGTTTCGAGTTTTCTTCTTTGAGTTTCGTTCGAGGTCTTTTCTTTGTGTTTTCTCCCTCTTTTCTTTGATTTGTTAGTGTTGGAGAAAAGAATATGAAGTTTCAAACCACGTTTGTGGAATAAATGGTGTTTTCGAGTTTACTTTAGTGAATAAATGATGTTTTTGATTTTATAAAAAGATGAAGAAATAATGCTTTGTCCATTGTTGGAAGATGGTGTTTCGAGGGAAATGATAAATTTTATTAGGATTTAATGAGGTATTCGTTAATGCAAAAGTGAAGAAAACTTGCATTTTGTTCTGAAAAATGAAAATTGCACCACTTTTTCCTTTGGTTGAACTTTACAACTAATGGAAAAATCTTATTTGTTTTTAATTTATATATAAAAAAGCAAGGTGCTATATAGAAAAGGAAAACTGCGCTAATTTTCCCCTCAATTGAACCTCCTAGTCAAAGAGAAATCATATTTGTGTTTAATTTAAAATTAAAAAAGATGTCATTTTGATTATTATTTCCCCTCAATTGAGATGTCAATCGAGAGCAAAATCTTATTTATATTTAATTTAAAAATAAAAAAAGAAAGACACCATTGAAAATATAAATATGTAGTTGATGAGAATTGAACTCATGACTAGTGTCATTTTCTTCTTGGTTGAAAAACTTTATTTATTTTTAATTTAAAAATAAATTAAAATTAACATGTCATTTTAAAAATACAAAAATACTGTTTTTGGAAATTAAACTAATAACTAGTGCCACTTTTCGTTTCGTTTGGGATATCCAACTGAAGAGAAATTTTATTCATTTGTAACTCGTGATCTTCATACAATTTTAATTATTTTTGTTTTAATAAAAAATAAATAAAAATTATCAATAGGTGATAATGTGATGAAGGGGACTTATTCAACCGTGGCGGATGAAAATATGCAACGGTTCATCAGTTCTCACATATCACAAGTTGAGGTGGTTACTACTACAACCATCGCAATCACTTTTTATATGGCTATTTTATATGAAGTCTTGAGAAAAAATTAAATAATTTAAATATTTAAATACTTTCTCAAACTTGTGCAATTTAAGCAGACAATTAGCAGAATCTATTTTAGAAAATAATAATAATAATTAAATAGCAAGGACACCACATTTTATAACCTAAAATTAATAAACTTTTCTTAAAGCAAGAACACCACGTGTATATATATATATATATATATATATATATATAATAAATGGGATCTTAAAGTGTGAATTCACTCTACATAAAGATTTATTCATTTGTGTTAAAAATTTTAAGGTAGTTGGATTTAATTGTCGTGGCTACCGTCACAAATACTGATAACACATGTATTACTTTTTACACATTTATATGTAAGTTTTTTTCTTTATAAAATATCATATAACTAATAGTGGTGCATATTATAAATTAATGAAATACCTTCTCATATACTATGAAAGTAACTTCACTCAGGTTATTAAAAGCTTATCCTACTAACTGATAGTTATGAAATATCAAGATCATATTATTATTACCATGAAATGGCAATGTTTGTAGCAAACAATTGTTATTTTTATTGATAAATGACCAATCAATATAGAATTACATAGGCTCCCTTAGGTTCAACCTTGAAATATTATATAAGGGGACAACTTCTCTACCCACCTCAAAAAGTTGGATAGTGTACCTTCAACCAATCAATCAAAGTCATATCATTTTATTATATTTAATTATTTATTTAATAGTTTAAATTTTGTAGTTTTCCAATGCAATTTACTCTAATTTACTCTATGGGTAATTCTACCAAACTTTTTGAGATTGGTAGATAAGAATTCACCATTCTATAGGGACAACTTCTCTACCCACCACAAAAAGTTGGGTAGTGTACCTTCAATCTATCAATCAATGTCATATCATTTTATTATATTTAATTATTTATTTAATCATTTAAATTTTGTAGTTTTCTAATGCAATTTACTCTAATTTACTCTATGGGTAATTCTATCCAACTTTTTTAGATGGGTAGATAAAAATTCACCATTCTATGGGGACAACTTCTCTACCCACCACAAAAAGTTGGGTAGTGTATTCAAATGATATAACGGTGATAAGACAACAACAAATCATTTATGATACGAATACATATAAGAAGAAATTTATGGTAAAGTAAGTAGTAAATTATGCATGAATCCTATATGTCACCGTCTCTTTTGCATTCAGAGGGAATTTGAGGTAAACGTTTTCTATCAGTGCAATAATTGTATATTGTGTATTTCTCTCTCACCCACTTTAAGCTACGCCATTGAGCTGCATCAAGATCACAAAACTCTGCTTGATCCCACCATCTCTTTCCTTGTGGTGCACAGAATTTTGAATTAACTGATGCTTCACATCCATCTATGTGGAAACTTTTGTATCCTGCTATGAATGGTGCTTTTGACCAGTCTGTTTTCTCTAATCCACCTCTTGTTGCCCAATCATCTGCGTTCCATAAACTGTTGTATATCTTCATTGGTTGGTCAAATGGGAATTTCACTCCTAAATCCTTGCTGTTCTTGAACACTCTTATTGGAATATCATCAACATAGAAGCTGCAAGCCGTTCAATCATAGGTTAAGCTATATTGTTTTAGATTATTAGGGCAATACTGCAATAGTTATGTCAAGTGCTGCTTACACAATCTGGTACATGTTCCATAGAATAGAGTATCTGTGAAATTCTTTTGTAGGATCAAACCAGAGATAGATCCTTTGTTCTTTGTTACCTTGTCCACCAGTGAACACATTTGTTTGCAAAATGTAAGGTTGCCCTGTTCTGTTCCCTAAGAACTCTGAAATTCTGGTATCAGACGTGTGATGTTAAGTGCGATGTCACAACAACACACTCTGCATAATGGACAAATTTAAACAGCAGAATAACACACCAAATTGTTCACCCAGTTCGGTCTAACTACCTACGTCTGGGGGCTACCAAGCCAGGGATGAAATTCACTACTTGTAGAATTAAATTACAGACTCAACAACACAGTTGACAATCTCCTAATCTTAATTCCCACTAGTGACTTTCTACCTAAGAAACCACTTAGATATGAGAACACTACTCAATCCCTAAAACACTTCAGTGATATAACTCAAAGATCACACACTTTGAATAACACTACTTGATTCTGCTTCACAGCTTTGATCAAGAACAACTCAAAACAATAATACCAATTCACACTCGAATGGTTTACAAAACATACACGAAGACATAAACGACACTCAGTCTTTAGCTCTTTTTCTTCGTTACCTTTCCTCCAGGAATGATGCGTATTATATAGCTCTTTGAATTGGACTTGGACCTGCTACAATATCTGACCTGATTTGTTATTTAAAACTGAATATTCAAAACAAATTTTCTCCTAAAATCTTTTCAAATCTTCAACCTTTTAAATCTCCTACAAATCTGCATCAAATCTCTATGCAACAGAGAATATCTATCCCAAGATATTCGCATCCAATGAGACACCCTGCTCTCCACAATTCCAGCTAAAACGCAAACCCTAACAACATCACAAAATCTGATGTTATTAATTCTGCAGATCTAATGTCACAACATCGCATGTGACATCAGACATCCAACTTAACTCTTAACACAGCCCAATGTTAAGACTCAATGTTGTGACATCACCCATATGACATCAAACATTGAACAACTTTACTACTTAACACAGCCCAGTGTTAAGACTCAATGTTGCAACATCACCACCTTGACTTCACCATTGAACAAACTTTGTTTTACCAAAATTCTAGCCAATCCAAGAACCTAACAATCTCCCCCTTTGGCTAATTTTGACTAAAACAATCTCTGCACCTTCAGAGACTTCAGCAGCGGAAAAAACTTGAGTATTTTTGAACCTCCAAGCAGCAGTATCTTCAATACATAAAGACTTCACTTCACACAAAACTCTGCTGCAGCACCATCTTCAACAGCAACAATCTTCAAACAGCTGCACATATTCAATATTAGCAGCAATGAGCACTCCCCCTCAATGCAACAACCAGCATAACAGCTGTTCAGCAGTTCAGTAATTACTCCCCCTTAATTTCTGCACTTCTGCACTATAAAAACAACAATCAGCTACATCCTCTGCAGCATATTCCTTGACTTGATTCCTTAGCAGCAACAATCAACTCCTTTATACAGCATTTGACATTTGTACTCTTAGCTCTGACATTTGTACTCTTTGATACTCTTGGCTCTCTTGGCTACTTCTCCCCCTTTTTAGCCACAATTTGACAACCTCATCAAGTAAGTCTAACTACAGTTAGTACTACCCTAGCTCTCATTGTCAGTCTCACAGTCAGCAAAAAGACATAACAAATCATAGAACAAAACAGGTGCATATACTTGCACAATATTCAAATTACAAACTAAACACAACAGTGCAGAATCAAAAACAACATTGCATAAAACTACTATCTAAGAAAAACATTAAAAGCTTTAATCATCTGAGCTGAGATTATCATTATCTTCTTCATCTTCTTTTGAGCTGTCATTATCCGACTCAACTTTCTTATCAGCAACTTCTTTTTCTGTCATCTTCAGAGTCATAAGTAATCTTTTGAACTTCTCCTTTCTTTCAGTGCTTACTCTGATGGCTTCATCTAATTCTTTACAGGCTTCCTCCAGTTCAGAAATCATATCAGTCTTGACATGAGTATGATGAGTAGATGTTGAGGCAGATGCCTTGACATGATCAGGAACATGTTTTCCTTCAAACAGCTTCTGATGAAAAGACAAGTCAGACTTCCTTCTACACACAATATCATACTGGTGAAGAATCCCAGGATGCTGAGACAGGATTATCCCACAAATGAGGGATGGAAATGCAATAGGTAATTTCACAGATCTTGTTGGAACATGCTTGATAGTCTGATTATAAATGTAAGAGCCATAATCAATTAGTCTCTTTGTTCCAATGGCATACACTAATTTGCCCAAACCAGCAGAAACAGAGGTCTTGTGGTTAGTAGGAACCCAGTTGACAGCACCTATTCTATGAAGAAGAGCATATTTCACACTTAATAAACTTGCTGATAACTTCCCTTTTGAAGGCCAAACTTCTACCTGACCAGCTGTGATTTCTTTGTAGATAACATTATTAGAAACTTCTAATTCTCCATAATCTTCCTCACTTCTTCCTAAGTAGGCATTAATCACCTTAACATCTATAACCTCAACCTGATCCTTCCCTTTACAACTGAGACTTTCATCCCTAGGGGAAGATGTTCTGACATCAGGGATGACATCAGTATCTTCAAGATCTTCTTCTTTACTACCACCTTCAGCGTCTTGAATCACAGACAAGGCCAGTCTGTGAAGATTGGTGTCCTCACTTTGAGAGCCCACCTGTTCAGCAGGCATTTGCCTTAAAGGGACAGAAATCCCTTTCACACGTATTCCCTTCTCAAGAATTTTGGTGGCAATCTGCTCCAAATGCATGTCCACATCATACTTCTCCTCAATAGCTGGAGAGGATGATGACCTAGTTTCAGTTTTACTCAACTTGGCTGAAGGTTTAGAGTTACCTGAATCTGGGAGTGCCATAGGGATGTGTTCTTTGTCAACATATTATTTTTCCGATGAAACCCTAGTTCGTTCATGGGAAGGTCTTTGAGAATCAGAGTTCTTGGATGGGGAAGACATCGTTCCTTTGTAACAGACTAGGTTTAGAGAAGATTTTTCTATTCTGAGGGAGATGAACCGTTGAGAAGAGAACGCTTTGATGAATCTTGATATAGAATCAATATGGTAAGGCGCCTGATTTTGAGTACCTCTTAAAGACCAATCACTAATTTTCTCCCTCCATAAAGGCTTTTCTTTTAAAAATTTAAAAGGATTCACATCAGAACTCATTAACTCTGATTGACCTTTCAACATCCTTTCACACCTGATGTCATAGTCTGATGTTATAACATCAACTTGAACATCATCAGTTGAATTAACTTCAAGAGGAATCCACTGATAATAGTTATCTTTGGATCTGGCACCCTTCATAATAACCTGATTGTGCTCATCAGATACCACACACTCATCTTTGGTGTAGTTAACTTTGTAACCTTCATCACATAGCTGACTTATGCTAATCAGATTAGCATTCAAACCTTGAACAAGGATCACACTATCAAGAGTAAGACCATCATGATTCTTCACTCTTCCAACTCCTTCTACTACTCCTTTTTCTCCATTGCCAAACACAACCTTATTTGCATGGCAAGGATTTAACTCCACCAAATGCTCCTTGGATCCAGTCATGTGCTTTGAACATCCACTGTCAAAGTACCATACATCCATGGCAAAATGTCCATCTGAGGTATGAGCCAATAGACACGTGACCTAAGCTTTAGGAACCCATTGTTTCGCAACTTTGGGTCTGACCTCCTTTAGTTTGCTTTGAGGAGAAGATTGTGGATAACCATGCAGTTTGAAGCAAGAGGACTGCATATGTCCAAACCTGCCACAATATAAGCATCTAACTCTGTCATCTCTGAAGTGGTTAAACCTTCTGCCACCTTGATGATAATGTTGTGGCTGCCACCCATAATGTTGTCTCCTTCTTCCATAGTTAGATTGTCTTCTATGGGGCGGTTGTCTTCTTTTGTACTGAGGATGATGTCTCCTAGGCTGTCTCTTATGGTGATGAGGCTTCCTTCTTCCATAGTAATGAGGTACAACATTGTTGTATCCATATCCATATCCATACCAGTTTCCCTGATGTTGAGACATGTTCTGTTTGAGCCTGGCTGCTTGCATGCTCTTGTGATATTGGGGAGGCATATACTGACTAGCTCCTTGGGGCTGCATCTTCCTCTGATGAGGACCATTCTTCTTCTCAACATTCTGAGGCTGTGAATGAGCACCCTTCTCAAGTGTAGGATCCTGTCTCATTGTTTGATGTTGAGACATTGGTTGGGACACCTCCTCCTTTGTTCCTGAAGTGCTTGCTTTTGTAGAACCCTTTTCCTCAACCACATATCTTATACCTGATTTATCTCCAACAGCTTTCACTGACTGCAGAATCTTATCAAGAGTGTCTGTACCACTATTCAGCATCCTAACAGATTTAGTCATATGATCAAGATGAGCTTTGACCAGTGAGACTTTATTTTCCAAATCAGCTTTAGCAGTCTCAAGCTGAGCAATCTGTTTCTTTTGACTCTTGTTTTCTTGACAGATTTCAGCACTCTTCAGACAAAGCTCTTGATAATTAGAAGCTAACTCCTCAAAAGTTATTTCCCCATCACTAGAATCATCATCAGAAACAACAGTTCATGTCAAAGCTCTGACATGCTTTGCTGACTCACTTTCACTTTCACTATCAGAGTCAGACCAGGAAACTGTCATGCCCTTCTTCTGCTTCTTCAAGAAAGTGGGACACTCTTTCTTGACATGTCCATACCCTTCACATTCAAAGCACTGAACTCCTTTATCTTGGAAAGTCTTCTCTTCATCCTTCTCTTTTGACCTGCTGATGTCAGAAGAGGTGTTCTTGACATTAGGCCTGGAGCTATTGTTCATCCTCTTGAACACCTTGTTGAACTGCCTTCCCAACATAGCTATGGCCTGAGATAATTCCTCCTGGGATTCTGTACTCTTCCCTTTCTCTTCTTTAGCATTTGAAGTCAAGGCTATACTTTTTGGCTTCTTTTCAGGCTTTTCTTCATTTAACCCAAGCTCAAACGTTTGAAGAGATCCAATGAGCTCATCAACCCTCATCTGGCTGATGTCTTGTGCTTCTTCAATGGCAGTCGCCTTCATCTTGTACCTCTTAGGAAGGGACCTAAGGATTTTCCTTACAAGCTTTTCTTCTGACATCTTTTCTCCAAGAGCACTGGATGCATTAGCCAACTCAAGAACACTCATATGGAAGTCATGGATAGTCTCATCTTCCTTCATCTTCAAACTTTCAAACTTCGATGTTAGAAGCTGAAGTCTTGATATCTTAACTCTAGATGTTCCTTCATGTGTAGCCTTCAAAATATCCCAAGCTTCCTTAGCAACTTCACAGGTATTGATCAACCTGAATATGTTCTTATCCACTCATTGAAAATTGCATTTAGGGCTTTAGAGTTACCAAGGGCAAGTTCATCTTCTTCCTTGGTCCATTCTTCTTCAGGCTTTGGCTTTGAGGTGCCTTCTTTATCTTTCCCAGCATCATCTTTTTCAAACACTACAGGTGCTTTCCATTATTTAATTATAGCCTTCCAAGCCCTGCTGTCCAAGGATTTCAAAAACGTGATCATCCTTGGCTTCCAATAATCATAATTCGAGCCATCCAAAATAGGGGGTCTGTTGACAAATCCTTCAACTTCTTTGTCCATCTTTACTCCAGAAAGTAACTTCCCTAGATCTCACCCAGAGACAGACAGGATGCCTGCTCTGATACCAATTGAAATTCTGGTATCAGACGTGTGATGTTAAGTGCGATGTCACAACAACACACTCTGCACAATGGACAAATTTAAACAGCAGAATAACACACCAAATTGTTCACCCAGTTCGGTCTAACTACCTACGTCTGGGGGCTACCAAGCCAGGGATGCAATTCACTACTTGTAGAATTAAATTACAGACTCAACAACCCAGTTGACAATCTCCTAATCTTAATTCCTACTAGTGACTTTCTACCTAAGAAACCACTTAGATATGAGAACACTACTCAATCCCTAAAACACTTCAGTGATATAACTCAAAGATCACACACTTTGAATAACACTACTTGATTTTGCTTCACAGCTTTGATCAAGAACAACTCAAAACAATAATAGCAATTCACACTCGAATAGTTTACAAAACATACACGAAGACATAAACGACACTCAGTCTTTAGCTGTTTTTCTTCGTTACCTTTCCTCCAGGAATGATGCGCATTATATAGATTTTTGAATTGGACTTGGACCTGCTACAATATCTGACCTGATTTGTTATTTAAAACTGAATATTCAAAACAGATTTTCTCCTAAATTTTTTTCAAATCTTCAACATTTTAAATCTCCTACAAATCTGCATCAAATCTCTATGCAACAGAGAATATATATCCCAAGATATTCGCATCCAATGAGACACCCTGCTCTCCACAATTTCAGCTAAAACGCAAACCCTAACAACATCACAAAATCTGATGTTATTAATTCTGCAGATCTAATGTCACAACATCGCAGGTGACATCAGACATCCAACTTAACTCTTAACACAGCCCAGTGTTAAGACTCAATGTTGTGACATCACTCATATGACATCAAACATTGAACAACTTCACTACTTAACACAGCCCAGTGTTAAGACTCAATGTTGCAACATCACCACCTTGACTTCAATATTGAACAAACTTTGTTTTACCAAAATTCTAGTCAATCCAAGAACCTAACAAACTCAAAATCTATCTCATCATGTTCAGCATTTTGTGAAGATAACTGCATGAAAAGTAGTTTCAATCACAAAAAAGGTCATTACCACAAAATAGTAAAAATCAAAACATAAAACTATATTTTATATACATACATAGAAAGCAGTAACTGTTCCAGCAGAATCACCAGGAACCATCTTAATGTTCATACTGAAATGACCAAACAAGTATGATCCTTTGGACTGAAAACCAGTACCTGTTTAAAAAACTAGTTAGATACATGAAATAACAAGTTTAAAACTATATAGGGAAGAACAATAATACAGTACTAACCAGTTGATTTATCAAGATGAAGTTGAATTTCAGAACCACCATTGAAGTATTTGATGTGATCAAAGGCCCAAGTAGGGTAATAGTTTCTGCCAAATGGTACATCTACTGGCTTCCGTGGGAGAGCACAGAATGAAGAAGAAACTAGTGATGCTAGAATCAAACACACAGTCCAAAATGAAGAACTCATGTTGTGTGTTGTTTTCATGCAAGTTGTGAAAGTGAGTGGCTATGACTTGGGTATATATAAGCCTAAGACCCTTGGCATAGAAAGTTATAGACCCATGTTCCTCTCTCTTAAATTATGTTGTTATTTATTATATTCTTGGAGAGTAGGAGGCAAAGGATCATGTAATAGGCTTTGTTAGGATTTTAGCGTTGTAACCACCCGATAATGGGACCCTATTACGCGTTTATTATGCACTGTTCACTTCTATATAGCTAATATCATCCATCATTTCCCAATAAGAGTACAAATATTTAGAAATATATAAACATTTTATTGCTCGAAATTGTAATCATCATTCAAATGTAATAATATAGTTATCTTTATTTGAAAAAATATAAATTAATTAAATTACTTTGTCACTTAAGAATATTTAGAAATATACAAACATTGTATTGCTCGAAATTGTAATCATCATTCAATTGTAATAATATAGTTATCTTTATTTGAAAAATCTAAATTAATTAAATTACTTTTTCACTTAAGGATTCTGTCATGTTTACTTTGATCAAATATTTCTATAAATTGGTGGAAAAAGTTATTGGATCATCAATTCGGAGGTCAACAGGAGAAAACATTTATATTCATTGGATTTTTTTGTTCCTCCTTAAGCGAAATCTCTTTTATTTACATATACTTGTATTGATGTTGATATTCTTCAATGGTACAGCTCCTATCCACCAACTGTGAAGATTACTTTCGATACAAGAAAGTCAGTCCCTCACTCGAACCAAATGCTTCTGATACCACTGTTGGATCATCAATTTGAGGGTCAAGAGAAGGGAATGTGTATGGGGGTGTCGTGCATGTATGGGGGTGTCTCATATGCGTATAAGGCATATAGGGCAGTTCATACGCGTATGGGAAGCGGCCATACATGTATGGGCAAAAATCACACTTTTTCATATCCGATACGCATATGGGACAGTTGATATGCGTATGGGCATAAAAATCCAAATTAACCTTTGCTGTCTTTATGAATGTTGTAGTCCTTGATGTTATCTTTCATTTACCGTTGGTCCTACATTATTCTGAGTATCGACGCTGTATATATGATCAAAATACCACAAGTCTATCATGATGTGAAACATGCTGAAAACTAGACTTTGTGAATCTTTTAAAAATTCGTCGCGTTCCTTTTTCAGACATTTCTTTGACAACCTCCAACATATAAAACACGTTAACCTTCCCAAAAAGATCAAAAATATCAATAATAATTAAAACATAGACAAATATGAAATTAAAGAAACTGACATATAAACCACTCAAACTATATGGAAAATGCAAATAACTCGCATACTTTCACCTGTTAAAATGTTAATAACTATAGTAACAATGGTGATTGATCAACAGTCTTCATGTAATCGTGGTAAAAGATAATTAATTACAAAGGACCCAAATTTCGTCCTACGAAGATGAATGAAATGATAAGAAATGACTCATGACAGGTTGCCTTTATTTGCAAGGCAGACTCACTAGGGATTAAATGAGGTAAACACCCATCCAAGGGCTAGTATTTACTTTTGTCAACAAGATTTGATTATCAACTTCAGCCGCTTATGCTGATAGATTGATTGACAATGAAGTGGATGATCAACTACTTCAGCCGCTTATGCTGATAGATTGATCGACAATGAAGTGGATGATCAACTACTTCAGCCACTTACATTGACAGGTTGATCGAAAAATGAATTAGATGATCAACTACCCCAGCCGTTAATGATGGTAGGATAATTTAAAAATGAATTAGATTATCAACTACTCCCGCCGTTTATTCTATAGGCTGATTGACATATGAGTTGGATGATCAACTACTACAGTCGTTTATGCTGGTAGGCTGATCGACAAATGAAATAGATGATCAATTACTCTAATCTTTTATGCTACTAAGTAGATCAAAAAATTAATTGGAGGATCAACTACTCTAGCCATTTATACTGAGCTGGTCGACAAAGGGATTGGACGATAAGTATTCCTGCTGTTTGTAATGGTAGGACGGTCGACAATGAATTAGATTATCATCTACTCCTTCCGTTTATACTGGAAGGTTTATCTACAATGGATTAGATAATCAATTACTCAAACTGTTTATACTAGCAGATTGATCGATAATGGATTGGATGATCAACTACTCCACTAGTTTATACTAGTAGGTTGATCGATAATGAATTTGATGATCGACTACTCCATCTGTTTATACTGAAAATTTGATGGCCAAAGAATTGGATGATTAACTATTTTCAGTCGTTTACACTGGCCAATTGATCAACGATGCATTGGATGATTAAATACTTCATCCGTTTATGCTGGTAGGCTGATCGCCAAAATGATCAACCTCTTCAGCCATTTATATTGGTAGGTTGATCGACAAAGGGATTGTATGATCAATTACTCCATCCGTTTATGCTGGTAGAAAGATTGATAATGAATTGGATGATTAATTACTCTAGCCGTTTGTACTGGAAGATAAATTGATAATGCATTAGATGATCAACTTCTCTAACCGTTTATACTAGCAATTTAATTAAAAATGTATTGGAAGATCAACTACTCCAACTGTTTATATTGGTATTTTAATTGACAATATATTGGATGATTAACTACTGCATCCGTTTATTGCTGGTAGGTTGATTGACAATGAATTCGATTATCAACTACTCTAGTCATTCATGATGGTAGGATAATCGACAAGGAGTTGGATGATTAACTACTCTAGCCATTTATGGTGGCATGTTGGACAACAAAGTATTGCATTATCCACCTCAGTCGCCTATGTTGATGGTTGAATGAACCATAGATTGAATAAGAGATTCATTAAGGATTAACTTGGAAAACTTATAAAGGAAGTTCTGTCATACCCCAAATTTTGACCACTAAGCTTTCCCATCATTGTGCAAACCATCATCACAATATGGATGAACCATCATACCTCATTAGTCTCCCCAAAGATGGGTGAACATCCACTACAATCAAACTTAGGGTTTCAAGCCCCCTCAGAGATCTTAAACAAAGGATCAATCAAGGAATGACATGATCTTCAACTTGTCTAAACCTCTCAAACATCCACAATGGATCAAGAGGACTCCCACATCAAGGATCAACCACAAGGCTGCAACATTCCAAGTGGATTAAGCCTCAAGATCGCCAGTGTCACCAAATTAGGGTTTTGGTCGACCAGGGCCTCCAGATGGAATTTTTTTCTCTGGGCATGAGCCAATGCTTCAAAGAACAACCCAAAATACTCTAAGGGACCTCATAAAGCCAATCATCAAGTCAATTTAGCCTCAGGTGATGCATTCATAAAAAAATCAGGAATTAAGGTTTCTTGACCTAATTCACCCCTAAGTTGACTTTTGGGACAAAACATGAGCCAATACCTCATGACATGATTTGAGGGACCCTAATACACTATATTAATCCATTTGCAACAATGGATTGATCCAAGAAGCTTGATTCACAAGTTTCAAGTTCATCAGAACCACAGTTAGGGTTTCGTAGAAAAAGTCAATTGTGCCTTTGACTTTTGACCAGGACATGCTCCCAAACCTTTGGGCATGATTCAATACACCCTATAACACCTATGAAATCAACCCATCAAGTTTGATTTAGGTCAAGGACTTGATTTCTTATAGGATCTCACAATTTGAAATTCATCTGATAAAAAGTCAACTGTGCCCAAAAGTCAAAGTTTGACTTTTTGATTTTTTGATCAATTATGGGTCCCTAACCCTAAAATGATGTTAATGTGTGATTGGAATCATCATTCATCAAGAAATATCAAGAAAAGTGGGGTAACTTGTAAAAGGGGGTAACCATAAAAAACTAAGAAATTTTCTAAGTTATGGAACAAAGTGGCTAGGGTACCAACTTCCAAGGATCATAACTTGAGATCCAAGCAACCATTTTGGCTAATCCAAAGATAGATTTGTAGCTCTCATGGAATACTTTAAAAGTGACAACTACACCTCACTCCAATTCTTCATGGATTTTTAGTTATGGAGTGACCAAAATGACAAAAACATGAAAATGCCACTTTTTCCAACACTTAGTGAAATTTTCACTAAGTCATAATCTGTTTCACTTTTTCAAAATGTAAGGGCATTTTTCACTTAGATCCAAAAAGTGTCAAGACAAACTATGATCACCCACATGTTGTATCATATGAGAGCTTTCCAAAATGGCCAAGAACTCCATCAAATCCCATTTGAGCTAAGAGTTATGACAATGGAAATATGCCTTGCTGCAACTGTCATGGCAAGGCAGATTTGTGCATTTTGCTCGATTTGATCAAATTGTGCATATGAAAAACAAGTTTATCCATCTGAACACCTCAGGAGGAGACCAAGGAGGAACAAACACTGACCCATAAGCCTCCCAAGTCTTTGGAACTAAAAGTAGCATGCCAAACCTAGAAATGCCTAAAAAGGGGACAAGACTCCAATTTTGTTTTGGGGAATTCAATGGATGCACCAAGGTGGTATGAACTGGGCCTTTTCTACTTGAATGAGTCAAGGATGATCTCTGAACTAGGGAACCAAAGGCCTGTGCTCTAACCTCTAGTCAATGGCTAGAGGAGACTTAAGATTCCAAAGTGATGCAATTGGACAATGATCTGCTGTAGTTGCCATTCACTATTGCTTGCAAAACAAACTTGCTCTACTATAAATAGAGCTCATTTGTGCTCAGTTTAAGTACACCAAAGGCCTACAACACTTGCCTTTCTCAAAATCATATTCTCACTCTCAAAAATGCCTTTATTAGCAAGTCACTATCGAATTTTTCAATAGAGAGCAATTCCACTCAAACCAATTGCTCTAACACCTCATAAACATCATATGTGAGCTGATCAAACACTAAACACACAACTGTAACACTAATTTCTCAGAATCACCAGCCAGTTGCTCATGTTTTCAGCCAAGTTGCAGTTGAGATGCCATGAAGTGATCCAGCCATTTCCAATCAAGTCCAAGCATTCAAACACACTCCATATGGTGTAGGGAAGCTGTCCAGATCATCACAACTCATCTGTAACACCTCCAACTCCAAAATCACATTGCTCTTGCTGTCACGACCTTCAAGTAAGCCTAAACTTGGTCATCTCTTAATCTATGTATATTTCCCCGCACAATACTTTTGCCAAATGTTCATAATCATGCATAGAATGTTTCCCCTCAATTAATTGCTTTGTTTGAATCGTGTATAAAAATTCTCAGCCTTCATGCAAGTTTTAGGGTTCTTGAGGTTTTGTCTTGATTTCTTATTTCATGCTTAAAATAAATGAAATTAAAGACCATAGACATGATCATGAGGTGAAAACGAGCAGATTGATATGTGGATTGTGTGATTTCATCAAGTATTCAGTGAGATTTGATAGAAAATGCAAATCTGAGCAAAACTCCCTTCGTGCGTGTTCTTGGCCCATGTTCTTGGCGCCTTTTTCACAAATTTGAATATTTGAATTTTGTGATTCATTCAAAATTTAATTTCTTTATGAGTTTTAATGATTTTGAGTTGATTCTTTTTTTTAATAATTCACAAAAATGTTAAAATATTTTATTTTGTCAAAAATTCCCAAAAATATTATTTATTTCATATACTTGATTTTTTTGCAAAGAATTAATTTTTTATTTGTTTTTTAACATTTAAAATATTTTTTCCTCCTTGATTTTCCAAATTTAATTGGTTTCCAATCATTTTGTGGATATAAACATGATTTTTGAAACATTGATCCAAGATCACCACTCATTTTTCACATAGTTTCAACATTTTTTATTAATTTTTTTAACAAAATTAATTCCTTTTTAAAACAAAATTAGGTTTTGATCAATTCAACCCTCATCAATCATTTTCAAACACTCATGGGCCTCTAATAGAGTGTAAGATCCAATCCCATTTTAACCAAAACAATTTTGGGCCTCATATATTGTATAAGTCCCTCTGCGTTAAAAGAAAAATCTCGGTGCAATCGCCAGTTCAAAAATCAAATCATCTGGGCCTACCCTCGTCTTATAAGCCCCATTCTTATCTTTAAATTTCTTTGGGCCTCTAATAGAGTGTAAGACCCATCCCCTTGTACATAAAAACTTTTTGGGCCTCACATATTGTATAAGTCCCCCTGTATTGTTTTCAAGACAACGGTGCGATCATCGTTAAAACTTGGGCCTCTCCTTGAGCTGTAAGCCCCAACAATCTTTTCAAAGCACTTTCTCTTTTGATTTTGAATTCAAATATATGTTGTTATCAAAACTTTCTTTAATTTCTTTGTTGAACAACTAACAAAACAACATGGAAGCTCTACAACGGGTAAGTGTTTATCCGCTTTCATTTACCGCTTTCATATGTATATAACTGTATTGTGGGGCTATTTCACTGTAAGTCTTCTTTCACATCCTTTTATATACTTGTCACATATCCACTGTGTAATACTAGTATAGTTATTTAGAGTTTTCCCCGACAACTACGTCTAGAACTAGGTAAAGCCTGTTGGTCACTCTCGAATACAAACAAAACTAGATCCCCATAGGATTCCAGATACAGTCTTCCCTTCTCTTGGGGTTAAACAATATGGAACAAAGAGAAAGGCAGTATTCCTGGTGAACCTTTTCTCAGACTGTCACCCTTAAAAATTGTCAAAGAAACTCTAAATCCCCAGAGATGATCTTTTCTCCGTGAATGGAATCTCTTGATTTTCTTCCAAATTCTCGAACTTTCCTGGAATGATCTCTTCTTTGTGAATTGCATTTCTTGAACTTCTCTTGGTTTGGGGACCCACAGGCTTCCTAAAAGCATCTCCGCCTCCTCTTGGGCGTTATACAAGGACCCTTCGACTTCTTATAAGTTCTCATGCCTTCTCTTGGGCTTAATACAAGGACCCTGACGACCTCTTAAAGGTATAAGACAGAACTTAGTCATCCTTTGCTAGAGTAGTCTTTCCCGCGTCAAAACTCCGGCCATTGTTGGGTTGATACTCATCCCTTAATGCCCGCGCCTCCTCTTGGGCATTGTACAAAAGATAAAACTCTAGACTTGGATAGTCTAAGCCTCTTGAGTCTCAAAGACATTCTCAAGTTCCTTTCAAACATAGGAAAAAACACCGATCACTCTGGATCAATCTCCAGCAGAAACCCGGTCTCTCTCATGAGAGTTCCCCACACTTGGACCCGCTTCAGGATCTCAACAATCCTTAGCAGTAACTCAGCCTCCTCTTGGGCTTTGTACAAATGATTCTCCCCAGCGGAGCTAACCTTTTTAGACTCTCTTGTTGAGTCAACCACTTTTAGCCTCCGTCTTGGGCTTTGTACAAGACATATAAAAACACTCTCTTGTTGAGTATAAAAGACTCTCTTGTTGAGTCAATCTCCTTTTAGCCTCAATCTCGGGCTTCGTACGAGACAGCAAAACACTCTCTTGTTGAGTATAAAAGACTCTCTTATTGAGTCAATCTCCTTTTTGTCTCAATCTCGGGCTTCGTACGAGACAGCAAAACACTTTCTTGTATAGTATAAAAGACTCTCTTGTTGAGTCAATCTCCTTTTAGCCTCAATCTCGGGCTTCGTACGAGACAGCAAAACACTCTCTTGTATAGTATAAAAGAATCTCTTGTTGAGTCAATCTCCATTTAGCCTCAATATCGGGCTTCGTACGAGACAGCAAATCACCCTCTTGTTAAAAAGACTCTCTTGTTTAGTCAATCAACCTTCAGACTCTCTTGTTGAGTCAATCACCTGTTCAAGACTCTCTTGTTGAGTCAACCTTTTTTAGCCTCTGTCTTGGGCTTTATACAGGACAGATAAAAGTACTCTCTTGTTGAGTCAAACCCTTTCAGCCTCCATCTTGGGCTTTATACAAGATACAGTCTCCCCAACAGAGTCAAAATCCCTGTTAGCCTCAATCTTGGGCTTTGTACAAGACAGAAAGAACATTTTCCCCGAAAAAGTCAAACTTCTAGCCTCCTCTTAGGCTTTGAATAAAGAAATCCCCGGTTGAGTCAATCAACCTTTTAGCATCAAATTTGTGCCATTCACACAGCATACAAACATCAACAATTCCTCTTTAGAGATGACAAATTCCCTTTTAGTCAAAACCCTTTAGCTTCTCATCTTGGGCTTTGAACAAGATATAAATCACCTTTAGCTTCAATCTTGGGCTTTGAACAAGACACCAAAACACCTTTTTCCTCCCATAGAATAAGAGGAACTACAATCGCTCTGATTTTCCTGTTTCGGGAATACGTAGGCATAAGATTGCAAAATCTTAGCGAGCATACTAATAAAAAACTCAAAGTCCAGTACCTCCATACATCAATAAAAAAACATCAGACTTAACACCTTACCAGAAGCCTCGCAAATAGTCCAGACACTTTATTCTTAAACGAAATAACCTAAGACAGACCCCCCTTTTTGATAGCATCTGTAAACCAAGAGTTTTAACTACTTAACCTAAGTATGCAAGCAGGGTTAATTGGAGACATCTATTTCCCTTCCTTAATCAGCTTCACGGGATAAAAAATGAATCGAACTGTAGTACCAAAGCGATAGTGATTCGAAACCACAAAAATCGCGTTACAGAAGAATGGCGACCATGGTGGGAGATATTTATCTCTTGCAGTCTTACAGTGAGAGAAGACCTTTCTTTCTTACAGTCTTAGGTAGAAAAATTTAGATTCACAAAGTGTCACAGAAATGACGACTCTACTGAGGAGTCATTGTCTGTATAGGATCATAAGACTAGAGGTCTAGGATGTTAGGACAAATATATATACTGCTTTTCCTAATTGATATCCGTGTTTATTTTTTGCTAATGGGAATGCGTGTGATGCCGCATGTGGAAAGATTGAGTATACACCTAAGATAAGTGATGGAACTAGACGGGTAATCTTACGGGGAGTGAATCCCAGATAAGAGGTCCCGGTCGACCATCGAATCAGTGGAGATGCCCTTTGCGGATTCAATGCCTATACAACTTCGGTTGTTGAAAGCAGATTGTTCGATTGGGTTATCTGAGAAGCTGAGGATTTTAGTAGACTGAAACCATTTTGCAGTGCGGAAGCTATTGGAAATAGTTGTCACACGATACTACCCTCATTTGAGCCTAATCTAAGATACTACAGCTCGCTGGCGATCCGCTTGCTATCGTTATCCCAAGAGGGGTCAGTGATTTTGAGGACAGGTACAAAAAATCACCAGTATAAACCTTTGGGGATGGGCAGAGCCTTGACTTCATGACACCGACCCTTTGACCCCATGTTTTTTCTATGTTTTTGTGTGCTGCATTCACACATTCATTTCATAAAAAAACTTTAAACAAAGAAAAATCTTCTCTTCTAGTCTCTCTTTTTCAAATTAAACTAAGACAATAATTGCAAATGTCAGATAAAGAGATTGCTAATGGATTTCAGTAGAAGGAAGACTCACAAGTACACCTTCAAGGTTCCGAAACTAGAGGATTTAAGAGGTCTGGTGAGGATGATAACCAACCTCGAGGCTTTCAGAGCTAAGTATGGAGGACTGTTGTCTCTGTTAAGGGTCCATGTAATTGAAGGAATCCTGTCCACACTAATCCAGTTCTATGATCCGGTCAATCACTGTTTCACAGTCCCGGATTATCAGCTAGCACCAACACTGGAAGAGTACTCTCACCTGACTGATTTACCCATTACTGACCAAGCTCCCTTTTCTGGACTGGAAGAAATTCCAAAGGATCAAACCATTGCAAGAGCAATCTATTTGGACGAGTCAGAAGTCAGGACTCACATGATCATTAAGGGTGGTATCCAGGGTTTGCCAGCCCAGTTCTTGATAAAGAAAGCTCTGTACTTTGCTAGTATAGGGAACGTGGCTTCTTTCGAAAGCATCTTTGTTTTGCTCACCTACGAGTTATTTTTGTTTCCCAACTTCGATAACTTTGTAGATATCAATGCCATTAAGATTTTTCTGATTGGAAACCCTGTACCGACCTTGCTCACAAATGCTTATCATTTGGTACACCTAAGGAATTTGTACAGCAGAGGAATGATCACCTGCTGTGTACCCCTGCTGTACAAATGGTTCATTTCCCATTTGCCAAAGTCTGCTACATTTTGGGATCAAAAAAGTACTTTACGTTGGTCGCAGAGAATCATGTCTCTTACCAACTCTGACATCGATTGGTACAATCGAATCTATGATGGGATCAGGATCATTGACCGCTGTGGAAATTTCCCAAATGTACCCCTCAGAGGAATTAAAGGAGGAATCAATTATCATCCAGTTTTGGTTCGTCGTCAATTTGGATACCCGATGAGGCATGTCCCGCGTAATGCTCATCTAGAAGGTTTTTTCTTCAAGGAAGGAGAAAATGATAGAGCACTAAAGACATAAATAGTTCATGCCTGGAAACACGTTCATAGGAAAGGAAGAGAGTCTCTAGGAAAACCATATTGTGTCTCGGTGGAACCTTATCTCCACTGGGTACAAACTAGAGCTTTCAAGCTGAGGATGCCTTACCCTCGTCAAGAAGTTCTTCCATTAAGGGACCCTGTCCTTTATTTCGTGTCTGATACGGAAAAACTTCAGGTTACTCTATGTCTCTCTCGGTATTTTCATCCTAGTACAAACGCGAAAGTGACACCGAAACAGAGTCGCCAGCAATGTGTATTTATCCCAAGAGAGGGAAAGGAAACACCGCATAAACCTGAGGGGAAGGAAAAGCATGGTCTTGCGACCAAGAGAACTGGGTTCGGGAGTCGGTTACGCGCAGGGAAGGTATTAGCACCCCCATGCGTCCATCGTACCCGATGGGATCCACACTTGCTTGTTTCGATCAAAGGGTGTAAGGAAAGGATACTGGAAAAGGAACTGAAAGAAAGAAAGGAGGAAGAGTGGAAAAGGAACGAGAAGCAAATGTAGGGAAAATAAAAGAAATGCTCGTATGGGCCCTACCCCACTGCCTACGTATCTCATCGGGAACATGAGAATCAGAGCGACGTAGTTCCCCTCACTAGGGATGACTTGTTTGTGTTTTTTAGTGGAATACGTCAACGTTCGCATCCTAGCAGTTTAGGTGTTGCAGCTCGTTGTAGGGAGACTTAGGCGTTACCTGTTTGCGGTAGAACGGAAATGACACATCCTTAAGGAATGATTGAAAGAGATGAGGAAAGAATTCCCGAAGGAACGACGTGATTGTTTGTTTTTGTCTTTTAAGAAATTTTTTCATTTGTTTGCATATGATAGTGTATTAAAATCTTAATCATTGGAATGTATACATCCTCACATTCCAAGATGGGATGAGTAAGAAAGCACACTAAGGGTGAAGTAGACCCTCACACTTAGCTCCAATTGTTAAGGTTCAAACACACTAGCATACTTGTGTTTATTAAGTGTTTTTTGTTGATTATGAAATGAAGAAGTGTTCTTTTTATTTGTACCTTCAACAAGTATTGCATTTAAGTCCCTCATACAAGATCAAATGTTTAACACATTGACCCAAGATGGGCTATATGCTACACATTCTAAGATTATAAGAGAAGACCCCTTATAATCTTTTCTTTATATGAAAGGCCTAAATGCAATAAATTCCTACCTTTATTAGATATTTTGAATTTTCTTTGAGATGAGGAGATGAAAGACTCAAGAGAGGATCAAAAGGTGAAACTAATAAGGGAGACTAAGACACACCCTAGTGTTAGCATGCTTGGTGATCCTATGGTTAAGTGAGGCAAGTCTACCTAATGTTGTTATGCATGGATTGTTATCCTAATGTCTCTCCTACCTCCGACTAAATCAAAAATTAGGTGGAACTAGGAATCCTACGGGATCATGTCATCAGACAAGTAAACACAGGATGAATCAATCACAAAATGAAATAATAGCAACGAAAGAGTAAACAGTGTCAATTAACAATAATATCACACAATCACAATAAGAAAGAGAGAGCTTTAGCCAAAGGGTCAAATCAACCGAGGCAGACTAGCTAGCGGTGAGGAATAGGGGTGTACTCATCCGATGGTATCGAGAACCATGGAGAGCAGAGTAAGAAAGGGGGAGATGTGAATCAGATCACATAAGCATCAGCATTGGTCAATGCGAGCTATAGACAAGGTGTGGGGGTTTGATTACTAAACCCTTCTTCCACTTGACAGACTCGATAATAGGAGCAGGTGATGTTCAAAGCTTCAATCATGTAATGAGAGCTAAGAACGACTCAACTAGAATAACGGGGGTTAATTGCGAACCCTACCTTTCGTCAATTGCCTCCTTGGAGGTCTTACCAGGGGAAATGGGAATGGGATGCCTCATAGAGGTCTTCAGGCACAATATTAAACAATCACAAATAGAGCCTCCTTTGAGGACTTCCATCATTACCGGCCAAGTGGCACGGACTCCCAATCCTACTTCTCATGGCATAAAATGGAAAAAACGCGGAATTAGTAAAAGAGAAGAGAAGTGATACCGAACGGATATCAATCCGTAGCAACGCAAGCAAAGTGTAAGCAAACCGGCACACTCCTAGTAACCTAGTATAAACGAGCAAAAGTGTTAGAAAGTGGAATGGATCCGTGAAAGGCATGCAACCAAATGCTCTTCAAAAAAATAATAAAACAAGGCCATAAGCCATAAACAGCAGCAACAACAGCGCTCCAGCACCTGCATAGCTGTAAAAACTAGCAACAAGCAAAACAACCTATAACAGCTACTATTTCCAGAATAAGGCAGGTATATATGCAGCCAGCCAGGATATCAACATTTTACAGCACACTTCGTTCATTACAGCAATGTATGTAGCAGCACCTCCTACCTTTGAACAACTTATTAAGTCAAGTGAGAATCACTACAAAACAACTCAAGAGTTAGTCAAAATTCAAATGGAAATTGTCAAATAAGAAGTGAATGAAATCAATACTAAATGTAAGCACCAATTAGTCAACAATCTATGCAAAACATATTAAAGACTATTAACAAAGTCATCAAATAAAACTATTATGAAAATTAGTCAAAGTTAGCATCAAACTCTAAGTATATTCAAAAATCAAATCAAAGTAAGTCAATGTCAACTAGTTCTAAGTTCTAATTGTAAAACTAGTTAGTGGACACTTAAAGCAAAAACAATTAGTGCAATTAGTAAGCAAAAGCTAAAAACGGTTATTGAGCGATTAAGGTAAACACAATTAGTAAGCTAGTGAACAAAACAATTATCCAAAGACCATTAGCAAAAATCTAAATCTAATTACCAAAGTTAATGGTTAAATTCAATATCTAAATCAAATTGAAATTGGTTTCTAAACGAAAGCTAACCACAACTAAAAACCATGTTAGAAGCCAATGTTAATCCAAATTAAAATGTCAATTAAAGAAAAAGGTTAATTTCTAATTCAAAACGGATTCTAAATTGTGAATTAATTCTAAAACCTAATTCTAAAACTAATTATAACATTCGCAAGGTAAATCTCAAGAAAGCTAAGTCCAAGGATACTATCTAAAACAATTAGTCAAAAGAAAACAAGATCAACCTCTAACTAAGATCAAAATCTAAATCCAAATCTAATTCTAGAATTAATCCTAATCCTGAAATTATCACCTAATTAAAATCCAGTAAAGAAATAATTCAAAAGGATTTCTAATAACAAAACTAAACTGATTAATTGAAAACTAATCAATTAATTCCTAGTAAACTACAAGCATGGGAGGGTGCAGCGGAATACCAGACGGTGCAGAAAGAAAAACAATGGAAGCATGGGCCTAGACCCGGTCCACCTCAGCCTTGGGGACACTATCTTCTTAAAGAAACCCTAAATGGATTTCAGCACAACAATTCCCATTCTCTTCTTTCTATTCCACCATCGACCTCACTCTTCGCCGCCGTTTCTCACCTCTCCGGACAGCTCTCTTAAGCTCTTGTTTATACCATCAATGTTCTCCGTTCCGGCCTTCTCCCCTCGGTGAAACGCCGCCACGAAGTAAACTCCTCTTCATCATACCTCGTCATGTAATACTCTACCCGCCTTTGAAGCATCAACGGCTGCTTCCTCCGCTGCGCAATGGCCTTACGCCGGCGACGGCGGATCCTCTATGACTACATCCTAATCCAACCCAAACAGATTCACTCTGCACACACGAACCTGTATACGAAATCCTCACCATTCGACTCTGAATCCGTAAAACTCTTTGCAATATGTCACCGTAACAGTTCATCGCTCTGTCAACAAACAATTCTCATCCTCCCCTTAATTTCGCGATGACGACGATTCGGACGAAAGTCTCAGGTACGAACTTCGATTCATTCTCCTCTCGCGATTCTCTCTGAATTGCGTGGCGACGACATCGGCGTTGAATTACCGGTGAGTTTCGATCTAATCTTCTTCTTTCTATCGCTCTTTAGTTGTGGTTGATTGCATTCACATTCTCGAATCTCTTCTCCTTTCTTCTTGCTGATCTTTTTTTGTTGTTGCGTTGGTTATTGTTGTTGATGTGAATTCTAGGAAATGATGAAGATGCGGTTGTATGAACCCTATTGATGAATTCTGCAGAGTGAATTCGTTGGAGAACCGGAGTTTGTTACAGAATCGGAGAAGAATTCGTGCTGACGGAAACTTGCGGACGTTGAAGATTCGTGAAGAATATTGATGATGAAGGTTGATCGAAGAAGAAGCAGAATTGAAGCCAAGAAGGAAGAAATCGGTTGTGGAGGATGAAGAGAAGGTTGAAGAGAATTGGTTAGAATCTGTTCTTGGTGTTGAAGATGAATGATGAAGGTGAAGAGATCCAGAGAAGAAAATTGAAGGTGATGGATGAAGAAGTTTTCTTTTTTTGTTAGAGATCCGATTAGTTGGTTAGAGGTTCTGTTATGAGAAGTTAGTTCGGTTTTTTGAAGGTTTGTTAATTTGGAACTGAAGTAGCGAAAAATTGTCAGAGATTTTGTGTTGTTATTGACCGCTATTGTACATTTCTTATGGTATTTTTATTGATGGATTGATATTGAACCTCTCCTCTAAATGAAAGAATTGGTATCCTCACTGCTATGCTTCTTCTTTTAAATTTCATTCAATTTTCTGATATTGATTTTCCTGATGTTGAATTCATTCTGTTATGAATTGTAATGTTTTTCTTTTATTATTTGCTGCCATGTATTAAGATGGACCTCTTTCTATACACCAAGATAGCAAATCAACTCTGTACATACTGAACACGTGTGCTTCGCACCTCATCAAAACAAAACCAAAAACTAGCACTGCTCCAAACATTCTTTTGTAGTACTGAGATCTTCCTTGAAAGATTTTCCAAAGCACGTGTAAATTCAAATTGGTTGGTATCAAGAACCAATTTTCTAGGAGAATGCCCCATAATCCCTTCACCAGTGAGTATCACCATGATTGAGACGTTGGTCAAGTAGGTCAATAATGATTTTGGAGACTTGTGTGTTTTGGAATTGGAATTCGGATATTTGGGCATTTGAATTTGAATTGAGTTAGAATATAACAATAGATAATTGACTTAGAAAAGGATGAACATGGATAATGAAAAATTGGGAATATGGATATGGACATTAAATTTGGAATTAACGAAAATGGATATTAGATGGATATTAAAATGATATGGACAAATTGGTTTAGAAAAATGGATATGGATATGAGTTAGTTTTGAAAAATGGTTGAGAATGGATTTTGGATATAGAAAATGATTATTTGTAAAGTGAATGGAAATGGATATGAATTCTAAAATGGAGATCAAAAATGGTTTTAAAGTGGATATGGTTTTAGCAAATGGACAATTGTTAATGAATGGATATTATGGACAAAGAAACAAAAGGAATGAATAATGGGTTTATTTGAATTCCAAGTGGACCACACGACAAATCTCTGATTCCAATCACACTTTCAATCCACATCAAACTCACATCTTCAATGAATCCGAACAATTCCATCAGTAAGCTCAATCAACCATGACCCAATGATTTGCAATTCAATCCACATATATCCTGTCTTTATAACCAAGAATCTCAATACAAGAACAATTCCCCGAGAACAACTTGAAAATGAAGACCAGTCATGAAGTAGAAAGAAACATGATGAACCAGAGGTCCTTGATGCTCACTGATAATCTTCTGAATACTGAAAGCTCACACCAAAGGAAAATGCCTTGATCACATGTCCGATGCTGAATGCAATGCTTTATGTTTTATGTTTTATTTTTCTATGCTTGAATGCAATGCAATAAAATGAAAGCTCATGCTAGATGATATGAAGAAATGAGAGGGCAAATTTTGGAGTATTACACTCTCAACAGAGTTCAACAAGAGAATAAGTCTTGGAAGAACAAGTACCGTATTCTCAATGTGGAGTGTAAGAAAATACATCAAGGAGGACCAGGGCATAACATAGAAAATTGTCTCAGTTTCAAATCTGACGTACAAAAGCTTCTTAGGAGCGGGGTTTTATCTTTCAAGGATACAAATCCAAATGTTCTCACAAACCCGCTGCCTCAACGTGAGAAAGCTGCAGTCAATTTGATAGAGGGAGAGTCTAACAACACCTATCAAATTCATGATGTACTCTTGTTAAGGGCCAACTTGGTCAAGATGCATTGTAGACATAGCGGATATGGCCATGTGCCACCTCATAATTATCACCAGTGTGATATCTGCTCTAAAAACAATCAAGGATGTTTTGTGGTGCAATCAGCTCTACAGGAACAAGTGGATCTTAGATGGATCCAAGAGCATCTAGTTCGTGGAGTCAACATGACCTATACAAATTCCAACATCATTCAGAACCACGACATCCGTGCAATGAATGTCAACCTGGTGGCGATACACTCAAGGCAAAGCCAGTATCGTAATCTGCCGCAGCACGATTACAATTCCTGTCTAACTTGGTCGGTAAACAAACAGGGATGCTCTTTCGTACAAGAGGCCCTCCAGCGTCAGATGGATCTTGGTTGGATCCAGGACTACCATGATAGAAATCCTTATCAGATCAACATGATTCAAATCTTTTATATTCGTCTGATGAATACCAGCTTGGTGGAGTTACTCGCCAGGCAAGTCCAACTCGGTTTTCTCACTTCACATGATTATTAGAACTGTAAAGGATGTTGTGAGAGTAACCAAGGGTGGGCTCTCGTTCAGAGAACTTTACAACACTTGTTAAACCACTGGTGGCTTCCAATCTATCTGGATGAAAACACGTAACAAATCACTGTGCTTAATGGAAACCCTACTCGGCGTCAAAGCCAGGATGTCCGATCTATGGAAACAAACCTGGTAAGGTTGCACAGCATTCAAAGCGGGCATGGCCAGGTGCCACCACACAACTATGAACGTTGTAGAGTCTGCTCGGAGAGTAACCAAGGATGCTACCTTGTGCGGGCAGCCCTTCAAGGTCAGTTGGATCGTAAAGAGATTCACCTGTGTCCGAGTTCCGAGCGAATCAACTGGACGCCAGACTACTTCGCTAATCAAATCAAAGATGTGGTTGTAATCTCTGATCCTGAAAGGACCAAGGATGTTTGTACCATCATCCCTCTACTAGACGAATTAAAGGTTCTTAGCCAAGAACTGATTGAAGTTACTTATGACAGTCAGAAAAATCAGAAGGCTCCTGTAGTTATCTATCTACCGGGACCGTTACCGTATGAATCAGCTAAGGCGATCCCTTACAAATACGGTGCAACAATAATTGAGAATGGAAAGGAAATTCCATTACCCTTCTTCGTGAATATTGCAGACATCAGTCGAGTAACACGGAGCGGTCGAATCTTCAACCGAGGGGTTGGAGAACCTAACAAAGAAAAGGAACTTCTGACAGAAGCTCCTGATCCACTAGTCGGTCAATCCAGTAATCCCGACCTTTCAAAGAACGATGATAAGATGCTGAAGCTCATCCAAAGGAGTGAATACTACATTGTTGATCAACTGTTACAAACTCCTTCAAAGATCTCAGTGCTATCACTTTTACTCAGTTCCGAAGCCCACAGAGAGGCTCTACAGAAAGTCTTAGAGCAGGCCTTTATGGAATAGGATGTGTCAATACGACAGTTCGATAGCATCATCTCTAACATCACTTCCTGCAACAACTTAGGATTTAGTGATGAGGATTTTCCAGAGGGGGGCAAAAGTCACAACATGGCGCTCCAATATCACAGTTAACTGCCAGGACGATGCTTTAGCCAGCGAACTGGTAGACATAGGATTGACCATCAATGTTATGCTGAAGTCTACTCTAATGCGACTATCATTCAAAGGGTCCCCGATGAGGGGCAGTGAGGTCATCGTCAAAGCCTTTGACGGATCTCGAAAAGCAGTTATCGACAAAGTCGAGCTTCCAATAACTATCGGTCCTCACACTTTCCAGGTCATGGACGTCCGGGCAGCGTACAACTGTTTATTACGAAGACCTTGGATACACCAGGTTAGGGCAGTCACTTCGACACTGCACTAGAAACTAAAGTTCGTCAAGAACGATCAACTAGTCACTGTCTGCGGAGAGCAAGCCTTGCTCGTGAGTAACTTATCATCGTCTACTTGTGTAGAACCAGAGGAGGTTGTTGGAACTCAATTCCAAGCACTGTCGGTGAGCAATGAGAATCAATCGGAGAAAGGAATCTCGATTTCCTCATACAAAGATGCTCTCGAGGCGATCAAAAGTAATAACACAAAGGGGTGGGGACAACTTGTCATTCCCACTGATAATAAAACAAAGAAGGGTCTTGGTTTTTCCTCAACCTGTACCCAGACTGCTATTAACGATGAAAGTCTTCATCCCATTCAGGACTTCTTCCACAGTGGAGGTTTCCTTCACCCAGTTCCTCAAGCAGTCCATACCATCAACGAGGGAGATCCTTCTGATATGAATAAAGAATAGAAGTCCTATCTTAACGAGGACGGCTATATGGCTCGGGAAGAGGTGCCTACGCCATTTTTCTATCCCGCACAGAATCCGAGATTTATACCAAGGTCAGACGTCAAAATGATATATGGAGATTGTGATCCGGAAGGATGACGTGCTCCACCAAACTCATTAGAGGAAGACACTCCAATGAAGTACAACTTTGACCACAACTATTATGGCCCAATGGATGGCCTGCCTATCTGGCAGCCGTATCCAGGAGACTTGGGGCAAGAAAATCAGGCAAACAACGAAAATCAGCTGAACATCATTGAAAAGAATACCTGCGTCCCCACCATGTCATGGGATCAACACTCAGGTCATTCAAAAAATATCCAGCGCGACGATGAATTTGCAACGTTCGTCGGACTAGAGTTCATCAACTATACTTTTCCTGAGGTCAACGTCATCGAGAGAGATGACTCCTCCAGTTCCAAAGAAGTGTGGGACACCTTGGGGCAACCAAGTGGAAAATACGACTTCATGGTCAAATACACCGCTCCTGAAAGCTCTCGTATTAGGCTCGAAGACATCCAGCCAACTGGATGGGGAGATCCACCCGAGAGCACAAATACTCTGCAAAATACAACTGAGGAATCCTCCTGCGGCGACTCTGCCTAGGAGACAGATTCCAACGATCCTGCTCCACCAGAAATCAGCGTTATTTCTGAAGACAAACCAAAGAAGGTACCGGAATTTGTGATTCACAGAGGAGTTCGCCGCCAATGGGTTGTTGTCGATGTTCCGAAGATTGTTCATAAGTCCAAGTAATTGTCGTCTTTAACCTTTCACCCTTCCCAGGTGAAACAGATGTTTTGATAGGGCTCGCTTTCTGTAATTATCCCTCTTTGCTTCGCCCAAAGAGACTGAGTTTTGTTTTATAGGGCTGTAATTTCAAGAATTGACTTGTTCATAAATAAAATAACGTCGTTCTTTAATCTCCAAATTAATTGCTGTTTTCTCTTTTCGCTTTTCTCAGAAAATGGTAATCCAAAAAAACAATTCAAAATAAACAAGCAGTTTTTCAAAAAAATACACTGCACACACTTGTATTTTTCTCTATCTCTTCTAAACACAAATCATACCGTCATGCAGATTGCTTTTTTTAAACCCCGTTGAAACATACGATCCAATGCCTTCCCCCAACTTTGAGTTCCCGGTATTTGGAGCTGAAGAAGAAGTTGACGACGAAATTCCAGAAGAGATCTCCTGACTACTCAAACAAGAGGAAAGGACCATTGAACCTCACAAAGAGCCGTTGGAAACTGTCGACTTGGGTTCAGAAGAAGAGAGAAAAGAAATTAGGATTGGGGAACTGCTCAGTCCAACTGGCAAAGAGAGTTTGACAAAGCTTCTCAGAGAATTCCCCGATGTATTTGCTTGGTCCTATCAGGACATGCCAGGGTTGGATACCAGCATCGTGGAACATCATTTACCATTGAAATATGAATGTCTGCCAGTAAAACAGAGGTTGAGACGGACTCACCCAGACATGGCTATCAAAATCAAGGAGGAGGTACAGAAATAGATTGACGCGGGTTTCCTCGCTACATCGGAATATCCTCAATGGTTAGCGAACATCGTACCCGTTCTTAAAAAGGATGGAAAAGTCAGAATGTGTGTCGATTACAGAGATCTAAACAAGGCTAGTCCAAAGGATGACTTTCCTTTACCACACAATGACATGCTAGTAGACAGTACATTAAAGTTCAAAGTTTTCTCCTTCATGGATGGATTCTCGGGCTATAATCAAATCAAAATGGCACCGAAAGACATGGAGAAAACTTCGTTCATTACCCCATGGGGTACCTTTTGTTACAAGGTAATGTCGTTCGGTTTGAAAAACATCGGGGCAACCTATCAAAGGGACATGACTACTCTATTTCATGACATGATACACAAAGAAATCGAGGTATATATTGATGATATGATTGCCAAATCAAAAACAGAAGAGGAGCATGTGACCCACTTGTCAAAACTATTTGAGCGGTTGAGAAAGTACAAACTCCATTTGAATCCAAATAAATGCACCTTCGGTGTCCGTTCAGGGAAACTTTTAGGGTTCATCGTCAGCTAGAAAGGATTTGAGGTCGATCCTGACTAGGTCAAGGCCATTCAACAAATGCCTTCCCCGAAAACTGAAAAACAAGTCAGGGGATTCCTGGGACGTCTGAAATACATTTCCAGATTTATATTCCTCATGACCGCGACGAGCGCGCCGATTTTCAAATTACTCAAAAAGAATCAGGACTGCGTTTAGACAAAGGATTGCCAAACTGCCTTCGACAGTATTAAGAAATACATGTTGAACCCACCGATTCTATCACCTCCAGTGGAAGAAAGACCACTGATCATCTACCTCACAGTCCTAGAAGACTCAATGGGTTGTGTACTTGGCCAACAAGACGAAACGAAAAGGAAAGAGTCTGCCATCTACTATTTGAGCAAGAAATTCACCGACTGCGAGACTCGGTACAATATGATTGAGAAAACTTGTTGTGCTTTGGCTTGGGCAGCCAAACGTCTTCGCCAGTATATGATTCGTCACACTAATTGGTTAATCTCCGAAATGGATCCAATCAAGTATGTCTTTGAAAAGCTTGCTCTCACGGGAAGGATTGTCCGTGGGAAGATGTTGTTATCAGAATATGACATAGAGTACCATGCTCAGAAAGCCATTAATGGAAGTGTTTTAGCTGATCATTTGGCTCATCAACCAATTGACGATCAAGAATCAGTCGGGTTTGACTTCCCAGACGAAGATGTCATGTATCTAAAAATGAAAGATTGCGATGAACCACTACCCAGTGAAGGGCCAGAACCAGGTTCCCAGTGGGGACTAATTTTTGACGGAGCTATCAATCATTATGAAAACTGAATTGGGGCAATCATCATAACACCTCAGGGTACCCACATTCCTTTCACTGCCAGACTTACGTTCAAGGGCACAAACAACGAGGCCGAGTACGACGCTTGTATTATGGGTCTCGAGGAAGCAATTGATTTGAGGATCAAGAACTGGGATGTATATGGCGACTAAGCCTTGGTTATCTATCAGGTCAAAGGAGATTGGAATACATACCAATCCAGATTGATTCCTTACAAAGATTACGCGAGAAGGTTGTTACCATTCTTTAACAGAATCGAGTTTCATCATATCCCTCGTGAAGAGAATCACATGGCTAATGCATTAGCCAACCTCTCTTCCATGATTAGTGTAGGTCAATGGAACGACCTACCTAAGATCGACATAATGCACCTTGAACGACCCGCTTACATCTTCACGATTGAAGCAGTCATAGACGACAAACCTTGGTATCACGATATCAAATGCTTCCTTCATAAACAAGAGTACCCACCTGGGGCATCCAGGAAAGACAGAAATACCCTCAGAAGACTGGCTGGAAACTTCTTCCCGAGCGGTGATACACTTTATTAGAGAAACTTTGACATGGTCTTGCTCCGATGCGTAGACAGACCAGAAGCAGACATGCTGATAAAAGAAATTCATGAAGGATCCTTTGGCATGCCAAAGGACACACAATGGCCAGAAAAATTCTGAGAGCAGGGAGACACAATGGCATGAGGAAGTGTCACAAGTGTCAGATACACTCAGACAGACTCCATGTCCCGCCAACGCATCTCAAAGTTCTTTCTTCCCCATGGCCTTTTTCTATATGGGGAATCGACATGATTGGCATGATTGAACCCAAGGCTTCTAACAGACATCAGTTCATCTTGGTAGCCATTGATTACTTCACCAAGTGGGTCTAAGCAGCGTCATACGCCAATGTAACCCGACAAGTGGTGGTCCGATTTATCAAAAACAATATCATCTGCCGTTATGGTGTTCCGAGCCAGATCATTACCGATAATGGATCTAACTTGAACAATAAGATGATGAAAGAGTTGTGCGCAGAGTTCAAGATCGAACACCATAACTCATCTCCCTACCGACCCAAGATGAACGCAGCGGTAGAAGTGGCTAACAAGAACATCAAAAAGATTGCTCAGAAGATGGTTGTAACCTACAAAGATTGGCACGAGATGCTACCTTTTGCTCTTCACGTTTATCGCACATCTGTCCGCACTTCAACAAGGGCAACCCCTTTCTCTCTAGTATATGGCATGAAGTCAGTGCTCCCCATAGAAGTAGAGATCCCATAAATCCAGGTATTGATGGAAGCTAAGCTAACAGAAGCTGAATGGTGTCAAAGTCGACATGACGAACTGAATCTGATCGAAGAAAAACGAATAATGGCACTATGCCATGATTAGTTGTATCAGCAAAAGATGAAGAAAGCGTTTGACAAAAAGGTTTGACCTCGCGTCTTCAAGAAAGGAGACCTTGTGCTAAAAAAGATACAATACTTTCTCACTGACGCTCGAGGCAAATGGACTCCGAATTACGACGGCCCCTATGTGGTCAAGAAAGCTTTCTCAGGCGGCGCCTTGAGACTCGCAACCATGGACAGAGAGGAATTTGCCTACCCCACAAATGTTGGTGTAGTCAAGAAATACTTCGCCTAAATAAAAAAAACGTCTCGGTGGATTGAAAACCCGAAAGGGCGGTCCAGGCAAAAATTAGAGACATAATAAAAAATCATCCCGATGGATTGGAAATCTCATAGTACAATCCAAGCAAAAATTAGGGATAATGGCAAGTAACTACGTCCAACAGGGGCAAGTCCCTCGGCAGCAGTTCCTCGCTTAGCGAGGACATGGCGAACTCCAAGTGAAATCACACTTAGCGATGACAGTTCCTCGCTTAACGAATTTAGAAGAAGACAAATTATGGGCAACATGGAGGCTCACTTAGAGAATTCATATTTCGCTTAGCGAAAATGACATGATAACACCATTAACAAAACGTAACAGAGATGAACACACGGAACACTAACTATATTTAACTATTTGTTTCACCAAAAGCATACCAAGTGACTTGTATTAGTATAAACAAACAAGAGAGATCAAGTAAAACATGCATCATCATCAACTTTAATGGTTAAAGCAAAAACATGTAAGTCCTAGGTTTCCCAATCCATGAAATTTATTCCCTAAAAGCTAAACTATCTAGAACCCACCTTAGATTGATGAATATGATGAAAGATTGGAAATGAGATGATGATGATCCAAGATCTTCTTCCTTCTTTCAAGTTTTCTCCTTTTCTTTTCTCTTATTCTTTCTCTTATTTCTCCTTTTCTCTTCTCTTACTCTTACCAACTTTCTTCTTCTTCTACTCCTTCTTTTGTTACAAACAAAGGTAAAGTTGGAAAGAAAAGTTATAAGCACATATCTTATAAAGAGAAATTTCTCCTATATGGTAATCGACCATCCATTAATGTTACCAAAGTGTTTGTTTCTTTTATAAATTAACAAATATCAATTAAATTCAATAAGGATTAAGCTCATATGAGTTCACTAATTACTTTATTTGTCCAAACTGATAAGAAATAAAACATATAGGAACTAATTTGGTCTCAACTGACAATGAAAATAATATTGACGGGGATATGAGATATTACACATATGAGAAAATTAACAAGTATTTGTTTTCATAAATTATTATAAGTTATAATTTCTAAGGTTATTTACTAACAAATATTATTATTTGAAATTATAGGTGTTTAAAGTCAAGATACCAAGAGACAAGACATCAAGACACCAAAATACTATTATTTGATGTAATGCTATGTAAATTATAGGTTGTTTTGTGCCATTTTAATTTTGATGTAATATATAATTTTTGATTCTTAATGCAATTTTGTCTTTGATGAATTATAATTTTTGGTCTGATGTGTGTTGTTGTTTTTGGTCTGATACAATTCATTAAAATTTAACTCTAAAATTTGAGAATTATGTAAAATTACAAAATATATATTTAAAAAAACAAATAATTTCACAACGGTTGTTTAATATTGTAAAACCTCAATTTTGATTATTTTATTTTTAATAAAGCTTTAGAGTATTTCTGACTTATTTAATTGTTTTAGTTAAGTTAGTGACTTTTGGGTATAATTTTATTATATTTAAATTAGTGTAGAAGTTAGGAATGATAATTTAATATAAAAACAAAATATAATTATATTTTTTTATAATTTAATTAATTATAAAATATGATAAAATGAGTTTTTGGCATTAAAATAGTTTTTTTTTTTAAATAAAATTAGATAGGTTGGTGAAATTAGTGAAAGTTGAGGGAAGTCGTAGAATTAATTAAAATAAAAATGAAAATAGAGTTTTTATTTAAAAAGAGAAGGGAAGGGAGAAGTTAGCCGTACACGTAAATATTTGGGAGAAAATGTTAAGGAGAGAAAAAAGCAACCCTAAAAGAGCTTTTGAAGGCGCAGAGGAACTCAATTGTCGTAAATTCAACCTTTCTGCAAATTCGAGATAAAGGGACTATTCATGATATGAGTGTTTAGGCATAAAGGATATAGATAATCCCTTATCCTCTTTTTTTTTTCCTTCATTGATGAGGATTTTGAAGCTCAAGAAGGATTATCCAAAACCACTCTAAGGTGTTGTGATATGATTTCTTTTTCGTGCTCTGTTGATTGTTAATTTTGAATTGATAAAATATGTTGAAGCCTTGTGATAAGGCGAGAATATAAATGTTGAATTGATAAAATATGTTGACGCCTTATGATAAGGCGAGAATATAAATGTTGAATATTTGATGTTTGATTCTTATTATTTATGATTGATGTTTATATGTGTGTATTGGGGTGGTTGGGACTCAAGTAGGTGAAATAGATGAGTTTTTGGAACTGTTATAGTCAGAGAAAATGCAGAAAATTGCAGGTAAACATAGAAGGGGATTAATTGTTTTGTTTCATGCATAACTTGAGTTTCATAAGTCCGTTTGAGGTATAATGAGGTGCGTTAGAAAGCTAACGCGATAATCTTTCTTTTTACGTGGGGAAATTGGGTCTGTGAGCATTACAACAATATCATTTATCTGATTTTTATATCAGAACCGTAGTCAAATTTCAGTCTTGCGTTGGTTGTCTTGTTTCATGCATAACTTGATTTTCGCAAGTCCTTTAAAAGTAAACTTTATATCATAAGAAAATAGACAAAACTTATTACATATTAGACTTAACAAGTATCTCATTTCATTAAGTTCAATAGGAGAAATACTAATTACAAATCTGACAAAATATTCTACCCGATGCCCATTCCAGTTTCCATTGTTCGATTAAACTGTACCAATTGGAACCTTCTTTCCAAAACATATTCATTTACTTGATTCCAACTTTGTTTGATATTTTAAATAATTATTCGAATATGATGTATGGCTAATAGAAAACATGATTTTGGGGTTGTTTTGATAAGATGCTTTGTGAATAAAGTTGTTAATGTTTTAAGCCCAATGTTTTGATGATATATTTGTGTGAAATAAGATGTTTATATGTTTATAGTTGAGTTTGAGAATTAAATGAGTTGAGTTTTTGAGTTATTTAATATGTTTATAGTTGATTTTGAAATGTTTAAAATTGTGTTAAATTAAATGAGTTGAGTTTAAGTCATCTGATTTATTCAGATTTGAGTTTATGAGTAATTGAGTTAAAGTTAGAATATTTCTGGTGACTCTTAACCCATGAGCAAAAGTTGTTAAAGTTAATTTTGAGCTTTGTTGTGTCATGAGTATGCCTTGTTAAATGTTGATGGCTGTTTGATGCTGTCGATGAGCATTGTCGAGAAATTAAATGATTTAATTATTATGCTAAGTTATAATAAAAATTGATGAGTTATACTAAGATCTTTGGTTTAGAGTGGAAGCATTGTTGTGGCCTTATATTGACGTTGTTCATGCTGTGTTTGAGGTTTAGAGAGGAACCGACGACGAGTATTAGAGTTGAAGGTTTGAGACGAGTATTGCATTTGTTTGTTGTATTCATGCATAATGTATATTGAAAATAAGTGACAAACTTCAGTCCAATGATAAGTCTTAGATTCAAAGTGGAATCTATGATGAGTCTTTTGATTCAGACATAAAATCAGACTCAAAGAGGAATTAATTTTAAACCTATAATAAGTGTTAAGTTATAATCTATATACACAATTTTAAACAATTTCATAAAACATATTTAAAAATATCTAATAGACGGTTGAATTAATACTCTTTTTGATGGGGAGAGCTAAATAACATGAGTTTTAAGTTTAAAATACTACGTTGATTAGAAAGAAAAAAAATACCACAAGACCCAAAGTGGAAATTACATTTTATTCTATTTCAATTTTAAAATATTGATTTTAATGCGGGAATGAAACAAAATAGAGATACAGAATGGATTCAATTATTCATTCTGTTATATTTGAACTGGAAAACAAGTATTTTCTTTCTTTGCAACTAGACTTTCCATTTTCATGTCTATTAAAAAATATTTAATTTATATACAATATTTTATATTCAGTTTTGATGTAATCTAATTAATTTTTATTCAACTATTTAATTAAATCTTATATACTTTTTGCAAAACAAATTATAAACAAATAATAATAATGGGTATATGCATAATAAAAATGTGGTAACTACATACATAGTATATGCTATGCAATCACTATTAATACTTTAGTCCATTGTAAAATCATTCATCATATCCACTTCTTCATTTTAAAACATACATCAACTCCAATTTTAAGAAATTTAATTAATCTATACCTATATATAAAGAGAATACAAATTTTTGGAGTGACTCTTTTATCATTCCAAATTTACCCTTAAGTTTAATACCTAAGATATCCTCGACAGTTTTGTTTAAATTTAACTAAAATATTTAAACTATTTTTACTAAATACGTAAGCAGTGTTTTTAAACATCTAATGTACAATTTTTAAGTTCCAAATCATATCATTTATTTTATTAACTGCTGGCCACATTCTTAAAATTTGACAAATAGAATTTGTTTAATAACTGCAATCAAGCAGTTGCGAAAGTATATTAAAATAAATAGCATTCAACATCTTTGTTTAATTGTTTGCCACAACTCTATATATACCATGCTTTACGACTAATTCCATGTCTTCTAAAAGCATTTTTTTCATTTAAAAACTTTCTTTACATTGCCAATTTACTCATCGCAAACAAGAATCTTTAAAGAAAAATGAAGATTAATTTAATTGTATTCTCATAGGTAAGGAAATATGAACAGTATTTTGTTTAATCCATTCATTTTTTCAATTTTATGTAATATGTTGTATTAGGATTTATACATGCAATAATATTGTTTTTTTAATGTATATGGTATCTGATTTTCAATTATTTCAAATGACTTTTTCTGATTTCAGAATATTAATTGAAAGATATCATGTTGATGGAGGGCTCTTGATGGTGACACAAATTGAAATTTTGGAATCGGAAAATTCATTGTTCACAAATCAAATAATTTCATGCAAAACAACACATGTATATACAAATCAACATTCTTGGATTATTTTAGGCAAGTATTTATTATTGTTACCACATGAAAGTTGTTTATATTATATTGTTAAAAATAAATAATTTGGAGCATTTTTCCAAGTATCCCAAATTTTCGTAATACTCAAAACAACCTTCCATTTCCGCTTTTTTTAATTTGCACATGCGTCAAAATATAAACGTATTTTTTATTTTAATTTAATTATTTGATCTCTGTGTTTAATGACATGAATGTTTTTTTCTTCAGAGAGAGATACATAAGAGAAAGGTTAATTTAATCAAGAAGAAAAACGTCTCTAGCGACATAACAATACTTATAATTCGTTAACAGTGTAGATTTAAAATAATTTATATTAATTATTGTTATATTTCTCACTATTATAAATATAATGTAAAAATAATCATTTTAAAGTAATGTACATTGTATCAATTCATACAATTAAATAAAAAATATATTTCTTTGAAAATGGAAAAGTAACTTTTTTAAATCTCAAAAACTCCTGTCAAGGTCATCTTCGACAGAAACTCAGGATGTCCCGAATTTAAAGTTGGTAGAAGGATAGCGGTCATTATGTTTCAACGAGCCCTTTTCCCCTTAAATTACCATTTTCTAGCTTTGTAAATACTCGATGGAATCACGCGTTTGGCTGATTTCCATCCTATCAATAAAATTTGAGTCCTTGTGTTTTTTTTTGCAATTCTTATTTGTTTTAGCTTTATAGAACGACATTTTAACATGATCAACGATTCTTGAAATAAAACAAAAATGAATTTACTTGATAAAATTTTTTTCTGCTTTTAAAATAAAGATGGCAATTTCTTTCGACTGTTGAACATCGAAGAAACATCGATCGCTTCTCTAGAAGTAAGCGAACTTCAAAGTGCAGAATCAAAGTACTCCTTCTAAACCAGTGCGCCTGAATGGAGGATCAGTTATGTCAGAGACCATTTTCATCTGACACCCCCCGGCAAAGTTCTTACCTCCTAAGCTCGACCAACGGTTGTTCCCCGCAAGGACTATCTCTCCTAAGCAAGGCATAATTGCTATCGTGAACCATTGATACTTTTCATCTCCCACTGTGGCCGAGTATCCAGTCGTGTTCATCTACTGGTCTGTATGTCGCGTCAGTTTTGTCAGCATAAACATACATACATCATGCATGGTTGATTTACGTTCGCATTCATATTGCATCACTATCACTTTAGTTGGTCTTATCCCCTAGTGATAAAAGTCTTCTCAATTGAGTTGTCAGTTCTTTCCTCATTAGGAAATGTTGCGTCTGCACTATCTCTCTCCTCCAGTTTATTTCTGGATTGGAGTTGGCCCTTGACCACTTTGATAACTTGAACCTCTGAAAAACAAGAAAACGTTCGACAAATGTCACTCTTCGCCATTGAAGATGATATCTTCGCTTTCCCGGATTAAGGAAAATCCCCAGAGAAAGCCTCACAACTAAAGACTTTCAGCAACCCATTGATTTTGCTCTCCGGAGAGTCGATGTTAATGAAGTCATCAGCACCTCAAAATTGGATCACATCATATGGCATTTCTCCGAGAAGATCTCCGAGAAAAGTATGATGTAATATCTCTAAGCGAAAGCAGTCTCTCAAGAGACTCGTTTTCCCTAGTAGAGTCAACAAATGGCGTATCCAACAGAGAAGTTTGTGCACCTCTACGACTCAGACGAATGGGTTCCCCAGCAAGTCTGACATCAAAACTTTTTCCATCAAATGGCATCTCCCCAGGAAAATTCGGCGAGAAGTTTGAGGAAAACCGCTACGAACAGCGTCCCTTGTCAAGAAGTTTATTGACAAAAGAAACTAAGACCAGTTCCTTGGTAGGAAACCAGGATCGAGGGGAAGTTTAAATCAGAAACTAAGACCAGTTCCTTGGTAGGAAACCAGGATCGAGGGGAAGTTTAAATCAGAAACTAAGACCAGTTCCTTGGTAGGAAACCAGGATCGAGGGGGGGGGGTTTAAATCAGAAACTGAGACCAGTTCCTTGGTAGGAAACCAGGATCGAGGGGAAGTTTATATCAGAAACTGAGACCAGTTCCTTGGTAGGAAACCAGGATCGAGGGGAAGTTTACATTAGAAACTGAGACCAGTTCCTTGGTAGGAAACCAGGATCGAGGGGAAGTTTATCTCAGAAAATTAGACCAGTTCCTTAGTAGGAAACCAGGATCGAGGGGAAGTTTACAAAAGAAACTGAGACCAGTTCCTTGGTAGGAAACCAGGATCGAGGGGAAGTTTAGTTCAGAAACTAAGACCATTTCCTTGGTAGGAAACCAAGATCGAGGGGAAGTTTATATCAGAAACTGAGACCAGTTCCTTGGCACAAAGACCAGGATCGAGGGGAAGTTTAGTTCAGAAACTGAGACCAGTTCCTTGGTACAAAGACCAGGATCGAGGGGAAGTTTACCTTTTCTAAGCATTATTGCTTAGCAAAAGAAGAAGGATGTGCAAACTGCCATTCATAACCACCATCAAAATTTCGGGTATTCCGATATTTAATCCTCTTTCACCCCGAATGCTCGAATACCTTCACCATTCAAGCCTTCGGGTCCAAGAAGATTAAATAGGGGCATCTGTCATACCCCAAATTTTGACCACTAAGATTTCCCATCATTGTGCAAATCATCATCATAATATGGATGGACCATCATGCCTCATTAGTCTCCCCAAAGATGGGTGAGCCTTCACTACAATCAGAATTAGGGTTTCAAGCCCTCTTTGAGCTTTAGACAAAGGATCAATCAAGAAATGACATGATTTTAAACTTGTCTAAACCTCTCAAACATCCCCAATGGATCAAGAGGACTCCCACCTCAAGGATTAAGCACAAGGCTGCAACAGTCCAAGTGGATCAAGCCTCAAGATCGCCAGTGTCACCAAATTAGGGTTTTGGTTGACCAGGGCCTCCAGATGGGAATTTTCCTCTGGGCATGAGCCAATGCTTCAAAGAATAACCTAATATACCCTATGGAACCTCATGGACCCAATCATCAAGTCAATTTAACCTCAGGGGATGCATTCACCAAAAATCAGGAATTAGGGTTTCTTGACCTAATTCACCCCTAAGTTGACTTTTGGGACAAAACATGAGCCAAGACCTCAAAGGAGGATTTGAGGGTCTCTAATACACCACAATGATCCATTTGCAACAATGGATTGGTCTAAGAAGCTTGAGCAACAAGTTTCATTTTCATCAAAACCACAATTAGGGTTTTGAGGAAAAAGTCAACAGCGCCTTTGACTTTTGACCAAGACATGCTCCCAAACCTTGGGACATGATGTAATACACCCTATAATACCTATGAAATCAATCCATCAAGTTTTATTTAGGTCAAGGACTTGATTTCATAGAGGATCTCACAGTTTGGAATTCATCTGACAAAAAGTCAACTGTGCACAAAAGTCAACTTTGACTTTTTGAGATTTTTCACATTTATGGTTCCTTAACCCTAAAATGATGTTAATGTGTGATTGGAATCATCATTCATCAAGAAAAAAACAAGAAAAGTGGGATAACTTGTAAAAGGGGTAACCATAAAAACTTAGAAATTTTTCTAAGTTATGGAACAAAGTGGCTAGGGTACCAACTTTGGAGGATCATAACTCCTAAACCACACGGCCATTTTTTCCCATCCAAAGCTGGATTTGTAGCTCTCATGACCCACTACAAAAGCTTCAAACACAACTCATTCCAATTCCTCATGGATTTTAAGTTATGGAATGATCAAAATCACAAAAAGTGAAAATGTCACTTTTTTCCAACACTTAGTGAAATTTTCACTAAGTCAGAATCTGCCTTCACTTTTTTTCCAAATGTAGGGGCATTTTTCACATGGATCCAAAAAGTATCAAAACCAATTATGATTAAACAGTTGTTGTATCATATGAGGGCTTTCCAAAATGGTCAAGAACTTCATCAAATTCCACTTGAGCCATGAGATATGACAATGGCAATGTGCCTTTCTGAAAACTATCAAAGCAAGGCAAATTTGTGCATTTTTCTCGATTTGCCAAATTTTTGCAAATGACACGCAAAGTTATCCATCTGAACACCTCAGGGGGAGACCAAGGAGGGACAAACACTGATCCATAAGCCTCTCAAGTCTTTGGAATCAAAAGTAGCATGCCAAACCTAGAAATCCCTAAGAGGGGACAAGACTCCAATTTTGTTTTGGAGCATTTAATGCATGCACCAAGGTGGCATGGACTGAGCCATTTCCAACTGAATTCAGTCAAGACATATCCAAGACCAAGGGAACCAGTAGCCTGTGCCCTAACCTCTAGTCAATGGCTAGAGCAGACTTGGATTCTCATTGATCAACCTTGGCCAAACCTCTGCAGTAGTTGCCAATCACTATTACTCCCAAAACAAACTTGATCTACTATAAATAGAGCTCATTTGTGCTCAGTTTGAGTACACCAAAGCCATCAAACAAATGCTTTCCTCAAAATCTCTTTCTCTAGGCAAAAATACCTTCTTTAGCAAGGTAACTCTTAGTTTTTGAGTTTGAGAGCAATTTCAATCAAACCAATCACACACACACCTTATAAACATCATATAGAGGTGATCCAAACACTCACAAGTGACCTGTAACACCAAAATCACAAAGTCACCTCTCAAAACCTCAAAATTGGACTTTTGTACATTTTTCAAGCCATGTCTTGATTCAGTCACTTTCCAAACTAGATAAAACCTCCAACACACTCCAAATATCATCCTTGAACTATCCCAAATGGTTCCCCACATCTGGAACACCATTTGAGAGAGTTGCTATTTTTGCCACTTTTGCCTCTTTTGCAAGAAAGAGCTCAAACTTGTTCCTGAGGTTTCCAGCTGATTTCAACCATCCTAAAAGCTTCTAAGAGATCATTTGAGGGTGTCTAAAGCATCAAATCATTTTTGGAACAAAGCACTTGGCAGATTGCACAAAATCTCCAAAAAGAGGTAAGCATCTCAACTTGAATTCTTTGAATCATGCATTGCTTTGAGGTTCACTGATCATGCACACCTTTTACATGTTATATGTGTTGTGTGTGAACCAATTCATCATGTAATTAATGTCTGTACCAAGAGATAGCACAGAAAATGCAAATCATGGCCTATTTCAAAACCCCTATCGAGTTTTTCAATAGGAGCATGATCTGGAAAAAAATACCACCACCATTGGATTCCTTGTGAAATTCTAGGCAGGATAGACCTAAATTTTGTCCCAATCCATGGAGAAATGAGAAAGTTATGGCCTTCACGTTTCTAACCAGAATCTTGCCTCGCCTTGCCTTGGGCCAGGCCAAAAATAAGGCAAGCCTTGTATATTTGTGGTTGTGTTTCAATCAACGGATGTATTACCACCCCATTGGTAAGGCGCGCGCCCTATACACAAGTGGTCTGGGGTTCGAATCCCCCTCGCCCCAAACCCTCTTTTTGCTATTTTTTCCACTTTTTTACTATTTTTCATATTATTTTTAATAGTTTGGAAAATTAATAACTCCCTCAATTTTAATTATTTTTGATTGGTTCTTTTTGCAAAAAATCACAAAAATGTTGAAATATTTTATTCCACAAAAAAATCAAGTTTATATTATTTATTTAATATAATTAGTATTTTGTGAATAAATTCCTTTTAAATTCTTTTTTTCAACATTTTAAAAGTGAATATTTACCTTGAAAATCAAAACCAAATGAGTTTTAATTCATCTTGTGATTAAAACCTCATTTTTCAAACCTTAAACAAAAATATAAGTGGTTTATTCAAACTCATTTGGTATTTTTATCATTTTTATTGATTTTCTTTAAATATTTACTTTTAAAGGAAAATAAAATTAGGGTTTCTTTGATTTCAAACCTCATCAATCATTTTCAAAACTCTTTGGGCCTCTTGGTAGAGTGTAAGACCCAACCCTTTGTAAATGCAAACCTTTTTGGGCCTCAGTGTATTGTATAAGTCTCGATCCCATCAAAAAGTTCGGCGCGATCGTCGCCTTTTTAACAAAAAAACCATGGGCCTCTCCTTGAGCTGTAAGCCCCACCACTTGTACAAAAATAAATCATTGGGCCTCTAAAAGAGTGTAAGACCCAACCCCCTTTTAACCAAAACTTTTTGGGCCTCAATACATTGTATAAGACCCAGTATGTTAAAGAAACCTCGACGCGGTCGCCAGTTCGAAAATCAAATCGTTTGGGCCTACCCTCGTGTTATAAGCCTCATTCCTTTTCTTTAAACACCTTTGGGCCTCTTGAGAGAGTGTAAGACCCATCCCTTTGTACAGAAAACCTTTTTGGGCCTCAGTCACTTGTATAAGTCTCTGTACAAAACAACATTGCAATCACTGATAAAACCTTGGTCCTCTCCTTGAGCTGTAAGCCCCAACAATCATTTCAAAGCACTTTCTCCTTTGATTTTGAATATAATATTGTTATCAAAGCTTTCTTTGTTGAACAACTAACAAAAAATCATGGAAGCTCTACAACCGAGTAAGTGTTTACCCGCTTTCATTTATCGATTTCATATGTATATAACTGTATTGTGGGGTTGTTTCACTGTAAGTCTTCTTTCACAACCTCCTATATACTCATCAAATATCAACTGCGTAATACTAGTATAGCTATTTAGAGTTTTCCCCGGCAACTACGTCTAGCACTAGGTAAAGCCCTGTTGGTCACTCTTAAATACAAACAAAACTAGATCCCCATAGGATTACCAGACACAGTCTTCCCTCCTCTTGGGGTTAAACAATATGGAGACGTGAAGGGCAGCATTCTCGGTGAACCCTTTCTCAGACTGTCACCCTTAGAAATTGTCAAAGAGACTCTACTCCTCAGAGATTATCTTTTCTCCGTGATAGGCATCTCTTGAGTTTCTTCCAAATTCTCGGACTTTCCTGGCTTGATCTATTCTCGGTGAATGCCATGTCTTGAACTTCTCAGGGTTTGGGGACCCACGGGCTTCTTAAAAGCATCCCCACCTTCTCTTGGGCATTATACAAGGACCCTTCGACTTCTTAAAATCTCTCATGCCTTCTCTTGGGCTTAGTACAAGGACCCAGAGACCTCTACAGGTATAGGAATAGAACCTAGTCATTAATTTTCTAGAGCTATCTTTTTGAGTCAAGTGTCAGACCGGTAAATGGGGTGACCTTCATCCCTTAACATACCAGCCTTCTCTTGGGCATCATACAAAGATCATTCACTATCTGAGAATCGATTTCTCACAACACCAGTAGACTTGGACAGTCTCAATACCCTTTGGATTTTGCATTTCCTTAAAGAACAGGAAATAACCCTGATCCTCTGATCAATCCCAAAGCACAATAATACCTTTAATCGTTCCCTTTATAAGAACTGATTTTCTCTTTTATCCAACATACTGGACCTGTCACTAAACTGAAACAGTCACAAGCATGGTAGCCTACTCTTGAGCTTTGTATAATGATTCTCCCCAGCGGAGCTAACCTTTTCACACTCTCTTATTGAGTATAAAAGACTCTCTTGTTGAATCAAACCTGTTTAGCCTCCATCTCGGGCTTCGTACGAGATACTAAAACACTCTCTTGTTGAGTATAAAAGACTCTCTTGTTGAGTCAAACCCCTTTTAGCCTCCATCTCGGGCTTCGTACGAGATAAAAATCACTCTCTTGTTGAGTATAAAAGACTCTCATGTTGAGTCAAAACCTTTTAGCCTCCATCTTGGGCTTCGTACAAGACACATAAAAGCACTCTCTTGTTGAGTCAACCCTTTTAGCCTCTCTCTCGGGCTTCGTACGAGACACATAAAAACACCCTCTTGTTGGGTCAATAGCCTCCTCTTAGGCTTTGTATAAGAAAACCTCGGTTGAGTCAATCAACCTTTTAGCATCAAAATCTGTGCCTTGCTCACAGTATACAAACATCAACAACTCCTTTTCTTTCATCTAAATTGCTGTAAATGGCAAGCCTCTGGATTATTTACATCCACGCCACTGTCCCTCTTTTAGCATGAGAAATTCCTAAGGAAAGATGGCATTGCTCTAAACTAAGTTAAAGTCTTCTCCTCCAGGTTAAAAATCCCCTATAAAGGAAATCATGGTATTGCTGGATTCACATATCCCAGTTAAAGTAATTCTCCTTTATAATCAGTCACCCAACAGTTGTGACAAACAGACCAAATATCCCCTTTTAGAGATGACAAATTCCCTCTCATCAATAAACCATTTAGCTTCACATCTTGGGCTTCGAACAAGATACAAATATACCCTTCAGCTTCACATCTTGGGCTTTGAACAAGATACAAATCACCTTTAGCTTCATGTCTTGGGCTTTGAACAAGACACCAAAACAACCTTTTTTCCTCCCATAGAATTGGAGGAACTACGATCACTCTGATTTCCAGGTTTCATCAAACGGGAATACGTAGGCATAAGATTGGAAAAAATCTTAGCGAGCATACTAATCAAAAACCCAAAATCCATTATTCCCACCAAATCAACCCAAAAGCATCAAATCTAAACACATTACTTAAAACCTCACAAATAGTCCAGGCACTCTATTAAACAAAATAACCTAAGAGATACCCACAATCTTAATAGCATCTGTAAACCAACAGTCATCTGTTTAAACTCAGTATGCAAGCAGGGTTAATTGGAGACATCTATTTCCCTTCCTTAATCAGCTTCAATAGGATAAAAAATGAATCAAACTGTAGTACCCCCAAAGCGATAGTGCTTCTCAACCACGTAAAAATCGCGCTACAGACAGTGCCCTTATAACAATAGGGATGGCAGACAAAGAGGGAATCCTCTTCACAATAGGATTACTGAGCCAAAAGGGATCCTTATAACAATAGGATCAGCAACACACATTATTGGAGTTTTCAAACATCCAATATTCTGGAAATTCCTTAAAGCGAAGATATCAAACGGGATATTCAGGAACCATCAGGAAAGTACAAGGTAACAACTCTTCTATACGTGCCAAATCAATTGGACTTAGACCGCGAGCAAAGGTATCAAGACCAGCTTTCGACGGATTGGTGCTAGTAACAGCTAGATTTCAAAGGGAAATATTGGTGACAGCCAAAGCATCTTACCAATGACAATTGGATCTCAAGCAGATTATACCGGGGAAAGAAATATTGGTAACAAAAAATACTTCGAGACACCAAGCATAAACAGAATGGTGAATGCCAGTGACAACTGGGGAAAGATATATGGTGACGACCAAAGGGGATAGATTTAACAAACGTGAAGCACTGATGATAACTGGTCTTCATGGGGAAGAAACTGGTGATGACCAAACTCAAGACAAGAAGCCAATGAAAAAATGTGCATGATGTGAATGATCATGGCATGCAAAGGCTGACTCTGGAGAGACAAAATTTTTGTGGGGAGACTTTTACTGGGGAATGAATCCTCTACATCAGTAATTTAAACAAGAGTCCCACAAGATGGACACTAGGGAAACATTCTTAAACTTGATGATTACATATTTGATCGACAGGTCAATCCAAAGAGTGCTATCAGTTTAGACTTCAGTGGGGATTTGCAAATGGTATGACAATGCCTTTGCAACCTTGAAGCTTCTTGGGGGTACCTAGGATTTCCTTTTTTATCCTCCCACATGTCAAAGAGATTTTATGTTTTGTCAAGATAATTTCAGAACATTTTCTTTTCAAAAACTTTCTATTTTCAAAATTCTTTATTAACAAATAAATGGCATTTTACATTACAAGAAAATGTAGAAAAAGTATAAATGACAACAAATGATTGACAAAATTTGTATTTTATTAAAAAATGGTAGCTTGCAAATGGAAAAAGCTCCATGGAGTAATACAATTGTGAAAATGGCAATAAGGAAAGGTTTACATTGAATCCAACACTATTACAAACCCTGATAACTAAGATGCCCCAGACCCTTGCTTCTGACGAGAGCGATTGGATTGGTCTTCTGCTGACTCTTCAGTATTGGTAAACACTATCTGATACAATCAAATGCCCTTATTTGTCCCTAACTTTTGCCTGGACCGCCCTTTCAGGTTTTCAATCCACCAAGTCGCTCATTTTTGCCTAAGCCGCCCTTTCGTGTTTTCAACTTAGCGAGCTCTTTTTTTTTTCATCCCTAATTTTTGTCTGGATCTCCTTCATAGGTTTAGATCCACCTAAATACCCATTACTACCTAAGTCGTAATTTCTGGTTTTTGACCTAGCAGGTTTTATTAGGCATAATATTTTTTGATTGCATCGGTATTTATGGGATGTGCAAGCTGTTCATCATCCATTGTTGTGAGAATTAGGGATCCTCCTGAGAAGATCGTCTTCACAACAAATAGGCCTTCGTAGTTGGGAGCCCACTTCCCTCGGGCATCTTTCTGTGATGGCGAGATTTTCTTGAGTACCAGATCTCCCTCTTTGAATTCACGCAGGCGAACCTTCTTGTCAAATTCTCTCTTAATCCTCTTCTGGTATAACTGCCCATACCACATGGCTGTCATCCACTTTTCGTCGATGAGGTTCAATTCGTCGTATCTGCTTCGGATCCATTCTGCTTCTTCCAACTTGGTTTCCATCAGGATTCTCAAGGATGGTATCTCCACTTCCATTGGGAGAACTGTTTCCATGCCAAACACTAAGGAGAATGGGGTTCCACCTGTTGAAGTGCGGACTGAGGTCCGGTATCCATGCAAAGCGAAGGGTAGCATTTCATGCCAATCCTTGTAAGTCTTGACCATCTTTTGCAGGATTTTCTTGATGTTCTTGTTGGCAGCTTCAACAGCTCCATTCATCATTGGCCAGTAAGGCAAAGAATTATGGTGCTCGATCTTGAAGGATTCACACAATTCTTTCATAGTCTTGTTGTTCAAATTAGTTCCATTATCTGTGATAATTCTGTTTGGAATTCCATAACAGATAATTTCCTTCTTGATGAAGCGGGCAATCACTTGCTTGGTCACATTGGCGTAGGAAGTAGCTTCTACCTATTTTGTGAAGTAGTCGATAGCAACCAAGATAAAATGATGGCCATTAGAAGTTTTAGACTCGATTGCTCTAATCATGTCAATGCCCCACATGGAGAAAGTCCACGGCGATGATAAAACATTCAACAGTGTTGAAGGCACGTGCACCTTTTAGCATAAATTTGACACTTATGGCTAGGGTGGCAAAATGGGCCGGGGCCCGCCAGGCCGACCCGTCACCCGCCAAAAAATGGCGGGCTGGGCATGAATTTTGGGCCCGCCTACCTATTTCGCCCGCCCCGCCAAAACAAAAAACCCCGCGGGCGGAATACATAATGGGGCGGGGTTGGCCCGCCTATCTAATATTTTTTTTAATATATTGTTTAGTAACCAATGAATTTATTTTATTGTTTTGTAATGTAGATGAAAATGATGATGACAATGAAAATGAAAAAGAGGGTCCAACTTGTTCTAAGAGTGCATATAATATTCTTGCTTGACCTTGATGATTAGGATTTAAATTTTAGAATGCTTCACTCTTGTTTTGTTAGGGAATATTAATATTATTATGGTTTTGGTTGGTTTAACTTAAACTTTGGTGTTGTACTTAATACTTTTTATGATTTTGGTTAGTTGAACTTAAACTTTGGTTGCTTGATGGTAAAGTTCATGGTTGCTTGAAGGTTGAACTTGATATTTATTTTGGTTGGTTGGAAGTTAAAACTTATTGATGGTTGTATTGTATTTGTACTTGTATATCTAAATGTTGGTTTGATATCTAAATGTTTCTTGATGTTTTCTTATTGAAATGTAAAAAAATAAAGCATTTTAATTTATTTAAAAAAATGGGAAAAAAATTATTAAAAAAATGAAGTCGGGCCGGCCCACCGCCCGCCAATCCGCCACCTTGGCGGGGAGGGCTTGAATTTCATGCCCATTTCACCTGGCGGGAATGCCCGCCCCGCCCTTTTTTGGCGGGCTTTTGGCGGGACGGAGCGGGGTGGGGCGGGCATCCCGTTTTGACACCCCTACTTATGGCATTTCCTGGCATATTGGATGCAATCAGATTTCATAGTCAACTAGTAATACCCAACTCTCAACATCTTCTTGGACATAGCATGACCATTTACGTGAGTTCCAAATGGTCCTTCATGAATCTCTTGGATCAACATGTCTGCTTCACGTTTGTCAACACATCTAAGCAGAACCATGTCGTGATTTCTTTTATACAACACATCATTGCTGAGGAAGAATTTGGACGCCAATCTTCTCAAAGTCTTTCTATCAAGAGCGGTAGCATCACCTGGATACTCTTGGTTTTGCAGATACATCTTGATGTCGTGGAACCATGGCTTTCCATTAGTTTCCTCTTCAACTAATTGGCAGTAGGCAGGCTTGGTCTTTCACACAATCCGGATAAGCGGGGATTCATAAGGTATTGAACCTTCCACATGGAGGCTAACATAGCCAAAACATCAACAATATGATTTTCAGACATTGGAACATGCCGGAAAGTGATCTCATAAAAATATTTGATCATCTCCACAATATAGGCACTGTATGGAATCAACTTTTCGTCTCGGGTCTCCCATTCACCCTTAACTTGATATATCACCAAAGCTAAATCTACACTCACTTCAAGAATTTTGATTCGAAGGTAAATTGCTGCTTCAACGCCTAGAATGCAAGCTTCATACTCGGCGATGTTGTTTGTGCACTCAAAATCTAATCTTGCTGTAAATGGAGTATAACAACCATCTGGATTCATCAAAATAACACCTACGCTATGCCCACTGTAATTAGAGGAACCATAAAACATTGTCTTCCAACAGGAGCCTGGCTCGGGACCCTTATCTGGACCAAGTTCTTCACAATCTTTCTTTATCAACATAATGTCTTCATCAGGGAAGTCAAGCTTGAGAGGCTTATACTCTTCAACTGGTAACTCTGCGAGGTAATATGACAAGATACTTCCTTTAATAGACTTCTGAGTTACGTACTAGATGAAGTATTCAAACAAGAGCATATCCCAATGGGCGAGTCTTCCAGTCTGAGCAAGCTTTTCAAAAATGTACTTTTTTGGATCCATCTTGGAGATCAATAAAGTTGTGTGACAGATCATGTATTGCCTGAGACGCTTAGCATCCCATGCTAAAGCACAACAATTCTCCTCTAAGAGTGAATATCTGCTTTCATAGTTGGTAAACTTCTTGCTTAAATAGTAGATGGCGTGCTCTTTTCGTCCAATCTCATCATGTTGCCCCAGTATGCAACCCATAGACCCTTCTAGCACAATCATATACATGAAGAGAGGTTTGCCTGGCATATGCGAGATTAAGATTGGAGGTTCTTGTAGATAACCCTTTATCTTTTCAAAAGCAAGCTGGCAATCAAAATTCCATTCAACTGCTTGATCCTTTTAGAGCAGCTTGAAGATGGGCTCACAAGTAGCAGTCATATTGAAGATGAATCTGGAGATGTAGTTCAGTCTTCCAAGAAAACCTCTGACTTGCTTCTCAGTTTATGGAGCGGGCATTTTTTGAATGAATCTACCTTTATCTGGGTCAACTTCAATCCCTCGTCGGCTAATAATGAATCCAAGTAGTTTTCCAGACCGAACTTCAAAAGTAGGCTTAGCTGGATTTAGTCGGAATCTGAACTTTCTGAGACGCTCAAACAGTTTGAAAAAATGATCCACATGGTCCTCTTCGCTTTGGGATTTATCAATCATGTCGTCGACATAGACCTCTATCTCCTTTTTCATCATGTCATGGAAAAGCATAACCATCTCCCTTTGGTAAGTAGCACATGCATTCTTAAGACCAAATGGCATAACCTTATAACAATAGGTCCCCCAAGGTGTGATGGATGTAGTATTCTTCATGTCATCAGGATCCATTTTGATTTGGTTGTAACCTAAGAAGCCATCTATGAAAGAAAAGACATCGAATCTAGCAGCATTATACACTAGGGTATCAATGTGCATAAGAGGGAAGTCATCCTATGGGATGGCTTTGTTCAAGTCCCTATAGTCGACAATCACAACAGCAAGAAACCCGACATCAATTTGTCTTTTTACCTCTTCTCTGATCTTCAAGGCCATATCTGGTCTTGTCCTTCGGAGTATCTGCTTCACAGGAGGACAATCAGGTCAGAGTGGTAGCTTATAAGCAACGATGTATGTGTCCAAACCGGGCATATCTTGATACGACCATGTGAACACATCGACATATTCTTGGATAAGCTTGACCAACCTTGCCCTCAAATCTGCCCCAAGTGTGGTGCCAATTTTGATTTCCTTTCTCTCCTCTTCACTACCCAGGTTAATGGTTTCGACCTGTTCTTGGTGAGGTTGGAGATCCGTGTACTCATATTCAAACATCTTGGCCAATTCATCTAGAATGTCACAATCTTCCTCACCCTCTTATTTGGCTTGATTGATGGAAGCATCAAAGTTAGGAGAGATTGGAAAGTCATCGGATTCAATGTGGGTATCAATGATTCTGTATGTTTTTAGATGATTGCTTTTATTAAAATGAAAAACAAAGGTAATGCAATGAGAGAATGTTTTTTTATTTTTAGTGGTTATGAAAGATTTCCATTTTCTTTTAAAAGCGAAAAGAGAAAAAATAGTAAATAAACAAAACAGGAATTTAACAAAATGCCTTCATTGGTTAAGATTTGAAAATTAGAAGGGGCCTTGTTTACTAGGAAAAATAGTAAACAACCTCTGGTCTATCAACTTTATGTAAAAGTGAGTGACTAACAAGATCGACCAAACTAAATCCTAGGACATGTGCTAATTATTTTTCTGTGTAGTTTCTGGAAAATTTCAAGAACACTCCGACAACGTTCATAAGTAAAAAAGGTCTACTTCAAGAAATATAAAGTAACTAAAATGCAAAAGGGATTTAAGTCGAAAAGACTGGTAAAATGTAGAGGTTAAATTGCATGAATTAAAAGAGACTTTAATGAAAGAAACTTATTAAATTGCATTGAATTGTAAAAGTGGTGTTACATCAACATATATTCTCACACGTTCTTTTCTCTACACTGGTACTTTGAGCACACTGAGTATTTGTATACAATTGAACACACCCAAATCTAATGCTAAGACTTGCTATTTATAATGGTTAAAAATAACTACCCACTAACGGGCTATTAATCAGGGCGAAACACATGGCGTCGTGCATGCCTTCACTTCTTGGATGAACGCCACATGTCTTTCTTCAGAAACGGATAAGAACAACTGTTCCCTCATTTTTTTTAATTTAAATCTTCGCATTGAAATACCCTCAGTAGTACTTCCATCAACCAGTATCTTCTAAGTTTAGAAATATTTCTAAGTCTTTAAACCCTCTCTTCTCTGCAGAAAGATACCTTTCAACTAGACTTTCTGATAACGACATTTCTGTCGAAGTATCATAGAACTTCAGAAATCCTATCTCTTAGAAAAACTCTTAATCCAACATCAGGCGTCGAAATTAGGAGCTAAAAAATTGCCCCCCAAAAATGTCATTTTCGACATTATTGCAGAAAAATACATTTTTTGAAAATGTAATCCGACGCCTCATATAGACCTTGTATGGTTTTGACGCTTATTAGTGGCTTCAACTGCTCACCTTCCTTTCAGCAGACCTATGACGTCGTAGCCATTATTGCTAAATCTGACATGTCTTTTCAAATCACGCAAAATCTCAGTCATCATTACCCCTCCCTAAGGTCTAGGAGATCATGGGGAGGTAGGCACTTATTACCATCGTTTCATCAAGAAACGTGGGGGGAACACATGTCCCACTATCAGTCCTAATATTTCACAATCTTTTCAAACCGCTTCCACTTCCCCACGTATAAATACCAACTCCCACAATTGTTTTCACTTTTGCATCTTATTCCTTTCAAATTTCCCTGCAATCTCTACACTTCCAAAACTCAAACTTCTTCATTTTCCATCAAAAATGGCTTCCTCTACACGCTCTACTACAGACGCTACTAAGGTCACCAAGGATGCTGGAAAACCCACGAGAGCTCCAAAAAAGATTTCTCAACTTTCCCCATTTGACTCTGTTACTGGACCTACCATGGTGGGGAACCAACAATATCTACCTGAACCTATTGATGAAGAAAAGAGGAGAATTTACGCTTCTCAGGTACTTATTCCTTTAACTGTTTCTGATAAGCCATTGGCTTTGTTTGTCCCTTTAGCTAATTTGAAAGTAGATTCTGCTAGGCTTAAGGAATATTCCCCTCTTATCCTAAATACAAATCTGTAGGACAATGTAGAAAACCTAAGGCTAGTACTGAAAACCCTGCTGATCCCAACGATCCTTCGACTGAAGAAGCTATCGAACTTAGATATTTGAACAATTTTAGGGCCTTTAGAGCAAGCCCGACCTTTAAGGATCCCGCTGATTACTTAGGGTGGTTGAATAAATTAGAGAAAATGAAATCTGACATTTGGAAGAAAATGGGCATTTATGACCTGATTGTGCTGTCGAAAGTAGGACCTGATTATTGTTCAAATATGCTGATTTCGTCCTTGTACTTTTGGGATAGTACACACTACACCCTTTATCTCCCGTGTGGCATGATGACACCTACCCTTTTCGACATAGCTGCTATCACATGGCTTAAACCTACTGGGAATACCTATGATCCTGACTTCATGGCTGAGGATATCATAGGTTTTACTACCTCTAAGGCAGCTTATTCGACCCACATAGCTCACTATCACGATAAGAGCATGGAGGAGGTATCGGACGTCGAACATATAACTTTCTTAGCTTTGTGGTTGTCACGCTGTGTCTTCTACTCGAAGTCACTGCAGGTCGCTAGAAAGTTTCTAACCATGGCGAACCAATTACATGCTAGTCATGACTTATGTTTGAGCGAGTTGATTCTAGCCAGTCTTTACGAATCCATGAGCGAAGGGGTCACCCAGCTCAAAAGCCTAGCTGACAAAGGAAGTTTACTACTCTCTGGTCCCTTCTGGCTGCTTCAGTTGTGGTTAAATGCATTGTTCGAAGCTTGTCTCCCCCTCAAAAATCAAATCAATGAGGATGTTGATGATGTGAAAAATCAAAGAGTAGAAGGCCCTCGTTTAGCGAAGTTGACACCTGCTGATGATGGTCGACCTGTCCAACAGGCTTTCACCAGCTTTATCATGATGTTCGCCAAACACTATGACTTTACGCCCAACATGGCTCCTTTTCCTGTAAGGATGTGTGGTCCTGAGTGGTTCACCAGGCCATTCCCAGCGCCATCGAAAGTACAAGCAGCAGAATCCATTTCGATATAGGATGCCTTCTTAACCCCTAGGGTCTTAACCCTCAGGTTTAACCTCACAAAAAGCCAAGTTTCCTTGATAACTTACCAACCAAATCTTGTCGCTCGACAATTTGGATTGGTTCAAGTTTTACCTCGACCAATCTATGACAAAAAAGGTGCTCTCCTTCTTTACAACACCAACCATAGTGAAGCAATGGCCATCAAGCAAATTGAACGATATGTTGGTCGAGCGCAGCTTCTTCCAGTGGCTTTCAAACCAAGCTTCCTTTGTACTCAACAATTTGATAACTGGTGGAAGACTTATTATGCTGAAGAATTTTTTGACGTGGCTGCATTCATGCACCACATTAATAAGGCTTTCCTCTCTGTGCAGGAAAAAGTGAAGAAAGGTACTTCGACGCACATTAAAGAAATCCAAGCCTTCCAAAAATACTTTGAAACTGTTTATCGACCAAATGATCTTGGTCGAACCGTCCGCAATGCAGCTGTCACTCCGAAGGAATTTTTTTAAATAAACTGGAGAACTTAAAGATACCTTCTACGTTTCTCTTGAGAAATGATATGAAACGGCTTTCAATATGTTTCCTCCCAAATTCCCTCGACTGCCAATTGCTGACTTTGGAGTGGCCCTTACCCCTCCATTTCCAGACTGGTTCGTTTGTGGGGATTCTTTCAAAATCCTTCGCCGACAATCAAAACCAAAAGCACAGCAGGTGGTTCCGACCAAGCATACACTAGACAGTTTCAAAGGGTATCTTCGTATTGGGATCGAAGATGTTCGTATCGAATATGAAATATATGAAGGTGTGGAGCAGGAGGATTTCGACCCAACATTTTCTTGTCTACTTATTTTCACATATAATGACTGCTTTTTCTGTTTGTTCAGCCACGAAGATTCCTCCGAGGAAACCACCAACTAAAAAGCTTGCAGAAGTGAAGGAAGAAGAAGGGAGCAAGACAGCAACAACAACAAAGGTATTTTCACACCCTTTATTAAATTTGTCATTTTACGTCCATTATTTTCTAACATTTTCTTCTTCTGGGCGCTCGAAAACAACCTCCGACTCCCCAGAAAAGGAAGGCCACGGATGATACATTAGTGATAATCGAATCTGAAAATGAAGACTTATCTCCAACTGCTGAACAACCTCTGAAGAAGAAGAAAAGGTAACCAAATATAAACGAAGCCATCGCTCAATCTCAGGCGAAACGCGTGAAGGTCATGATCAAGAAACCCACCGAACTGGCCGTCTTGGAGCCAACACCTGAGGAGATGTCGAAAAATGTTGCAGAGCAACCTGAAAGTGATAACTCAAGTCTCGGGGCAGAAGCTCCTAAGGTACAAAAATGATTCACACATATACCTCATTACCCTTGGTATTTCTCTTCGACTATTAACTTTGTTGATGCCTTTCAGGATGACATAGGAACTTCGACTCAACCAGCCGTCGAATCAACTAACCCAACAATCCTCAATAGTGAAGGTGAACCAACATACCACCCTACTTCAGCAAAGGATTATGAGAAGAGCTAACTGAGCGAAATCAACCAAGTGGTCGAGAGACAACGTGAAACTTCTCCGCCCAAGACCACCACACAAACTTCTCACACTAGTGAATCTGACCACGAAAATGACCAAGACAAAGACACACAAGCTGAAACAGCTGGGGCTGACATGGAGGTGGATAACCCTGAGGCGCAAGTCGAAGAAGAAGCTGATGATAGGTCTCCAAGAGTCGAAACCTCGGGTGCCGCTTAAGACGTTGTTATGGAAGAAGGAGGTAAACATTTTACGTTCCCTAACCAATCAATGACTATTGAGGATTTTATGAACGATGATGAAAACATCTAAGATGGTAATGATCACGATGCAGAAGAGGAAGGAGACGTTCAAGAGGAGATAATTGTCGAAACAACTCCTAACCCTAATCTGTCAACTGCAAAGGATTCGAGCAAAACCTCCATGATACTTTCTGCAGAAGAACTAGAGGCCCTGAAAAAGAACAATCCCCGTGAGTACTTAAAAGTTTTACTTGGTTCCAGGAGAAGTTCGTCTGACAAAACCCTCAGTTCTCCCTCTGTATCTGGTGGTTAAACCACTGTTGATCCTTCCAGCCAAATATTGTCAAAGATTAAATAAAAGGTTTTCAAGAGTGACATGTTTCAACTTATTGAGTCTGACCCCACTTCTCCAATTGCTTTGAAGAGTCTCTTCAAAGAGGTTGATATTCTAGCTGCTTCTCCAGAAATTACAAATATCATCTTGGAGCTGACCTCGATGGTTGATCGAATTGCTGCGGAGCTTGCCAAAATCAAACAAATCTCGAAAGATATTGAAAATCAAACTGGCTCAGTCGCGGCTGCATGGGACGCTGCCACATAATCCACCAATAGACTGACAAATTTGGAGCAAATCCAAGAATAGAACAAGGCTCAGATCAAAGCCAATGACCAAAGTATCAAATCCTGGGAAGCACAGATAAAAGAGCTGCAAGAGAAGATTTCGAATGCTAAGAAGTAGAACGCCGAGCTTGAAAAATTTGACAACTCCCAGATGGCGAAAGAGCTTAACATAGGTCTGGATTCTGCTGACAAAGCTCCGAAACTAGAAGCAGTACTGGAGACCATGAGGTCAAACCAATCCCTTTGTGAGAGGCGGCTAGAACTTTTGAGGGCGAAGTACTCCACCATGAAAGACAACTTTCCATTCTAATTTCCAAAGACTTTTTATTTCTTTTTTATGTTTCATCACTACTCCTTGAATTTTGTAATGCTTGTTCGCTTTTTGATGTAACGAATTCAGCCATTTTGGCACTGTGTTCTTTTTTTATTTTGCCATATTAGCTTCGTTTATTTTGCATGCGTAATTACTCTCTAGCTATTTTTACTTCTCGAAGAGCAGGCTTGTACTTATTTAAGTACATCCTATTTACCCTCAAGATCCTCCTATCTTGATCTAATTCTTCGATCTCATAAGCACCATTCGAAAAAACTTGTATGATTTGAAAAGGACCTTCCCACTTAAGAGACCATTTTCCCAAAGACCTATCCTTTTGATCCATAGGCAAAATTGCTTTCCAAACCAACTTTTCAAGCCAGAAAGTCTTCACTTTGACTTTCCTATTGTAAGACTGTTCTACTCTCTTCTTCTACCTTTTCAACAATTCTAAAGCATTGAGCCTTTCCTCATCCAAGTCCACCAATTCTTCCAACATCATATTCCAATACGACTCAGATGGGATCTCATGGTGCCTCTGAATTCTTACCGACTGAAGATAGATTTCAACTAGTAATACCGTGTCATGGCCAAAGGTCAATCGAAAAGGCGTGGAATTCGTCGCCTCCTTTTGGGAAGTTCGGCATGCCCAAAGGACTTGGTCCTATGTTTTATGCCAATTTCTAGGCTCTTCCCACATGCTACTTAATTAGGCTAATTACCACTTTAATTGCTACTTCTACTTGACCATTAGCCTGAGCGTAATAAGGCGTAGAGGTTAAAAGTTTAAAACCCATTTCTTTAGCGAATTCCTGCTTCTTCCGACCAGTGAAAACAGATCCCTAATCTGTTGTAATAGTTTCTGGGATTCCAAACCTATAGATGATGTGTTTCTTAATGAATTCGATCACATCCTCTTGGTCAACATTTGGTAAAGGTATAGCTTCAAACCATTTTGTAAAGTAATCAATACCTACCAAAATGTACCTTTGACTTTTAGATGATGCTGGTCGAATTTCTCCAACTAAATCCAAATCCCAAGCTTTAAAGGGCCATGGTTTGACTATGGAGTGTAGTTCACTTGCAGGAACATGCTGTACACCTGCATGCACTTGGCACTCTTGACATCCTTTAGCAAATTCGATACAATCTTTCAACATGGTAGGCCAATACATGCCCTGTGTCATACCCCAAATTTTGACCATAAGATTTCCCATCATTGTGCAAATCATTACCACAATATGGATGTACCTTCATGCCTCACCAATCTCCCCAAAGTTGGTTGAACATTCACCACAATCAAGAATTAGGGTTTTGAGCCTTCCCAGAGCACTTAGACAAAGGATCAATCAAGAAATGACGTGATCTTCAACTTGTCTAACCTCTTAAACATCTATAAAGGACCAAGAGGTCTCCCATATCAAGGATCAACCACAAGAGTCCAACATTCTAAGATGCTCCAAGGGACATCATGAACCCAATCATCAAGTCAATTTAGCCTCAGGGGATGCATTCATAAAAAATCAGGAATTAGGGTTACTTGACCTAATTCACCCCTAAGTTGACTTTTGGAGTAAAGTATGAGCCAAGACCTCAAGACAAGATTTAAGGGCCTCAAATATACTACATTGATCCATTTACAACAATGGATTGATCCAAGAAGCTTGAATCACAAGTTCCAACTTCTTCTGGACCACAATTAGGGTTTTGAAGAAAGAGTCAACTGTATCTTTGACTTTTGACCAAGACATGCCTCCAAACCTTGGGACATGATTCAAGACACCCTACAACACCTATGGAATCCATCCATTAAGTTTGAATTGGGTCAAGAACTTGATTGCACAAAGGATCACACAGTTTGGATTTCATCTGACAAAAAGTCAACTGTGCCCAAAATTAAGTTTGACTTTTTGGAATTTTTCACAAATATGGTTCCCCTAAGTCAAAAACAATGTTAATGTATGGTATTGATCATCATTCATCAATAAAAATCAAGAAAATCAAGGTTTCTTGCAAAAGGGGCAACCTTGAGAAACCAAATTTTTTCTAAGTTATGGAACAAAAGTGATTTTGTACCAACTTTGCAAGGTCATAACTCCTAAACCATAAGGCCTTTTTCTCCCATTCAAAGCTAAAATGAAAGTTCATCTTACATACTTTAAAAGTGTCAACCACAAGAGATTTCAAATCCTCATGGATTTTGAGTTATGGATTGATCAAACTCACAAAAATGGGAAATGGCCACTTTTTCCAACACTTAGTGAAATTTTCAACAAATTAGAATCTGTTTCACTTTTTCCAAACTTTGAGGACATTTTTCACCTTGATCCAAGTTGAACCAGGTCCATTTGTGAACAACAAATTTAAAGTACATCACGCAAGCTTTCCAAAAATGTCTAAGAACTCAATCAAACTCCATTTGAGCTAGGAGTTATGGATCTCACAAGTTGCCTAAACACAAACTGTTTTTTGACATCATTTGGTACAAACTTGCATCCTACGATTCCTTATATTAACTTTGGGCACTTTGATCATTCAATTTCTGTCTAATTACAACATAAATGAATGAGGAATCTGATCCATAACACAAAATGCCAAGAACCTAGCCTTCCATGTGCAAAATCATCATGAAAGGAACCTTGAAATTCAAATTTGGCATCAAGCATTCAATGGATACATCAAGGTGGCATAGACTGAAGCAAACCCAACTGAATGAGTCAAGCCTTATCCCTGCAACAGAAGACCATAGGCCTGTGATCTAATCTCAAGTCAATGGCTAGAGGAGACATGAGATTCCTTTTGAAAGCCATTGGATAACAAGTTGTACCAGTTGCTATTCACTATTGATGCCAAAAAAATACTTATTGCACTAAAAATAGGCATCAATTGTGATCAGTTTGAGTACACCAAAGCACCCAAACTGATGCTTTACTCAAAATCTGTCTTTCACTCCAAATTTGCCTTCCATTTCAAGTCACTATCGGGTTTTGAAATTGGAAGTGATTCAAACCAAACCAAGCATGCCAACACCTCATATACATCATATATGAGTGATCCATGGCCTTGAAACACATCTGAAACACATGAATCACAAAATCACCAGTCAATTGCTCAAGCTATTGACAAGGTTACAGTTGAGGTACCACAAGGTGATCCAAGCATCTCCGATCAAGGCTAAGCATCTCAACACACTCCATAGGTTATAGTGTAACATCTCCATCATCAAGCTCGATCACCAGCTGCAAGAGGTAAGCCTGAAGCCTCCAAACTCCATATTACATGCATCATAAATGAATTTTTGAGTTACCATCTTGTTTCTGCATGTATGTAGAGTACTAACCCTCAATCAGTTGCCATGAATCAATCGTGTATGGAATTTCATTGTGTTTATGCTGAAATTAGGGTTCTTGAGGTTATCCTTTAATTTCTCACTCCACACTTAATATAAATGCAATTAATCTATATGGTTGTGATCCTTGTTAAAAAACGAGCAAGATTGGTGTTTGAATCATGCAAAACCATTGAGTAATTAGAGAGAAAAGTGAGAAAATGCAAATTGAAGCAAAACAGGGCACGCGGGCAAGAACAAGGTGTTCTTGGCGCCCTTTTTAAAACTTTTGAATTTTTGAATTTTTGTTATTTTGTTTAATTGATTCAAAAATTAATTTCTCTCAGAAATTTAATGTTTTTGAATTGATTCTTTTTTTCAAAATTCGTAAAAATGTTAAAATATTTTATTCTACAAAAAATTCACAAAAATATTATTTATTTTGTATATTTAATATTTTTATAAATAATTTATTTTTATTTGTTTTTTAACATTTGAAAATATTTCTTTTCTTGATTTTTCAAACTCAAATGATTTTTAAATCATTCTAGGGTTAAAACATGATTTTTCAAACATTAATCCAAGATCACAAATTGTTTTTCATACATGTTGATCATTTTAATTGAGTTTTATTCAACTAAAATACATTTTTAAAAGAAAATTAGGGTTTTGATTATTACACACCCTCAAAAACATTTTTCAAACACTTTTGGGCCTCTAATAGAGTGTCATGCCCATCCCTTGTCACATAAATAAATTTTGGGTCTCAGTCGTTGTATAAGTCCCACTGTGTTTTCTAAACCCGCGACGCGATCGTCGCCTTTTAAACAAAATCATTTTGGGCCTCCTTTGTCTTGTAAGTCCCATCTTTCTTTTTTTTCAGACTTTTTTGGGCCTCTAATAGAGTATAAGACCCACCCCTTTGTAAATAAAAACTTTTTTGGGCCTCAGTCATTGTATAAGTCCCGATACGATTTCAAAAATCTTGGCGCGATCACCGCTTTCAAAATAAAAAAAAACCATCTGGGCCTCTCTTTGAGTTGTAAGCCCCATCTCTTGTATAAAAATAAACTTTGTGCCTCTAATAGAGTGTAAGACCCAACCTCTTTTGTAAAAATACAATTTTTGGGCCTCAGTCATTGTATAAGTCCCAATACAATTTTCAGAACAACGGTGCAGTCACTGTTATTTCTGGGCCTATCCTTGAGTATATCCCCGACAACTAGGTCTAAGATTAGATCAAACCAATGGTCACTCTTTCAACACAGTCAAAACTAGTTCCCCATAGGAAATTCCAGATACAGTCTTGCCTCCTCTTGGGCTTATACAATATGGAGCAGAGAAAGGCATTATTCCCGGTGAAACTTTTCTCAAGACTGTTACTACTATAAATTTGTCTAAGAAATTCATTTCCCCAGAGAGGATTAATTCCCGGTGAAACCTCACTTGAATTTCTTCAAACCCTAGAACTGTTCACTAAAGAAAGGATTATTCCCAGTGAAACCTTTCTTGAACTTTTCTTAGGTTTGGACCCACAGGCTTCCTAAAAGCATCCCCAACCTCCTCTTGGGCTTTGTACAAGGACACTCAGGCTCCTTAGAAGTTCTCAGCCTCCTCTTGGGCTTAGTACAAGGACCCAAAGACCTTCTACAGGTATATGACAGAACCTAGTCATCCTTTGATAGTTCAATCCTCCAGAGAGTCAGAATCTCAAAACATCAGACTAGTTTAGGGTTGATTCTCATCCCTTAAAACATCAGCCTCCTCTTAGGCATCATACAAAGATAAACCTTTTCATGCCAGTAGACTTGGACAGTCTCATCTCCTTTTGGATCACTAGAAACCCCCAAGTTTCCTAAAAACATAGGATAAACCCTGATCATTTCATTAATCACCAACAGAGTTAAAACCTCTATAGGTTTTAAAACTCAATCTTTAAACTCTCATTCTAAATTTCCACAGCTAGAGTCAAATCACTATCAATAAACCTCAATCAGAACCTCAAGGCTTCTGATAGTTCAACTCTTCTCTAATCCTCAGCAAGAGTTAATACCCCACTTTGGACCTGTCTATGGATCTCACTAATCCTCAGCAGAAGTTAGCCTCCTCTTAGCCTTTATATAAGAAATTCCCCAACCAGCCTCCTCTTAGGCTTTGTATAATGATGATCCCTCAGCACCTTTTAGCCTTAATCTTGGGATTTGTACAAGACACCCATAAACATTCTCCAGCAGAGTCAATCCTCTTTTAGCCTCAATCTTGGGCTTCGTACATGACACATATAAAACTCCCCAGTAGAGCAATCCCTTTTACCCTCAATCTTGGGCTTTGCACAAGACAGACAAAATATTCCCCGAAAAAGTCAATTTCTGCTAGCCTTCTCTTAGGCTTTGTATAATGATCTCCCCAAGAGAGTTAATTCTTTTCTTTTTTAGCCTCAATCTTGGGCTTTGTACAAGACAAATAAAACACTCTCTTGTTGAGTCAGTATTCTTCATTCTCAATCTTGGGCTTTGTACAAGACATATATAAAACTCCTTAGTAGAGTCAACCTTTTAGCTTCAACCTTGGGCTTTGATCAAGGCACACAAAAATCAACATCCCCTCAGAGGAAATAAAAAAAATCTCTCTGTAGCAAGACATTTCTCTGTACATCACACATCAAAATAGACAATCAAACAAACCTTAATCCCAGATAACTGCTGTAAGTAGCACACTTGTTGATTCAAAAATCCAAGTTGTAGTCCCTCTTTATCCTGGTAAAACCCTCTTTCATCTAACTGCTATAAGTGGCAAGCCTCTGGATTATTTAAATCCAAGCCAATGTCCCTATCTTAGCATGAAAGACTCCTAAGGAAAAATGGCATTGCTCAACACTGAGTTAAAGTTTTCTCCTTCAGGACAAATCCCTTATAAAGGAAATTATGGCATTGCTGGATTCCATATATTCGAGTTAAAGTAATTCTCCTTTATAATCCGTTACCCAACACCTGTGATAAACAGAGGAGATATCTCCCTTTAGAGATGACAAATTCTCTCTCAGTAAAACCTTTTAGCTTCAATCTTGGGCTTTGAACAAGACACAAATAACCTTTAGCTTCAATCTTCGGCTTTGAACAAGACACCAAACATCTCTTTCCTCCCATAGAATAGGAGGAACTAGGATTGCTCTGATTTCCCTGTTTTCTTTAACGGGAATACGTAGACATAAGATTGTGAAATCTTAGCGAGCACACATATCAAAAACCTTAGGTCCAGTACCTTAGAAAAAACATCAGAAAACCCAAAATCAACAAAAACTCTCTCTCAAACGTTCCCAAAGGAGAAACTTTCCCAACCCACGACAGATAAACACCAGTAAGTAGATAACAGTAGAATTTCCTAAACGATCTATGGATAACCATATATAGGATGGGTAATTGACAACTCCCCATTGTATAACCTGACCCCGGACCCTCCAATCTCTTAAGCATTTGTTAAAGAAAATATTTGCGTGAAAGGTTAGTTTTAGATAGCTTCCCTTTCCTTTCTAGCTTCATAGGATAAATAAGAAATAAAAAAGTAGCACCCAATTCCAACCAATGGCGATAAGATGGTCGCGTCACCGACAGAAATCGCAAGCTACAGAAAAATAGCGACTCTGCTGGGGAGCCAAACTAGGATTTGAATTCCTAAGAGGTATAGATTGTTTAGCATTTTCTATACTATATATATATATATATATATATTCTACTATTCCTACTTGATATCCGTGTTTATTTTTATGTCAATGGGAATGCGATTGATACGTCTGTGGAAAGTTTGAGAGAACATTAAGATAAGGGGTGGCACAGACGGGAGAACGTATAGGGAGTGAATCCCAAACAAGTGATCCTGGTAGCCCACCAAATCAGGCGAGGTACCCGTGTGGATACTAAATGTTGAACGACCGATTGTCGTGAGAGCAAAGTTTCCCAGTGCGGCACCGTGACCCCGAGGATTTAGTAGCCATTAACCATATGACCATTTGGTAGTGCGGTGACTATCGAGAATAGGTGATACGCGATACTACACTCAAATGAGGTCTACCCTAGGATATTACAGCTCTCTCGTGTGAATCAGCCTGCTGTTGATATCCCTAGGAGGGTCAATGATTTTAGGAACCTTAGAACCCGTTCTACAGGTACAAAAATTGACCAGAATTGTACAACCTTTGGGGATGGGTAGAGCCATGACTCCATGCTTGTGACGTTGAACCTTTGAACCCATGTTTTTTCAATATTTTTGTGTGCTGCATTCATGCATTCATCTAAAAAACTCTTTTTAAACAAAGAAAAAAAGATATTTTTTCAAAATAAACTAAACCAATAATTGCAAATATCAGAAAGATTGCGTTATGGATTTCGATAGAAGAAAGATGCACAAGTACACTTTCAAGCCTCCGAAACTAGATGATTTAAGGAGGTTGGAAAGGATGATTACCAACCCTAAGGCTTTCAGAGCTAAGCACGGAGGACTGTTGTCTCTATTAATGGTCCATGTAGTTGAAGAATCCTGTCTACGCTGTTTCAGTTATACGATCCAGTTTATCACTGCTTCACATTTACGGATTACCAACTGGCACCAACACTGGAGGAGTACTCTCATTTGATTGATTTACCTATCACTGATCAAGCTCCATTTTCTGGACTGGAAGAAATTCCAAAGGATCAGGCCATTGCAAGAGCGATCTCTTTGGACGAGTCAGAAGTTAGGACTCACATGACCACTAAAAGAGGAATCCAGGGTTTACTAGCTAAGTTTCTGATAGAGAAATATCTATACTTTGCCAGTATAGGAAACATAACTGCTTTCGAAGATATCTTTGTCTTACTCATATATGGGTTATTCCTCTTTCCCAACATTGACAACTTCGTTGATACCAACGCTGTTAAGATATTTCTGATTGGAAACCCCGTACCAACTTTGCTCGCGGATGCTTATCATTCTGTACACTTAAGGAATTTGTACAACGGAGGAATGATCACATGCTGTGTATCCTTATTCTACAAATGGTTCTTTTCCCATTTACCCAAGTCTGCTGCTTTTTGGGATCACAAGAGTACTCTACGTTGGTCACAGATGATTATGTCCCTTACCAACTCTGACATAGATTGGCATGATAGGATTTACGAAGGGATAGAGATCATCCACAGATGTAGAAATTTCCCTAACATACCCCTCATTGGAACTAAAATAGGAATCAACTATCATCCAATTTTAGTTCGCCGTCAACTCGGATACCCCATGAAGAATATCTCGCATAATGTTCATATTAAAGGTATTTTCTTCAAGGACGGGGAAAATGACAGGGCACTAAAGAAAGAAATAGTGCATGCCTGGAAACACATTCATAGGAAAGGAAGAGAGTCTCTAGGAAGACCAAATTGTACCTCCATGGAGCCTTATCTCTACTAGGTGCAAACTATAGCCCTCAAGCTGAGGATGCCTTACCCTCGCCAAGAAGTTTTTCCATTAAAGGAATATGTCCTTTATTTCATGTCTGATACGAAAAAACTCCAGGTAGCTCTCAACAAAGTTCAACATGAGAAGAGCTCTTAGAAAAACAAGTACCAAATCCTCAATGTGGAATGTACCAAGATTCAGGAACTGTTAAAAGAGAAGGATGCTCTGATTAAAATATTAGAACAACATGCTATAGAGATTCAAGAAGACCAAAGAAATTTGCTCGCTTCTTTCACTTGGAAAAGGACTGACGACCCGACAACGGCAGAAGAGCCCCGGTAAAAGAAAAGGAAAATACTAGAATAAACATCTGAGATTTCTTCAGAGAGAACTCAGGATCCATAAGCTTAGCCATTTTCCTACATCACTTTGTAAAATACTGTACTTTTCCTTGTAAAATACAACAATCTTTCGAATTCAATAAAAGGGGTATCCCCCCACTGTATGATATTTGCAATCTATTTGTTAAAGTTCTTTTTTATTAAAACAAAAACTAAAAAAAATATGTCTTTGCATATCATTCATCATTCTCACATAACGCGTTCTTCTTATCTTTGAGTCTCACGTATGTGTCACGATTCTAGAGTCAAACTGTCTCACTCATACAATACTCGGGCCAATCAACAAATGAAAATGGACGATCTCGAGGAAGAGAACAGAGAGCTGAGAGAAGAAATCGACGCTCTAAAGGAAAGTTTGGAAAAACTTCACAATGACATGCAATCCCTGGCAGCAGCTCAGAAGCAACAACAAAGGACTGTGATCTCAGAGATTATATCTACGCCCATAATGGAGACACCTGAGAATCATCCTCGGTACAACATGCCTAAAGATCGCCCCTGAGGCATGCCTCTCAACTTTGTCCCTGAAGGATATATCCCACCGGTCACTGAAGACCAAGAAACTGCAGCAGGAACCACTGGACCTGAAGGCTACAAACTTCGGGAAAGGGAAGATGCAAAGATTACAACAGCAACACCTGAAGGTTACAAACTTCAGGGCATTGAAGCGCCAAGGGTCACCGCTATAATGTCTATACCACAACCAGTGGTACACACTGTCCTGAAAGGACAAATTCCACAAGTAATTTCTGGTGGAAACGAAGACACGTATGAAAGGATTAATGAGTTCTAGGAACAATTCTAAGAAATACCGAAGGAACTGCATGCCATTCGCGGTCAAGACTTATTCGGAAAGGCGCTGCAGACCTCTGTTTGGTCCCTAATGTAAAGATACCACACAAATTCAAGGTGTCTGAATTTGAAAAATACAAAGTCAAATCTTGCCCTCAAAGTCATTTGGTGATGTACGCTCGAAAAATGTCAACTCAGACAGAAAATCAACAGCTACTGATCCATTACTTCCAAGACAGTTTAACTGGTGTTGCACTCAAATGGTACATGGGTTTAAACTGCACCAAGATCAGTACTTTCAGAGATCTCGGCGCATCCTTCGTTCAGTAGTATAAATATAATTTGGACATGGCACCAGATAGAGATCAGCTCAGAGCAATGTCGCAAAAGTACAAAGAAACTTTCAAAGAGTATGCTCAGAGATGGCGTGAAATGGCCGCCCAGATCTGTCCTCCTCTTTAGGAAAAGGAGATGACCAAGATCTTTTTGAAAACCTTAAGCTCACTCTATTATGACCGAATGGTTGCAAGTGCGCCCAGTGACTTCACTGAAATGGTGAACATGGGAGTACGCCTTCAAGAAGCAGTCCGAGAAGGACGATTGGTCAAAGATGCAGAGCCATCTAGCAGTACTAAGAGATACAGTAGTGCTTTCCAAAAGAAAAAAGAGCAAGATATTAGTAATATCTCTTTGGGAAAGCAAAGGCGGAGGTATCAACCAGTAGCGACGATAACTCCCGCTATCAACCCTACGCCAACTCCGACTTATCAACCTCAGGTTGCTCAGAGCCAACCAAGTCAACAATAATATCAGTAAAGGACACAACAGCCTCTTCAGCAGGCTCGTCCAGAGTACAACAATAACAATCGTACGACATGGCCATCAGGGTTTGACCCTATACCGATGTTATACGCATAATTATTTCCACTCTTACTGGCCAAGGGGCACGTCTAAACCAGGACTCCTCTTACAGTACCAAAAAATCCACCTTTTTGGTTCAAAGCGGATCAAACTTGCCCTTACCATCAAGGAGGATCGGGACACAAAATTGAGAATTGTCTCAGCTTCAAGTCTGATGTACAGAAACTTGTTAGGAACGTGATCCTATCTTTCAAAGATACTAATCCGAATGTTCAGACGAACCCGTTGCCACAACATGAGAAGACTGTAGTGAATTTAATAGAGGGAGAATTAAGCCGCAATTATCAAATTCAAGATGTACTCCTATTAGGAAACAATCTGGTAAGGATGCATTGCAGACAGAGCGGGTATGGTCATGTACCGCCTCATAATTATCACCAGTGTGATATCTGCTCAAAGAATAATCAGCGGTGTTCTGTAGTGCAATCAGCTCTATAAGAACAGATGGATCTGGGCTAGATCCAGGATCACAAAATCCGTGAAGTCAACATGGCCCATGGGCATCCCAACATTGTTCAGAACCGTAACATTCTTGCGATGAACGTCAATTTGGTTGCGATGCATTCAAGGCAAAGTCAATACAATAATCTACCACGACACGATTACAACACTTGTCCGATCTGCTCAATAAGAAATCAGGGATGCTCTTTTGTACAAGAGGCCCTCCAACGTCAGATGGATCTCGGATGGATCCAAGACTACCGTGAGAGAAATAACCATCAAGTCAATATGGTTCACATCTTTGTTATACCTTTGATGAATACCAGTCTAGTAGAATTACACGCTTAGCAAGCCAGGCTCGGCTTTCTGGCTTCACATGATTATCAAGACTGTGAAGAATGCCGTGTGTAGTACCCTAAATTTTGACCAGTGGTTTGTTACTATTTTGGGATTTTTTTGTACTACCAGGGGGTGTCATTTAGATGTCGTTGGGCTTCTGAGATGATTAGCACTTTTAGGCCCATTCTAGTTTAAGGTCTTATTTTGGGGTTTAGGATTTTATTTAGTTTTGGGGGTCAATTTATTTTTAAGATGTTGTTGAAGTAATACTATTTTGGGCTAAGGGTTAATTTTAGTAAGAAATATTAAGGACTTTTTTTTATTATGGGTGTTATTTATTTTTTATCTATTAATTTCGTTTGAATTTTATTATTAAAGTTAAGAGAAGGATATTTATTTAGGGATTAAATTAGTGTTATTATTAGTACATAATTATTATTTAAGGCTTTTAGTTAAAACATTAAGTTTTATTTTTAGTTATTTTATTAAGTTTATTAATAGGGGGGTTGAGGTTTTAATTTTAATCAGGATTATAATTAAAACTATTATTACTGATTATTTATTTTATTGGAACATTATTAATCCGAAAAATTATTAGTAGCATTTAAATTAAGATTAATTTTACTTTAATATGATTATTAGTGTTTATTATTAATAATTAGGGGGAGGGTCGGCTTTCAATTATAATCAGAGTGTTTTAATTTTAATAATAAGATTTTGGGGTTTTAAAAATAGTTATTAGTGTTATATTATATTAATTTTAGATTTTATTGGATTATTATTATTTGTTTTATTTGGTCAAAATAGTTGACCCAGGTGGGGTCGTCTTCTTCCCCATTTCTCAAACCCTAGATTTGCGCAGAAATTGGATGAAAACAATCAAACAAAATCAATCTCATAATTTTTTCAATCGAATTACATAATGAAATCAAATCAGATCAAAAAATTACATTTTGTACAAATCAAAACCCTAATTCGTACACTACAAGAAAAAAGGAGATTTACGACACTTGAGTTGCGACAGTTATCACAAAACCGTCCTTATTCCTGGATTGCGACGGTTGTCACGACAGTTAGGGTCAACTGTCGCATATTTTTTGCGACAGTTATCACAAAACCGTCCTTATTCCTGGACTGCGACGGTTGTCACGACAGTTAAGGACTGGACTGCGACGGTTGTCACGACAGTTATCATAAAACCGTCCTTATTATGTTTTTTACTTAATTTTTTTTTTATAAAATAATTTTTTTGATTGAGCACTAAATAAAAAGGGAAAATTTGTTCCTCCCAATTCATAAAAAAATCCTTATTATAAATAATTTTTATATAATTGTTTTGATAAGTACATTATTATATGTATATTTCTCACTTTTTAAAATATAATTTAAATAATAAGATGATTTGAATATTTTTTTCAAAATTTTATTAATAATTTTTTAAAAAATTCCATTATTTTAAATAAATATTAAATAAAATAAACTTATTTTAAAATTATTAAAAAAATTATTTTAAATTTAATAATTCACAAAAACTATTAAAGTTTATTAATAATTATATTGGAGAAATGAAAGGAAGAGGGCCATTACACCAAACATATCATGTTGATTTATTTTGTTAAACATAATATATTAATAACATTTATTTTTTTAATTACCTTTATTCCCTCTTTTCAATTTCTCTCGTTTCTCTTCTCTCTAATTTCAGAATTTCCCTCTTTTCTTCTCACTTTCCCTCTTTTCCCCTTTTCACTTCCTCTCCTTTTCACTTCTCTCCAATTTCTCTAATTTCTCTTATTGAAACTCTTCTTCATGGCCAGAGAACAAGAACAAGAATCATGGTTGAAACTTAGAATGTAAAGGTAATTTTCTATAATATTTTTACATACTATTCTGGCTGAAGCAAGAACAAGAATCAACAAAGAAGAAGAGATTGGAACTTAGAATTTAAAGGTAATTTTCTATAATATTTTTACATACTATTCTGAATGTATCATCGTGTTTCTCTTGCTGTGTATTAAAATTGTTAGGTTTGAATTTTTATTATTTTTCTTATTATTTGCATCAGGAAATGTAACTAATTTATTCATTAATTGATTTCTAATTAGGGTTTATATTTGGTTAATGAATATCTGATTCGGTTTATGATTTTAGATAACTGGACTGTTAAGACAATTCGTAGAAAGACCACTAGAACTGGTAGGATGCGGTACTTGCGCAATGTTCTTCTTTTTGTGCTTTTGTAATAACTACCGTTGTCACTCTTTGTGCTCTGTCTTTGTGTGCAAACCCATTCTTTTGCCTATCTTTTCCTTATTCTTTGTGTCAATATTACACTACAGATGTTTAAGGTTATAGGTTATTTTGTTTGTGAATATTTAGAACTAAACTTCTACATGAAACTTATTTGAAGAATGTATAGCTTTTGGTTGTATATTATTTGAAAAATTTGGGTGTTTCATGATCCACATTTAATATGACTTTTTAAATGAAAAACTTGTGATTCTCTAACTTTTCAAAGCTTAATCTTAGCACTTGGTTTATTGTTTCAAATTATGTTTAACGCTAAAGCTTTTATTGTTTTTGAGAAGGAAGATTTTATAAGGTTGTGGGAAGGGCTGAATGCAAATTTTAAAAGGGTAATTGTTGTTAATGTTTTACTTTATTAAAACTGGTGTTAGTTAAGGTCATACATAAAACTGCACTGTCTTAGTGTGCTAACCTGTTTTTTTTGTCTATCTTTTCCTTATTCTGTGTCAATGTGTGTTACACCTCAGATGTTTAAAGTGATTTTGATAACTAATTGTGAAACATTGAAAAGCATAGCAACAAATTTTGATAATTAATTTCTTTAGGTGTGGCTTTTTCTGCTGTCTTTACTTTGATGTGTTTAGCTTTGTTGGGTACAAAACAACATAATGGTTATGGACACCACACACCTCGTGTCAACATCAGTGGTTATGCTTCATTAATGTAACCTTTTTCTTTTTTGCAACTTTCATTGTTTCTTGAGGAAGTATAAATTTCAAACATTTATAAGTTTATTTAGATGAGCAACATTATAGAGCTAGACATAGAGTACTCATATTAAGGGGGCCACATCACCTTACATGGACACCTCTTAAGTCAACTTGTTCTACAATTCTTCCTCTGTCAGTTAGAATAATCATTGAAGATGTCGTTCATGATGTTGAGGAATTTGATTTCTATATGTTTTCCATTAGAGTATTCATACTTTTCCCTTGTGTAGAGAATCACTAAAACATTAGGAACACTAATTTGAAAACTTAATTTGAAAATATTTTAAACTAAAATTTTCCAATAAGGGCTAACTGCTGACTGCTAATATCATTTCTTTTGGCCTGGAAACAGTTATGTGAAAGGACTTCCAATATTCTAAAGCATCTGTTTCCGGTGCCAAAACTTGAGGCAAAGCGTACTTTCTCTTTTTCCAACAATTCAGACTATATCGAGTTCAGGTTGGTTATATTTATCTATTTTATGCATTAAGCCTTCTTTACAGTTAGTTGCATTTACTCGTTTCTGTCTTATTTAAAATACCTTTCCTGCTGCCATACAAGCATCATGTATGGATCCAGGCTGTAGCATAGCAAGATTTGGTGAATCCGTATGAGTCTACTTAAATTTAATTAAAATTAGTTTAATACCATAAATTCACACTACTTTATTGAAACTGATAAAATTAGTTTATTCAAATTAATGTTTTAAGTTGGTTTTAAAAGCTGCATTTGTAGTCCTGTGAATGTAAACTAGTCTGATTCTGATGGTGGATGGTGTACGTAACCTCTAAAATAGCAGCAACACATTTTTCAAAAACTGTTATATGTTGTGAATGCGGTAACTTTTCAAGCGAAAACAATTAGCACTCTATTTCAAAGCCATACAGAACATAGCATAAAAAAATATGCCATATTAATCTGTCATATTCACCATATAACACTATCTTTTCTCACATTATTCTCATTCTGCAGAATTACACTATATTTTTTGGAAAGATATGCTTATTTTGTCATATTCGCCATATAACACTATCTTTTCTCACATTATTCTCATTCTGCAGAATTACACTATATTTTTTGAAAGATATGCTTATTTTGTGTATCTGTTTCTTTCTAGATGTTTTGACTAATCATTTTATGTTTTATGACAATAGATGGCTAAAGAGGTGGAAAATCTAAGATATTAGCATCAGGAAAGCTTCAAGAACAACGAAATCGCATAATTAGCAAGAAGCCTACCACTAGGACACCTGGTCATACATCAATACCAGCTCAAACATCATCGTCAGCGCAAACTCAGAAAACATCGTTGGCACATACTGCATCGGTATCGGCACCAACACCAGCTCGAGCAGCATCGTCCGTGCAGGCTGCATCAGTGGCACATACTGCATCGGTGTCCGTGCGAACACCAGCTCGGGCAGCCTCGTCCGTGCAGGCTGCATCATTGGCACATAATGCATCAGTGCAAGTTGCAGTACCAACACCTGCACCTGAGGTATTTACTTTTATGCATACTCCAAGTTTAAGCCATCAAACAATGGTTGGCCCTCCAAGTTTAAACCTTCAAACAATGGTTGGTCCTTCAAATTTGGTAGAGGAGGATGAGGAGGAGGAAGATGTGGATGTGGATGATGATGATGAGGATGAGGATGAGGATGAGGCAGTGGGTCAAGAAAATGTTACCCCTCTTGTGCTAACATTAGATGAGAATGAGAAGGTTATTATAAAACCGAGTGGTAGTGGGTAAGTTATATATTGTAATTGGTGTTCTGTACCATTGCTTCTGCCATATTTATTTGTAGTGGTAATGAATAATAACATGTTATATGCTTCTGCCATATGTATTTCTATTTGTTCATGTAGATGAATCTTTTAATATTTTGTAAGCTGGTTCCTGCCAAAGAAGTTGCAGGTGCAATTAATTATGCTATACGCAAACAATTTTATAGTCCTATACATGCTTGGTCTGAACTTGAACTCGCCCCTGATACGAAAGTTGCTTAGTTTAAGTTATTTGGAGCAAGTATTTACCAAGTTTTGTCAATTAAATTGATCAAACCATATTTACAAAAGTAATGGATCTATTGTTAAATACTAATTATGTGATTTTAATTATTTTCAGGATAAGGTATCATGGGATCCTTGCGATCATGCATTTGTCTATGCCGCATTTGAAAAAAAAAAGAGCCAAACGATTAAATGACATGCTGGGGAAGGCTAGGAGAAAAGGGACTCGACCTTTATGGATTGGTGGTGATGCTTGGGCTGGTCTTCAAGCTTATTGGAAAACCCCTGCGTTCTTGGCTTTGTCTTCTCAAAACAAGAAGAGTCGAGCTTCCGCAAGAGGTGGAACAGTCCACACCTCAGGCCGTAAGGCTCATATTGATATTGCACTTGAGCTTGTAAGTATTAAAATCGACATTTGTGTCAATCTTTTATTATATCGTGACAAGTTTACTTGCATTCTATATTGATTAGTTGATTATTTTATTTATGTGTAGGCACATTAACTTCAAAGGGATTTGCGCCCCGGTGAGTTATTTTTAAAAACGTACGAGGAAAAATGGTGAATGGGTTGACAAACGTGCTGAATCTACTTACGTAAGTTTTCGTCGATGTATTATTTATATTTCTCTTGTTCACTTGATAATAGATTTAGATTTGTTTTAATAATATCAAGTGAACAACTTGCACATTGTGATTGATTGATTGATTTGGTTGGTTTGTTTGTTGAATTTAATGCTGATGAGATAAGTTTTTCTAAATACTTGTTGGCTTTTTTGTAACATTAACTATGGAAATTGATGTTAAAACTTGAACTGCTGCTGGAAATTGATGCTAAAAGGTTGTTAATTTTCTGAACTACTTGAAATTGGAACTTGAATTTGAACTTCTAGTAGCCATATGATATCTTTTGGAAATGTTGCTGGAAATTGATGTCAAAACTTGAACTTGAAGTTGTGCATTTGTGAACTACTGAACTGCTTGAACTGCTGCTGGAAATTTACATCATATTAATGTTGTGCATTTTTGAATTGTGTGTGTGATATGTCTTATGTATTGCATATCTAATTTTCATTATGCACTCATTTTCAGCTTGTTTCATAAATTTGATTGAAAATCATTCACTCAAAAAAGCAAGTGTCATTACCATACCTATTTTGACAATTGGTTCTAAACATTTCAAGGGTATTCTTTTGTTTATTTATATTTACATCTTTTGGTTATTCTTAGAAATTTTCAACATGACCTCCATTTACTATTTTATCATGAAATTTTAGGTTTGATGATTTCTATTAGGTTTTTGAGAATGCATACAAGTCACCTTTGAGTGTCGTTGTTCTTGATGACATTGAGAGGTATGCTTTGTAATTGTTCTTTTATCAATTTTATATGTAATTCCTCTTGAATATTAATTATTTATTATACATTGATCCAGATTATTGGAGTATGTTCCCATTAGTCATAGTTTCTCAGACACTACTGGTTTTGCTCAAGAAACTTCCCCCAAAGGTTTCTGTTTGTCCTTGTCTTTTGAGTTTTCTGCAATTGATACAAGTATGTTTTGTTGTTGTGAGTTCATCTCCATACTGTCAATAATTCAAACAGAAATATCAATGGCAAGTAGTTTTTTGTTTATGTTACGTAAACCTTATAGTAAATAATTCAAACCATGTTTCCAGGGGAAAAAATTCAAGGTAATTGGAACAACTAGTGAAGTAGATTTCATGGACTCGATTGGTTTTTGTAATAATTTCTCAATAACTTACAATGTTCCTACCTTAAACAGAAGTGATGCAAAGAAGGTAAACTTATATTTGTTCTTTAATCTGGAAATTTATTCGAGAGGCTAGAGGTGTAAGAAAATTAGTATATGCTTTTATTTCAACATTTTAAAATGGTATGCATTGTTAAATATACTTGGTTCCAGTATAGTAGTAATTAGCTTTCATTTTCTGACAGGTTTTTATTAAGCTTGAGGTCTTTCATGGCTCTGAGTTTTGTGTGGCATATGAAGAAGCAATCAAGTATGATGGTAGGGTGATACTCGACAACTGCCTTGTACAAGTTGGATAATTTTTTTTATAAAGAAAAGCCATTGATATTTCATATGTATAATGTAATGTACTATCCATAGTATATGCTATCTCATATGAGCAAAAAGGCTGTTATGGATCTTGATAGATTTTTTGTTTAATAAAATTATAATTTTTCATGGTATTTTGTATTGCTAAAATTGAATATTGTAATAGTATTGATATTCTACTAACATGAAGAGAGGAGATAATGTAGTAATTTTTAATTTTTTATTATAAAAATAATATAATCAACGGCGGTTCTAAACCGTCACTATTTTTAATAAAATACATATTAAATGATTATGGCGGTTACAACCGTCGTAATTTTAAATGAAATATATATTATTTAATTATGGCGGTTAAAACCGTCGTAATAATATATTGGAGGCAGTTTCAAAACCGTCGCAGAATGTTACGGCAGTTGGAGCGACAGTTTTACAAACCGTCGTAAAACAGCCTCGCGACACACGTTTCTGCGACAGAAGAGGAACCGTCGTGACTTGCAATTTGTGTCGAATGTAACCGCCGTAATCTACCAAAATTAACCGTCGTAATTTGCCAATTTTCTTGTAGTGGTACAATCAACGAATCAAATCAAAATTATTGTGAATCAAATCAGAAATTCCTAAAAATAAATCTAATCTAACTTAACTCTAAACCTAAAATTCAATCCTATATAAACTAAAGAGGATTGAAAATAAAAACCCTAGACAAACTAACACAGCAGCAGCGCGAATCCCACACCCTTCAGTAAAGCTCGTACAAAAATAGAGAATTAGGGTTCATCCTTAGAACCCTAACCCTCTGAGCTAAGCCTCCTTTTGTCACCGGCGAACAAAAAAGGAAGAGGGATTAGCAACCAGAAAAATAAAGAAAAGGAATTGGACGCATCTTAATACGAATACGGCAGGGGAGGTAACGAAAGTTAGCTTTTCTTTTTTGGTTTCCGCTTGATTGATCACTAGGATTTGTTGTTTGTTTGTCGCGATTTGTAGGGTTTTAGGGTTTTGTTTAGGGTTAGGAAATAGGGTTAGGGTTCCACTGGGTAGGGTTAGGGTTCATCGTTGAACCCTTAGGGTTCTTGGGGTTCATGGGAAATCTGGGTTTGGGATGAATGTGGAGGGTTAGGGTTCTTAGGGTTCCTCGCGAACCCTAAAGAACCATGTGTATCTGGGTTTGGGGATGGGGTTAGGATTCTTGAGTGGGTTATGGTTCATACGTTTGAAGTTTATGGGTTGATGTTCATCACCCAGATGAACTTGGGTTCGCAGATTCCGGTTATCTTCAACCGGAGATCTGGAGTTGACGGTGGTTGGGGGCGGCCGGAGGCCATTTAGGGTGGTGGCTGGAGAGGAAAGATCTAGAGAGAAGCGAGAGAGAATTGAGACTTAGAGAGAGAGAGAGAGAGAAAGAGAGAGAGATAGAGAAAGAAAAAAGAGAAGGAAATGAGGGATGGCCGGTGATGGAGGGTATGTATACTCCCTCCGTGGGGATACGGATGAACGCCAAGTGGCATCCCTGAGGCGTCCGGATGTTTTGACTTCCTCAGTCAACATGCATTTTCTTGGATGCACTCATACTGTGTTCCCTATGTTGACTTTTCATCACGACCGTCTATGTGGATTGTTTTGATTTGGTATGTCCATCTGACGCTCCTCATGAAACCAGCGCAGCGTCGTTGGATCAATCCAACGCTTCAGAAAGAGAGTCTGCGCTTCGACTCTCCCCATTGGATTCGTTGACCCTCTACTGGGCTCCATATCCAATGGGCCTCTCTGTCATACCCCAAATTTTGACCACTAAGATCTCCCATCATTGTGCAAATCATCATCACAATATGGATGAACCATCATGCCTCATCAAATGCCTCAAGGGTTGTTGAGCATTCACTACAATCAAAATTAGGGTTTTAAGCCCTCTCAGAGCCTTAGACAAAGGATCAATCAAGGAATGACTTGATCTTCAACTTGTCTAGCCTCTAAAATACCCACAATGTATCAAAAGGACTCCCACTTCAAGGATTAAGCACAAGGCTGCTCCCTTCTAGGTGGATCAAGTCTCAAGATAGACAGTGTCACCAAATTAGGGTTTTGGTCGACCAGGGCCTCTAGATGGAAAATTTTCATCTGGGCACAAGCCAATGATCCAAAACATAACCTAATATACTCCATGGAACCTCATGGACCCAAGCATCAAGTCAATTTGACCTCAGGGGATGCATACATCAAAAATCAGGAATTAGGGTTTCTTGACCTAATTCACCCCTAAGTTGACTTTTGGGACAAATCATGAACCAAAACCTAAAGACATGATTTGGGGGGCTTTAATATACTATATTGATCCATTTGCAACAATGGATTAATCCAAGAAGCTTGAGCAACAAGTCTCAATTTCATCTGCACCACAATTAGGGTTTCGCGAGGAAAGTCAACTGTAACTTTGACTTTTGACCAGGACATGCTCCCAAACCCTAAGACATGATTCAATATACCCTATGACACCCATGGAACATGTCCATCAAGTTTGATTTAGGTCAAGAGCATGATTTCTTGAAGAATTGCACAGTTTGGAATTCATCTGATAAAAAGTCAACTATGCACAAAAGTCATCTTTGACTTTTTGAGATTTTTCACCAAAATGGATTTTTAACCCTAAAATGATGTTAATGTATGATTGGAATCATCATTCATCAAGAAAAATCAAAGAAAGTGGGATAACTTGTAAAAGGGGTAACCATAAAACTTAGAAAAATTTCTAAGTTATGGAAAAAGTGACACTAATGTGCCAACTTTGGAGGACCATAACTCATAAACCACAAGGCCATTGTTCCCCATTCAAAGCTTGATTTGTATATCACATTGCCCTCTACAAAAGCTTCATACTGACCTATGTCCAAATTCCTCATGGATTTTGAGTTATGGAGTGATCAAAATCAAGAAAAGTCACTTTTTCCAACACTTAGTGAAAATTTCACTAAGTCAGAATCTGCCTTTACTTTTTTCCAAATGTAGGGGGATTTTCACTTGGATTCAAAAGAGATCAAAACCAAACATGTTCAAACAGTTGTTGTATCATGTAAGGGCTTTCCAAAATGGCCAAGAACATTACCAAATTCAATTTGAGCTATGAGATATGACATTGGCAAGATGCCTTGCTGAAATCTGCCAAGGCAAGGCAGATTTTTGCACTTTTGGTCGATTTGCCAAAATCAGTCAAATCCAAACACTCCTATCCACTTGGACACATCTGAGGATTGAATCTAAAGGGGACAATCACTGAGCCAAGCATCCAAAGTCTTTGGAACAAGAAATAGCATGTTGAACCTAGAATTGCCAAAATAGGGACAAGACTCCAATTTTGGATTGGAGCATTCAATGGAAGCATCAAGGTGGCATGGACTGAGCCATTCTCAACTGAATTCAGTCAAGACTTATCCAAGACCAAGGGAACCAGCAACCTGTGCCCTAACCTCTAGTCAATGGCTAGAGGAGACTTGGATTTTCATTTGCCAACATTGGCCAAACCTACTCAGCAGTTGCCATTCACTATTCCTTGCAAAACAAATTTGCTCTACTATAAATAGAGCTCAATTGTGATAAGTTTGAGTACACCAAAACCATCAAACAGATGCTTTCCTCAAAATCTCTTCTTTCACTCCAATTTTGCCTTCTAAGGCAAGTCACTATCGGGTTTTGAGTTTGAGAGCTTTTCCAATCAAACCAATCACACACACACCTCATATACATCACATATGAGCTGATCAAACACTTAAACAACAACTGGAACACTGATTTCTCAGAATCACCAGTCAATTGCTCAAGGTTTTAACCAAGTTCCAGTTGAGATGCCATGAAGTGATCCAGCCAACTTAATCAAGTCCAAGCATTCAAACACACTCCATAGGGTGTAGGGAAGCTGTTCAGATCATCACAACTCATCTGTAACACCTCCAACACAAATCACGATCACCAGCTGCAAGTGGTAAGTATGAGCTCTTCTAACTCTATGATCCATGCAATTTTTGCTGCACAATAATTTCGCCATATGTTCATAATCATGCATGGAATGTTTCCCTCAATTAATTGCATTGTTTGAATCGTGTATCAAAAATCCCAGCCTTCATGCAGAATCTAGGGTTCTTGAGGATTGTTCATGATTTCTTGTTTTATGTTTAATTTAAATGAAATTAATTGTCATAGACATGATCGTGAGGTTGAAACGAGTTGATTGGTATGTGGATTGCATGATATGATTAAGTATTCAGTGAGATTGGATAGAAAATGCAAATCTGGGAAACTCAGAACACGCGCGTGTTCTTGCCCTTGTTCTTGGCGCCATTTTCCAACATTTGAATATTTGAATTTTATGATTTTTATTTAATTGATTCAAAAATTAATTTCTCTCTGAGTTTTAATGATTTTGAGTTGATTCTTTTTTTAATAATTCACAAAAATGTTGAAATATTTTATTTTCCAAAAAAATCCCTAAAATATTATTTATTTCATATAATTGATATTTTTGCAAAGAATTAATATTTTAATTGTTTTTGACATTTAAAATATTTTTTCCCTCTTGATTTTGAAAAGATTAATGACTTCTAATTATTTTGTAGGTCAATACTTGATTTTTGAAGCATTAATCCAAGATCATAATTTGTTTCCCACATGTTAAACAATTTTTGATCATTTTAATTGAATTTTTATTCAATTAAAATACATTTTGGAAATAAATTAGGGTTTTTGATTAATTCAACCCTCACAAATCATTTTCAAACACTTTTGGGCCTCAATTAGAGTGTAAGACCCAACCCACTTGTACATAAATATTTTGGGCCTCACTTATTGTATAAGTCCCTCTGTACATTTTTAAATTCGGCACGATCGTCGCCAGTTTAAAAATAAACCATCTGGGCCTCTCCTTGAGCTATAAGACCCATTCAAAACTTTTGGGCCACTATTAGAGTGTAAGACCCAATCCCCTTTTAACCAAAAACAACTTTGGGCCTCAAATATTGTATAAGCCCCTTTGCGTTAAAAGAAACTCTCGGCGCGATCGCCATTTTTAAACGAAAAATCATCTGGGCCTACCCTCGTGTTATAAGCCCCACTCTTTTTCTTTAAAACTTTTTGGGCCTCTTGAGAGAGTGTAAGACCCAAATCTCTTTGTACAGAAAACAATTTTTGGGCCATAGTCACTTGTATAAGTCCCTCTGTACAAATTCAAACAGTGCACTCACTGATAAAACCCTGGGCCTCTCCTTGAGCTGTAAGCCCCAAATCTTTCTTTTTCAAAGCACTTTCTCCTTTGATTTTGAATATACTGTTGTTTTCAATCTTTCTTTGTTGAACAACTAACTAAACAGCATGGAAGCTCTACAACTGAGTAAGTGTTTATATGCTTTCATTTACCGCTTTCATATACATATAACTATATTGTGGGGCTGTTTCGCTGTAAGTCTTCTTTCATAAACTCATATCAACTGTGTAATAATAGTATAGATATTTAGAGTTTCCCTGGCAACTACGTCTAGCATTAAGCCCGTTGATCACTTTTAAATAGTCAAAACTAGATCCCCATAGGATTACCAGACACAGTCTTCCCTCCTCTTGGGGTTAAACAATATGGAGACATGAAAGGCAGCATTCTCGGTGAACCCTTTCATAGGCTGTCCTCATTAGGAATTGTCAAGAAACTCTACTCCCAGAGATGAATGTATTCTCCGTGAATGGCATCTCTTGAGTTTCTTCCAAATTCTCGAACTTTTCGGGCTTGATCCATTCCTCGTGAATGGTCTGTCTTGAATTTCTTGGGGTTTGGGGACCCATCGGCTTCTTAAAAGCATCAGCCTCCTCCTGGGCATCGTACAAGGACCCACAGGCTTCCTAAAAGCATCCCTGCCTCCTCTTGGGCTTAGTACAAGGACCCATCGGCTTAGAAGTATTCACAGCCTCCTCTTAGGCTTCGTATAATGATTCTTCCTCCGAGAATGATAGCCTTCTCTTGGGCTTAGTACAAGGACCTGTCGGCTTCTTAAAAGCTTCCAGCCTCCTCTTGGGCTTCGTACAAATTGTCCCGACGACCTCCTTGAGGTATAGGAACAGAACAAAGTCATCTGCATAGAACAGTCCTTTCAAAGAGTCTACTACAATTTCTCAAAGCATAGTACAAAAGATGAAACTCTAGACTTGGATAGTCTAATTTCCTTGAGTCTCAAAGACATTCTCAAGTTCCCCCTTCAAAAATAGGAAGGAAACCCGTAAACTCGGACAGTCTCAATACCCTTCGGATTTCCCACTTCCTTAAAGAACAGGAAATATCCCTGATCCTCGAATAAAAATCCCTGAGGGCCAACATTACTCATATAAGAACTGATTTTCTCTTTAAATTAGCATACTGGACCTGTCACTCAACTGAAACAGCGCCATAGCCTTCTCTTGGGCTTTGTACAGTGATCCTCCCCAGTGGAGTCAAACAACGTTTAGCCTCTCTCTCAGGCTTTGTACGAGACACATAAGAGACTCCCTCGTTGAGCCAATCACCCTTCTGCCTCCACTCGGGCTTTATACGAGATACAAAAAGGTTCTTATTGAGCCTAACAAATTTCAGCCTCCATCTCGGGCTTCGTACGAGATACAAAAACACTCTCTTGTTGAGTATAAATCACTCTCTCGTTGAGTCAAACCTTTTAGCCTCCATCTCGGGCTTCGTATGAGATACCATAGAGGACTCTCTTATCGAGTAACTTCCCTTTTAGCCCCTATCTCGGGCTTTGTACGAGACAGATCAAAAATACCCTCTTATTGGGCCTATAACCTCCTCTTAGGCTTTGTATAAGAAAACCACTAGTTGATCCAATCAACCTTTTAGCATCAAAACTGTGCCACGTTCACAGTACACAAACATCAACAACTCCTTCCCCTTCATCTAATTGCTGTAAGCGGCAAGCCTCTAGATCATCTACATCCATGCCACTGTCCCTCTTTTAGCATGAGAAATTCCTAAGGAAAGATAGCATTGCTCTACACTGAGTTAAAGTCTTCTCCTTCAGGTTAAAATCCCCTATAAAGGAAATTATGGCATTGCCGGATTCACGCATCCGGTTAAAGTAATTCTCCTTTATAAACAGTTGTGACATACAACCTCCTCTTTAGAGATGACGAATTCTCTCTAAAGTCAACACCCTTTTAGCTTCATATCTTGGGCTTTAAACAAGATACAAACCACCTTTAGCTTCACATCTTGGGCTTTGAACAAGACACCAAAACACCGTTTCCTCCCATAGAATAGGAGGAACTACGAACGCTCTGATTTCCCTGTTTCGGTAAACGGGAATATGTAGGCATAAGATTGAAAGAAAAATCTTAGCGAGCACACTAAACAAAAACCCAAAATCCCATACTTTCATATATCTGTCCTAATATCTAAACCTCCCACCAATTAACCGAACACCGCTTTTAAAAAAATACACCCAATAGAGACCCCGAATCTTTGTAGCATCTGTAACCTAACAGACCGCTGTTTAACCTCAGTTTGCAAGCAGGGTTAATTTGAGACATCTATTTCCCTTCCTTCATCAGCTTTAGTAGGATAAAAAATGAATCGAGATGTAGATACCAAAGAGCGGTAGTGCTTCGTAACCACATCCAAAATCGCTCGCTACAGAAAAATGGCGACTTCACTGGGGACATGGTGACTCTGCTGGGGATATTACATCTTTGTAGCGAGATCTTTTTCTCTTCCCATCTATTAGGTGGAAACTTTAAAAGTGGCGCCCACCGTAGGGGCTCTTCTAACCACAGATTGGGACTTCCACCGGGGAACCCATTTTCTGTCAGGAACATAAGATTCGTAGCTTTTTAATAGGTCTAGGACATTAGGACAAATATATATACTGCTTTTCCTAATTGATATATGTGTTTATTTTTTTGCTAAGGGGAATGCGTGTGATGCCGCATGTGGAAAGATTGAGTATACACTTAAGATAAGTGATGGCGACGAGGTCGACCATCAACCTCAGTGGAGGCTTCCCAATGCAACCCATTCCCTCTCATAGGCAATGGGCCGATTGTGACGTCTGAGAAGCTGAGGAGCCAACCCTTTTGTAGTACGGAAGCTATCGAAAATAGTTGTCACGCGATACTACCCTCATTTGAGGCCGATGATCTATTCTCGGTGAATAGCATTTACTCTAAGATTTCATACAGCTCGCTGGCGATCCGCTTGCTGTTTGTTATCCTGAGAGGAGCTGATGATTTTGAGTACAGGTACAAAAATCACCCTAGTATAAACCTTTGGGGATGGGTAGAGCCTTGACTTCATGACAACGACCCTTTGACCCCATGTTTTTTCTATGTTTTTGTGTGCTGCATTCATGCATTCATTTAAAAAACATTAAAACATTCAAAAAATTTTTTCTCTTCTAGTCTCTCTGTTTTTCAAATTAAACTAAGACTGTGATTGCAAATATCAGAGAAAAGGATTGCGCTAATGGATTTCGGTAGAAGGAGAACTCATAAGTACACCTTCAGGATTCCAAAACTAGAGGATTTAAGAGGTTTGGCGAGAATGATCACAAACCAAGAGGATTTCAGAGCCAAGTACGGAGGTTCGCTATCTCTGCTAAGAGTCCATGTGATTGAGGGAATCATGGATGCGCTCATTCAGTTCTACGATCCGGTTTATCACTGTTTCACATTCCCGGATTACCAGCTAAAACCAACGCTGGAGGAATATTCTCACCTGATCGATATACACATCACAAATCAAGCTCCATTTTCTGGAATGGAAGAAATTCCAAAGAATCAGACCATTGCAAGAGCAATTCATTTGGACGAGTCTGAGGTCAGGACTCACATGACCACTAAGGGTAGCATACAAGGTTTGCCAGCTCAGTTCTTGACAAAGAAAGCCCTGTACTTTGCTAGTATCGGGAACGTGACTGCTTTTGAGAGCATCTTTGTTTTACTCACCTACGGGTTATTTCTGTTTCCCAACATTAATAACTTCGTCGATATCAACTCCATTAAGGTTTTTCTCATTGGAAACCCTGTGCCGACTTTGCTCGCAGATGCATATCATTCTGTACACTTAGGGAATTTGTACAGTGGAGGGGAGATCACATGTTGTGTACCTCTGCTTTATAAATGGTTTATCTCCCATTTACCTAAGTTTGCTGCTTTCTGGGATCATAAGAGTGCCTTGCGATGGTCGCAGAAGATCATGTCTCTCACCAACTCTGACATAGATTGGTGTAATCGGATTTATGATGGAATCAGGATCATTGACCGTTGTGGAAACTTCCCCAACGTACCCCTTATAGGAACTAAGGGAGGAATCAACTATCATCCGATATTGGTTCGCCGTCAGTTTGGATACCCGATGAGACATGTTCCCCGGAATGTTCATCTGGAAGGTCTTTTCTTCAAGGAAGGAGAAAGTGACAGAGCACTAAAGACGAAAATAGTGCACGCTTGGAAACATGTTCATAAGAAAGGATGGGAGTCTCTAGGAAAACCAGACTGTGTCTCGGTGGAGCCTTATCTCCACTGGGTACAAACTAGAGCTCTCAAGCTAAAGATGCCTTATCCTCGTTACGGAATTCTTCCACCGAGGGAGTCTGTCATGTACTTCATGACTGAGACTGGAAAGCTTCAGGTTACTCTCAACAAAGTTCAACGGGAGAAGAGGTCTTGGAAGAACAAGTACCTCACCCTCAGCGTAGAGTGCATCAAAAAACAGCAACTACTGAAAGATAAGGACGCTCTGATTGAAATTTTGGAGCAACATGCTGTAGAGAATCAAGATGACCAAAGGAATTTGCTCGCTCCTTTCACTTGGCAAAGGAATGACAACCCGACAACGGCTCAAGAGCCCCGGTCAAAGAAAAGGAAAGTACCAGAGTTAGCACCCGATTTCTCTTCAGAGAGGACTCGGGACCCATTAGCTTAGGTTTCTGTTTCTGCACTTTATAATCTACTGTATTTTTGTTTCAGCAATCCTTTGAATTTCAATAAAAAGGGGTTTCCCCACTGTTTGATATTTGCAATCTAATTGTCGAAGTTTATTTTGATTAAACCAAAAAAACAATTAATATAATCATTGCATTCATCATTCTCACATCACGTATTCTTCTTACCTACGAACCTCACGTTTGTGTCTCGGTTCTAGAGTCAAACTGTCTCATTCGTACAATACTCGGGCCAATCGTCAGAAAAAGATGGATGATCTTGAGGAAGAGAACAGAGAGTTAAAAGAAGAGATCGACGCTCTGAGAGAGGCTATGAGAAAGCTTCGTAACGACATGCAAGCCATGGCAGAAGCTCAGCTACAAAGGACTGTGATCTCAGAGATCACCTCAGTGCCCATAGTGGAGAAGTTTGATCCTAGGTATCAGATGCCGAAAGATCGTCCCTGGGGCATGCCTGTTAACTATATCCCAGAAGGATATGTTCCGCCGATCACTGAAGGTTAGGGAATCATAACAGAAGCCGCTAGGCCTGAAGGTTACAAACTTCAGGAAAGCGAAGATGCCAGGGGCATACTGAAGACTCCTGAAGGTTACAAACTTTGGGAAACGCCAAGATTCACTGTCGTAGTCACGGTACCACCCCCTGTGGTGCACACTGTCCCGGAAGGACAGATTCCACAGATACCTTATGGTAAAAAGGAAACTATGTTTGACCAAATGGATGAATTCTAGGAACAGTTCTTGGAAATGCAGAAGGAACTGCAAGCCATTCGCGGTCAAGATCTATTTGGAAAGGACGCTGCAGATCTCTGCTTGGTCCCCAATGTGAAAGTTCCGCACAAGTTCCAAGTGCCCGACTTTGAAAAGTACAAGGGTAACTCTTGCCCTCAAAGCCATCTGGTGATGTACGCTCGGCGAATGTCAGCTCAGACTGAGAATCAGGACCTGCCGATTCACTACTTTCAGGATAGTTTAACCGGTGCCGCATTAAAATGGTACATGGGTTTAAACCGTGCTACGATTAGCACATTCAGAGATCTTGGTACTGCCTTTGTCCAACAATACAAATACAATTTGGACATGGAACCGAACAGAGATCAACTCATATCAATGTCACAAAAGGACAAGGAAACCTTTAAGGAGTACGCTCAGAGATGGCGCGAAATTGCCGCTCAGATTTGTCCACCTCTTGAGGAAAAAGAGATGACAAAGATCTTCTTAAAGACCTTAAGCTAATTTTACTATGACATAATGGTAGCAGCTGTAATTCCTACTATCAGCCCTATACCTATTCCTACGTATCAACCTCAGGTTGCGCAGAGCCAACCTAATCAGCAAAGGACACAACAACCTCTTCAACAGGCTCGTCCTCCATATAACAACAACCGCACAACACGACCATCAGGGTTTGATCATATACCCATGTTGTACGCAGAACTATTTCCGTTACTACTGGCTAAGGGGCACATCCAGACTAAGTCTCCTCTTACAGTACCGGAAAATCCGCCTTTTTGGTTTAAGGTGGATCAGACATGCCCTTATCATCAAGGAGGATCAGGGTATAACATAGAGAATTGTCTCAATTTCAAATCCGACGTGCAAAAGCTTGTTAGGAGCGGGCTCTTATCTTTCAAAGATACGAATCCCAATGTTCTTATAAACCCGCTGCCTCGACATGAGAAAGCTGCAGTCAATTTGATAGAGGGAGAGTCTAACAATGTTTATCAAATTCACGATGTACTCTTGTTGAAAACCAATTTGGTCAAGATGCATTGTAGACAGAGTGGGTACGACCATTTGCCACCTCATAATTATCACTAGTGTGATGTCTGCTCTAAAAACAATCAAGGATGTTCTGTGGTGCAAATAGCTCTACAGGAACAGATGGATCTCGGATGGATCCAAGAGCACCGAGTTCGTAGAGTTAACATGGTCTATACGAACTCCAACGTCATTCAGAACTGTTAGTTCCTGGATTGGCTGAAATTTTGGTAAAACAAAGTATGTTCAATGTTGATGTCAAGGTGCTGATGTTGCAACATTGAAGTCTTAACACTGGGCTGTGTTAAGTAAGTAATTGCTGAAGTTGGATGTCTGATGTCACATAGGTGATGTTGTGACATCAGGTCTGCAGAATTAACAACAGCAGGCTGTGATGTTGTTAGGGATGCGTATTAGCTGGAATTGTGGAGAGCAAGCTGTCTCATTGGATGCGAATATCTTGGGATAGATATTTGCTGCTGCATAGGAGATCTGTTGCAGATTTGTAGGAGATTTAAAAGGTTGAAGATTTAAAAAGATTTTAGGAGAAAATCTGTTTTAAAATATTCAGTTTTAAATAACAAATCTGGGAGATATTGTAGCAAGTCCAAGACCAATTCAAGGAGCTATATAAAGCGCACAAGACCAAAGGAAAAGGTGATAGAAAACATTCAGAAGATCGGGAGCTGGAGGCTTAGTGTCTAGAGTTTGTTTAGAATGCTTGTATTTACACTATTCTAGGGTTTGAATAGGTGTTGAGTTTTTGTCCTCTCTAGAAGCTGTGAAGCAATAGAGAGTGTTTGCTTGATCGAAGCTAGGAAGTAAGATCAAGGGTACTCAAAGTGGTTTCTTTGAGAGTTTGTAAGGGATTGAGTGGTGTTCTCATACCTAAGTGGTTTCTTAGGTAGGAAGTCATTAGTAGAGTATAAGTTTAGGAGATTGTCAACGGGTTGTTGAGTCTGTAAATTATATCTACAAGTAGTGAATTCCATCCCTGGCTTGGTAGCCCCCAGAGTAGGTTGGTTGTAACCGAACTGGGTCAACAATTCTTGGTGTTATTTTACTGTTATTGCTGTCCATTGTACAGAGTGTGTTGTTGTGACATCGCACCTTAACATCACACGTCTGATACCAGAATTACAATTGGTATCAGAGCAGGCATCCTGTCTGTCTCTGGGTGAGATCTAGGGAAATTACTTTCTGGTGTAAAGATGGACAAAGAAGTTGGAGGATTCATCAACAGACCCCCTATTTTGGATGGATCCAATTATGATTATTGGAAGCCAAGGATGATCACCTTCTTAAAATCCTTGGACAACAGGGCTTGGAAGGCTGTTATTAAAGAATGGAAAGCACCTGTCATGTGTGAGAAAGATGATGCCGACAAAGATAAAGAAGGCATCTCTAAGCCTAAGCCTGAAGAAGAGTGGACCAAGGAGGAAGACGAGCTTGCCCTTGGAAATTCCAAAGCTCTAAATGCCATCTTCAATGGAGTGGATAAGAATATCTTCAGGTTAATCAATACCTGTGAAGTTGCTAAGGAAGCGTGGGATATCTTGCAGGCTACTTATGAAGGAACATCTAGAGTTAAGATGTCAAGACTTCAGATTTTAACATCAAAATTTGAAAGCCTGAAGATGAAGGATGATGAGACTATTCATGACTTCCACATGAATGTTCTGGAGCTGGCTAATGCATCCAGTGCTCTTGGTGAGAAGATGTCAGATGAAAAGCTTGTTAGGAAGATCCTTAGGTCCCTACCTAAGAAGTACAAGATGAAGGTAACTGCCATTGAAGAATCACAAGACATCAGTAAGATGAGAGTTGATGAGCTCATTGGATCTCTTCAAACTTTTGAGCTTGGGTTGAATGAGGAAGAACCAGAAAAGAAGCCAAAAAGTATAGCCTTGGTGTCAAATGATGCAGAAGAAAAAGGAAAGAGTTCTGAATCTCAGGAGGATCTATCTCAGGCCATAGTTATGTTGGGAAGATAGTTCACCAAAGTGTTCAAGAGAATGAACAATAACTCTAGGCCTAATGTCAAGAACATGACTTCTGACACCAGCAAGAAAGATGAAGAGAAAACTACCCAAGATAAAGGAGTTCAGTGCTTTGAGTGTGAAGGGTATGGGCATGTCAAGAAAGAATGTCCCACCTTCTTGAAAAAGCAGAAGAAGGGCATGACGGTTTCCTGGTCTGACTCAGATAGTGAAAGTGAAGGTGAGTCAGCAAAGCATGTTAGAGCCCTAACAGGAGCTGTTGTTTCTGATGATGATTCTAGTGATGGAGAAGTAACCTATGAAGAGTTAGCATCTACCTATCAAGAGCTGTGTTTAAAAAGTGCTGAGATTTGTCAAGAAAACAAGTGCCACAAGCAACAGATTGCTCAGCTAGAGAACAAAAAGACTGATTTGGAAAATGAAGTGGTGCTAGTTAGAGCCCACCTTGATCAAATGACCAAGTCTGTCAGGATGCTAAGTTGTGGTACAGACACACTTGACAAGATCCTTCAGTCAGAAAAAGCTGCTGGAGATAAAGCTGGGATATGTTATGTGGCTGAGGATAAGGGAACTTCAGAAGAAAGCACTTCAAGTTCAAAGAAGGAAGTGTCACAACTTTCATCTCAACATCAGCCAAAGAAGCAGGATCCTACCCCTAAAAAGGCTGATGTTTCACAACCTAAGAAGATTGAGAAGAAGACTGGTCCCTATCAGAAGAGAAAGCAGCCACAAGGAGCTAGTCAGTATATTCCCCCACAATACCACGAGAACATGCAAGCTGCTCAGTTCAAACAACCCATGTCTCATCAGGTGTCTCAACATCAGGACAACTGGTATGGTTATGGATATGGATACACCAATGCTGTTCCTCATGGAAGAAGAAAACCACACCATCATGGGAGACAATCCAGGAAACAGCATTCTCAGCATTCTTATGGGAGAAGATACCAGCATAATAGATGGCAGGGTAGTTATGGTAGGAGGAGACCACATTATGGATGGCAGTCTAAGCAATCTCATCATAGTAGATGATTCAGAGATGAAAGGGTGAGATGCTATTATTGTGGAAAGTTTGGACATATGCAGTACTCTTGCTACAAGCTGCATGGATACCCTCAACCTCAAAACAGATGGAGAGAGTACAGGCCCAAAGTTGTTAAACAATGGGTACCTAAGGAGAAGGTGAAGTGCTTATTGGCTCACATGGCTGATAGAGAGTTTAAAGAAGGAACATGGTATTTTGACAGTGGATGTTCCAAATACATGTCTGAATGTAGATCCATGTTTGCTGAAGTCAGTCATTGTCCCTCTCATGAGGTTACATTTGGCAATGGAGAAATAGGTATTGTTGCAGGAGTTGGGAAAATGAAAGGTGATGGTAGACCTGAACTTGACAATGTTCTGTTTGTTAGTAGTTTAAATGCAAATTTGATCAGCATAAGCCAGTTGTGTGATGAAGGTTACAAGGTAAACTACACTAAGCATGAGTGTGTGGTTTCTGATGAGCATAATCTGGTTGTTATGAAGGGTGCCAGAACCAAAGACAACTGCTATCAGTGGATTTCTCTTGAAGGAAATTCATCTAATGATGTTCAAGTTGATGTTAGAACATCAGACTATGACATCAGGATGCTGAAAGGTCACTCAGAGTTAATGAGTCCTGATGTGAATTGTTTAAAAGGAAAGTCTTTATGGAGGGAGAAAATTAGTAATTGGTCTTTAAAGAGTATTCAAAATCAGGCGCCTTACCATATTGATACTACATCAAGACTTACCAAAGCATTCTCATCGCAACATTTCATCTCCCTAAATCTCAACAGAACAGAAAGTTCTTCTCTAAACCTAGCTTGTTACAAAGGAACGACGTCTTTCCCTCCCAAGAACTCTGAGCAGGTACGAACTAGGGGTTCTTCCGAAGAACACATTTCTATTGCTCTTCCCGAGTCAGGTAACCCTAAACGCTCAAACACGGTGAATAAAACTGAAGCTAGGTCATCATCCTCTCAAACTGTTGAGGAGAAGTTTGATGTAGACATGCATTTGGAACAACTTGCCACCAAAATCCTTGAGAAGGGGATACGGGTGAAAGGGATTTCTGTCCCTTTAAGGCAAATGCCTGCTGAACAAGTCGACTCTCAAGGTGAGGACAAAAATCTTCAAAGACAGGCCCTGAGTCAAGAAGCTGAAGGTGAAGATCCTGATGACACTGATGTCAGCTTTGATGTCAGAACATCGTCCCCTAGGAATGAAAGTCACAGGGGTAAAGGGAAGAAACAGGTTGAGGTTATAGATATTGAGGACTCATCTGATGATGATAGAATTGGAAGGAGGAAGGATAAGAAAAGGACTTCAGTTACAGACTCTCCCAAATCGTGGACCAAAGTTGTCAGGTCTGGCAAGAAGAGGAGAATCAGAGAAGAGTCAGAGTCTGAGAGTGATGCTCAAGACATCAACCCTGCTACTAATCAAGTGCCTGATCACATCTCATCTCACTGTGCATCCATGTGGAATTGTGTGAGCCAAAGGAGGATAACACTGGAAAGAGAGGTAGTAGCAGAAGACTTAGAGTCTACTGAAATTATAGACCTAATTAAGTGTGCTGGTCTCATAAGGACTATGTCAGGGTTGACTAATTGCTATGATAGACTGGTCAGAGAATTCATAGTTAATATCCCTGAATCTATAAATGACAGCAAGAGCCTAACCTTCAAAAGGGTTACCATCAGGGGTAAGTGTGTCTGGTTCTCTCCTAAAGTGATCAATGCCTACTTAGGAAGAAGTGAGGAAGATTATGGAGAATTAGAAGTCTCCAATAATGTTATATGCAAAGAAATCACTGGTGGTCAGATAGATGTTTGGCCCGAAAAAGGAAAGCTGTTAGCCAGTTGGTTGAGTGTCAAATATGCCATTCTGCACAGAATAGGTGCTGTCAACTGGGTTCCTACTAGTCACAAGACCACAATTTCTGTTGGATTGGGGAAGATAATTTATGCAGTTGGGACAAAGCAAAGAATTGACTATGGCTCCTACATCTATGATCATACTATTAAGCATGTTGCTACAAATGATGTAAAGATGCCCATTGCTTTTCCCTCTCTCATTTGTGGGATTATCTCGTCTCAACATCCTAAAATTCTACAGCATTCAGATGTTGCTTGCAAAAGGAAGTCTGCCTTGTCAGTCCATTCCAAGTTGTTTGAAGTAAAACATGTTCCTGACAGTGTCAAGACATCTGCTTCAACATCATAACAGTCACCAGCCAAGACTGGGTTGATTACAGAACTAGAGGAGGCTTGCAAGGAGTTAGATGAAGTCATAAGAGTTAGTACTGAAAGGAAACTAAAATTTGAAAGACTTGTCATGACACTGAGATTGGCAGCAAAGAAAGGTGAAGCAGCCAACACAAGGAAGGATGATGGACCTGGTGATGAAGAAGATAATGATGATCTCAGCTCAGATAACTCAAGCTTTTAATGTTTGCCTTCTTATTTAGTTGCATTAGCTTTATTTTATGTCTTTGTTTTAGCACTTAATGTGCTTGGTTTTGTAATTTGGATTTTGTGCTGTTATATGCACTAGTTTTGTTTCCTTCTATGATTTGTTTTGCTTGGTTGCTATCTATGAGGATAACAATGAGAGCTAGGGTGTACTGACTATAGTTAATAGGGCTTCTAACTGAAGTGTGCCTAATTATGGCTAAAAAGGGGGAGAAAATAACCAAGATAGTCAAGAGTATCAAAGTGTGTTACTGCCAAATGCTGCTAAAAGTAAAAAGGTGTTGATGCAGTTATTGAGGGGGAGTTTTGACTGAGCTAGTGAAGGCATTTGAAGAGTGCAGCCAAGCAGACATCAAGGGGGAGAAAAGTGTTGCATATTGTGAGCTACTGAACAGCTGTGATGCTAGTTCATATTTTAGAGGGGGAGCATCAATTGGCTGTTGTCAATAATGAAGATGGTGCTGCAGCAGATCAAGTGATGAAGACTATGAGTATTGTCAAACTGCTGCTGATGGAGTTTCAAATTATTGAAGTTTTTCCGCTGCTGAAGTCTCTGAAGATGTAGAGTACAGAGATTGTTTTAGCCAAAATTAGCCAAAGGGGGAGATTGTTAGTTCCTGGATTGGCTGAAATTTTGGTAAAACAAAGTATGTTCAATGTTGATGTCAAGGTACTGATGTTGCAACATTGAAGTCTTAACACTGGGCTGTGTTAAGTAAGTAATTGCTGAAGTTGGATGTCTGATGTCACATAGGTGATGTTGTGACATCAGGTCTGCAGAATTAACAACAGCAGGATGTGATGTTGTTAGGGTTGCGTATTAGCTGGAATTATGGAGAGCAAGCTGTCTCATTGGATGCGAATATCTTGGGATAGATATTTGCTGTTGCATAGGAGATCTGTTGCAGATTTGTAGGAGATTTAAAAGGTTGAAGATTTAAAAAGATTTTAGGAGAAAATCTATTTTAAAATATTCAGTTTTAAATAACAAATCTGGGAGATATTGTAGCAAGTCCAAGACCAATTCAAGGAGCTATATAAAGTGCACAAGACCAAAGGAAAAGGTGACAGAAAACATTCAGAAGATCAGGAGCTGGAGGCTTAGTGTCTAGAGTTTGTTTAGAATGCTTGTATTTACACTATTCTAGGGTTTGAATAGGTGTTGAGTTTCTGTCCTCTCTAGAAGCTGTGAAGCAATAGAGAGTGTTTGCTTGATCGAAGCTAGGAGGTAAGATCAAGGGTACTCAAAGTGGTTTCTTTGAGAGTTTGTAAGGGATTGAGTGGTGTTCTCATACCTAAGTGGTTTCTTAGGTAGGAAGTCATTAGTAGAGTATAAGTTTAGGAGATTGTCAACGGGTTGTTGAGTCTGTAAATTATATCTACAAGTAGTGAATTCCAACCCTGGCTTGGTAGCCCCCAGAGTAGGTTGGTTGTAACCGAACTGGGTCAACAATTCTTGGTGTTATTTTACTGTTATTGCTGTCCATTGTGTAGAGTGTGTTGTTGTGACATCGCACCTTAACATCACACGTCTGATACCAGAATAACAAGAACCACGACATCTGTGCAATGAATGTCAACTTGGTGGCGATGCACTCAAGGCAAAGCCAGTATCATAATCTGCCACGACACGATCACAATTCCTGTCTGACTTGCTCGGTAAACAAACAGGGATGCTCTTTCATACAAGAGGCCCTCCAGCGTCAGATGGATCTTGGATGAATCCAAGACTACCATGATAGGAACCCTTATCAGATCAACATGGTTCAGATCTTCGATATTCGCATGATGAATACCAACCTGGTAGAGTTACATGCTGAGCATGTCCGACTCGGATTCTTAATATCACACGACTATCAAAGCTGTAAAGCAGGTTGCGAAAACGATCGAGGTTGTACCCTTGTCCAGGAGGCACTTCAGCACTTGTTAAATCACTGGTGGATGCCAGTCTATATGGATGAAGATACTCAGCAGACTAGTATCAGTAACAGGAATCCTACTCGACGTCAAAGTCAGGATGTCCGATCTATGGAAGCTAACCTAGTGAGGTTACATTGTATTCAAAGTGGGCATGGCCAGGTGCCACCACATAATTATGACCATTGTAGTGTCTGTTCAGAAAGTAACCAAGGGTGTTACCTTGTGAGAGCAGCTCTTCAGGGTCAGGTGGATCGTGGAGAGATTCGCCCATATCCGGGTTCTGGACCCATCAACTGGACACCGAACTACCTTTCCAATCAAGTCGAGGATGTTGTCACAATCTCTGGTCGTCACCAGACCAGGGATGTTTTTGCCATCATCTCTCTACTTGACGAATCTAGAATTCCCAATTGCGAACGGATCGAGATTACTTATGATGGTCAGAAAAATCAGAAGGTTCCCATAGTCATCTATCTACCGGGACCACTACCGTATGAATCAACTAAGGTTATCCCTTATAAATACGGTGCAACGACAGTTGAAAATGGAAAGGAAATTCCATTACCCTCCGTCGTGAATATTGCAGACATCAGTCATGTAACACGGAGCGGTCGAATCTTCAACCGAGGAGTTAGAGAACCAAACAAGGAAAAGGAACTTCAGACAGAAGCTCCCGATCCATCAGTCGGTCAATCCAGTAATCCCGACCTTTCAAAAAATAATGATGAGATGCTGAAGCTCATCCAAAGGAGTGAATATAACATTGTTGATCAGCTGTTACAGACTCCTTCAAAGATCTCGGTATTATCACTGTTACTCAGTTCAGAAGCCCACAGGGAGGCTCTACAGAAAGTCTTGGAGCATGCCTTTGTGGAACAGGATGTAACAATCAGACAGTTCGATAACATTGTCTCTAACATCACTTCCTGCAATAATATGGGATTTAATGATGAGGAATTACCCGAAGAGGGTCGCCGTCATAACATGGCGCTCAACATTACAGTTAACTGCCAGGAAGATGCGTTGGCCAGCGTACTGGTAGACACAGGGTCAGCCCTGAATGTTATGCCGAAGTCCACTTTGATGCAATTATCATTCAAAGGCCCTCCGATGAGAATCAGCGAGGTCGTCGTCAAAGCGTTTGACGGATCCAGAAAAACAGTTATCGGCGAAGTTGATCTTCCCATAACTATCGGTCCTCACACTTTCCAAGTCACTTTCCAGGTCATGGACATCCGGGCAACATACAATTGTTTATTAGGAAGACCTTGGATACATCAGGCTGGAGCGGTCACTTCGACCCTCCACCAAAAGCTAAAGTTCGTTCAGAACGATCAACTTGTCACAGTCTGTGGAGAACAGGCCTTGCTCGTGAGTAACTTATCATCATCTACTTGTGTAGAACCCGAGGAGGTTATTGGGACGCAGTTCCAAGCGCTGTCGGTCGGCAAGGACAATCAATCCCAAGGAGGAACCTCGATTTCCTCATACAAAGATGCTATCAAAGCAGTCGAGAGTACCGATACAACCGAATGGGGATAACTTGTCATTCCTATTGACAATAAAACAAAGAAGGGTCTTGGTTTTTCTGCAACCTGTACCCAGACAGCTGCCAGCGATGGAAGTCTTCATCCCATTCAGAACTTCTTCCACAGTGGAGGTTTTCTTCACCCAGTCCCTCAAGCAGTCCATGCTATCAATGAGGAAGATCCCTCTGACACAGAGGAAGAGTGGAAGTCCTATCTTAACAAGGACGGTTATATGTCTCAGGACGAAACGCAAACTGCTTTTTGCTTTCCTACAAAGATTCCGAGATTTATACCCAGGTCAGACATCGAAATGATATACGGGGATTGTGATCCGGAAGGATGTCGTGCTTCGCCAAATTCATTAGAGGAAGACACTCCGATGAAAGACAACTTTGACCACGACTACTATGGCCCAATGGATGGTCTGCCAATGTGGCAGCCTTACCCAGGAGACTTGGGGCCAGAAAGTCAGCCGAACAATGAAAATCAGCTGACCGTCATTGAACAGAATACCTGTGTCCCCACCATGTCATGGGATCAACACTCAGGTCATTCAGAAACTACTCAACATGACGATGAATTTGTAACATTTTTAGGACTTGAATTCATTAACTATGCTTTTCCCGAGGTCAACGTCATCGAGAGAGATGACTCCTCCAGTTCGAAAGAAGTGTGGGACACCTTGGGACAACCGAGTGGAAAGTACAACTATAAGGTCAAATACACCGCTCCCGAAAGCTCTCGTATCAGGCTCGAAGACATCCAGCCAACTGGATGGGGAGATACAGCTGAGAGCACAAATGCTATGCAAAATGTAACAGAGGAATTCTCCTACTACAACTCTGCCTGGGAGACAGATTCCAATGATCCTGCTCCACTAAAAATCAGCGTTATTTATGAAGACAAATCAAGGAAGGTGCCAGACTTTGTGATTCACCGAGGAGTTCGCCGCCAATGGGTTGCTGTCAATGTTCCGAAGGTCGTTCGTCAGTCAAAGTAATTGCCGTTTTAAACCTTTCACCCTGCCCAGGTGAAACGAATGTTTTGATAGGGCTCGCTTTCTATAAATTTCCCTCTTCGCTCCGCCCAAAGCGACAGAGTTTTGTTTTATAGGGCTGTAGTTTCAAGGATCGACTTGTTCATTAATAAAATAACGTCGTTCTGTAATTTCAGCATTAATTGTTGTTTTCTCTTTTTGCTTTTTCAGAAAATGGTAATCCTAAAAAATAATTAAAAATAAAAACAAGCAGTAAAATAAATACACTGCACACACTCGCATTTTGTCTATCTCTTCTAAACACGAATCATCATGTCATGCAGATTGCTTGTTTTAAACCCAGTTGAAACATACGATCCGATGCCTTCTCCCGACTTTGGGTTCCCGGTATTTGGGGCTGAAGAAGAAGTTGACAACGAAATTCCAGAAGAGATCTCTCGACTACTCAGACAGGAGGAAAGGTCCATTGAACCTCACAAAGAGCCGTTGGAAACGGTAAACTTGGGTTCGGAAGAAGAGAGAAAAGAAATCAGGATTGGGGCATTACTCAGTCCAATTGCCAGAGAGGGTTTGATAAAGCTTCTCAAAGAGTTCCCCGATGTATTCGCTTGGTCCTATCAGGATATGCTAGGGTTAGATACCAGCATCGTGGAACATCACTTACCGTTAAGGTCAAAATGTCCGCCAATAAAACAAAGGTTGAGACGGACTCACCCGGACATTGCCATCAAAATCAAAGAGGAGGTACAGAAACAGATCGACGCAGGTTTCCTCGCTACATCTGAATATTCTTAATGGTTAGCCAACATCGTACCCGTTCCCAAAAATAACGGAAAGGTCAGAATGTGTGTTGATTACAGGGATCTGAACAAGGCAAGTCCAAAGGACGACTTTCCTTTACCACACATTGACATGCTGGTAGACAGCACAGCAAAGTTCAAAATTTTCTCCTTCATGGATGGATTCTCGGGCTATAACCAGATCAAAATGGCGCCGTAAGACATGGAGAAAACTTTGTTCATTACCCCATGGGGTACCTTTTGTTACAAGGTGATGCCGTTCGGTTTGAAGAACTCCGGGGCAACCTATCAAAGGAACATGACTACTCTTTTTCATGACATGATACACAAGGAAATAGAGGTATATGTCGATGACATGATTGCAAAATCTAAGACAGAAGAGGAGCATGTGACCTACCTGTCGAAACTATTCGAGCGTTTGAGGAAGTACAAACTCTGCTTGAATCCCAACAAGTGCACCTTCGGTGTCCGTTCAGGGAAACTCTTAGGGTTCATCGTCAGCCAGAAAGGAATTGAGGTTGATCCTGACAAGGTCAAGGCCATTCGAGAAATGCCTTCTCCGAAAACTGAAAAATAAGTCAGAGGATTCTTGGGACGTTTGAACTACATCTCCAGATTCATATTCCTTATGACCGCCACATGTGCGCCGATTTTCAAATTACTCAAAAAGAACCAGGATTGCGTTTGATCAGAAGATTGCCAAACTGCCTTCGACAGTATTATGGAATACCTGTTGAATTCGCCGATTCTATCACCTCCAGTAGAAGGAAGACCACTGATCATCTACCTCACAGTCCTAGAGGACTCAATGGGATGTGTACTTGGCCAACAAGACAAAACCAAAAGGAAAGAGTTTGCCATCTACTATTTGAGCAAGAAATTCACCGACTGTGAGACTCGGTACACGATGCTTGAGAAAACTTGTTGTGCTTTGGCTTGGGCAGCCAAGCGTCTTCGCCAATACATGATTCGTCACACTACTTGGTTAATCTCCGAAATGGATCCAATCAAGTATGTCTTAGAAAAGCCTGCTCTCACGGGAAGAATCGCCCGTTGGCAGATGTTATTATCAGAATATGACATAGAGTACCACGCTCAGAAAGCCATTAAAGGAAGTATTTTAGCCGATCATTTGGCTCATCAACCGATTGACGATCAAGAATCAATCGGGTTTGACTTCCCAGACGAAGATGTCATGTATCTAAAAATGAAAGATTGCGATGAACCGTTACCCAGTGAAGGGCCAGAACCAGGTTCCCAATGGGGACTTATCTTTGACGGAGTAGTTAATCATTATGGAAACAGAATTGGGGCAATCATTGTTACCCCTCAGGGTACCCACATTCCTTTCACTTCCAGACTTACGTTCAAATGTACGAACAACGAGGCCGAATACGAAGCTTGTATTATGGGTCTCGAAGAAGCGATTGATTTAAGGATCAAAAACTTGGACGTATACGGCGATTCAGCCTTGGTTATCAATCAGATAAAAGGAGATTGGAACACATACCAATCAGGACTGATTCCTTACAAAGACTATGCAAGAAGGTTGTTACCCTTCTTTAACAGAGTCGAGTTTCATCACGTCCCTCGTAGAGAGAATCACATGGCTGATGCCTTAGCCACTCTCTCTTCCATGATTAGTGTAGGTCAATGGAATGACCTACCTAAGATCGACATAATGCGCCTTGAAATGCCCGCTTACATCTTTACGATTGAAGCAGTCATAGACGATAAACCTTGGTATCACGATATCAAATGCTTCCTTCAGAAACAAGAGTACCCATTTGGGGCACACAGAAAAGACAGGAAAACCCTCAGAAGATTGGTTGAAAGCTTCTTCCTGAGCGGTGACACTCTTTATAAGAGGAATTTTGACTTGGTCTTGCTCCGATGCGTAGACAGACCAGAAGCAGACATGCTTATGAAAGAAATTCATGAAGGGTCCTTTGGCACTCATGCCAATGGACACACAATGGCGAGAAAAATTCTAAGAGCAGGGTACTACTGGTTGACCATGGAATCTGACTGCTACAAGTACATGAGGAAGTGTCACAAGTGTCAGATATACTCATACAAAATTCATGTACCGCCATCACATCTCAAAGTTCTTTCTTCCCCGTGGCCTTTTTCCATATGGGGAATCAACATGATTGGCTTGATTGAGCCTAAGGCTTCAAACGGACATCGATTCATCCTGGTAGCCATTGATTACTTCACTAAGTGGGTCGAAGCAGCGTCGTACGCTAATGTGACCTAACAAGTGGTGGTCCGATTTATCAAAAACAATATCATTTGCCGTTATGGTGTTCCGAGCCAGATCATTACAGATACTGGATCTAACTTGAACAACAAGATGATGAAAGAGTTGTGCGTTGAGTTCAAGATCGAACACCATAACTCATCTTCCTACCGACCCAAGATGAACGGAGCGGTAGAAGCGGTTAACAAGAACATCAAGAGGATCATTCAAAAGATGGTTGTAACCTATAATGATTGGCACGAGATGCTACCCTTTACTCTTCCCGGCTTACAGAAGCTGAATGGTGTCAAAGTTGACACGACGAATTAAACCTGATCGAAGAGAAGCGAATCACGGCGCTATGCCACGGTCAGTTGTATCAGCAGAGAATGAAGAAGGCGTTCGACAAAAAGGTCCGACCTCGCGTCTTCAGAAAAGGAGACCTCGTGCTAAAAAAGATACAATCGTTTCTCACTGACTCTCGGGGCAAATGGACCCCAAATTATGATGGCCCCTATGTGGTCACGAAAGCTTTCTCAGGCGGTGCCTTGAGACTTGCAACCATGGACGGAGAGGAATTTGCCTACCCCACAAATGTTGATGTAGTCAAGAAATACTTCGCGTAAACTAAAAAAAAAAAAAAAACGTCTCGGTGGATTGAAAACCCGAAAGGGCGATCCAGGTAAAAGTTAGAGACATGAAAAAAATCATCCCGATGGATTGGAAACATCAAAGTACAATCCAGGCAAAAATTAGGGATAATGGCAAGTAACTATGTTCAACAGAGGCAAGTCCCTCAGCAGCAGTTATACCATCCATCTGAGGAAAACTCCAGTCAAGGTCATCTTCGACAGAAGCTCAGGATGTCCCGAATTCAAAGTTGGTAGAAGGATAGTGGTCGTTATGTTTCAACGTAGCCCTTTTCCCTGTAAATTACCATTTTTAAACTTTGTAAATACTCTTTGGAATCACGCGTTTGGTTGATTTCCATCCTATCAATAAAATTTAAGCCCTTGTGCTTTTGTTTGTAATTCTTATTTGTTTTAGCTTTACAGAATGGCGTTTTAACATGATTAGCGATTCTTGAAATGAAATAAAAATGAATTTACTTGTTAAAACTTTTTCTGCTTTTAAATTAAAGATGGCAATTGCTTTTGACTGTTGAGCATCGGAAGAACGTCGATTGCGTCTCCAAAGGCGTTTGGATTTCAAAGTGCAGAATCAAAGTACTCCTTCTAGGCCAGTACGCTTGAACGAAGGATCAACTGTATGAGATGCGGCTTTCCCATATGATACCCTCGGCCGAGTTCTTATCTCCTAAGCCCAATCAACGGTGTTCCCCGCAGGGACTATCTCTCCTAAGCAAGGTAGAATTGCTACTTTTTTGGCCAACGGTATTTCTTCGCCCCGCGATGGCCGAATATCCAGTCGTGTTCCTCTACTAGTCTGTATGTCGCGTCAGTGTTGTCAGCATATACATACATACATCATGCATTTGATTTGCATTCATATTCATATTGCATCACTATCACTCTAGTCGGTCTTGTCCCCTAGTGATAACAGTCTTCTCAATCGAGTTGTCAGTTCTTGCCTCGTCAGGAAATGATGCGTTTGAATAATCTCGCCTCCAGTGTATCTCTGGATTAGAGTCAGCACTTGACCACTTTGATAACTTGAACCTCTGAAAAGCCAGAGAAGCTTTCTACAGATGTCACTCTTCGCCATCGAAGATGATATCCTTGCTTTTCCAGATTAAAGAAAAATCCCCAGAGAAAGCCTCCAAAGCAGAGATTTGGCAGTATAGCTGCCTTTCTTCGAAAGACCGCTGATGAAAAGGTCATCGGCACCTCAAAATTGGAGCCCATCATATGGCATTTCTTCGGGAAGATCCCGAGAAAAGTATGATGTAAGACCCCAAGCGGAAGCAGTCTCTCAAGAGACTCATTTTCCCCAGATAGAGTCAACAAATGGCGTCTCCAACAGAGAAGTTTGTGTACCTCTACAACTCATAAAAATGGGTTCCCCAACAAGTCTGACATCAAAACTTTTTCCACTCAAATGGCATCTCCCCAGGAAAATTCGGCGAGAAGTTTGAGGAAAACCACTACGAATAGCGTCCCTTATCAATAAAGTTTATTGACAAAAGAAACTAAGACCAGATCCTTGGTAGGAAACCAGGATCGAGGGGAAGTTTACTTCAGAAACTGAGACCAGTTCCTTGGTAGGAAACCAGGATCGAGGGTAAATTGACGGAAGAAACTGAGACCAGTTCCTTGGTAGGAAACCAGGATCGAGGGGAGGTTTATTTCAAAAGAAAACTGAGACCAGCTCCTTGGCTGAAGACCAGGATCGAGGGGAAGTTTACCTTTTCTAAGCATCATCGTTTAGCTAAAGAAGATGAATGCATAAGCTACCATTCATAACCACCATCAAAATTTTGGGTATTCTGATATTTAATCCTCTTGCACCCCGAATGCCCGAATACCTTCGTCATTCACACCTTCGGGTCCAAGAAGATTAAATAGGGGCATCTGTCATACCCCAAATTTTGACCACTAAGATCTCCCATCATTGTGCAAATCATCATCACAATATGGATGAACCGTCATGCCACATCAAATGCCTCAAGGGTTGTTGAGCATTCACTACAATCAAAATTAGGGTTTTAAGCCCTCTCAGAGCCTTAGACAAAGGATCAATCAAGGAATGACTTGTTCTTCAACTTTTCTAGCCTCTAAAATACCCATAATGGATCAAAAGGAGTCCCACTTCAAGGATTAAGCACAAGGCTGCTCCCTTCTAGGTGGATCAAGTCTCAAGATCGACAGTGTCACCAAATTAGGGTTTTGGTCGACCAGGGCCTCCAGATGGGAATTGTTCATCTGGGCACAAGCCAATGATCCAAAACATAACCTAATATACTCCATGGTACCTCATGGACCCAAGCATCAAGTCAATTTGACCTCAAGGGATGCATACATCAAAAATTAGGAATTAGGGTTTCTTGACCTAATTCACCCCTAAGTTGACTTTTGGGACAAATCATGAACCAAACTTAAAGACATGATTTGGGGGGCTTTAATATACTATATTGATCCATTTGCAACAATGGATTAATCCAAGAAGCTTGAGCAACAAGTCTCAATTTCATCTGCACCACAATTAGGGTTTCGCGAGGAAAGTCAACTGTAACTTTGACTTTTGACCAGGACATGCTCCCAAACCCTAAGACATGATTCAATATACCCTATGACACCCATGGAACATGTCCATCAAGTTTGATTTAGGTCAAGGGCATGATTTCCTGAAGAATTGCACAGTTTGGAATTCATTTGATAAAAAGTCAACTGTGCACAAAAGTCAACTTTGACTTTTTGAGATTTTTCACCAAAATGGATTTTTAACCCTAAAATGATGTTAATGTATAATTGGAATCATCATTCATCAAGAAAAATCAAAGAAAGTGGGATAACTTGTAAAAGGGGTAACAATAAAAACTTAGAAACATTTCTAAGTTATGGAAAAAGTGACACTAATGTGCCAACTTTGGAGGACCATAACTCCTAAACCACAAGGCCATTGTTCCCCATTCAAAGCTTGATTTGTAGATCACATTTCCCTCTACAAAAGCTTCATACTGACCTATGTCCAAATTCCTCATGGATTTTGAGTTATGGAGTGATCAAAATCAAGAAAAGTCACTTTGTTCCAACACTTAGTGAAAATTTCACTAAGTCAGAATCTGCCTTTACTTTTTTCCAAATTTAGGGGGATTTTTCACTTGGATTCAAAAGAGATCAAAACCAAACATGTTCAAACAGTTGTTTTATCATGTAAGGGCTTTCCAAAACGGCCAAGAACATTACCAAATTCAATTTGTGCTATGAGATATGACATTGGCATGATGCCTTGCTGAAATCTGCCAAGGCAAGGCAGATTTTTGCACTTTTGGTCGATTTGCCAAAATCAGCCAAATTCAAACACTCATATCCACTTGGACACATCTGAGGATTGAATCTAAAGGGGACAATCACTGAGCCAAGCCTCCAAAGTCTTTGGAACAAAAAATAACATGTTGAACCTAGAATTGCCAAAATAGGGACAAGACTCCAATTTTGGATTGGAGCATTCAATGGAAGCATCAAGGTGGCATGGACTGAGCCATTCTCAACTGAATTTAGTCAAGACTTATCCAAGACCAAGGGAACCAGCAGCCTGTGCCCTAACCTCTAGTCAATGGCTAGAGGAGACTTGGATTTTCATTTGCCAACATTGGCCAAACCTACTCAGCAGTTGCCATTCACTATTCCTTGCAAAACAAACTTGATCTACTATAAATAGAGCTCAATTGTGATCAATTTGAGTACACCAAATCCATCAAACAGATGCTTTCCTCAAAATCTCTTCTTTCACTCCAATTTTGCCTTCTAAGGCAAGTCACTATCGGGTTTTGAGTTTGAGAGCTTTTCCAATCAAACCAATCACACACACACCTCATATACATCACATATGAGATGATCAAACACTTAAACAACAACTGGAACACTGATTTCTCAGAATCACCAGTCAATTGCTCAAGGTTTTAACCAAGTTGCAGTTGAGATGCCATGAAGTGATCCAGCCAACTTCAATCAAGTCCAAGCATTCAAACACACTCCATAGGGTGTAGGGAAGCTGTTCAGATCATCACAACTCATCTGTAACACCTCCAACACAAATCACGATCACCAGCTGCAAGTGGTAAGCATGAGCTCTTCTAACTCTATGATCCATGCAATTTTTGCTGCACAATAATTTGGCCATATGTTCATAATCATGCATGGAATGTTTCCCCTCAATTAATTGCATTATTTGAATCGTGTATCAAAAATCCCAGCCTTCATGCAGAATCTAGAGTTCTTGAGGATTGTTCATGATTTCTTGTTTTATGTTTAATTTAAATGAAATTAATTATCATAGACATGATCGTGAGGTTGAAACGAGTTGATTGGTATGTGGATTGCATGATATGATTAAGTATTCAGTGAGATTGGATAGAAAATGCAAATCTGGGACACTCAGAACACGTGCGTGTTCTTGGCGCCATTTTCCAACATTTGAATATTTGAATTTTGTGATTTTTATTTAATTGATTCAAAAATTAATTTCTCTCTGAGTTTTAATGATTTTGAGTTGATTCTTTTTATAATAATTCACAAATATGTTGAAATATTTTATTTTCCAAAAAAATCCCAAAAATATTATTTATTTGATATAATTGATATTTTTGCAAAGAGTTAATATTTTAATTATTTTTGACATTTAAAATATTTTTTCCCTCTTGATTTTGAAAAGATTAATGATTTCTAATTATTTTGTAGGTCAATACTTTATTTTTGAAGCATTAATCCAAGATCATAATTTTTTTCCCACATGTTAAACAATTTTTGATCATTTTAATTGAATTTTTATTCAATTAAAATACATTTTGGAAATAAATTAGGGTTTTTGATTAATTCAACCCTCACAAATCATTTTCAAACACTTTTGGGCCTCTATTAGAGTGTAAGACCCAACCCACTTGTACAAAAATATTTTGGGCCTCACTTATTGTATAAGTCCCTCTGTACATTTTTAAATTCGGCACGATCGTTGCTAGTTTAAAAATAAACCATCTGGGCCTCTCCTTGAGCTATAAGACCCATTCAAAACTTTTGGGCCTCTATTAGAGTGTAAGACCCAATCCCCTTTTAACCAAAAACAACTTTGGGCCTCAGATATTGTATAAGCCCCTTTGTGTTAAAAGAAAATCTCGGCGCGATCGCCATTTTTAAACGAAAAATCATCTGGGCCTACCCTCGTGTTATAAGCCCCACTCTTTTTCTTTAAAACTTTTTGGGCCTCTTGAGAGAGTGTAAGACCCAAATCCCTTTGTACAGAAAATAATTTTTGGGCCACAGTCACTTGTATAAGTCCCTCTGTACAAATTCAAACAGTGCGCTCACTGATAAAACCCTGGGCCTCTCCTTGAGCTGTGAGCCCCAAATCTTTCTTTTTCAAAGCACTTTCTCCTTTGATTTTGAATATACTGTTGTTTTCAATCTTTCTTTGTTGAACAACTAACTAAACAGCATGGAAGCTCTACAACCGAGTAAGTGTTTATATGCTTTCATTTACCGCTTTCATATACATATAACTGTATTGTGGGGCTGTTTTGCTGTAAGTCTTCTTGCATAAACTCATATCAACTGTGTAATAATAGTATAGATATTTAGAGTTTCCCCGGAAACTACGTCTAGCATTAAGCCCGTTGATCACTCTTAAATAGTCAAAACTAGATCCCCATAGGATTACCAAACACAGTCTTCCCTCCTCTTGGGGTTAAACAATATGGAGACATGAAAGGCAGCATTCTCGGTGAACCCTTTCATAGGCTGTCCGCATTAGGAATTGTCAAGAAACTCTACTCCCAGAGATGAATGTATTCTCCGTGAATGGCATCTCTTGAGTTTCTTCCAAATTCTCGAACTTTCCTGGCTTGATCCATTCCTCGTGAATGGCCTGTCTTGAATTTCTCGGGGTTTGCGGACCCATCGGCTTGTTAAAAGCATCGGCCTCCTCTTGGGTATCGTACAAGGACCCACAGGCTTCCTAAAAGCATCCCCGCCTCTTCTTGGGCTTAGTACAAGGACCCATCGGCTTCTTAGAAGTATTCACAGCCTCCTCTTAGGCTTCGTATAATGATTCTTCCTCCGGGAATGATAGCCTTCTCTTGGGCTTAGTACAAGGACCCATCGGCTTCTTAAAAGCTTTCAGCCTCCTCTTGGGCTTCGTACAAATTGTCCCGATGACCTCCTAGAGGTATAAGAACAGAACTTATTCATCTGCATAGAACAGTCCTTTCAAAGAGTCTACTACTGTTTCTCAAAGCATAGTACAAAAGATGAAAATCTAGACTTGGACAGTCTAATTTCCTTGAGTCTCAAAGACATTCTCAAGTGCCCCCTTCAAAAATAGAAAGGAAACCCGTAGACTCGGACAATCTCAATACCCTTCGGATTTCCCACTTCCTTAAAGAACGGGAAATATCCCTGATCCTCGAATCAAAATCCCTGAGGGCTAACATTACTCATATAAGAACTAATTTTCTCTTTAAATCAGCATACTGGATCTGTCACTCAACTGAAACAGTGCCATAGCCTCCTCTTGGGCTTTGTACAATGATCCTCCCCAGCGGAGTCAAACAACGTTTAGCCTCTCTCTCGGGCTTTGTACGAGACATATAAGAGACTCCCTCGTTGAGTCAATCACCCTTCTGCCTCCATCTCGGGCTTTATACGAGATACAAAAAGGTTCTTATTGAGCCCAACAAATTTCAGCCTCCATCTCGGGCTTCGTACGAGATACAAAAACACTCTCTTGTTGAGTATAAATCACTCTCTTTTTGAGTCAAACCTTTTAGCCTCCATCTCGGGCTTCGTACGAGATACCATAGAGGACTCTCTTATTGAGTCACTTCCCTTTTAGCCTCTATTTCGGGCTTTGTACGAGACAGATAAAAAATACCCTCTTATTGGGCCTATAGCCTACTCTTAGGCTTTGTATAAGAAAACCACTGGTTATTCCAATCAACCTTTTAGCATCAAAACTATGCCTCGTTCACAGTACACAAACATCAACAACTCCTTCCCCTTCATCTAATCGCTATAAGCGACAAGCCTCTGGATCATCTACATCCATGCCACTGTCCCTCTTTTAGCATGAGAAATTCCTAAGGAAAGATAGCATTGCTCTACACTGAGTTAAAGTTTTCTCCTTCAGGTTAAAATCCCCTATAAAGGAAATTATGGCATTTCCGGATTCACACATCCCAGTTAAAGTAATTCTCCTTTATAAACAGTTGTGACATACAACCCCCTCTTTAGAGATGACGAATTCTCTCTAAAGTCAACACCCTTTTAGCTTCAGATCTTGGGCTTTAAACAAGATACAAACCACCTTTAGCTTCACGTCTTGGGCTTTGAATAAGACACCAAAACACCGTTTCCTCCCATAGAATAGGAGGAACTACGAATGCTCTGATTTCCCTGTTTCGGTAAACGGGAATACGTAGGCATAAGATTGAAAGAAAAATCTTAGCGAGCACACTAAACAAAAACCCAAAATCCCATACTTTCATATATCCGTCCTAATATCTAAACCTCCCACCAATTAACCGAACATCGCTTTTAAAAAAATACACCCAATAGAGACCCCGAATCTTTGTAGCATCTGTAACCTAACAGACCGCTGTTTAACCTCAGTTTGCAAGCAGGGTTAATTTGAGACTTCTATTTCCCTTCCTTCATCAGCTTTAATAGGATAAAAATGAATCGAGTTGTAGATACCAAAGAGCGGTAGTGCTTCGTAACCACATCCAAAATCGTTCGCTACACTCTCCAAGTTGCTATTGGCACATCACCCTCATAAGCCTAGTTGCTTATTCTGTAAAAATGCACCCCCGGGGTATTATTCTAATTAATTAAATTAATAACTTAATTTAATTATTTAATTAGGATTTAAATATTAATTAGGGTTTAGAAATAGGATTTTAGGGATATTAGTAGTAGAATCAATAATTAAGTTTTATTTTTATTTTAATTTTAGATTTATAATAAATAGTTTTATATATTTAAAATAATTTATTTTTTAATAGGGATTTTTTTATAAAATGGGATCTGGTTCCTAAAAATTGGGATAGGGTATTTTTGGGATTTTGAAGTTTTTATTTAAATTGGATTGTGGATTTATTTTGAGAAAATTAGTCTTTTTAGATTTTTATTTAAATTGAATAAATATGGGTTTGGGATAAAAATATATTAAAGTATAATTTAATTTTTTGGGGTTAAATTCTTTTATTGTGGGAGTATTTTAAATTTGGAAATTATATTTTTTTCTGAATAGGAATAATTTAGGGATTAATTTTGCTATTTTAGCACAATGGAATTTTGGAATTCATTATTTTTTATTTTTACTAGTTTCAATGGAATTTTAGGGATTCATTTTATAAGGGATATAAAAGGATTTTTAAGGACTTGAAACTTGGGATAAAACTCTTTGTCCGAGAGTCTAAATAAGGATGTGATTTAGGGATAACACTCTTAGGTTCCAAGAGTATAAATATAGGCCAAGGGATAAGGGATTAAGGGATAAAACTCTCCATCCGAGAGTATAAACAATGGACAAGGATTTTAGGATAAAACTCTTCCTCCGAGAGTATAAATAAACGGATCAAGATTTAAGTGATAGAACTCCTCGTCTAGGAGTATAAATAATAGATTAAGGGATAGAACTCCTCGTCTAGCAGTATAAATAATAGATTAAGGGATAGAACTCCTTATCTAGGAGTATAAATAATAGATTAAGGGATAGAACTCCTTATATAGGAGTATAAACAATAGATTTGGGGATAGAACTCTTTATCCGAGAGTATAAATAGTGGATTAATTTTGGGATTAGGTTTTGGGATTAGGATTAGGGGGTAGGAATAGAGAGGGTGAACTACGGTTACTCTGATCCTTCAAAATTGAAGGTACGTAGGCATAGGGTTGTAAACCCTAGCGAGTACAATAATAAAAAACTTAGTATTTTTGTAATTAATAAATATAAAGTCAAACATTAAAATAAAAAACAAACATACTCTAGAACTTAAGGAGGATCCCATTGAGTACAATGGAAGTGAGAGGTGCCTAACACATTCCCCTCACTTAACCGACTCCCGAACCTTAGGAATCTCTACCCTTAGGATTAGGATTTTAGGTTTATCATTTATTTTCCTTAAAAAAAAATATGATGGCGACTCGATTATTTTTGCCGGCCGCGACACCGTGAAGACGAACAAGGGTGTGCACTTGTCCAAATAACACTTCAACACTTGTTGGACCACTGGTGGCTTCGAATCTACCTTGATGAAGCTACACAACAGATTAGTATGACTGACGCGAATCATGGCAGGCATCAAAGTCAAGATGTCCGCTCAATGTAAACAGATCTAGTAAATATGCACTGCATACAAAGCGGGCGTGGCCGGGTGCCACCCCACAACTATGAGCGCTGAAGAGTTTGCTCAGAGAACAACCAAGGATGCTATCTCGTGCGAGCGGCTCTTCAAAATCAGTTGGACCAAAAAGAGGTTCGACCATGTTCAAGTTCTAGGTCGATCACGTGATACAAGACTATCTCCCTGATCAAAGCAAAGACGTTGTCATAATCTCCGATCATGGGAGGACCAAAGACGTTTGCGCCATAATCCCTCTACTCGATGAATCAAGAATTCCTCTTGATAGTAGAAAAGTTCCCAACCAGGAACTGATTGAGGTTACCTATAAAGGTTAGAGAAATAAAAAAGCTCTCGTGGTTATCTACTTGCCAGGTCCAATGCAGTACAAATCGGAAAAGGCTATCCCTTACAAGTACGGTGCAACAACCATCGAAAATGGAAAGGAAACTCCATTACCCTCCGTCGTAAATATTGCCGACATCAGTCGAGTAACACGGAGCGGCCGAATCTTCAATAGAGGAGTTGGAGAACCTACCAAAGAGAAGGAACCTCAAACAAAAGTTCTCAATCAACCAGTCGGGAAATCCAGTAATCCACAACTGGTAAAGAACAACGATGAGATGCTGAAGCTCATCCAGAATAGTGAGTACAACATTATGGACCAACTGTTGCAAACTCCATCTAGAATCTCTGTGCTATCTCTCCTGCTTAGTTTCGAAGCTCACAGGGAAGCTCTGCAAAAAGTCTTGGAGCAGGCTTTCGTAGAACAAGATGTGACGGTAAGGCAGTTTGACAGCATCATTTTCAACATCACTTCCTGCAACAATTTAGGATTCAGTGATGAAGAACTGCCGGAAGAAGGAAAAAATCACAATATGGCGCTTAACATTACAGTCAACTACCAGGACGATGCTCTAGCCAGCAAACTGGTAGACACAAGATCGTCTTTGAATGTTATGCCAAAATCAACTCTGATGCGACTATCATTTCAGGGAGCCCCGATGAGAGGCAGTGAGGTCATCATCAAAGCCTTTGACGGATCCAGAAAAACATTTATCGGCGATGTTGATCTTCTTATAACCATCGGTCCTCACACTTTCCAAGTCACTTTCCAGGTCAGGGGCATCTAGGCAGCATACAATTGTTTATTAGGAAGACCTTGGATACACGAAAATGGGGCAGTCACTTCGACACTTCACCAGAAGCTGAAGTTCGTCAAGAATGACAAGTTAGTCACAGTATGCGGAGAACAGGCTTTAATAGTGAGCAACTTATCATCATTCTCCTGTGTAGAACCTGGGGAGGTTGTTGGAACCCAGTTCTAAGCACTCTTGGTGAGCAATGAGAATCGATCAGAAAGAGGGACATCGATTTCCTCATACAAAGACACTCTCGAAGTGATCATGGGTAACTACATAAAAGGATGGGGATAGCTCGTAATTCCTATGGATAACAAGACAAATAAAGGTATTGGTTACTCCCCAGCATGTACCCAGACAGCCAAGAAATATGAAAATTTTTGTCCCGTTCAGGACTTCTTCCATAGTGAAGGCTTCCTCTACCCAGTGTCTCAAGAAGTACACACCATCAACAAGAGTGACTCCTCCGATACGGATGAGGAATGGAAATCTTATCTCAACGACAACGGTTATATGTCTCAGGAAGAAACGCACATGCCATTCTGTTTTCCCAAGCAGGGCTCGAGATATATACCAAGATCAGACGTTTAGATGATCTATGGAGATTGTGACCCTGAGGGATGCCGTGCTCCACCTAACTCATTAGGAGATTATCTAATGAAGGACAACTTCGATCAAGATTATTATGATCCCCTGGATGACTTGCCTATCTGGGAACCGTACATAGAATACTTGGGGCAAATGAGTCAGCCCAACAATGCCTGGCAGCTGAGTAATATTGAAAGGAATACCCATGTCCCTACCGGGTCATGGGATCATTACTCAGGACAGTCCAAAGATATCCAGCACAATGATGAATCTGCAAAGACTGCAGGATAAGAGTTCATCAACTATGCTTTTCCTGTGGTCAACATCATCGAGGAAGATGACTCATCCATTCCCACAGAAGTATGGGACACGTTAGGACAGCTGAGTGGCAAGTACGACTCCTTGCTCAAGTACATCGCTCCTGAAAGCTCTCGCATCAGATACGAGGATATCCAGCCAACTGGATGGGGAGATCCTCTTGAGAGAGAAAACACTAAGGAAGATACAACAGAACAGTTCGTTTACGACAACTCTACTTGGGAGGAAGACTCCAACGATCCTTCTCCGCCAGAAATCAGCGTTATTTCTAAGGACAAACCAAGGAAAAAGGTACCAGAATTTGTGATTCACAGAGGAGTTCGTCGCCAATGGGTTGCTGTCGATGTCCCGAAAGTCGTCCATAACTCTGAGTAATTACCATCTTTGTTTTAACCTTTCACCCTGCCCAGGTGAAACAGATGTTTTTATAGGGCTCACTTTTCTGTAAATGTCCCTCTTCGCTTTGTCCAAAGCGACAGAGTTTTGTTTTATAGGGCTGTATTTCAAGAATCGACAAATCATAAATAAACATTGTCATTCTGTTATTCCCGCATTTATTGCTGTTTTCAATTTTCGCTTTTTCAGAAAATGGTAATCCTAAAAACAACCCAAAATTAATAACAAGCATTTTTTTAGAAAATACACTGCAGACACTCTTGCATTCTCTCTATCTCTTCTAAAAAACGAATCATCACGTCATGCAGATTGCTTGTTCCATTGAAACATACGATCCAATGCCTTCTCCCAGCTTTGAATTCCCGGTATTTGAAGCTGAAGAAGAAGAGGACGAAGAAATTCCAGAAGAGATATCCCGATTACTCAGACAAGAGGAAACAGTTAATATGGGTTCATAAGAAGAGAAGAAAGAAGTTAAGATTGGGTCACTGCTCGGTCCGACTGTCAAAGAAAGCTTGATAAAACTTCTCAAAGAGTTTACAGATGTATTTGCTTGGTCCTATTAGGACATTCCAGGGTTGGATACCAACATCGTGGAACATCATTTACCACTAAAGACAGAATGTCCTCCGGTAAAACAAAGGCTGAGACGGACTCACCCGGATATGGCTATCAAAATCAAGGAGGAAGTGCAGAAACAAATCGATGCAGGTTTCCTCGCCACCTCAGAATATCCTCAATGGCTAGCTAACATAGTGCCAGTTCTGAAAAAGGACGGAAAATTCAGAATGTGTGTAGACTACAGGGATCTGAACAAATCAAGTCCAAAGGATGACTTCCGCTTACCACACATAGACATGCTGGTAGACAGTACATCAAAGTTCAAAGTCTTCTCCTTCATGGATGGATTCCCGGGCTATAATCAAATCAAAATGGCGCCAGAAGATATGTAGAAAACTTCATTCATCACCCTATAGGGCACATTTTGTTACAAGGTAATGTCGTTCGGTTTGAAGAATGTCGGGGCAACCTATCAAAGGGCTATGACAACTCTGTTTCACGACATGATGCACAAAGAAATCGAATTGTATGTCGATGACATGATCACCAAATCTAAAACAGAAGAAGAGCATATGACACACCTGTCCAAGTTATTCGAGCGTCTGAGAAAGTACAAACTCCACTTGAATCCCAATAAATGAACATTCGGTGTCCGCTCAGGAAAACTTTTAGGGTTCATCGTCAGCCAGAAAGGAATTAAGGTTGATCCTGACAAGGTCAAGGCCATTCAAGAAATGCCTTCGCCAAAGACTGAAAAACAGGTCAGAGGATTTTTAGGACGTCTGAATTACATCTCAAGGTTCATATCCCTCATGACCGTGACATGCGCCCTAATTTTCTAATTACTCAGAAAGATTCAAAGTTGTGTATGGACAGAAGATTGCCAAAAAGCGTTCGACAGTATCAAATAATATCTTTTGAATCCACCAATCCTGTCACCTCCAGTGGAGGAAAGACCACTGATCATCTACCTAACAGTTTTGGAAGACTCTATGGGTTGTGTACTTGGCCAGCAAGACAAAACCAAAAGAAAAGAGTCTGCCATCTACTATTTGAGCAAGAAATTTACTGACTCTGAAACTCAGTACACTATGCTCGAGAAAACTTGCCGCGCTCTGGCTTGGGCAGCCAAACGTCTTCGCTAGTACATGATTTGTCACACTACTTGGTTAATCTCCGAAATGGATCCGATCAAGTATGTCTTCGAAAAGCATGCTCTCACGGGAAGGATTGCCCGTTGGCAGTTGTTGTTATCAGAATACAACATCGAGTACCATGCTCAAAAAACCATCAAAGGAAGTATTTTAGCCGATCATTTGGCTCATTAACCGATTGACGATTAGGAATCAGTCGGATTTGACTTCCCAGACGAAGATGTCATATATTTAAAAGTGAAAGATTGCGATGAACCGCTACCTAGTGAAGGGCCAGAACTAGGTTCCCAGTGGGGATTAATTTTTGACAGAGCTGTCAACACTTATGGAAACAGAATTGGGGCAATCATCATAACACCTCAGGGTACCCACATTCCTTTCACTGCCTGACTGACTTTTAAATGCACAATCAACAAGGCCGAATACGAAGCTTATATCATGGGTCTTGAAGAAGCAATTGACTTAAGGATAAAGAATTTGGATGTATACAGAGACTCAGCCCTAGTTATCAATCAGATCAAAGGAGAGTGGAACACATACCAATCAGGACTGGTTCCTTACAAAGATTACGCGAGAAGGTTGTTACCATTCTTTAACAGAATCGAGTTTCATCATATCCCTCGTGAAGAAAATCACATGGCTAATGCACTAGCCACTCTCTCTTCCATGATTAGTGTAGGTCAATGGAACGACATACCTAAGATTGACATAATGCACCTAGAATGGCCTGCTTACATCTTCGCGATCGAAGCAGTCATAGACGACAAACCTTGGTATCACGATATCAAATGCTTCCTTCGGAAACAAGAGTACCCACCTGGGGCATCAAGAAAAGACAAGAAAACCATCAGAAGATTAGCCGGCAACTTCTTGCTCCGATGCGTAGACAGACAAGAAGCAAACATGCTGATGAAAGAAATTCACGAAGGATCCTTTGGTACTCATGCCAACGGACACACAATGGCAAGGAAAATTTTGAGAGCAGGATACTATTGGTTGACCAAGGAATCCGATTGCTACAAGTACATGAGGAAGTGTCACAAGTGTCAAATATACGCTGACAAAATCCATGTACCTCTAACGCATCTCAAAGTTCTTTCTTCCCCATGGCCTTTTTCTATATGGGGAATCCACGTGATTGGCATGATCTAACCCAAGGCTTCAAACGAACATCGGTTCATCCTGGTAGCCATTGACTACTTCACCAAATGGGTCAAAGTAGCATCATACGCCAACGTAACCTGACAAGCGGTGGTCCGATTTATAAAAAACAATCTCATATGCCGTTATGGTGTTCCAAGCCAGATCATTACTGATAATGGATCTAACTTGAACAACAAGATGATGAAAGAGTTATATGCTGAGTTCAAGATCGAACACCATAACTCATCTCCCTACCGACCTAAGATGAACAGATCGGTAGAAGCAGCTAACAAAAAAATATCAAGAAAATCGTTCAGAAGATGGTTGTAACCTACAAAGACTGGCACGAGATGGTGCCATTTGCTCTCCACGGTTATTGCATATCTGTTCGCACTTCAACAGGGGCAACCTCTTTCTCTCTAGTATATGGCATGGAAGCAGTGCTCCCCATAGAAGTGGAGATACCGTCAATCAGGGTATTGATGGAAGCTAAGCTAACAGAAGCTGAATGGTGTCAAAGTCGACACGATGAACTAAATCTGATAGAAGAAAAACGAATAACGGCTCTGTACCATGGTCACTTATATCAGTAAAGAATGAAGAAGGCGTTTGACAAAAAGGTTCGACCTCGTGTCTTCAAGAAAGGAGACCTCGTGCTTAAGAAGATACAATCATTCCTCACTGATTCCTGGGGCAAATGGACTCCGAACTATGACGGCCCCTATGTGGTCAAGAAACCCATCTCAGGCGGTGCCATGAGACTCACAACCATGATTGGAGAGGAGTTTACCTACCCAACGAATGTTGACATAGTCAAGAAATACTTCTCCTAAATGAAATAAAAAAAAAAGAAAAAAAAAACGTCTCGGTGGATTGAAAACCTGAAAAGGCAGTCTAGGCAAAAATTAGAGACATAAGTAAAAATCATCCCGGTGGATTGGAAACCTCAAAAGACAATCTGAAATTCTGGTACAGATGTGTGATGTCTCGTGCAATGTCACAACATCGCAATCTGCTGTATGAACAAGGCAACAATAGTAACAGTAAATCAACACAAGGAGTGTTCACCCAGTTCGGTTCAACAACCTACATCTGGGGGCATACCAAGCCAGGAAGGAAGTCCACTATCAGTAGTATCAAATTACAGACTCAACAGACCAGTTGACAATCTACCTAATTCAATCACTACCCAATGACCCTTCTATCTAAGTCCTCCCTAGATAAGAGACTCCATCTCACTTCCAATCATCGCAATGATGTCTAGTAGTCAACAACTCTGCCACTGCATCGACAGCTTATTTACCAACAACTTTTCTAACACAGACAACTAGAAGACACACTTCCATGACTCACATTGGAGTTGCTTAACAGCTTCCTCCAAGAACAATACAATACTCATTACCTATAGGTTTCTGAGTAATACCATAGTGACCATCTCACAACCCGAGTGGTTCACTAAGACTAAGCCCTAATGATCTACATCTTGGACCCATACCCTTCTAGGTTACAAGCATTATATTTAGAATATAATCCCAACTGGATTTGGCCCTTCAAATCATATCAAATCTTCTGTAACAAATCTGCAACAGATCCTGCTTCTAAATTGATCTTCAATCAAATCTTTAATTAAATCTTCAATAATTAACTCTGAATATTCTCCATATCTTTATGCTTTAAATTCGCAACAAACTAATCTTCTTCTTAACTGATTGTACCAGGAAATTCGCTGACAGATCACTTTAAATCAACATAATCAGCGCACCCAATTACAGCCTGATGTTTTAATGTTCTGGTATAGTGATGTTAAGACATCGCATGTGAAATCACTCTTCAGCAGTTTACTTCTTCAACAATATTCACAAACCAGAATGTTAGCCAAAACATACCAATACTGTTAGAAGCTCTTATTGCAACATCAACCATGACATCAGCATTGTTTTAACAAAATTTCAGCCAATTACAAGAACTTACAATCTCCCCCTTTGGCTAATTTTGGCTAAAACAAATATATAAACATTACAACTCAGATTACAGCAGTAATTACAACCCTACACTACTGTTAGACGTCATCTGATCCTATCAATAACCAACAGTAGCTGCTGTGTACTGCATCCATGGAGAATCATCTTCTTGGCTAATTTTGAATGATGTTAGAACATCACATCACCTTATAACATCAACTCCAGGCAGCACATCAGGAGGTGCACATGAGGAAGAAGATATCCAACACTCCCCCTCAATTATAATACATTTCTTTTTCCTTTCAACTCAGACCCGGAGTAAATGTAGAAGACTCCTCCAGAAAAGAAATGTTTGTCTATTCATCAAAGACCAATGGTGGCATAAGATAATTCTGCACACCTTCATTGATCAGACACTGGGTTTAGTCCGTGGCATAAGAGGAAACTTAAGAAGTGCCATTCTGCCAACCCAGGTAACTCAGAACACAAGTCACAACTGTGTTCATAACTCAAGACATAAGTCACAAAGACTCAACACCAACTTAAGGATGTAACATCCTCTTCTACAGCACCAGAAACTGCAGACTCCAGGCATAACATCTGCACAACCCAATTAGCCAGACCCTTTCCTTTCTCCCCCTTTTTAGCCACAAATTGGTAAAGGAAGCCCTCACAGAACCAGACCCAAGTAGTGCTTACCCAAAAACGAACAAAAGCCATAGGACTTATGAAACACTCACACTTATTGGCTGAAGGAGAACAAAATAACCCCTATAAATAGCTGACCAGTAACTTTGGAATTAACGAGCCTTAAATATGTCAAGGTTCTTGGTCAAAGAAACAGTATTTTAGGTATTAAAAACTGCATTCAAATTCAATGCCTACCTTCCAAAAATTGCCTTGACTGCCTTAAATATTTCACAACTGAATCTTACCATAAATTAGGCCAATAACGCTCCATGCATAGGCAGAGACACGTGTTACACCTTATCCTTGCACTACCGACCAAAACAATTCCTTGTTTGGCTCTAGAGAAACATGTCCTGTACCATGTTCTGACATCACACCAAGACAGCTTGTCTGCTTGCTCATCAACCCAAGACTCCACAAACACATCTTCTTATCTAATGGATATTGAGACCACTTCTCACAATCCCTTCTAGATTCCTTCAAACCATCAGAGAACAATAAAATCACCCATGTACACCAATTTTGCTGTTCAGACCTCTCCAGCATAGGCACTATCTTCACACAGCTATGATATGTCCCATCATCTCACTGCACAAGCTTGACCAGCACACATGCTATAATAGGCTATAGCCAACAGCCTTACATTCAATGCCCTTTATGATATCACACCAATACTGCCACATTCCTCATGGGGATTTTAGATGCAAGGTCTGCCAATTCCAATAAACAAAGGCCCATATGACTGGAGATTTCTCACACAAGATAAGGACTGTCACCACCTTTTACTTGTATTAGAAGGAACCTTCTGATCACACTACTGACAATACCCTTCTGTCCTTACATTTACAAGATCCTAATGAAGTCTTCATCATGAAAGTAGCCATGTATTTCCAGAACTACTTACCATCAAGATTAGAATCTGCCCATTCTAATCCACATTATGTCAGAACTGCCACTTCTGACGATAATGCTGCTTCTTCCAACTTCATAAGTATGGTACATAACCAACCATACTGTTGTAACAAAATGTAGGACATCAGCACGAAACACAAGGTCACACCTTTTGTATGTCATTTAGGTAGTCACAACCACTTGATCACAATCAGCAGCTATATCGAAGGTAAACTAAAGCAAGATCTTGGCTCATCCTTTTAGGTTCACTAGGACAACTTCTACCAAGGCACCAAACACGAAGTTCTGGTATCCAATGTGCCAAGAAAAACAGGTTCCCAAGAAGGACAGATTGCCACACCAAAGACTACTCTGACTGGTCAGGCGATACAAACAATGACATTTTATCCAATATAAATAACAAACCTTCTTGCTCCTATCAGCACACCAAGGAAGGAATCATGAGTCAGTCTAACAAGAATGCAGCAAAGAGACACATGCAGGAGGACAAGAAGCCAGATCCTCAGAAGTTGAGGGGCACAACACTATCCACAGCTGGAGCAACTTCAGGAGCAACAAGAACACGCAAGACATCAGAGACGAGAATGAAGACCATCAAGAAAAACCAAGTGCATCTTCAAGCTTCTGATGATGAATGGGATGAAGATTGGAAATCTTTTCTTGATTCGGGGGGTTGGGACAATCTTTAGACTCTTTGCTTGTGGTTTTTACTGATCTTGTAAGCTTCAAAAATGCAATAAATTTCTGTTTTGATTCTGTTCCATTTATACTAAATAAATGCAATGCACAACTGCACAAGACACTAAATCCTCATGTAAGTACCTTCCCAATAAGTGCCACACCAAAAACTGCAGTAATATCAATCCCACGTTCAGCTGCATAATACAGTAACAATCTCCCCCTATCACGGATAACATGTGCTTCTTCGCATCAACTCTTTTCACAAGTTGAGCTCAATCATCACTTGCACTAATCCTCTCATGAAAACAGCCAAATGCCACATTTTGACCTTATTCACGTTTTCCAGAACACTCCACCAAGAAAACTTGATCTTCAAGTCACATGTTCCACTTGCTCTAAAGCAAACGCACTTAGACTCCCTAAGCCATGGTCATGTAACATCTTCTCCTTCCAGCAGCTCCCGCAAACTGCCATGATAACGATCTTTTAGAAGCATCCTATTGTTCATTCCTGTAGATCACCCTATCATTAGCTGATGTGCCACTTCACCAGCTGAGACTCCTGATGTGAAGCTAGATGTCAGAACATCCAACTGCTGAATTCAGCTCTACCGTCTGCCACTCCCTTTGCAGAAATAGATTTCCATGCTCTCATAGACTTGATTCAACAATCAAGTTTGAGTAGACAACCTCTACTTTGCTTAGAAACTCCAAGGACTCCAGACCTACCACATCTGAATCTTCAGAAAGTAAGTAGTCCAAGACTACCCCATGGCAATACTAAAGAATGTCACTTCCCTTAGTAGAGCCGTCAGTAGAGAGCCAGAGATAACTGCCACTTATCCTCGACCTTCACAACCAGAGCAAACACCATGCTCTAACCTGATCTAAGCTGTAACCATCATGATGTGATGTCTTCATATCTTTCAGCCTTAAAGCCAGCAACTTGTCTGACTTGAGATGTTGGATGTCATCAACATTCCACAATCAATCTGCCTCTCAAAATCCAACCTCTTCCCAGACAATTTGGATGAAACTCCATAGACACCAATCAACCCCACCAGTTGATTCAACTCCCAAGTGCTTAACCCTTGAAAATACTTCCAAAACAGCCACATAGAGAAAAGTAAATTCTCATTCCTTCTGCAGTCCTGCAGTTTTACCTCAGACATATACATAGTCTCCCGTCAATGTATATTGTCGGTAGTTGAATGCATGACCTCAACAATTGTCCAGCTATTTATCACAAGAAACACCATTTGATCTGGTCTGACATCCTTTTCCTGCAGACTTGAGGCACTAGTTGATCCTTTTTTTGTTAATCCACACCACAGATCACTTCAGATTAGGCAAGTGGCTTTACTTGATACTTCACCATGAGCACTCCTAACTTTCTTTGGCTGAGAAAGCAAAGAACTGAAATGATGTTTCAACATCAGTTCTGACATATCTCCTAATCAAAGAGTAATAACTGCCATCCTTTTATAGACAATCTGCTACTTTGAATCCTTCAGGGTACAAAACAGAATGAGCTCAATAGACCACCGGCTGAATTACCCTGCTACTGCACACAAACTCTTGGAAGCAACTCAAAATTTGTTCAACTTCATAGCTTTAGTGATCCTTCAAACAACTACAGTCTAATAGGTCTTTGACTTAGCATTTACCAAACACTACTAATGTGAAGCACGATGTCGAGACATTGACATATAAGCTCAGCTTCTTTCTTGATGAAACCACCAATAAGCTTAAGAGATGACTGATCAAGATCTTCACTCCCGCATGAAAGATTTGACAGTGATACTCTTATGCTTTGGCTCTACCCATAAGAAATCCCAGTTCCGGACATATCGATCTTCAATGTTTGATTTGAACTGAAACACCCATGTCATAAGATCCATTCACCTTTTGATCACTCAATCCTCAAGTATCTTTGAAGCTGTCCTGCAGAGAATATCCAGCTGAGGAGACCAAACCCTAATGGCTTTCCAAGAGAATCATTCATGGAATCTCACTACCAAAAATCAACCAGGGTACCAAGCAGCGGAACTACTCCTCAACAACCTTCTGGCACTATCCAAAAATCCTAGCACACCACGTGCCAACAATATTCTATCATGAATAGTCCATCCTTCACTCAAAGGGATAACACAAACAACTATATGAGCTGACCAAGTCCATAAGACAGCAAAACTATCTTCCTTGCTCATGAACCAGAAAGTAACTTCCCTAGATCTCATCCAGAAATAGACAGGATGCCTGCTCTGATACCAATTGAAATTCTGGTACAGATGTGTGATGTCTCGTGCAATGTCACAACATCGCAATCTGCTGTATGAACAAGACAACAATAGTAACAGTAAATCAACACAAGGAATGTTCACCCAGTTCGGTTCAACAACCTACATCTGGGGGCATACCAAGCCAGGAAGGAAGTCCACTATCAGTAGTATCAAATTACATACTCAACAGGCCAGTTGACAATCTACCTAATTCAATCACTACCCAATGACCCTTCTATCTAAGTCCTCCCTAGATAAGAGACTCCATCTCACTTCCAATCATCGCAATGATGTCTAGCAGTCAACAACTCCGCCACTGCATCGACAGCTTGTTTACCAACAACTTTTCTAACACAGACAACTAGAAGACACACTTCCATGACTCACATTGGAGTTGCTTAACAGCTTCCGCCAAGAACAATACAATACTCATTACCTACAGGTTTCTGAGTAATACCTTAGTGACCATCTCACAACCCGAGTGGTTCACTAAGACTAAGCCCTAATGATCTACATCTTGGACCCGTACCCTTCTAGGTTACAAGCATTCTATTTATAATATAATCCCAACTGGATTTGGCCCTTCAAATCATATCAAATCTTCTGTAACAAATCTGCAACAGATCCTGCTTCTAAATAGATCTTCAATCAAATCTTCAATTAAATCTTCAATAATTAACTCTGAATATTCTCCATATCTTTATGCTTTAAATTCGCAACAAACTAATCTTCTTCATAACTGATTGTACCAGGAAATTCGCTGACAGATCACTTTAAATCAACATAATCAGCGCAGCCCATTACAGCCTGATGTTTTAATGTTCTGGTATAGTGATGTTAAGACATTGCATGTGACATCACTCTTCAGCACTTTACTTCTTCAACAATATTCACAAACCAGAATGTTAGCCAAAACATACCAATACTGTTAGAAGCTCATGTTGCAACATCAACCATGACATCGGCACTGTTTTAACAAAATTTCAGCCAATTACAAGAACTTACACAATCCATGCAAAATTTAGGGATTCATGGCAAGTAACTATGTTCGACAAGGTTAAATCCCCAGCGGTAATACCTGTAGCTCCCCAAAATTTGCCCTCTTATTTATACTCAATAAGTGGCTTATGCTTCACACTTCATTTTCATTTAGGTCATGAACATTACATATACATCATTGGTTTTCTCAAGGCATGGTATCAAGGGTGTCATTTTCATTATATTGTGCAGGGAAAGGAGAATGAGATACACTAAATCATCAATTCACAAAGACTTTACATACCTCAAAGACAACTCATATAGCCCATCATGTCATCAAGAATTTGAATTTGGCAAGAGAATGAATGGAGAGTGCACTCTCATGATGGTTGGTCATCAACTAGGGTTTTGACCTTTTGAGCTTGAGACACCACCATGAGTAGGATCCTTAGGTCTTTGACATTATCTCATCACATAAGTCATCTTGGTTTGAGGCCATCTACATCACAGACAGAAGAATTTGAGTTTCGAAGACCTATCAGTTTCTCTTAACTTTTGGGGACCAAATTAGGGTTTTGCATAAAAGTCAGTTTATTTCTGATTTTTGGACAAGACTTGATTCCATGATGCTCCACATGTCTCTAAGTCTCTATGAATGAAATTAGAGCCATCAATTGCTTTCATAAGGGTTTCAATTGGATGAGTGATTGAAAATCAAGAAAATTGGAGAAAAGTCAGTTAATCAGGGAAAAAGTCAACTTTTGACTTTTTAAAGTCAAAATCATGTTCCTCATGACAAAGGTGGGCAATGTCGCTCCCGGGATTTTCATCCAAGTACAAACGCGAAAGTGGCACCGAAACAAAGTCGCCAGCAATGTGTATTTATCCCAAGAGAGGGAAAGGAAACACCGCATAAACCTGAGGGGAAGGAAAGAGCATGGTCTTGCGACCAAGAGAACTGGGTTCAGGACTCGGTTACGCGAGAGGAAGGTATTAGCACCCCCTCATGTCCATCGTACCGATGGGATCCACGCTTGCTGCTTCAATCAAAAGGGTGTAGGAAACTGGAGCTCCGCTGCTACTGGAAAGAAAGGTAAAAGAAAGGATAGAAAAGAAAGGAGAGATAACAAGAAGCAAATGTAGGGAAAATAAAAGAAGTGCTCGAATGGGCCCTACCCCACTGCCTACGTATCTCATCGGGAACATGAGAATCAGAGCGACGTAGTTCCCCTCACCAAGGGAAAAGTTGTTTGTGTTTTTTAGTGGAAACGTTAACGTTCGCATCCTAGCAGTTTAGGTGTTGCAGCTCGCTGTTGGGAGACTTACGCGTTATTTGTTTGCGGTAGAACGGACATGACGAGTCCTTAAGGAAGGAGTGAAGATATGAGAAGAGAATTGTTGTTTGTTTTTGTCTTTTAAGCAAGAAGTGTTTTGTTTATTGATGCTTATGACACGTATTGTATTTAAGTTCTTCACATGGGATCGAATGCCTCGCATATCGACCCAAGACGGGACGTACGCTAAACATTCTAAGAAAGTGAGAGAAGACCCCTCACCATCTTATTCTCACATGAAAGGCTCAAATACAATATTTGTTATGCCTTTATTAAGTGTTTTTTTGTTTACTTTTGCTTTGAGATGAGAAGAAGAGACTCAAAAAAGGCAAAGGTGAAAACTAAGGGAGACTAAGACTCAATATTAATGTTAGCATGCTTGGAGATCCTATGGTTAATGTGGTTCAACAAACCTACTTCTAAAAGAAAGAAGAAGATGAACAAAAGAAGCAACTTACTTCCAAAATGGAAGTTAAGTTGGTCTTAAAGAGGGGTGAAAGAGAAGTTATTCAAGGAAAGCATATAAATGATCAACAAACACAAGTAGAAAGTTTAAAAAAAATAAGAGAAGATAAGGGAGAGAAATGTATGTGGAACTAAGTTCACACACTTACTTACCTTTAGCACCTACATGAAAATGTTAGTTCAAAACAATTTACAAGTAGTGCAATAAGAAAAAGAATAACAAGTGGTGAACAAACAAGTTAAGAGTTAAAGGATAAAGCTCCTAAGAGATGAACCTCAATCAAGGTCAGAACCTAGGCTCTAAGGGTGTTCTCTAATGTTAATTGATCAATCAAGAACAAACTATGCACAACTAAAGATCTTAAACATCAAAGAAGTGAATCATGGAAGAAATAGATGAAGAATGAGTGGATATGCAAGGTGATCATGCAATAATGCTTCAAGTAATGTAAAAGTCAGAATGTGGATGACCTAAACATGTGCCTAAACATGATGTATAAATGTCATATGAGGCATACAATCAAACATCCAAGCATTAAGAATGATTAGGAGAAAAATGAGAAGATATGAACATGAATTTAACATGGAAAGAAAACATCCAAGGCATAAGTCAAACCTAAAAAGACTCAAGATGAAACTCAAGTATCAAAGTCAGAAGTGGTATGACATGTTAGGATGAAGATAAGATGCACAAATCAATCACTTTCAAACAATTACAAGTCATTTAGAAGCTAGAGGAAAAAGAAACATGCATTTGACTGAAACATGTTCAAGTATGCCAAGTAAGACATGAATGGCATATGGGATGAATGAAATGCTTTAAAGTCAGAGACATACATCATATGAAATGCAAGCGGATAGTATGGCATGGCATAAACAAACCAATTACAAGTCAAGTTGGCACTTAGATGAAAAAGAGTGAGGAATTAGGTCAAAAGGAGACATGTGAAACAAGTATTGAACATGTACACAAAGAAAACATCAACTTTAAACCCATGACCTATAACTTCATTCAAAAGACCTATAATGATCTAAACATGGCTCAAGAAGTCAAGAAGAATGATCTCATACAATGGCACAAGTGCCTTCTCAAGCAAGTAAACAAACATGGTCAAAGAAGTTCATAAAAAGGGACCTCAAACAAGAGTCATCAAAAAAATGCCAAACATGATTGAAAAATCAACAAAATAGGTCTCAAGGGACCTCAACCAGAGGCAAATATCATACCAAAATCTCATGCAAATAATCACAAAGAAACTCAATCAAACAAGAATGGCAAAACACTTAGGGTTTCACAAGATCATGCACAAAGAAATGGCTCAAAGAGGATGCAAAGATGATCTTAAAAATATGACAAAAATGTTTTGACACGCTTAAAAGTGTCCTTTGAAATATGCAAAAAGAATGAGGATTAAACTATATACCAATGATAAGAAATAAAATTAACAATGCAAAGTGTTCACAAATGAAACATTGCAAAAGAAAATCAAACAACAATTAATTCAGATGCAAAAAATAATAGAAAAATAGAAAATAAAATTTGTAAAAATTTTATAAAACTATGAATATGATTCATGAATTTTTTGGTGATTTTTAGATGTGCTTTACTATTTTAAAAAACCAAAATCCAAACAGATATGGAAAAGAAATTAAAAAAAAGTAAAAGAAATGGGAAGGGGTGCAAACAAAGCAATTTCCACGTTCAAAATCCACAATGGGCCCAAAGGAGGGGTGCAAGTAACAGTTAAGGCCCAATCCAATTACACTTGTGATCGTGTGTGATAGTGTACATACAGTTAACGTGCGCAATCAATCATGGCCATAGGATGAAAAAGTCAACAACCAAGCTAGCAATCATTATGATCAGACACATGAAAATGCACGCACATGATACTTTCCATACACACGCGCACATGAAATCAATTCAAAAGTCAAAGGAACGCGTGTGCTATGCTGCACCTTCATTAATGTGCTGGCAACTTGATAGCCACATGATTAAAACATGATGAGATGATCACACATCAGACGTATCAGAATGAGAGTCCATCACAAGTAACATGCACGCACACACAAGATCAACTAAAATCAGAAAAGATACCACATGCAAATCACGCGCCAATTTAATGTGTTGGCAATATTAGGACCACACGATGCACAGATCAAACGGTCAGGATTCAAACTGGACCTAAAACCCTAACAATCACTCACCGGCCGGAGAAGGACCTCTGGTCGTCTTCTCCGGCGAAGCTCCGCCACCTGAAATGTGATGAAACTTTTGGATCTACAAGAATACCAGAGAGCTTGCTTCTTCCTTTAGCTTCAATTGGCCAAATAAAGGCTTTGGAGCTTGAAATCGTGAAGAGAATCCAACTGAAAATTCAACTGTCTGGAAGCTGAACTTGATTAGCTGAATTTGTCCACTCTTGTTCTTGATCCAAAATGGAACAATGATGATGATGGAGATGAAATGTGATAGAAAATTTCGTGTGAGATCAGAGAGAGAAAGGAAAGCTCAGAGAAAGTTTTTTTGAGAGAAAACTTGAAGTGTTTGAGAGGGAGAGTGAGAAATGAGAGTTCAAAATGAAAATGTGAGTGAGATTTAGATTTATATGTGTGGTTAAAATGTGTTAACTAGTGGTTAACTGAGTCAGTTAAATGAGTTAATGTGAGGTTAAATGAGTGGCCTCTAACTAACTGAGCCAAGTTAGTTAGGGCGAGTTGGCTTTGGTTGTGCTATGGTGAGGTTGCGGTTTATGGAGTTTATGGTGAGGTTAAGTGAAAATAGTGGTGGTGATGGCACGAATCAGTGGTAGAAGAAACTTGTTGAGCAAGTTTAACTCATTTCCTCTTTGGTGCATGATAGCATGGTGTGTGTATGATGTAAGGAAAGTGTTTGGTCAAAAGGAGAAAAGAGAAATGTGGAGAATGATGTTGAAGCATGCGTGGGGTTGGTGTGAATTAACAACAACAATAATATCATTTTTTTGATTTTGTAGCAGCTTGATACCAATGGAAACATGGTGGTTTGGTGGTGAATTTATTTGTGCATGGTAGATGATTTAGTGAGCTTTTGATGTCAAATAAAAAAGGGAATATGGGAGAACATATTTGGTGTGAGAATTGGATTGAAATGAATCCTCAAACACACTTAAAAATGGCTATGAACACAATGGTTCCAAACTGGTTGGTGGGTGTGTAAACTTGGCATGGCGTGGCAAGGGTGACCTATGGATTTTCAGCATGATCATAACAACTTTGAACCCTTAGAACCATCTCATAACTTGCTCAAATGAAAATTTGTCCAACATCAAAGTTGAAGAGGACATTGAGATGAACAACTTTGATGTTCAACATTTTTTCATTTGGAGCTTTCATCAATGAGAAAAGTTGCTGGAAATTTGTCCCACCAAGTGTTTGTCAAAATGATGGCCGGTGGGCTTGGTCACGCTTGGTCATGACCTTGTTTTGGACCTAGTTTCATCAAACTTTGATCAACCATAACTCATTCAATTTTGATCCAATGGAGATGTTATTTATATGGATTTGAAGCTTAGAACATGAAATTTAATTGGCTCAACTTGGACCTGAGGTTTGGAACTTTTATCTTGAAGAAAGAGAGCCTCAAAGTAGGGTGCAAAATGGTCCAAACTTGCCATTTTTGGAAACCCTAAAGTTTCTATTTTTGGCAGTTTTGTGATTTCTTGATTTTTCATTATTCTTCGATCATTTCTTGATCAAATCTTGTCCAATGAACCTATATAACATGAATTTCATTAATTTGACCTTAAAAAGTCAAGAGTTGACTTTTTTCACTACACAATTGACTTTTTCCCCTATTTCTTGACTATCAAGCAACTGATCAATTGAAACCCTTCTAAAACCAATTGATGAGTAATTTTCCATCCATATACACTTAAGAACATAAGGAATACCATGAAATCAAGTCTTGCCCAAAAAATCAGAGATAAACTAATTTTAGGTCAAACCCTAATTTTGGCACCCTTTGGTTAGGAGGAAATAACACATCCTCCAAATCCAAATTCCTCTGAATATGATGTATATCCCATCTAACAAAGATGACATATGGCCTTTGGAGGTGATGAAGACTAAAAGAGCTTGCCCATTTGAGGGTCAGATCCCAATTTTTGACTGCCTTGTGTAGAAGATGGTGCACTGCCCAATCTTCTTGATGAATTCTCCTTCTTTCAATGACTTGTGAGATCAAGTAGGAATGACATATGATGTAAGATACCTTTGAGGCTTATGAGAGACCTTTGGCTCTTGTTCCTTTACTTTAGATGATCAACACCTTAGAGAACCACCTGATCCCATGCTCTTATGCAAGATGCAATGCAATGCTTTATGTTTAATGTTTTATTTTTCTATGCTTGAAGGCAATGTAATGCAATGAAAGCTCATGCTAAATGATATGAAGAAAAGAGAGGGAAAATTTTGGGGTATTATAGGCAATGGACAAAATTTAATCATAAAAGGCCAAAGGAATTATCATGAATCAAGGTTATGTGAAAAGTTGCCATTTATGGATAATTACTATTTTTGGGAATCTCTTTTTTAGAAATTTCCATTTATGGTAAGTTTTCAAGTTTCAAGTAGCTGACTTCCAAGTCCATTTTCACTAAGATGCAAAATCCAAATCATGATTTTTCAGATACCACGTTGTAGTACACATTCCCCTCTTCAAAAGCATACCAAGAACCCATCAATTGGATCAAGATTGAGAAAGATATGGGGTTTTGAAAATGAGCACTCAAAGTTGTCAATTGGCCAACATGACTAGCCCATGGGCGTGCCAGGCCAAGAACTTTTGTCAAACTGTTTGTGTGCACACAGGGATGCATATTCATGGTGGATTTGCTACATGATGCAAGTGTTATTTGGAAAAATGTTCAACATGAAAATTATTCATTTCGTTTCCCTCTACAACTTTGATGTTGGGAGTTTTTTTCGTTTTAACAATCACATCTCAAGTTATGTTGATGAAAAGTCATGGCTGCGCAATGTCAAAACTTGCCACCATGAGCCTAGGCAGCCTGCGCGCATGAGAGGCTTGGCCTGCCCAAGGATCCAAGTTACAATTGCATGGGTTTAGCATCACTTTTTGCCATGCTAGAGATCTCAAATAAGTGTTCCTCAAACATCAGTATTGTTGTGCCATACCTCCTCATGCCAATGCTACCAAGATTGGACGAATTGGTTCACCAATTATTGAGATATGATCAATCAAACTCAGCCTCATATAGGTTCCATGTCATCGTATCATGTCACCCAAACTCAACACCAAACCAATGCCTTGCTGCAGCCATCATGCCATGCGCATCACATACAAACATGTTCCCACTTTTGCTCCTTTAAGCCAAGCATAACCTTACTTTCCATGCACCACATTATTACCTTACATAATAAAGCCATGAGAAAAAGAGAACAAAAACTTAACCAACAAGAATCATGGTTGCACTAACCATTATAGCATCATGATAATGTACATCAGTCACACCATAAAACCATGTTCCATACACATACAAAATCACTAACCCGCATGCAACATGACCTTGACAAGATTCTTCACATTTTCTTAACCAAACTTGCTAACCAAGCTCTCAACCACAGGTAGCATTTAACCATAGCTTAAACCACAAGTATAAAAGGCCCTTAACTCAACTGAATTAAGTTACAACCATTTTCCCCATATTTCAAAAATTCTTCAGTTTTGGCATTCTAGCTTCGAATCACTGCATAGAAGTTCTCTCTCCCCATTTTTCTCCAATATTCATCATCCATCAGCTTCAAAGATGTTTCTGAACGCAAAGGATTGATACTGCAACTGCTCTATCATCACATTCGGATTTCAACATCATCTTATTTAATTCAGTTTATCAGCAACATACAAGTGATTCCACGCGTTTATTTCGCCAGTGTATGTGCTCTGAAGATCATAGAAGTGGATCATTGGGTTTCTTGTAGCTAAAAAAGTCATCATAAATCAAGTCAGATCTTTTAGCTCTTCGTGCAGTTTTTGTACCATTTTTGGTGATTAAGAGTTCGTTTTTGGCTTTGTTACTTGGGTCCTCCACTTGGAGGCATTAGTTGTGTGTATGGATTAGCAAAATGTGAGATATTGGATGTTTGGCTTTATTTATTTTGCTTCGGTTTGACTAATAGAAGAGAAATCAAGAAAAAATAATATCATTTTTGAAATCAGCGTGAAAAAACAGGTCAAATGGTGGTGATTTAATTTATTTCTGGGAATTTTGTTCTTGGCCACGGTGGTTGTGGGCCGGAGAAGACGACCGAAGGTCCTCTCCAGCAGCCTGCGTTAAACCCTAATTCCCCTCCATTTTAATACGTTGCATGATCCTGTTCGCTCATGGATCACCATATTAGCCAATAAACATGCCCCAACGCATTAATGTCCCCACCCCCTCTCACGTGCTTTTCCTTACCTTTTTTCTTTTTTCATTTTTATTTTCTGACTTAATAATGTGAAATGATGATGATGTGCGTGTGTCCCACCATAATTACCATGTGCCTGTAATTAGAACCATGGGATTTGATTACTTGTTTGATCAGGATGTCTTAACCAGATCCAATGCGTAGGATTCAGTCAACAAATTGACTAAAGACCATAGTACAGACCCCCAGGCTGATAGCGCATTGGGCTCAGCATTGTTGCTTTTTGCACCACCTTGATTATGAGCCCATTAGGAATTGAACTAATATACTTGCTATTTGCACCTTGTTTGTGTTCTTTGCTTATTTTTTAATTCTTTTGATTACATGTTTCAAACTTGTCTTTTAAAAATAGTTTCCTTAGTCAAAAAAAATTCCCAATTAATTCATGTCACTCTATGGATGTGTCAACTAATTTTTTACATTTTTTATTTTTAATTTTGATATATTTTGATATTTTTTCAATAATTTCTTTTAAACTTGTTCACTTGCTCACATCTTTTGATACACACTTCCTAAAAGATTTTTCTTAAATAGTTTCAAAGTGAATTTTTGCACAATACATGGAAATTAAGTTTGATACATATCAAGAGATCTTGTATAATTTTTTTGGGATTTTTTTAGGTCATTTTGAATAAGTTTTGATGCCATTTTTATGCTTGTTTGTTCATTGACTATAGTGAATTGTTTAAGCATTGTTTGAGCTTGATAGAAAAGGATTTTTGGTCTCATATTTTAGATCATGTTTGGCCACTAAGCTTACATCAACTTACGAGTTTTCATCTAATTTTTAGAGCCTTTAATCATGTTCTTTTGGATAGTTTAGATGCACCTTTGTTCATGTGTGTTGGTTCAAGACTATGCATTAGGGTTTTGTGATTATCTCTATGCCATTCATTGCTAACTTATTGAGACACTTGTGGACATGTATGATAAAGATTATAGGTCTTTAGAACTCAATTATAGGTCATTCATTGATGCATATTGTTTGGCTTGTGCATTGTTTGATTTGAACTTGAATTTGTCTTGTGGTTTGCACTTCCTTTGTGGTTCTTTTGATGACATTCCTTCACTAATTCTTTGAGGACTTAGAATTTAATTGAAATATGGCAGGCTTACTGACCTTGACCCATCCAACATGTGAATACTCCTTTCAATTTTCTCTTTTGCTTGTGTTACAAGTATGCTAATTTCTAAGAACTTAAATGACATTGTTTGGTGTTTGTTTCACTCTAGCTTCTAAACTTGAAATGTTATGAACTCCCAATGCTAATTGAAAGTTGTTTAAGGCATCTTTAACAGGACATCATTTCTGACTTTGAACTTTTCCATAGCATACATCCACCCTTGCATGCCTTTTTACTTAAACTTGAATCATATGTTGCATACTAGTTGATTACTTTTGCACTTAACTTGCCTAATCATTGAGAATACTTTAATACATGGTCCCTATATTAATCAAATGACATTTTCATCCATTATTCCATGTTACACACGTCTTACCTAGATGTAAACTCATGTTATAACTCACTTACATAGCTCTTAAGCACTCATCTTAATTAGTTTGTGAACAATAGGCAATTGTGTGATGTTTTAGCACATAGTTAGATGTAGTTTGACTTCTTTTGACATGTTAACCTAAATAGAAGTTAGTTACCCTTACCTAATGACTTGTATAGGATACCTAACCATTAGGACTCACTTCACTTTGTTTACTCATGTATGTTACCTTTAATGCTAATGCAAACAAACTAGTCTTAGTTTAGGAGTTGTATGCTTAACTTTTCTAATCAATTAGTAACTAATGTTCATGCTTTACATTCTTTAATCAATGTTACTTAGGTTGCTTGCAAGGTAAGGAACTTGAGTACATAAGTACTCACTCTTCTTTCATCTCTTATTTCTTTTGCTTACTTTTATTCCTTTACTTGTGGATTGTGTGATATAATGCTTGTTTGAATAACTCTTTCACACCCCTTTGGGATCTTAGCTTAACCTTAATTTTTGATTAAGGTAAGGTAAGATAAGCATTAGGTAATGCAATCCCTACTTGTCCAGTAGGTAGAAGTTCCCCCTTCTTTCTTCTCTTAACTCAAACATTAGGACCAACAAATGCATGCTAACATTAGGACTACAATTAGTTTCCCCTTAGTTGTTTTTTTTCTTTCAACTTTGAGTCTCTTCTCTCTATAAAGAAAAATCTCAAAACACTTAACAATTGAAAGTGTGCTTCGTGTGCCATGAGCCTTAAGTACATAGTATGCTTTGCCGTGGGAGGCGTGTGACTCGTTACGCAAAATGTTCACTATGTCATAGACTTTAACACTTTGCATATCGCAAACAAAACAACCAAAACACTTTCTCATAAAAGATAAAAACAAACAACCACCTTCCTTCGGGATTCTCTTCTTATCTCCTCCACTCTATTCATCAAGGATGCGTCATTTCCTTTCTACCGCAAACAGGTAAACGCGTAAGACTCCGTACAATGAGCGGCAACACCTAAACTGCTGGAACGCAAACGTTGACGTCTTCCACTAAAAAAACAAAAACAAAGCAAAGTCATCCCTAGTGAGGGGAACTACGTCGCTCTGATTCTTCATTGGTTAATGGAGATACATAGGTAGGAGATCGTGCGAGATCTCTACAAGCACAACCTTATTTATCAACCTCTTTGTTTCTCCTTTCGTTTCTACCGATTCTGATAGGTAGTAGGAGCACCCTTCCTTTTGTTGTAAGTCTGCCTTCGGCCAGCGATCCTTTTGTCTCCCTTCAACAAGACCTTGTTAGGTTGAACTACGTCTGCTCTAACTTCCTCTCTCTGGTTAGATTGAGGATACGTAGGCACGAGACGACGATGTCTTGGCGAGCAAACTTCCCCCACAAAACCGTAGTCCGAACTACGTTGACTCTGACTTTCCCGCTCCTGAGGGAATACGTAGGCCTAGGACGGAGATGTCCTATCGAGTCACCTTTTCTTTTCTTCCCCCGTTTCTCCGTTTCCCGTTCGTTTATTTTCCAGTTAGCAGTTGATCTTTAGATAATCCTACACCCTTTGATCGATAACAACAAGCGTGGATCCCATCGAGTACGATGGACGCGAGGGGGTGCTAATACCTTCCTCTCGTGTAACCGACTCCTGAACCCAGGCTATGGTTGCGATGACCATGTATTTCCCTTTGTTGAGGTTTTCTTCGATCGTTTGCTTTCCCTGTGTCGGGATAAATAACGTTCGGTGGCGACTCTTCTGTTCTTTTCTGCCGGTTGATTTTCGCAGATACGACAATACCGTCCGTCAAAAGACTTCAATCAAGGTCATCTTTGACAGAAGCTCAAGATGTCCAAAATTCAAAGTTGGTAGAAGGATAACGGTCGTTATGTTTCAATGTAGACCCTTTTCCCTTAAATTACCATTTTTCTAAACTTTGTAAATACTCTATGGGATCACGCGCTTGGCCTATTTCCATCCTATCAATAAAATTTGAGCCCTAGTGCTTTTGTTTGCAATTCTCATTTGTTTTAGCTTTACAGAATGACATTTTTAACATGATCAACGATTCTTGAAATAAAACAAAAGAATGAATTTTTACTTGTCAAAATTTTCTTCCACTTTTAAAATAAAGATGGCATTTCTTTTTAACTGCTGAACGCACAAAGAACATCGATAGCTTCTCCGAAGGTGATTGAACCTCAAAGTGCAGAATCAAAGTACGCCTTCTAAACCAGTATACCTGAATGAAGGAACAACCGTTTCAGATATAATTTCCCCTCTGACATTTACGTTAGAGTTCTTACCTCTTAAGACCGATTGACGATTCTTTCTTCCCCACATGGACTACCTCTCCTAAGCAAAACAGGATTGCTATCTTGAACCGATGATACTTTTCATCCCCCGCAGTGGCCGAGTATCCAGTCGTGTTCATCCACTAGTCTGTATGTCGTGTCAGTTTTGTCAGCATAAACATACATACATCATGCATAATTGATTCATGTTCATATTCATATTGCATTAATATCGCTCTGGTCATACTCATTCCTAAGTGATAAAGTCCTATTGTCAATCAAGTTGTCAGCTGTCCTTTCCATGTCGGATAAGACAAAATCCCAGTTTAAGTTCTTTCCTCGTCTGGAAATGTATCATCTGAGCAATCTCTCCCCAGTTTATTTCTGGATTGGAGAAGGTCCTTTACCACTTTGATAACTTGAACCTCTGAAAGGCAGAAATACATTCAATAGACACCTTTGGAACGTCAATCTTCACCATCAAAAATGATATTTCTCGCTTTCCCGGATTAAGGAAAATCCCCAGAGAAAGCCTCTCAACCGAAGACTCTCAGGAATACATCGGGTTTTTCTCCCAAGAAAGTCGATGTTAATGAAGTCATCAGCACCTCAAAATTGGATTACATCACATGGCATTTCTCCGAAAAGATCTCGAAGAAAAGTATGATGTAATATCCCTAAGCAAAAAGCAGTCTCTCAAGAGATTCGTTTTTCCCTAGTAGAGTCAATAAATGGCGTCTCCAACAAGAGAAGTTTGCACACCTCTACAGCTCAGACAAATGGGGGTCCCCAGCAAGTCCAACCTTAAATTTTTTCCATCAAATGGCGTCTCCCCAGTATAGCTCGGCGAGAAGTTTGATGAAGACCACTATACATAACATTCCTTGTAAAAAAACAAAAAAAAAGGAAACTCGAAAAAAAAACTGAGACCAGTTTCGTGGCTGAAGACTAGGATCGATGGGAAGTTTATTTCAAAAACTGAGACTAGTTTCGTGGCTGAAGACTAGGATCGAAGGGCAGTTTATTTTAAAAAAAAAGTGAGACCAGTTCCTTGGCTGAAGACCAGGACCGAGGGGAAGTTTATTTCAGAAACTGAGATCAGTTCCGTGGCTGAAGACCAGGATCGAGGGGAAGTTTACTCCGAAACTAAGACTAATTCCTTGGATGAAGACTAGGATCGAGGGGAAGTTTCACCCTTTTCTAAGTAACATTGCTTAGAAAAAGAAGATGGATGAGCAAACCACTAACATTCATAACCACCGTCAAAATTTCTGGTATTCCGATATTTAATCCTCTTGCACCCTAAATGTCCAAACATCTTCGCCATTCATACCTTCAGGTCCAAGAAGATTAAATAGGGGCATCTGTCATACCCCTAATTTTGACCACAAGATTTCCCATCATTTTTCAAATCATTATCACAATATGGATGTACCTTCATGCCTCACCAATCTCCTCAAAGATGGTTGAGCATTCACCACAATCAAGAATTAGGGTTTTGAGCCCTCCCATAGCACTTAGACAAAGGATCAATCAAGAAATGACATGATCTTCAACTTGTCTAACGTCTCAGACATCTATAAAGGACCAAGAGGTCTCTCACATCAAGGATCAAGCACAAGAGTGCAGCATTCTAAGTGGATCAAGCCTCGAGATCGCCAGTGTCACCAAATTAGGGTTTTGGTCGACCAAGGCCTCTAGATGAAATTTTTCCTCTGGGCATGAGCCAATGCTTCAAAGCATGACCCAAAATTCTCCAAGGGACCCCATGGATCCAATCATCAAGTCAAATTAGCATAAGGGAAAGCATTCATCAGAAATCAGGAATTAGGGTTTCTTGACCTAATTCACCCCTAAGTTGACTTTTGGAGCAAAGCATAAGCCAAGACCTCAAGACATGATTTGAGGGCCTCAAACACACTACATTGATCCATTTACAACAATGATTGATCCAAGAAGCGTGATTCACAAGTTCCAATTTCATCTGGACCACAATTTGGGTTTTGAAGAAAAAGTCAACTATATCTTTGACTTTTGACCAAGACATGCTACCAAACCTTGGCACATGATTCAAGATACCCTACAAAACCCATGGAATCCATCCATTAGGTTTGAATTGGGTCAAGAACTTGATTGCACAAAGGATCACACAGTTTGGATTTCATCTGACAAAAAGTCAACTGTGCCCAAAATCAAGTTTGACTTTTTGGAATTTTTCACAAATATGGTTCCCCTAAGTCAAAAACAATGTTTATGTATGGTATTGATCATCATTCATCAAGAAAAATCAAGAAAAGTGAGGTTTCTTGCAAATGGGGAAACCATGAGAAACCAATATTTTTCTAAGTTATGGAACAAAAGTGATTTTGTACCAACTTTGCAAGGTCATAACTCCTAAACCATGAGGCCTTTTTTTCTCATTCATAGCTCAAATGAAAGTTCATCTTACATACTTTAAAAGTTTCAACTACAAGATATTTCAAATCCTCATGGATTTTGAGTTATGGATTGATCAAAATCACAAAAATGGGAAATGGCCACTTTTACCAACACTTAGTGAAATTTTCAACAAGTCAGAATCTGTTTGACTTTTTACAAACTTTGAGGACATTTTTCACCTTCATCCAAGTTGAACCAGGTCCATTGGTGAACAACAAAGTTAAAGTAAATCATGCAAGCTTTCCAAAATGTCCAAGAACTCATTCAAACTCCATTTGAGCTAGGAGTTATGAATCTCACAAGCTGCCTAAACACAAACTGTTTTTTGATAGCATTTGGTAAAAACATGCATCCCACGATTCCTTAGATTAACTTTGGGCACTTTGATCATTCAATTTCTGTGCAATTACAACACAAATGAATGAGGAATCTGATCCATAACACAAAATGCCAAGAACCTAGCCTTCCATGTGCAAAATCATCATGAAAGGAACCTTGAAATTCAAATTTGGCATCTAGCATTCAATGGATACATTAAGCTGGCATGGACTGAAGCAAACCCAACTAAATGAGTCAAGCCTTATCCCTGCAACAGAAGACCATAGGCCTGTGCTCTAATCTCAAGTCAATGGCTAGAGGAGACTTGAGATTCCTTTTGAAAGCCATTGGATAACAAGCTGTACCAGTTACCATTCTCTATTGATGCCAAAACAAACTTGTTGTACTATAAATAGGAATCAATTGTGATAAGTTTGAGTACACCAAAGCACCCAAACTGATGCTTTACTCAAAATCTCTCTTTCACTCCAAATTTGCCTTCCATTTCAAGTCACTATCGGGTTTTGAAATTGGAAGTGATTCAAACCAAACCAAGCATGCCAACACCTCATATACATCATATATGAGTGATCCATGGCCTTGAAACACATCTGAAACACATGAATCACAAAATCACCAGTCAATTGCTCAAGCTATTGACAAGGTTACAGTTGAGGTACCACAAGGTGATCCAAGCATCTCCGATCAAGGCTAAGCATCTCAACACACTCCATAGGTTATAGTGTAACATCTCCATCATCAAGCTCGATCACCAGCTGCAAGAGGTAAGCCTGAAGCCTCCAAACTCCATATTACATGCATCATAAATGAATTTTTGAGTTACCATCTTGTTTCTGCATGTATGTAGAGTACTAACCCTCAATCAGTTGCCATGAATCAATCGTGTATGGAATTTCATTGTGTTTATGCTGAAATTAGGGTTCTTGAGGTTATCCTTTAATTTCTCACTCCACACTTAATATAAATGCAATTAATCTATATGGTTGTGATCCTTGTTAAAAAACGAGCAAGATTGGTGTTTGAATCATGCAAAACCATTGAGTAATTAGAGAGAAAAGTGAGAAAATGCAAATTGAAGCAAAACAGGGCACGCGGGCAAGAACAAGGTGTTCTTGGCGCCCTTTTTAAAACTTTTGAATTTTTGAATTTTTGTTATTTTGTTTAATTGATTCAAAAATTAATTTCTCTCAGAAATTTAATGTTTTTGAATTGATTCTTTTTTTCAAAATTCGTAAAAATGTTAAAATATTTTATTCTACAAAAAATTCACAAAAATATTATTTATTTTGTATATTTAATATTTTTATAAATAATTTATTTTTATTTGTTTTTTAACATTTGAAAATATTTCTTTTCTTGATTTTTCAAACTCAAATGATTTTTAAATCATTCTAGGGTTAAAACATGATTTTTCAAACATTAATCCAAGATCACAAATTGTTTTTCATACATGTTGATCATTTTAATTGAGTTTTATTCAACTAAAATACATTTTTAAAAGAAAATTAGGGTTTTGATTATTACACACCCTCAAAAACATTTTTCAAACACTTTTGGGCCTCTAATAGAGTGTCATGCCCATCCCTTGTCACATAAATAAATTTAGGGTCTCAGTCGTTGTATAAGTCCCACTGTGTTTTCTAAACCCGCGACGCGATCGTCGCCTTTTAAACAAAATCATTTTGGGCCTCCTTTGTCTTGTAAGTCCCATCTTTCTTTTTTTTCAGACTTTTTTGGGCCTCTAATAGAGTATAAGACCCACCCCTTTGTAAATAAAAACTTTTTTGGGCCTCAGTCATTGTATAAGTCCCGATACGATTTCAAAAATCTTGGCGCGATCACCGCTTTCAAAATAAAAAAAAACCATCTGGGCCTCTCTTTGAGTTGTAAGCCCCATCTCTTGTATAAAAATAAACTTTGTGCCTCTAATAGAGTGTAAGACCCAACCTCTTTTGTAAAAATACAATTTTTGGGCCTCAGTCATTGTATAAGTCCCAATACAATTTTCAGAACAACGGTGCAGTCACTGTTATTTCTGGGCCTATCCTTGAGTATATCCCCGACAACTAGGTCTAGGATTAGATCAAACCAATGGTCACTCTTTCAACACAGTCAAAACTAGTTCCCCATAGGAAATTCCAGATACAGTCTTGCCTCCTCTTGGGCTTATACAATATGGAGCAGAGAAAGGCATTATTCCCGGTGAAACTTTTCTCAAGACTGTTACTACTATAAATTTGTCTAAGAAATTCATTTCCCCAGAGAGGATTAATTCCCGGTGAAACCTCACTTGAATTTCTTCAAACCCTAGAACTGTTCACTAAAGAAAGGATTATTCCCAGTGAAACCTTTCTTGAACTTTTCTTAGGTTTGGACCCACAGGCTTCCTAAAAGCATCCCCAACCTCCTCTTGGGCTTTGTACAAGGACACTCAGGCTCCTTAGAAGTTCTCAGCCTCCTCTTGGGCTTAGTACAAGGACCCAAAGACCTTCTACAGGTATATGACAGAACCTAGTCATCCTTTGATAGTTCAATCCTCCAGAGAGTCAGAATCTCAAAACATCAGACTAGTTTAGGGTTGATTCTCATCCCTTAAAACATCAGCCTCCTCTTAGGCATCATACAAAGATAAACCTTTTCATGCCAGTAGACTTGGACAGTCTCATCTCCTTTTGGATCACTAGAAACCCCCAAGTTTCCTAAAAACATAGGATAAACCCTGATCATTTCATTAATCACCAACAGAGTTAAAACCTCTATAGGTTTTAAAACTCAATCTTTAAACTCTCATTCTAAATTTCCACAGCTAGGGTCAAATCACTATCAATAAACCTCAATCAGAACCTCAAGGCTTCTGATAGTTCAACTCTTCTCTAATCCTCAGCAAGAGTTAATACCCCACTTTGGACCTGTCTATGGATCTCACTAATCCTCAGCAGAAGTTAGCCTCCTCTTAGCCTTTATATAAGAAATTCCCCAACCAGCCTCCTCTTAGGCTTTGTATAATGATGATCCCTCAGCACCTTTTAGCCTTAATCTTGGGATTTGTACAAGACACCCATAAACATTCTCCAGCAGAGTCAATCCTCTTTTAGCCTCAATCTTGGGCTTCGTACATGACACATATAAAACCTCCCCAGTAGAGCAATCCCTTTTACCCTCAATCTTGGGCTTTGCACAAGACAGACAAAATATTCCCCGAAAAAGTCAATTTCTGCTAGCCTTCTCTTAGGCTTTGTATAATGATCTCCCCAAGAGAGTTAATTCTTTTCTTTTTTAGCCTCAATCTTGGGCTTTGTACAAGACAAATAAAACACTCTCTTGTTGAGTCAGTATTCTTCATTCCCAAACTGATGCTTTACTCAAAATCTGTCTTTCACTCCAAATTTGCCTTCCATTTCAAGTCACTATCGGGTTTTGAAATTGGAAGTGATTCAAACCAAACCAATCATGCCAACACCTCATATACATCATATATGAGTGATCCATGGCCTTGAAACACATCTAAAACACCTGAATCACAAAATCACTAGTCAGTTGCTCAAGCTTTTGACAAGGTTGCAGTTAAGGTACCACAAGGTGATCCAAGCATCTCCAATCAAGGCTAAGCATCTCAACACACTCCATAGGGTATAATGAAGCTGTCCAGGTCCTTACAACACATGTGTAACATCTCCATCATCAAGCTCGATCACCAGCTGCAAGAGGTAAGTCTAAAGCCTTCAAACTCTATATTACATGCATCATAAATGAATTTTTGAGTTACCATCTTGTTTCTGCATGTATGTAGAGTAATAACCCTCAATCAATTGCCATGAATCAATCGTGTATGGAATTTCATTGTGTTTATGCTGAAATTATGGTTCTTGAGGTTATCCTTTGATTTCTCATTCCTCACTTAATATAAATGCAATTAATCTATATGGTTGTGATCCTTGTTAAAAAAACGAGCAAGATTGGTGTTTGAATCATGCAAAACCATTGAGTAATCAGAGAAAAAAGTGAGAAAATGCAAATTGAAGCAAAACAGGGCACGCGGGCAAGAACAAGGTGTTCTTGGGGCCCTTTTTTAAACTTTTGAATTTTTGAATTTTTGTTATTTTGTTTAATTGATTCAAAAATTAATTTCTCTCTGAATTTTAATGTTTTTGAATTGATTCTTTTTATTTCAAAATTCATAAAAATGTTAAAATATTTTATTCTACAAAAATTTCACAAAAATATTATTTATTTTGTATATTTAATATTTGGGTTAATAGTCATTTTGCCCCCTGCCATATAGGCGATTTTTGAAAAATCCCCCTGTAAAAAAAATTGCAAAAAAAACCTTAACATTTGAAGATTCTCTCAATTTTGACCTTCATCACATCCACTCACCAAAAAAGCTGATGTAGCAGGGGTCGAAATAAAAACGCTGCCAAAATGGCAGGGGTCAAAATAAAAACGCTGCCAAAATGGCATGGGTCAAAATAAAAACGCTGCCAAAATGGCAGGTTTTTGGTGACTGGATGTGATGAAGGTCAAAATTGAGAGAATCTTCAAATGTTAGGGTTTTTTTTGGAAGTTTTTTTTACAGGGGGGTTTTTTGAAAATTGCCTATATGGCAGGGGGCAAAATGGATATTAACCCTTAATATTTTTATAGAGATTTTTTTTTAATATTCGAAAATATTTCTTTTTCTTGATTTTTCAAACTCAAATGATTTTAAAATCATTCTAGGGTTAAAACATGATTTTTCAAACATTAATCCAAGATCACAAATTGTTTTTCATACATGTTAATCATTTTAATTGAATTTTATTCAATTAAAATCCATTTTTAAAAGAAAATTAGGGTTTTGATTATTACACACCCTCACAAACATTTTTCAAACACTCTTGGGCCTCTAATAGAGTGTAAGACCCATCCTTTGTCACATAAATAAAATTTGGGTCTTAGTCGTTGTATAAGTCCCACTATGTTTTCTAAAACCGCGGCGCGATCGTCGCCTTTTAAACAAAATCATTTTGGGCCTCCTTTGTGTTGTAAGTCCCATCTTTCTTTTTTTCAAACTTTTTTTGGGCCTTTAATAGAGTGTAAGACCCACCCCTTTGTAAATAAAAACCTTTTTGGGCCTCAGTCATTGTATAAGTCCCGATACGATTTCAAAAATCTCGGCGCGATCGCCGCTTTCAAAACAAACAAAAAACATCTGAGCCTCTCTTTGAGTTGTAAGCCCCATCTCTTCTATAAAAATAAACTTTGGGCCTCTAATAGAGTGTAAGACCCAACCTCTTTTGTAAAAATACAATTTTTGAGCCTCAGTCATTGTATAAGTCCCGATATAATTTTTAGAACAACGGTGCGATCACTGTTATTTTTGGGCCTTTCCTTGAGTATAAGCCCCAATCTTCTTTCAAAACAACTTCCCTTTTGATTTTGGTTCACATTCATAGTTGTTATCAAAACTTTCTTTAATTTCTTGAATAACTAACCATACAGCTGTAGTACTGGAAGCTTGCTCACCTGTAAGTTCTATCAGCTTTCTTTTACATACTTGTATATATTTCATCTGTATATATATATATATATATATATATATATATATATATATATATATATATGCCTGTATATTATCTTGCTTAGAGTTTTCCCCAGCAACTAGGTCTAGGATTTGATCAAACCAGTGGTCACTCTTTTAACACAGTCAAAACTAGTTCCCCATAGGAAATTTCAGATACAGTCTTGCCTCCTCTTGGGCTTATACAATATGGAACAGAGAAAGGCATTATTCCCGGTGAAACTTTTCTCAAGACTGTCACTACTAGAAATTTTTTTAAGAAATTCATTTCCCCAGAGAGGATTAATTCCCGGTGAAACCTCTCTTGAATTTCTTCAAACCCTAGAATTGTTCACTAAAGAAAGGATTATTCCTGGTGAAACCTTTCTTGAACTTTTCTTAGGTTTAGACCCACAAGCTTCCTAAAAGCATCTCCAGCCTCCTCTTGGGCTTTGTACAAGGACCCTCAGGCTTCTTAGAAGTTCTCAGCCTCCTCTTGGGCTTAGTACAAGGACCCAAAGACCTTCTACAGGTATATGACAGAACTTAGTCATCCTTTGATAGTTCAATCCTCCAGAGAGTTAGAATCTCAAATCATCATACCAGTTTAGGGTTGATTCTCATTGCTTAAAACATCTGCCTCCTCTCGGGCATCATACAAAGATAAACCTTTTCATGCCAGTTGACTTGGACAGTCTCATCTCCTTTTGGATCTCTAGGATAAACCCTGACCATTTCATGAATCACCAACAGAGTTAAAAACTCTATAGGTTTTAAAACTCAATCTTTAAACTCTCATTCTAAATTTCCCCAGCTAGGGTCAAATCACTATCAATAAACCTCAATTAGAACCTCAAGGCTTCTGATATTTCAACTCTTCTGTAATCCTCAACAAGAGTTGATTCCCGACATTGGACCTGTCTATGGATCTCACTAATCCTCAACAGAAGTTAGCCTCCTCTTAGGCTTTATATAAGAAATTCCCCAACCAGCCTCCTCTTAGGCTTTGTATAACGATGATCCCTCAACACCTTTTAGCCTCAATCTTGGGCTTTGTACAAGACACATATAAAACCTCCCCAGTAGAGTCAATCCCTTTTAGCCTCAATCTTGGGCTTTGTACAAGACAGACAAAATATTCCCCGGAAAAGTCAATTTCTTCTAGCCTCATCTTAGGCTTTGTATAACGATCTCCCCAAAAGAGTATATTCTTTTCTTTTTTAGCCTAAATCTTGGGCTTTGTACAAGACAAATAAAACACTCTCTTGTTGAGTCAGTATTCTTCAGCCTCAATCTTGGGCTTTGTACAAGACAGATATAAAACTCCCTAGTAGAGTCAACCTTTTAGCTTCAACCTTGGGCTTTGATCAAGGCACACAAAAATCAACATCCCCTCAGAGGAAATAAAAAAAACTCTCTGTAGGAAGACATTTCTCTGTACATCACACATCAAAACAGACAATCAAACAAACCCTAATCCCAGATAACTGCTGTAAGTGGCACACTTGTTGATTCAAAAATCCAAGCTTTAGTCCCTTTTTATCCTGGTAAAACCCTATTTCATCTAATTGCTATAAGTGGCAAGCCTCTGGATTATTTACAACCAAGCCAATGTCCCTCTCTTAACATGAAAGACTCCTAAGGAAAAATGGCATTGCTCAACACTGAGTTAAAGTTTTCTCCTTCAGGACAAATCCCTTATAAATGAAATTATGGCATTGCTGGATTCCATGTATTCCAGATAAAGTAATTCTCCTTTATAATCTGTTACCCAACAACTGTGATAAACAGAGGAGATATCTCCCTTTAGAGATGACAAATTCTCTCTCAGTAATACCTTTTAGCTTCAATCTTGGGCTTTGAACAAGACACAAATAACCTTTAGCTTCAATCTTGGGCTTTGAACAAGACACCAAACATCTCTTTCCTCCCATAGAATAGGAGGAACTATGATTGCTTTGATTTCCCTGTTTTCTTTAACGGTAATACGTAGGCATAAGATTGCGAAATCTTAGCGAGCACAAATATAAAAAACCTTAGGTCCGGTACCTTACCAAAAACATCGGAAAACCCGAAATCAACAAAAACTCTCTCTCAAACATTCCCAAAGGAGAAACTTTCCCAACCCGCGACAGATAAACACCAATAAGTAAATAACAGTAGAATTTGCTAAACGATCTATGGATAACCATATATAGGATGGGTAATTGACAACTCCCCATTGTATAACCTGACCCCGGACCCCCCAATCTCTTAAGCATTTGTTAAAGAAAACATTTGCGTGCAAGTTTATTTTAGATAGCTTCCCTTTCCTTTCCAATTCCAACCAATGGAGATAAGGTGGTCGCGTCACCGACAGAAGTTGCATGCTACACCCTGTCGAAACAAAAGCCATTTCATTCTGTGGATGCTGTTGGATTTTGCAAATATTCTACTATTGGCTTCCTCCAATCTTCGTCCGTCAAACTATCTACGACTAAGATTTCAAAATTTTCCTTATCAGCGTACCCTAGCTTTGTAGCTTCCAAATCTGTTGGGGATAATCTGGTTGACACAACTCTACCTCTGACTTCGATTGCGTCTTGCAACTTTTCTTTCGAAATTTTGTACCCCAAAAGCAATTTGAGCCAAATCATTGGCTACATGGTTCTCTAGTCGAGGTATGTCTCGAACATTCACCATCTCAAATTTTTTCAGTAATCTATTGACTATTACAAAGTACATGATGAGATTTTCTTTCACACATTTGTACTCCCTAGTAATCTGTTTGATGACTAACTCTGAGTCTCCCATTATTTCGACTCGAGGTTCCCCCAATTCCAACAAAATTTCAAGTCCGGCTATTAAGGCTTCATATTCAGCCTCGTTGTTCAAGCAGAGACCTTCGACTTTGTATTTGAATTTTTTTGGAGTTTTATTAGGAGAAATAATCAGGATTCCTACACATGTTCCATCTTTATGACTAGAACCGTCGAAATATAATTTCCATGGTTCAAGCTCAAGATAATTCGACACGTTCACGCTTATAGAGTGGTCGACAATAAAGTCTGCTACCACTTGTCCCTTAATGGCCTTAAAAGGTCTATACGTTAGGGAGTATTCAGTTAATGCCAACGCCCACTTACCAATTCGACTATTCAAAATGGGTTTAGATAACATATGCTTAATGATATCGAAATGAGACGAAACATAAACATCAACTGGCTTTATATAGTGCTTTAATTTTGTACAAGAGAAATACAAGCATAAACACAATTTCTCAACCATGTTATACCTTGTTTCTGCATCGTTCAAAACCCTACTACGGTAATAAATGGCTCTTTCGACGCCATTTTCATCCTCTTGATCCAACATGCTCCCTAAGGTTTTGTTCGACGCAGATATGTACAATCTCGTGCTCCTACTTCTTCAAGGTGGTGCTAGGATTGGAGGATGACTCAAATACTCTTTAATTTGGTCGAAAGCTTCCTGTTGAGCTTGCCCCCATTCGAATCCCTGCTTGTTTAGTCGGAGTAGAGGTGAAAAGGCTTGAGCCTTCCCGCTGAGATTTGAGATAAATCTTCTCAAGAAATTGATCTTTCCCAACAGCGACTGCAGTTCCTTCTTTGTCGATGGCGCTTTCGCCTCCATAATGACCTTGGTCTTATTTTGATTTATTTCGATTTCCTTTTTGTGGACCACAAAGCCTAAGAAATCTCCCGCCTGCACACAAAAAGCGCATTTGAGAGGATTCCTTTTGAGACCATGCCTTCACATCCTTTCGAATGACTGTCGAAGATGGTCAATATGATTCTTCACTGAAACAGACTTTACAACAATATCGTCAATGTAAATCTGCATAAAAGTTTATATGAAATAATGGAAGATGGTATTCATTGCTCTTTGATATGTTGCCCCATCATTTTTTAGGCCCAAAGGCATAACTACCCATTCGTAAGTGCCTAAGGCCCAGGGCATCAAAACACCGTCTTAGGGACATCATCTTCAGCAATAAATATTTGGTTATACCTAGAATACCCGTCAAGCATGCTAAGGTATTCATGGCCAGCGGCAGAGTCGACTAGCATTTCCGCCACCGGCATTGAGTATTCGTAATTTGGGGTCACAACATTCAGATCTCTAAAGTCTATGCAAACCCTTAAAGTACCATTCTTTTTTATAACCAGCACATTGTTTGCAAGCCATTCAACATACCTGGCCATTCGAATAAATTTGCAACGAATGAGCCTTTCGACTTCCTCCTTGATCTTCGAGAGAATTGCTGGCGCAAACCGCATGGGAGTTTGTTTGATCAGCTTCTTTTCAGACTTGATTGGCAGCTTTAGTTTGACCAGCTCTGTGCTTAAACCAGGCATCTCATCGTAATTCCACGTGAAACAGTATTTGAACTCCCTCAACAATTAGATTACTTCGACTCTGAGTTGTGGACTAATGTTGGAGCTGATGTAAGTAGGCTTTTTCACTGCCCTTTCTCCCAAGTCAATTTCTTCAAGTGGATCTTGTGTTAACATTTTGATATTGGTTGCCAACGGATCCTTCTCGAAACCCAAAGGCTCATCATCATAGATGACGTCGAGCCTTTGTTCTTTATCCCGAACCTGATCAGGTGGTTCTGGACTGAAGTCCTTACCAGGACCTCCTATGTGTGAATCATTGTTAGCCTTATCACCCATGTTTTTAACTTCAGCCTCTAAGGCCGCTTGCAATTTGTTTTCGGTTATATAAGCCAAAATTTTTTTTTGCACTTCGAATTTAGACATCATCACTGAATTCCCTTCCCCAACCTGTCGGGGTTATTCTAGGTACAGAGGCAGGGTATGAAAAATCATCCTCACCCACAACCTCTTTATCCCATCTAAAACAATTGACGGGATGCAGATGCAATGAGCAGTATGCTTCATTGTCTGGGGTAAAAGCAAAATCAGTCGGATAGCATGGAGCAATATTGGCTAAATGCTTATCGAACTGGCACCGGTCGAGATGATTGATTGGGGCCTTGAAATATCCTTGATCGGCCTCAATATTCTCAACGATATCGTCTGGCCTCCATATTGTAATCCTCTGGTGCATAGAAGATGGTACATCTCCAATTCCATGTATCCACTCTCGTCCCAACAGCAAATTATAGTTTGCCTTTGTTTCGACTACCATAAAAACTGTAGGCCTCGTAACCGTCCCAACCGTCAGATCAACCTGTATAACACCAAGAATGGTGCCAATTTTTCCTTCATAATTCGACAGAACCATGTTGTGTGGTTTAGTGTCTGTATCGAATTTTCCAACCTTTCTCAGCATAAAGTGCGGCATCAAATTCACTGTAGCGCCGCAGTCAACCAAAATTTTATTCCCCGGAACATTTTCAACTTTTCCAGTAATGAATAGAGGCTTTAGATGGCTCTTCATTCCCTCATCTAGCCATTCAAAGAATGCATTTTGCTCTTCGACACAGCCATTGTTCATTACATAGTAGCACACTGGTTTGTGTGCCGCCATTTCAGCTTCTGTATAGGCATCAGCCTCTTCGACCTCCATGATTTGATCAAATTCTCTAGGCAACACTGATACCACATTCACAATAATGTCCAATGAGGCCTTTGAATCAGAATCGAAGTTATTCGTCATCATCCCGCCTTCTGCTATGGTCTGATCATGTTTCTCTCTAGCCTCTTCGTCTTGGGTTTTGAACAACTTTTGCCCTACTGGCAACTTTTCGACAACTTATGTCTTCTCCTTTCTGTTGCTTTTGGTAGGTATGTTTGTACTTGATTCCTCCTTATCTTCAACTCAACTTCCCTTTGGGTTTTCCTCCTTCGCTGCTCCCTCCTCCACTGCGACCTAGACATAGGATTTTTACCTTTGTAATTCTCAGAAATGTGGGCCAATTTGTTGGAGGATTGAAATTCCTTGCGATAGGTAATTGAAGAACCCCTGTTGACGTCAAAATCTTTCCACTTTTGCTGGCTATTCTTCCTATTCTCATTTGGTTTTACCCACTTGCCGTTAGAAAGTTCAACAAATGGTTTAAACGTAACAGGCCTTGCCCCTGGCAATCTAGCCTTTGGTTGTTCTTGATTCGAAGCAGACCTCCTAGGGTCGAAACTCCACGGGCCATGACGGGATTTCTCCTCCCGCCTTTGCTTGGCCTTTCGAACTCCTTCGAGATTCTGCGCTGCTTTCTTGTCGAATATAGCGCTACACCTGGGGCACAACATGACTTCTGACCTCTTCCTTTGACACCTGTGTGTAAAGTCAATCAAATTTTCCTCCTCTTTCGGGAAGGCCAACTTGTTGTATTCTTCCTGTCGGCGTTCATCACCGACTTCCATGGGTGCCTCTTGAGAAATCTCCACCATGTTGATTTCCATTTTGACATCCCCAGTGATGTCAAGCTTACACAATTCCATCTGTAGGCCCTCAGCAGGCTTATTCATCTGAACGAAACTGTCAGCGGTTTCTTTTGTTACCATTATCCACTGGGAATCCTCAGTAACTCCTTCGTTGGTGACTTCAGTCACCCCTATGCCAACACCATCAGTAGTGTTGTTGGTGAAACTTTCGAAAACCCCGATAGAAAAACTCCTTATGAATTCTTGGTCGAGATTTTCAGTAATCCTGACCATGATTGCCTCATTATTGAAATCATCAGCAATTTCGACCATATTGACATCGTTGTTGAGGCCTTCAACAACCTCGACCATATTAATCTTTGTTGGATCTGCATAATGAGCATCAGCCACTGGTAGGGGATGTGAATCGATCTTCATATGTTTTTGGACTTCTCCCCGAACTTTAGCCTTCCTTCTTGGATTGCATTTTGAACAAGATCCCTGAAAAGAAAACATTGAGAAGTCTTATGGTCCAAGAAATTATGATATTTACAAAATCCTCTCTTTTTTCTTTGTTCTAAAAGAGGCATTTTAGCACCAGGGAGCACAATCATTTAACTGTCCTTAACTAACAAATCGAAAATTTTGTCACATTTAGTAACGTCGAAAGTATAAGTTTTCTTGGGGAATTTGTCATTTTTTTTCTGGTTCGACAGGATTTTTCCCATTCGAAGGGGCCAACAACTTACAAGAATAAGGTGGGCCTTGTTTCAATTCAGCGAGATTGATCTCGCCTTCGTCGAAACTTACTGGCTCATTATAATGTTTTTCATCTTCGTCATTAACTTCGACGTAGGCCACCCTTTTATTCTTATTTGCCCTAGCCTTTTCTTCTTTTAAGTGTTCTAGTTGTCGAACTCTATCAGCCAATTGAGCCATATCTCTTAGATATTGAGTATCTAATTTCTTTCTAATGGAATAATCTAGGCCTCCAGCGGTCATTTCGACTAACTCATGCTCTGGAACTTGTGTAAAACATCTAGCCTTGAACAGTCGGAATCTATTCAAGTAGTCATCTATCGGCTCAGTGAATTTTCATTTTATACTAGCTAACTCTTTCAGACTAATCTTCATTTGTCCCATATAGAACTGCTCATGAAACAGCCGTTCCAACTGGGTCCAATTGTGGATCGAATTAGGTGGCAAAGTTGTAAACCACGTGAAGGCATTCTTCGGCAGAGAGCTTGGGAAGTATTTTATCCTAAGATTCTCATTATTCATGATTTCTCCAGCCTCTATCACATATCTGGTCACATGTTCGACAGTGGACTCAGTGGTATCCCCAGAAAACTTAGTGAACTTAGGGACTTTCGTTCTAGAGGATAACTCTGACTGGAGAATGTATTCTGACAATGAAGATCTATAATTTGGCCTACGCAGGCCAAAGTTTACAGCATTTTGGACCATAATCCTTTCGACCATGGCTGCCAAATTGTTATCTGCTGCCACCTCATTGCGTCGAACTTGTTGTACAACGTTGTTGGCATCCTGGTTTCTATTCACCAAAACCACGCTTGGTTGTTCTCCTACAGGAATTTGGGGTTGAATCCTAGGGGGTTAGACTATTCCCTGGTTTGGTACATTTGCCTGAGGTATATTTCCTGGATTTTATTGGTTGTGGTTAATAGTGGGGTCCTCTTCGAACACCACCCCTTGGTTTCCTGTGATATACTCTATCTGAGGGTGTCGAGGAGGATTAGGCACTCCAAAGAAATCTGTGAGGCGCGTCATCTGTGCAACCATTTGCTGGTTAGTCTTGGTGGTATTTTGAATTATAGGCTTAAAGATTTCTCCCATAGTTTGGGAGATCATTTGGAGCATTTGGTGGTTACTTTCATCCATTTGCTGCCTTAAATAGGCTGTAGTGGTATTCGTCAAGCCTGGCATTTGGGTTGAATATCCTATTCCTAAGGATTGATTATTTTGACCCATATTAATCCTAGATCCTGATCCTTATAAAGGTGATGTCATCACAGGTTCTGAATATACTGGGGGGCATTTTATAAATTTACCATCATTGAAGTTGGCATCCCATAAGGCTGTTCTCGACCGTTTAAAGGCATCGAAAAACCCAGTGGCAAAAAATGACGATATGTAGACGTTCCTATTAGTGAGGGAGTCACTGGGGGTCCCCTTGGCCTAATATAAGTTAAAATTAGCTCAGTATGGGCAATCGAATATGTTGGTGTCGAACTTGCCATAAATGGTATAGTTTCAGATACGGATACAGGAATCGTGGGTCCTCCAGTCGAAGACCTTGGGATTGGTTCTGCATTGACACCCGACATAGTTTGAGGATTTGAACTATTTGGCTGATTAGTACTTGTCATTTTCCTCGTATACTTTATTTTTGGTCTATCTTCGTTTGCAGTGGCTACTTTTCCACTTCTTAATAACATACAACGAAGTACTCGACACAGAAAAGATAATCAAAAATACAGAATTATAAGTTTCTTTTAAAAAAGACAAGAAATTCGTTTAGCACTGTCCCACTGGGACTTACTATTTATAATGGTTAAAAATAACTACCCACTAACAGGCTATTAATCAGGGCGAAACACATGGAGTCGTGCATGTCTTCGCTTCTTGGATGAACGCCACATGTCTTTCTTCAGAAACGGATAAGAACAACTGTTCCCTCTTTTTTTTTGAATTTAAATCTTCGCGTCGAAATACCCTCAGTAGTACTTCCGTCGACCAATACCTTCTAAGTTTGGAAATATTTCTAAGTCTTTAAACCCTCTCTTCTCTGTAGAAAGATACCTTTCGACTAGACTTTCTGATAATGACATTTCTGTCGAAGTCTCATAGAACTTCAGAAATCCTATCTCTTAGAAAAACTCTTAATCCAACATCAGGCGTCAAAATTAGGAGCTAACAGGCCCTACAAAATAATCCTAGAGCCTTGGGCACGACTATGGATTTTTGAAAACATTAAAATGATAAAACAACAAAATTACTTTGATAAAGGGAGGATTTTGGGGATCTCCATAGAGTCCCAATTTCTCAAAGCCACATCAGAACGTTACACCGAATTTCTTAAGACTTCATCTTCATAATCTTCGTCAATTGTATTCACTTGGAAGCCAGCACTAACGAACACTTCTTGGATTTTTTTCGGACGACCCTTGATTGGAGTTGCGCTTTGTTGCCAGTTGGTTTATAACCCAACCCAAAGCGGTCCATCTTGACTTTGACGTTGATCACTTCACCTCAGCCTTCTGGTTTACCCTCTTTAATGGTGGAAATGGTGCTTTTCAGAGATGCAAAAGATGGATAGACCCTCTGCACAGGCTCCTCTACCTCCAACAAGACTACATTTGCAATTTCAAGCGCTTGGAAAGAAGTTTCCAACGCGTCCTCATCTGCCTCGATGTATTTGAACGAAGAAAGATTGCTCACCATGAGATCTTCTTCTCCAAATATAGTCACCAGCTTGTTGTCCATAGCAAATTTCATTTTCTGATGCAGGGTTGACGTCACTGTCCCAACAGCATGGATCCGTGGCCTTCCCAACAAGCAGCTGTAATTGGGATCCATGGCCTTCCCAACAACGGGTTCTAAAAAGTTCTCAAAGTCATCAGTCTATCTTTTGGATATTATCAATTTCCCAATTACTCGGTAGTTAATAATATTCTCAAGAGAACCTCTTTCGAGTGTAGTATCGCGTATCAAGTATTTTGGGTCTACACCCTCATTGTCATCGCACTACGTTCTTAACAAGGCCAAGTGGGGTTAAAGGTGACTAATGGCTCTTAGCTTCATAGGCTCAATCAATAAATAGTATCGTTTTTACAATCTCTTGATCAACAATACTTATTCTCAAAAGTGCCTCCACTGAGTGGTGATTTCTCAAGTTAGCTTGGTCGGGAATCAACTCCCTATAAGCCTCCTTGAATGTACCACCTTCCTATCTTATTTTTATGCTCAAGTCCAAGGTTGGGACTTATCTCACCACACAAGGGACCCACCCATGAAACAACAAGGCAAAAAGCAAATAATATAACAAATACAAGCAAGTTAGGCTTAACCCTCTTGGTTTTCCCCAGTGAAGTCGCCATTTCTGTTGCGGTGAGAATTGGATATCAAGCTATTGATTAAACTTGAATCACAAATCTTTAAATATTCACCACCGAGCTTTGATTTATCCAAGGGGGAGGGTAAAGATCGTATAAAACCCTAAGTTTGCAATGTAACATGTAGCGCGGTTTTTGTGGTTTCGAATCACTATCGCTTTGGTACTACAGTTCGATTCATTTTTTATCCTATTGAAGTTGATGAAGGAAGGGAAATAGATGTCTCCAATTAACCCTGCTTGCAAACTGAGGTTAAACAGTAAAAAATGTTGGTTTACAGATGCGGCTTTAGTTCGTGGGTCTCTCTCTGCTTATTTTGTTCCGAACGAAATACCGGGATTGTTCACGGGGAATTTGTTGGGATACTGTGCTAGATTGGCTCGAGGTAGGGGACTTTGGGGTTTTTCAATTAGTGTGCTCACTAAGATTCTTTTTCAATCTTATGCCTACGTATTCCCGGGATAGGGAAATCAGAGCGATCATAGTTCCTCCTATTCTATGGAAGGAAATGGTGTTTTGATGTCTTGTTCAAAGCCCAAGACATGAAGCTAAAGGTGGTTTATATCTTGTTCAAAGCCCAAGATGTGAAGCTGAAGGGTGTTGACTTTAGAGAGAATTTGTCATCTCTAAAGGGGTCTGTTTGTCACAATTGTTGTGTGACTGATTATAAAGGAGAATTACTTTAACTGGGATATGCGAATCCAGCAATGCCATAATTTCCTTTATAGGGGATTTTTAACCTGAAGGAGAAGACTTTAACTCAGTTTAGAGCAATGTCATCTTTCCTTAGGAATTTATCATGCTAAAAGAGGGACAATGGTGTGGATGTAAATAATCCAGAGGCTTGCCGCTTACAGCAATTAGATGGGGGGAAAAGGAGTTGTTGATGTTTGTATGCTGTGACCAAAGCATGTTTTGATGCTAAAAGGTTGATTGAATCAAACATGGATTTCTTTATACAAAGCCTAAGAGGAGGCTATTGACCCAACAAGAGGATGCTTTTGTGTCTCGTACGAAGCCCGAGATAGAGGCTAAAAGGGTTGACTCAACAAGAGAGTGTTTTTATATGTGTCTTGTACGAAGCCCAAGACGGAGGGTAAAAGGGTTTGACTCAACAAGAGAGTCTTTTATACTTGTCATACCCCAAATTTTGACCACTAAGATTTCCCATCATTGTGCAAATCATCATCACAATATGGAGGAACCATCATACTTCATCAGTCTCCCCAAAGATGGGTGAGCACCCACTACAATCAAAATTAGGGTTTCAAGCCCTCTCTGAGTGCTTAGACAAAGGATCAATCAAGGAATGACATGATCTGTAACTTGTCTAACCTCTCAAACATCCACAATGGATCAAAAGGACTCCCACTTCAAGGATTAAGCACAAGGCTGCTCCCTTCTAGGTGGATCAAGTCTCAAGATTGACAGTGTCACCAAATTAGGGTTTTGGTCGACCAGAGCCTCCAGATGTAAATTTTTCATCTAGGCACAAGCCAATGATCCAAAACCTAACCTAATATACTCCATGGAACCTCATGGACCCAATGATCAAGTCAATTTTGCCTCAGGGGGTGCATACAGCAAAAATCAGGAATTAGGGTTTCTTGACCTAATTCACCCCTAAGTTGACTTTTGGGACAAACCATGAGCCAAGACCTCAAGATAGGGTTTGAGGGTCTCTAAAGAACTATATTGATCCATTTGGAACAATGGATTAATCCAAGAAGCTTGAGCAACAAGTCTCAATTTCATCTGCACCACAATTAGGGTTTTAAGGGAAAAGTCAACTGTAACTTTGACTTTTGACCAGGACATGCTCCCAAACCCTATGACATGCACCAATATACCCTATAACACCCATGGAACATGTCCATCAAGTTTGATTTAGATCAAGGACATGATTTCCTGAAGAATTGCACAGTTTGGAATTCATCTGATAAAAAGTCAACTGTGCACAAAAGTCAACTTTGACTTTTTGAGATTTTTCACCAAAATGGATTTTTAACCCTAAAATGATGTTAATGTATGATTTGAATCATCATTCATCAAGAAAAATCAAGAAAAGTTGGATAACTTGCAAAAGGGGTAACCATAAAACTTAGAAATTTTTCTAAGTCATGAAAAAGTGCCACTAATGCACCAACTTTGGAGGACCATAACTCCTAAACCACAAGGCCATTGTGCCCCATTCAAAGCTTAATTTGTAGATCTCATTGCCCTCTACAAAAGCTTCATACTGACCTATATCCAAATTCCTCATGGATTTTGAGTTATGGAGTGATCAAAATCAAGAGAAAACACTTTGTTCCAACACTTAGTCAAAATTTCACTAAGTCAGATTTTGCCTTACTTTTTGCCAAATGTAGGGGGATTTTTCACTTGGATTCAAAAGAGATCAAAACCAAACATGTTCAAACAGTTGTTGTATCATGTAAGGGCTTTCCAAAATGGTCAAGAACATTACCAAATTCAACTTACACCATGAGATATGACATTGGCAAGTTGCCTTGCTGAAATCTGTCAAAGGCAAGGCAGAATTTGCAATTTTGCTCGATTTTCCAAAATCAGCCAAATTCAAATGCTCCTATCCACTTGGACACATCTGAGGATTGAATCTAAAGGGGACAATCACAGAGCCAAGCCTCCAAAGTCCATGGAATAAGAAATAGCATGTTGAACCTAGAATGGCCAAAATAGGGACAAGACTCCAAATTTGGATTGAAGCATTCAATGGAAGCATCAAGGTGGCATGGACTGAGCCATTCTCATCTGAAATCAGTCAAGACTTATCCAAGACCAAGGGAACCAAAGCTCTGTGCCCTAACCTCTAGTCAATGGCTAGAGGAGACTTGGATTTTCATTTGCCAACATTGGCCAAACCTACTTAGCAGTTGCCATTCACTATTCCTTGCAAAACAAACTTGCTCTACTATAAATAGAGCTCAATTGTGTTCTGTTTAAGTACACCAAAGGCCTACAACACTTGCCTTTCTCAAAATCTCTTTCTCTTGGTAAAAATGCCTTTCTTAGCAAGGTAACTATCGGGTTTTGAGCTAGAGGGCAATTCCACTCAAACCAATCACTCACACACCTCATATACATCACATATGAGCTGATCAAACACTTAAACAACAACTGGAACATTGATTTCTCAGAATCACCAGTCAATTGCTCAAGGTTTTAACTAAAGTGCAGTTAAGATGCCATGAAGTGATCCAACCAATTTCCATCAAGTCCAAGCATTCAAACACACTCCATGGCACCTAGGGAAGCTGTTTAGATCATCACAACTCATCTGTAACACCTCCAACACAAATCACGATCACCAGTTGCAAGTGCCTTCATGCAGAAATTAGGGTTCTTGAGGTTTCTTCGTGATTTCATGTTTTATGTTTAATTTAAATGAAATTAAGTGTTATAGACAAGATCGTGAGGTTGAAACGAGTTGATTGGTATGTGGATTGCATGATATGGTTAAGTATTCAGTGAGATTGGATGGAAAACGCAAATCTTGGAAACTCAGAACACGCGCGTGTTCTTGGCGCCATTTTCAGAAATTTGAATATTTAAATTTTGTGATTTTATTTAATTGATTCAAAAATTAATTTCTCTCTGAGTTTTAATAATTTTGAGTTGATTCTTTTTTTAATAATTCACAAAAATGTTAAAATATTTTATTTTATCAAAAAATCCCAAAAATATTATTTATTTCATATAATTGATATTTTTGCAAAGAATTAATATTTTAATTGTTTTTGACATTTTAAATATTTTTTCCACATTGATTTTGCAACTTTTAATGCTTTCTAATTATTTAGTAGGTCAATACTTAATTTTTGAAGCATTAATCCAAGATCACAATTTTTTTTTCATATGTTAAACAATTTTGATCATTTTAATTGAATTTTTATTTAATTAAATACATTTTTGAAAACAAATTAGGGTTTTTGGATTAATTCAACCCTCATAAATCATTTTCAAAACACTTTGGGCCTCTAATAGAGTGTAAGACCCAATCATTTTTTGACCAAATCATTTTTGGGCCTCAGTGTATTGTATAAGTCCCGATACCGTAAAAAACAAACGGCGCGATCGTCGCCTTTTAAAAAAAAAAACCTTTTGGGCCTCTCCTTGAGCTATAAGACCCATTTAAAACTTTTTGAACCTCTAATAGAGTGTAAGACCCAACCCCCTTTTAACCAAAAAACTTTGGGCCTCACTTATTGTATAAGTCCCTTCGTGTTAAAAGAAAATCTCGGCGCGATCGCCATTTCAAACGGAAAAATCATCTGGGCCTACCCTCGTGTTATAAGCCCCACTCTTTTTCTTTAAGACTTTTTGGGCCTCTTGAGAGAGTGTAAGACCCATCCCCTTGTACAAAAAACATTTTGGGCCTCAGTCTCTTGTATAAGTCCCTCTGTACAAATTCAAAACAACAGTGCGCTCACTGATAAAACCCTGGGCCTCTCCTCGAGCTGTAAGCCCCAAATCTTTTTTAAAGCACTTTCTCCTTTGATTTTGAATATACTGTTGTTTTTCAATTTTCTTTGTTGAACAACTAACCAAACAGCATGGAAGCTCTACAACCGAGTAAGTGTTTATTGCTTTCATTTACCGCTTTCATATACATATAACTGTATTGTGGGCCTGTTTCACTGTAAGTCTTCTTTCATAAACTCATATCAACTGTGTAATAATAGTATAGATATTTAGAGTTTCCCCGGCAGCTACGTCTAGCATTAAGCCAGTTGATAACTCTTAGAAATAGACATACTATATCCCCATAAGATTACCACACACATTCTTCCCTCCTCTTGGGGTTAAGCAATATGTAGACATGAAAGGCAGCATTCTCTGTGAACCCTTTCATAGATTGTCACTCGTAAAAGCATTTGTCAAGAAACTCTATTCCCCAGAGATGATCTTTTCTCCGTGAATGGAATCTCTTGAGTTTCTTCCAAATTATCGAACTTTCCTGGCTTGATCTATTCTCGGTGAATGGCATGTCTTGAATTTCTCTGGGTTTGGGGACCCATCGGCTTCTTAAAAGCATCGGCCTCCTCTTGGGCATCGTACAAGGACCCACAGGCTTCCTAAAAGCAACCGCGCCTCCTCTTGGGCTTAGTACAAGGACCCTACGGCTTCTTAGAAGTATTCACAGCCTCCTCTTAGGCTTCGTATAATGATATCTTCCTCCGGGAATGATAGCCTCCTCTTGGGCATCGTACAAGGACCCGTCGGCTTCTTAAAAGTTTCCAGCCTCCTCTTGGGCTTCGTACAAATTGTCCCGACGACCTCCTAGAGGTATAGGAATAGAACTTAGTCATCCGCATAGAACAGTCCTTTCAAAGAGTCTACTACTGTTTCTCAAAGCATAGTACAAATGTTAAAACTCTAGACTTGGACAATCTAATCTCCTTGAGTCTCAAAGACATTCTCAAGTGACCCCTTCGTTAAAATAGGAAGGAAACCCGTAGACTCGGACAGTCTCAATACCCTTTGGATTTCCCGTTTCCTCAAAGACAAGGAAATATCCAGGGTCCTCGAACCAAATCCTTGAGTACAGTGTTGCTCATATAAGAACTGATTTTATCTGTAAAGATCAGCATACTGGACCTGTCACTTAACTGAAACAGTTACCATAGCCTCCTCTTAGGCTTTGTATAATGATCCTTCTCCATTGAAGTTAGCCTCTCTCTCTCGGGCTTTGTACGAGACACATAAGAGACTCCCTCGTTGAGTCCATCATCCCTTTAGCCTCCATCTCGGGCTTTATACGAGATACCAAAAGATTCCCTCGTTGAGTCAAAACCTTTTAGCCTCTCTCTCGAGCTTTGTACGAGACACATACTAGCCTCCTCTTAGGCTTTATATAAGAAAACCACTGGTTAATCCAATTAACCTTTTAGCATCAAAGTTGTGCCTTGTTCACAGTACACAAACATCAACAACTCCTTCCCCTTTCATCTAATCGCTGTAAGCGGCAAGCCTCTGGATCATCTACATCCATGCCAATGTCCCTCTTTTAGTATGAGAAATTCCTAAGGAAAGATAGCATTGCTCTACACTGAGTTAAAGTCTTCTCCTTCAGGTTAAAATCCCCTATAAAGGAAATTATGGCATTGCCGGATCCGCGTATCCCGATTAAAGTAATCCTCCTTTACAATCAGTCACCCAACAGTTGTGACAGACAAACCTCTTTAGAGATGACAAATTCTCTCTAAAGTCAACACCCTTTTAGCTTCACATCTTGGGCTTTGAACAAGATACAAACACCTTTCGCTTCACGTCTTAGGCTTTAAACAAGACACCAAAAACAACCATTTCCTCCCATAGAATAGGAGGAACTACTAACACTCTGATTTCCCTGTTTCGGTAAACGGGAATACGTAGGCATAAGATTGAAAGAAAAATCTTAGCGAGCACACTAAACAAAAAACCAAAATCCCATACTCTCATGTATCTATCAAAAGCATCAGTCCTAACATCCTAAATCCTTGTTCCCCGCTATAAAGTCCTAGAAAGAAAAAGAGAGAAAACCGTATTGGCAAAAATACAAATAACCAGTACAAAGGCCCCCCCACATTGATAGCATTCGTAACCTAACAGACCGCTGTTTAAACTCAGTATGTAAAGCAGGGTTAATTGGAGACATCTATTTCCCTTCCTTCATCAGCTTTAATAGGATAAAAAATGAATCGACCTGTAGTAAGCTCAACCGCAGAGAGCGACCAACGCTTAAGAACCGCGTCCAAAATCGCTCGCTACAGAAAAATGGCGCCCACCGTGGGGCCTGTCTCTCTTTTTCTCCTTTTCATCTCTTGTGTGAATACCACAGATTGGGGCTTCCGCCGGGGAACCCAATTTCTGTCAGGAACTTAGGATTCATAGCTTTAAAGGTCTAGGATGATTAGGACAAATATATATACTGCTTTTCCTAATTGCTATACGTGTTTATTTTTCTGCTAATGGGAATGCGTGTGATGCCGCATGTGGAAAGATTGAGTATACACTTAAGATAAGTGATGGCGACGGGGTCGACCATCAACCTCAGTGGAGGCTAACCAATGCAACCCATTCTCTCACCTAGACAATGGGTCGATTGTTAAGTCTGAGAAGCTGAGGAGCCAAACCCTTTCGTAGTGCGGAAACTATCGGGAATAGTTGTTACGCGATACTACCCTCATTTGAGGCTGGTGATCTATTCTCGGTGAATGGCACTTACTCTAAGATTGCTCTACAACTCGCTGGCGATCCGCTTGTTGTTTTGATTTCCTGGGAGGAGCTGATGATAATGAGTACAGGTACAAAAATCACCCTAGTATAAACCTTTGGGGATGGGTAGAGCCTTGACTTCATGACAACGACCCTTTGACCCCATGTTTTTTCTATGTTTTTGTGTGCTGCATTCATGCATTCATTTTAAAAAAAACATTAAAACATTCAAAAAATTTCTCTTCTAGTCTCTCTGTTTTTCAAATTAAACTAAGACTGTGATTGCAAATATCAGAGAAAAGGATTGCCCTAATGGATTTCGGTAGAAGGAGAACTCATAGTTATACCTTCAAGGTTCCAAAGCTAGAGGATTTGAGAAGGTTAGCAAGGATGATCACTAACCCTGAGGCTTTCAGGGCCAAGCACGGAAGTTTGCTGCCACTGTTAAGAGTCCATGTGATTGAGGGAATCATGGATGCGCTCATTCAGTTTTATGATCCAGTTTATCACTGTTTCACATTCCCGGATTACCAGTTAGCACCAACGCTGGAGGAGTATTCTCATCTGATTGATCTACACATTACTGATCGAGCTCCATTTTCTGGACTGGAAGAAATTCCAAAGAATCAGACCATTACGAGAGCAATTCATTTGGACGAGTCTGAGGTCAGGACTCACCTAACTACCAGGGGTGGCATCCAAGGTTTGCCAACCCAATTCTTGACAAAGAAAGCCCTGTATTTTGCCAGTATAGGAAACGTGACTGCTTTTGAAAGCGTCTTTGTCTTGCTCACCTATGGGTTATTTTTGTTTCCCAACATCAATAACTTTGTAGATATCAACTCCATTAAGGTTTTTCTCATCGGAAACCCTGTGCCGACTTTGCTCGCAGATGTATATCATTTTGTACACTTGGGAAATTTGTACAGCGGAGGGGAGATCACATGCTGTGTACCTCTACTTTACAAATGGTTTATCTCTCACTTGCCCAAGTCTGCTGCTTTTTGGGATTGCAAGAGTGCCTTACGTTGGTCGCAGAAGATCATGTCTCTTACCAACTCTGATATAGAGTGGTGTAATAGGATCTATGATGGGATCAGGATCATTGATCATTGTGGGAACTTCCCCAACGTACCCCTTATAGGAACTAAGGGAGGAATCAACTATCATCCAGTTCTCGTTCATCGTTAATTTGGATACCCGATGAGACACATCCCACGGGGTGTTCATCTGGAAGGTCTTTTCTTCAAAGAAGGAGAAAATGACAGAGCACTAAAGATGGAAATAGTGCACGCTTGGAAGCAGGTTCATAAGAAAGGACGAGAGTCTCTAGGAAAACCGGACTGTGTCTCGTTGAAGCCTTATCTCCATTGGGTACAAACTAGAGCTCTCAAGCTAAAAATGCCTTATCCTCGTTACGGAATTCTTCCGCCAAAGGAATTTGTCATGTACTTCATGACGGAAACTGAAAAGCTTCAGGTTACTCTTAACAAAGTTCAAAAGGAGAGAAGGTCTTGGAAGAACAAGTACCGCACCCTCGATGTAGAGTGCATCAAAATACAGCAATTACTGAAAGAAAAGGATGCTCTGATTGAAATTTTGGAGCAACATGCTGTAGAGAATCAAGATGACCAAAGGAATTTGCTCGCTCCTTTCACTTGGCAAAGGAATGACAACCCGACAACGGCCCAAGAGCCCCGGTCAAAGAAAAGGAAGATACCAGAATCAGCACCCGAGTTCTCCTCAGAGAGGAATCTGGGCCCATTAGCTTAGGTTTCTGTTTCTGCACTGTGTAATCTACTGTATTTCCATTTCTGTAATCCTTTGAATTTCAATAAAAAAGGGTTTCCCCACTGTTTGATATTTGCAATCTAATTGTCGAAGTTTATTTTGATTAAACCTTAAATAATTAATATAATCATTGCATTCATCATTCTCACATCGCGTATTCTTCTTACCTACGAATCTCACATTTGTGTCTCGATTCTAGAGTCAAACTATCTCATTCGTATAATACTCGGGCCAATCGTCAGAAAAGGATGGATGATCTTGAGGAAGCGAACAGAGAGTTGAAAGAAGAGATCGACGCTCTGAGAGAGGATATGAGAAAGCTTCGTAACGACATGCAAGCCATGGCAGAAGCTCAGCTACAAAGAACTGTGATCTCAGAGATCACCTCAACGCCCATCGCGGAGAAGTATGATCCTAGGTATCAAATACCGAAGGATCGTCCTTGGGGCATGCATGTTAACTATATCCCGGAAGGATATGTTCTGCCGATCACTGAAGATCAGGGAATCACAACAGAAGCCGCTGGGCCTGAAGGTTACAAACTTCGGGAAAGCGAAGATGCCAGAGGCATACTGAAGACTCCTGAAGGTTACAAACTTCGGGAGACGCCAAGACTCACTACCGTAGTCACGGTACCACCCCCTGTGGTGCACACTGTCCTGGAAGGACAGATTCCACAGACACCTTCTGGTAAGAAGGAAACTATGTTTGATAGAATAGAGGAATTCCAGGAGCAGTTCTTGGAAATGCAGAAGGAGCTGCAAGCCATTCGCGGTCAGGATTTATTTGGAAAGGACGCCGCAGATCTCTGCTTGGTCCCCAATGTGAAAGTTCCACACAAATTTCAAGTGCCCGACTTTGAAAAATACAAGGGTAACTCTTGCCCTCAAAGCCATCTAGTGATGTACGCTCGGCGGATGTCAGCTCAGACGGAGAATCAGGACCTACTAATTCACTACTTTCAGGATAGTTTAACCGGTGCCGCACTCAAATGGTACATGGGTTTAAACCGTGCCACGATCAGCACATTCAGAGATCTTGGCACTGCCTTCGTCCAACAATACAAATACAATTTGGACATGGCACCCGACAGAGATCAACTCAGATCGATGTCGCAAAAGGACAAGGAAACCTTTAAGGAGTATGCTCAAAGGTGGCGTGAAATTGCCGCTCAAATTTGTCCACCTCTGGAGGAAAAAGAGATGACAAAGATCTTCTTAAAGACCTTAAGCTCATTTTACTATGACCGAATGGTTGCCAGTGCGCCCAGTGATTTCACCGAAATGGTTGGCATGGGCGTACGTCTTGAGGAAGCCGTCCGAGAAGGGCGTTTGGTAAAAGACACTGGATCGACGAGCGGTACTAAAAAATATAGTAGTGCTCTCCCTAAGAAAAAAGAGCAGGATATTGGGAATATCTCTCTCGAAAAGCAAAGGCGACGTTATCAACCAGTAGCAGCTGTGACTCCTGCTATCAACCCTGCGTCTATTCCTACGTATCAACCTCAGGTTGCGCAGAGCCAACCTAATCAGCAAAGGACACAACAGCCTCTTCAGCAGGCTCGTCCTCCATATAACAACAACAGTACAACACGGCCACCAGGATTTGATCCTATACCCGTAACATACGCAGAGATGTTTCCGTTACTACTGGCTAAGGGGCACATTCAGACTAAATCTCCTCTTACAGTACCGGAAAATCCGCCTTTTTGGTTTAAGGTGGATCAAACTTGCCTTTATCATCAAGGAGGTCCAGGGCATAACATAGAGACTTGTCTCAATTTCAAGTCCGACGTGCAAAAACTTGTTAGGAGCGGGGTTTTATCCTTCAAGGATATGAATCCTAATGTTCTCACGAATCCGCTGCCTCAACACGAGAAGGCTGCAGTCAATTTGATAAAAGGAGAGACTAACGATGTCTATCAAATTCACGATGTACTCTTGTTGAAAACCAATTTGGTCAAGATGCATTGTAGACATAGTGGATATGGCCATGTGCCACCTCATAACTATCACCAGTGTGATATCTGCTCTAAAGACAATCAAGGATGTTCTGTGGTGCAAGCAGCCCTACAGGAACAGATGGATCTCAGATGGATCCAAGAGCACCGAGTTCGTGGAGTTAACATGGTCTGCACGAATTCTAACGTCATTCAGAACCACGATATCCGTGCAATGAATGCCAACTTGGTGGTGATGCACTCAAGGCAAAGCCAGTATCATAATCTGCCACGGCACGATTACAGTTCCTGTCTGACTTGCTCGGTAAACAAACAGGGATACTCTTTCATACAGGAGGCCCTCCAGCCTCAGATGGATCTTGGATGGATCCAAGACTACCATGATAGGAATTCCTATCAGATCAATATGGTTCAGATCTTCGATATTCGCGTGATGAATACCAACCTGGTAGAGTTACATGCTGAGCAGGTCCGACTCGGATTCTTAATATCACACGACAATCAAAGCTGTAAGGCGGGTTGCGAAAACGACCGAGGTTGTACCCTTGTCCAGGAGGCATTTCAGCACTTGTTAAATCACTGGTGGATGCCAATCTATATGGATGAAGATACTCAGCAGATTAGTATCAGTAAGGGAAACCCCACTGGGCGTCAGAATCAGGATGTCTGATCTGTGGAAGCTAACCTAGTGAGGTTACTTTGTATTCAAAGTGGGCGTGGCCAGGTGCCACTACACAATTATGACCGTTGTAGTGTCTGTTCGGAAAGTAACCAAGGGTGTTACTTTGTGAGAGCAACTCTTCAGGGTCAGGTGGATCGTGGAGAAATTCGTCCATATCCGGGTTCTGGACCCATCAACTGGACGCCGAACTACCTGGCCGATCAAGTTGAGGATGTTGTCACGATCGCTGGTCATCACAGGACCAGGGATATTTTTGCCATTATCCCTCTACTTGACGAATCTAAAGTTCCCAACCGGGAACGGATCGATATCACTTATGATGGTCAGAAAAATCAGAAGGTTCCCATAGTCATCTATCTGCCGGGACCAACACCGTATGAATCAACTAAGGCAATCCCTTACAAATACAGTGCAACGACAGTTGAAAATGGAAAGGAAATTCCATTACCCTCCGTTGTGAATATTGCAGACATCAGTCGTGTAACACGGAGCGATAGAATCTTCAACCGAGGAGTTGGAGAACCTAACAAGGAAAAGGAACTTCAGACGGAAACTCCTGATCCCCCAGTCGGTCAATCTAGTAATCCCGACCTTTTGAAAAACAATGATGAGATGCTGAAGCTCATCCAAAGGAGTGAATACAACATTGTCGATCAACTGTTACAAACTCCTTCAAAGATCTCGGTATTATCACTGTTACTCAGTTCAGAAACATATAGGGAGGCTCTACAGAAAGTCTTGGAGCAAGCCTTTGTAGAACAGGATGTAACAATCAGACAGTTCGATAGCATTGTCTCTAACATCACTTCCTGCAATAATTTGGGATTTAGTGATGAGGAATTACCCGAAGAGGGTCGCCGTCATAACATGGCGCTCGACATTACAGTTAACTTCCAGGACGATGCTTTAGCCAGCATACTGGTAGACACAGGGTCAGCCCTGAATTTTATGCCGAAGTCCACTTTGATGCAATTATCATTCAAAGGCCCTCCGATGAGAACCAACGAGGTCGTCGTCAAAGCGTTCGACGGATCCAGAAAAACAGTTATCGGCGAAGTTGATCTTCCCATAACTATTGGTCCTCACACTTTCCAAGTCACTTTCCAGGTCATGGACATCCGGGAAACATACAGTTGTTTATTAGGAAGATCTTGGATACATCAGGCTGGAGCGGTTACTTCGACCCTCCACCAAAAGCTAAAGTTCGCCAAGAACGATCAACTTATCACAGTCTGCGGGGAACAAGCCTTGCTTGTAAGCAACTTGTCATCATCTACTGGCATAGAACCCGAGGAGGTTATTGGAACTCAGTTCCAAGCACTATCGGTAAGCAAGAAAAATCAGTTCAAAGGAGGAACCTCGATTTCCTCATACAAAGATGTTATCAAAGCAGTAGAGAGTACCGATACGACAGGATGGGGACAACTTGTCATTCCTACTGACAATAAAACAAAGAAGGTTCTTGGCTTTTCTGCAACCTGTACCCAGACAGCTGCTAACGATGAAAGTCTTCATCCCATTCTGAACTTCTTCCACAGTGGAGGTTTTCTTCACCCAGTGTCTCAGGCAGTACATGCTATCAATGAGGAAGATCCCTCTGACACAGATGAAGAATGGAAGTCCTATCTGAATGAGGACGGTTATATGTCTCAGGAAGAGGTGCCTACGCCATTTTGCTATCCCGCACAGAGTCCGAGATTTATACCAAGGTCAGACGTCGAAATGAGATATGGAGATTGTGATCCAGAAGGATGCCGTGCTCCCCCAAATTCATTAGAGGAGGACACTCTGATGAAAGACAACTTTGACCACAATTACTATGGCCCAATGGATGGTCTGCCAATGTGGCAGCCTTACCCAGGAAACTTGGGGCAAGAGAGTCAGCCGAACAACGAAACTCAGTTGACCATCATTGAACAGAATACCTGTGTCCCCACCATGTCATGGGATCAACACTCTGGTCATTCAGAAACTACTCAACATGAAGATGAATTTTCAACGTTTGCAGGACTTGAATTCATCAACTATGCTTTTCCCGAGGTCAACGTCATCGAGAGAGATGACTCCTCCAGTTCCAGAGAAGTGTGGGACACCTTGGGACAACTGAGTGGAAAATACGACTATATGGTCAAGTACACTGCGCCCGAAAGCTCTCATATCAGGCTCGAAGATATCCAGCCAACTGGATGGGGAGATACAGCTGAAAGCACAAATGCTATGCAAAATGCAACTGAGGAATTCTCCTACGACAATTCTGCCTGAGAGACAGATTCCAATGATCTTGCTCCACCAGAAATCAGCGTTATTTATGAAGACAAATCAAGGAAGGTGCCAGACTTTGTGATTCACCGAGGAGTCCGCCGCCAATGGGTTGCCGTCGAGGTTCCGAAGGTCGTTCATCAGTCAAAGTAATTGCCATCTTTAACCTTTCACCCTACCCAGGTGAAACGGATGTTTTGATAGGGCTCGCTTTCTGTAAATTTTCCCTCTTCGCTTAGCCCAAAGCGACAGAGTTTTGTTTTATAGGGCTGTAGTTTCAAGAATCGACTTGTTCATTAATAAAATAATGTCGTTCTGTAATTTCCGCATTTATTGTTGTTTTCTCTTTTTGCTTTTTTCAGAAAATGGTAATCCTAAAAAATGATTCAAATAAAAATAAGCAGTAAAATAAATACACTGCACACACTTGCATTTTCTCTATCTCTTCTAAACACGAATCATCACGTCATACAGATTGCTTATTTTAAACCCCGTTGAAACATACGATCCGATGCCTTCTCCCAACTTTGAGTTCCCGGTATTCGAGGCTGAAGAAGAAAATGACAACGAAATTCCAGAAGAGATCTCCCGACTACTCAGACAAGAGGAAAGGTCCATTGAACCTCACAAAGAGCCGTTGGAAACGGTAAACTTGGGTTCAGAGCAAGAGAGAAAAGAAATCAGGATTGGGGCACTGCTCAGTCCAACTGCCAAAGAGAGTTTGATAAAGCTTCTCAAAGAATTCCCCGATGTATTCGCTTGGTCCTATCAGAATATGCCAGGGTTGGATACCAGCATCGTGGAACATCACTTACCATTGAGATCGGAATGTCCGCCAGTAAAGCAAAGGTTGAGACGCACTCACCCGGACATGGCCATCAAAATCAAAGAGGAGGTACAGAAACAGATTGACGCGGGTTTCCTCGCTACATCTAAATATCCTTAATGGTTAGCCAACATTGTACCCGTTCCCAAAAAGGACGGAAAGGTCAGAATGTGTGTTGATTACAGGGATCTGAACAAGGCTAGTCCAAAGGACGACTTTCCTTTACCACACATTGACATGCTGGTAGACAGCACAACAATGTTCAAAGTTTTCTCCTTCATGGATGGATTCTCGGGCTATAACCAAATCAAAATGGCGCCGAAAGACATGGAGAAAACTTCATTCATTACCCCATGGGGCACCTTTTGTTACAAGGTAATGCCGTTCGGTTTGAAGAATGTCGGGGAAACCTATCAAAGGGCCATGACTACTCTGTTTCATGACATGATACACAAAGAAATTGAGGTATATGTCGATGATATGATTGCAAAATAAAAAATAGAGAGTGAGCACATTGAACATCTGTCAAAATTGTTCGAACGTTTAAGAAAGTTCAAGCTCCGCTTGAATCCCAACAAGTGCACCTTCGGTGTCCGTTCAGGGAAACTATTAGGGTTCATCGTCAGCCAGAAAGGATTTGAGGTTGATCCTGACAAGGTCAAGGCCATTCAAGAAATGCCTTCTCTGAAAACTGAAAAACAAGTCAGAGGATTCCTGGGACGTTTGAACTACATCTCCAGATTCATATTCCTTATGACCGCCACGTGTGCGCCGATTTTCAAATTACTCAAAAAGAACCAGGATTGCATTTGGTCAGAAGATTGCCAAACCGCCTTCGACAGTATTAAGGAATATTTGTTGAATCCTCCGATTCTATCACCTCCAGTGGAAGGAAGACCACTTATTATTTACCTCACAGTCCTAGAGGACTCAATGGGATGTGTACTTGGCCAACAAGACGAAACCAAAAGGAAAGAGTCTGCCATTTACTATTTGAGCAAGAAATTCACCGACTGCGAAACTCGGTACACGAAGCTTGAGAAAACTTGTTGTGCTTTGGCTTGGGAAACCAAACGTCTTCGTCAATACATGATTCATCATACTACTTGGTTGGTCTTCGAAATGGATCCAATCAAATATGTTTTCGAAAAACCTGCTCTCACGGGAAGAATTGCTCGTTGGCAGATGTTGTTATCAGAATATGACATAGAGTACCACGCTCGAAAAGTCGTTAAGGGGAGTATTTTAGCCGATAATTTGGCTCATCAACCGATTGACAATCAAGAATCAATCGGGTTCTTCTTCCCAGACGAAGATGTCATGTATCTAAAAATGAAAGATTGCGATGAACCGTTACCCAGTGAAGGGCCAGAACCAGGTTCCTAATGGGGACTTATCTTTGACGGAGCAGTTAATCATTATGGAAACGGAATTGGGGCAATAATTGTTACCCCTCAGGGTACCCACATTCCTTTCACCGCTCGACTTATGTTCAAATGTTCGAACAACGAGGCCGAATACGAAGCTTGTATCATGGGTCTCGAGGAAGCAATTGATTTAAGGATCAAAAACTTGGACGTATACGGCGACTCAGCCTTGGTTATCAATCAGATAAAAGGAGATTGGAACACATACCAATCAGGATTGATCCCTTACAAAGACTATGCAAGAAGGTTGTTACCTTTCTTTAGCAAAGTTGAGTTTCATCACATCCCTCGTGAGGAGAATCACATGGCTGATGCATTAGCCACTATCTCTTCCATGATTAGTGTAGGTCAATGGAACGACTTACCTAAGATCGACATAATGCGCCTTGAACGGCTCGCTTACGTCTTCGCAATTGAAGCAGTCATAGACAATAAACCTTGGTATCACGATATCAAATGCTTCCTTCAGAAACAAGAGTACCCACCTGGGGCATCCAGGAAAGATAGGAAAACCCTCAGAAGATTGGCTAGAAACTTCTTCCTGAGCGGTGACACTCTCTATAAGAGAAATTTTGACATGGTCTTGCTTCGATGCGTGGACAGACCAGAAGTAGACATTCTTATGAAAGAAATTCATGAAGGATCCTTTGGCACTCATGCCAACAGACATACAACGGCGAGAAAAATTCTAAGAGCAGGGTACTATTGGTTGACAATGGAATCCGACTGCTACAAGTACATGAGGAGGCGTCACAAGTGTCAGATATACTCCGACAAAATTCATGTACCGCCATCAAATCTCAAAGTTCTTTCTTCCCCGTGGCCTTTTTCCATATGGGGAATCGACATGATTGGCTTGATCGAACCTAAGGCTTCAAACGGACATCGGTTCATCCTGGTAGCCATTGACTACTTTACCAAGTGGGTCGAAGCAGCGTCGTACGCTAATGTAACCCGACAAGTGGTGGTCCGATTTATCAAAAATAATATCATCTGCCGTTATGGTGTTCCAAGCGAAATCATTACTGATAATGGATCTAACTTGAACAATAAGATGATGAAAGAGTTGTGCGCAGAGTTCAAGATTGAACACCATAACTCATCTCCCTACCGACCAAATATGAACGGAGCGGTAGAAGCGGCTAACAAGAACATCAAGAAGATCGTTCAAAAGATGGTTGTAACCTACAAAGATTGGCATGAGATGCTACCCTTTGCTCTTCACGGTTATCGCACGTCTGTCCGCACTTCAACAGGGGTAACCCCTTTCTCTCTAGTATATGGCATGGAAGCAGTGCTCCCCATAGAAGTAGAGATCCCGTCAATCCGAGTATTGATGGAAGCTAAGCTCACCGAAGCTGAATGGTGTCAAAGCCGACATGACGAATTGAATCTGATCGAAGAAAAACGAATCAAGGCACTATGCCATGGTCAGTTGTATCAACAGAAAATGAAGAGGGCGCTTGACAAAAAGGTCCGACCTCGTGTTTTCAGAAAAGGAGACCTCGTGCTCAAGTAAATTTAGTCATTTCTCACTGATTCGCGAGGTAAATGGACTCCGAATTATGATGGCCCCTATGTGGTCACGAATGCTTTCTCAGGCGGCGCCTTGAGACTTGCAACCATGGACGGAGAGGAATTTGCCTACCCCACGAATGTTGATGTAGTCAAGAAATACTTCGCCTAAACTAAAAAAAAAAACGTCTCGGTGGATTGAAAACCCGAAAGGGCGGTCCAGGCAAAAGTTAGAGACATGAAAAAAAATCATCCCGATGGATTGGAAATCTCATTGTACAATCCAGGCAAAAGTTAGGGATAATGGCAAGTAACTATATTCAACAGAGGCAGGTCCCTCAGCAGCAGTTACACCATCCATAGGAGGAAAACTCCAATCAAGGTCATCTTCGACAGAAGCTCAGGGTGTCCCGAATTCAAAGTTGGTAGAAGGATAGTGGTCGTTATGTTTCAACGTAGCCCTTTTCCCTGTAAATTACCATTTTCAAACTTTGTATATACTCTTTGGAATCACGGGTTTGGCTGATCTCCATCTCATCAATAAAATTTGAGCCCTTGTGCTTTTGTTTGTAATTCTTATTTGTTTTAGCTTTACAGAACGACGTTGTTAACATGATTAACGATTCTTGAAATAAAACAAAAATGAATTTACTTGTTAAAACTTTTTCTGCTTTTAAAATAAAGTCGGCAATTTCTTTTGACTGTTGAACATCAAAGGAACATCAACCGCTTCTTCAAAAGTAATCGAACTTCAAAGTGCAGAATCAAAGTACTCCTTCTAACCCAGTACGCCTGAATGAAAGGATCAACTGTGTCAGAGACTTTGTTTTGTCTGACACGCCTCGGCCGAGTTCTTATCTCCTAAGCCCGACCAACATAGCTCCTAACAGGGACTATCTCTCCTAAGCAAGGTGGAATTGCTATTCTGAACCAACGGTACTTCTTCGCCCCGCGATGGCCGAGTATGCAGTCGTGTTCACCTGTCAGTTTGTATGTCGCGTCAGTTTTGTCAGCATAAACATACACACATCATGCATTATTGATTTGTATTCACATTTCATATTGCATCACTATCACTCTAGTCGGTCTTGTCCCTTAGTGATAGGAGTTCTCTCAATCGAGTTGTCAGTTCTTGCCTCGTCAGGAAATGCTGCGTCTGAACAATCTCTCTCCTCCAGTTTTATTTCTGGATGAAAGTTGGCCATTGACCACTTTGATAACTTGAACCTCTAAAAAGCCAGAAGAGTTTTCTACAAATGTCACTCTTCGCCATTGAAGATGATGTCCTTGCTTTCCCGGATTAAGGAAAATCCGCAAAGAACGCCTCCTAATCGAAGATTCGGCAGTACGACAGTTTTTCTCCGAAAAACCCACTGATGAAAAGGTCATCGGCACCTAAAAATTGGATCACATCATATGGCATTTCTCCGAGAAGATCTCTGAGAAAAGTATGATGTAAAGACCCCAAACGAATGCAGCCTCTCAAGGGACTCGCATTCCCCGAGTAGAGTCAATAAATGGCGTCTCCAAACAGAGAAGTTTGTGCAACTCTACAACTCAGACGGTTGGGTTCCCCAGCAAGTCTGACACCAAAACTTTTTTTGTCAAATGGCGTCTCCCCAGGAAAATTCGGCGAGAAGTTTGAGGAAAATCGCTACGAGTAGCGTCCCTTGTCATTAAAGTTTATTGACAAAAGAAACTAAGACCAGTTCCTCGGTAGGAAACCAGGATCGAGGGGAAGTTTACAAAGGAAACTAAGAGCAGTTCCTTGGTAGGAAACCAGGATCGAGGGGAAGTTTACATCAGAAACTAAGACCAGTTCCTCGGTAGGAAACCAGGATCGAGGGGAAGTTTACAAAGAAAACTGAGACCAGCTCCTTGGCTGAACGCCAGGATTGAGGGGAAGTTTTTACCTTTTCTAAGCATCATTGCTTAGCAAAAGAAGAAGGATGCGTGAACTACCATTCTTAACCACGATCAAAATTTCGGGTATTCCGATATTTAATCCTCTTGCACCCCGAATGCCCGAATACCTTCGTCATTCACACCTTCGTGTCCAAGAAGATTAAATAGGGGCATCTGTCATACCCCAAATTTTGACCACTAAGATTTTCCATCATTGTGCAAATCATCATCACAATATGGAGGAACCATCATACTTCATCAGTCTCCCCAAAGATGGGTGAGCACCCACTACAATCAAAATTAGGGTTTCAAGCCCTTTCTGAGTGCTTAGACAAAGGATCAATCAAGGAATGACATGATCTGCAACTTGTCTAACCACTCAAACATCCACAATGGATCAAAAGGACTCCCACTTCAAGGATTAAGCACAAGGCTGCTCCCTTCTAGGTGGATCAAGTCTCAAGATTGACAGTGTCACCAAATTAGGGTTTTGGTCGACCAGGGCCTCCAGATGGAAATTTTTCATCTAGGCACAAGCCAATGATCCAAAACCTAACCTAATATACTCCATGGAACCTCATGGACCCAATCATCAAGTCAATTTTGCCTCAGGGGGTGCATACAGCAAAAATAAGGAATTAGGGTTTCTTGACCTAATTCACCCCTAAGTTGACTTTTGGGACAAACCATGAGCCAAGACCTCAAGAGAGGGTTTGAGGGTCTCTAATGAACTATATTGATCCATTTGGAACAATGGTTTAATCCAAGAAGCTTGAGCAACAAGTCTCAATTTCATCTGCACCACAATTAGGGTTTTAAGGGAAAAGTCAACTGTAACTTTGACTTTTGACCAGGACATGCTCCCAAACCCTATGACATGAACCAATATACCCTATAACACCCATGGAACATGTCCATCAAGTTTGATTTAGGTCAAGGACATGATTTCCTGAAGAATTGCACAGTTTGGAATTCATCTGATAAAAAGTCAACTGTGCACAAAAGTCAACTTTGACTTTTTGAGATTTTTCACCAAAATGGATTTTTAACCCTAAAATGATGTTAATGTATGATTTGAATTATCATTCATCAAGAAAAATCAAGAAAAGTTGGATAACTTGCAAAAGGGGTAACCATAAAACTTAGAAATTTTTCTAAGTCATGAAAAAGTGCCACTAATGCACCAACTTTGGAGGACCATAACTCCTAAACCACAAGGCCATTGTGCCCCATTCAAAGCTTGATTTGTAGATCTCATTGCCCTCTACAAAAGCTTCATACTGACCTATGTCCAAATTCCTCATGGATTTTGAGTTATGGAGTGATCAAAATCAAGAGAAAACACTTTGTTCCAACACTTAGTGAAAATTTCACTAAGTCAAATTTTGCCTTACTTTTTGCCAAATGTAGGGGGATTTTTCACTTGGATTCAAAAGAGATAAAAAACAAACATGTTCAAACAGTTGTTGTATCATGTAAGGGCTTTCCAAAATGGTCAAGAACATTACCAAATTCAACTTACACCATGAGATATGACATTGGCAAGTTGCCTTGCTGAAATCTGTCAAAGGCAAGGCAGAATTTGTAATTTTGCTCGATTTGCCAAAATCAGCGAAATTCAAATGCTCCTATCCACTTGGATACATCTGAGGATTAAATCTAAAGGGAACAATCACTGAGCCAAGCCTCCAAAGTCCATGGAACAAGAAATAGCATGTTGAACCTAGAATGGCCAAAATAGGGACAAGACTCCAAATTTGGATTGAAGCATTCAATGGAAGCGTCAAGGTGGCATGGACTGAGCCATTCTCATCTGAAATCAGTCAAGACTTATCCAAGACCAAGGGAACCAAAGCTCTGTGCCCTAACCTCTAGTCAATGGCTAGAAGAGACTTGGATTTTCATTTGCCAACATTGGCCAAACCTACTTAGCAGTTGCCATTCACTATTCCTTGCAAAACAAACTTTCTCTACTATAAATAGAGCTCAATTATGTTCAGTTTAAGTACACCAAAGGCCTACAACACTTTCCTTTCTCAAAATCTCTTTCTCTTTGCAAAAATGCCTTTCTTAGCAAGGTAACTATCGGGTTTTGAGCTAGAGGGCAATTCCACTCAAACCAATCACTCACACACCTCATATACATCACATATGAGCTGATCAAACACTTAAACAACAACTGGAACATTGATTTCTCAGAATCACCAGTCAATTGCTCAAGGTTTTAACCAAAGTGCAATTGAGATGCCATGAAGTGATCCAGCCAATTTCCATCAAGTCCAAGCATTCAAACACACTCCATAGCACCTAGGGAAGCTGTTCAGATCATCACAACTCATCTGTAACACCTCCAACACAAATCACGATCACCAGCTGCAAGTGCCTTCATGCAGAAATTAGGGTTCTTGAGGTTTCTTCGTGATTTCATGTTTTATGTTTAATTTAAATGAAATTAAGTGTTATAGACATGATCGTGAGGTTGAAACGAGTTGATTGGTATGTGGATTGCATGATATGGCTAAGTATTCAGTGAGATTGGATGGAAAACGCAAATCTGGGAAACTCAGAACACGCGCGTGTTCTTGGTGTGTTCTTGGCGCCATTTTCTGAAATTTGAATATTTGAATTTTGTGATTTTATTTAATTGATTCAAAAATTAATTTCTCTCTGAGTTTTAATGATTTTGAGTTGATTCTTTTTTTAATAATTCACAAAAATGTTAAAATATTTTATTTTATCAAAAAATACCAAAAATATTATTTATTTCATATAATTGATATTTTTGCAAAGAATTAATATTTTAATTGTTTTTGACATTTTAAATATTTTTTCCACATTGATTTTGCAACTTTTAATGCTTTCTAATTATTTTGTAGGTCAATACTTAATTTTTGAAGCATTAATCCAAGATCACAATTTGTTTTTCATATGTTAAACAATTTTGATCATTTTAATTGAATTTTTATTCAATTAAATACATTTTTGAAAACAAATTAGGGTTTTTGGATTAATTCAACCCTCATAAATCATTTTCAAAACACTTTGGGCTTCTAATAGAGTGTAAGACCCAATCCTTTTTTGACCAAATCATTTTGGGCCTCAGTGTATTGTATAAGTCCCGATACCATAAAAAACAAACGGCGCGATCGTCGCCTTTTAAAAAAAATAACCTTTTGGGCCTCTCCTTGAGCTATAAGACCCATTTAAAACTTTTTGGGCCTCTAATAGAGTGTAAGACCCAACCCCCTTTTAACCAAAAAACTTTGGGCCTCACTTATTGTATAAGTCTCATCGTGTTAAAAGAAAATCTCGGCGCGATCGCCATTTCAAACGGAAAAATCATCTGGGCCCACCCTCGTGTTATAAGCCCCACTCTTTTTCTTTAAGACTTTTTGGGCCTCTTGAGAGAGTGTAAGACCCATCCCCATGTACAGAAAACATTTTGGGCCTCAGTCACTTGTATAAGTCCCTCTGTACAAATTCAAAACAACAGTGCGGTCACTAATAAAACCCTGGGCCTCTCCTCGAGCTGTAAGCCCCAAATCTTTTTTAAAGCACTTTCTCCTTTGATTTTGAATATACTGTTGTTTTTCAATTTTTCTTTGTTGAACAACTAACCAAACAGCATGGAAGCTCTACAACCGAGTAAGTGTTTATTGCTTTCATTTACCACTTTCATATACATATAACTGTATTGTGGGGCAGTTTCACTGTAAGTCTTCTTTCATAAACTCATATCAACTGTGTAATAATAGTATAGATATTTAGAGTTTCCCCGGCAGCTACGTCTAGCATTAAGCCAGTTGATAACTCTTAGAAATAGACATACTAGATCCCCATAGGATTACCAGACACAGTTTTCCCTCCTCTTGGGGTTAAACAATATGGAGACATGAAAGACAGCATTCTCTGTGAACCCTTTCATAGACTATTACTCGTAAAAGCATTTGTCAAGAAACTCTATTCCCCAGAGATGATCTTTTCTCCGTGAATGGCATCTCTTGAGTTTCTTCCAAATTCTCGAACTTTCCTGGCTTGATCTATTCTCGGTGAATGGCATGTCTTGAATTTCTCGGGGTTTGGGGACCCATCGGCTTCTTAAAAGCATCGGCCTCCTCTTGGGCATCGTACAAGGACCCACAGGCTTCCTAAAAGCAACCGCGCCTCCTCTTGGGCTTAGTACAAGGACCCTACGGCTTTTTAGAAGTATTCACAGCCTCCTCTTAGGCTTCGTATAATGATCTCTTCCTCCGGGAATGATAGCCTCCTCTTGGGCATCGTACAAGGACCCATCGGCTTCTTAAAAGTTTGCAGCCTCCTCTTGGGCTTCGTACAAATTGTCCCGACGACCTCCTAGAGGTATAGGAACAGAACTTAGTAATCTGCATAGAACAGTCCTTTCAAAGAGTCTACTACTATTTCTCAAAGCATAGTACAAAAGTTAAAACTCCAGACTTGGACAGTCTAATCTCCTTGAGTCTCAAAGACATTCTCAAGTGACCCCTTCGTTAAAATAGGAAGGAAACCCGTAGACTCGGACAGTCTCAATACCCTTTGGATTTCCCGTTTCTCCTCAAAGACAAGGAAATATCATGGGTCCTCGAACCAAATCCTTGAGTACAATGTTGCTCATATTAGAACTGATTTTATCTGTAAAGATCAGCATACTGGACCTGTCACTTAACTGAAACAGTTACCATAGCCTCCTCTTAGGCTTTGTATAATGATCCTTCTCCATTGAAGTTAGCCTCTCTCTCGGGCTTTGTACGAGACACATAAGAGACTCCCTTGTTGAGTCCATCATCCCTTTAGCCTCCATCTCGGGCTTTATACGAGATACCAAAAGATTCCCTCATTGAGTCAAAACCTTTTAGCCTCTCTCTCGGGCTTTGTACGAGACACATACTAGCCACCTCTTAGGCTTTATATAAGAAAACCACTGGTTAATCCAATTAACCTTTTAGCATCAAAGTTGTGCCTCGTTCACAGTACACAAACATCAACAACTCCTTCCCCTTTCATCTAATCGCTGTAAGCGGCAAGCCTCTGGATCATTTACATCCATGTCAATGTCCCTCTTTTAGTATGAGAAATTCCTAAGGAAAGATAGCATTGCTCTACACTGAGTTAAAGTCTTCTCCTTCAGGTTAAAATCCCCTATAAAGGAAATTATGGCATTGTCGGATCCGCATATCCCGGTTAAAGTAATCCTCCTTTACAATCAGTCACCCAACAGTTGTGACAGACAAACCTCTTTAGAGATGACAAATTCTCTCTAAAGTCAACACCCTTTTAGCTTCACATCTTGGGCTTTGAACAAGATACAAACACCTTTCGCTTCACGTCTTGGGCTTTGAACAAGACACCAAAAACAACCATTTCCCCCCATAGAATAGGAGGAACTACGAACGCTCTGATTTCCCTATTTCGGTAAACGGGAATACGTAGGCATAAGATTGAAAGAAAAATCTTAGCGAGCACACTAAACAAAAACCCAAAATCCCATACTCTCATGTATCTATCAAAAGCATCAGTCCTAACATCCTAAATCCTTGTTCCCCGCTATAAAGTCCTAGAAAGAAAAAGAGAGAAAATCGTATTGGCAAAAATACAAATAACCAGTACAAAGGCCCCCCCACATTGATAGCATTCGTAACCTAACAGACCGCTGTTTAAACTCAGTATGCAAAGCAGGGTTAATTGGAGACATCTATTTCCCTTCCTTCATCAGCTTTAATAGGATAAAAAATGAATCGACCTGTAGTAAGCTCAACCGCAGAGAGCGACCAACGCTTAAGAACCGCGTCCAAAATCGCTCGCTACAATACTCACCAAGAGAGTGATTTGTATCTCGTACGAATCCGGAGATGGAGGCTAAGGGTGATCGACTCAATAAGAAAGTCTTTTTATACTCAACAAGAGAGTGATTTGTATCTCGTACGAAGCCCGAGATAGAGGCTAAAGGAGGATCGACTCAACAAGGGAGTCTTCTTATACTCAACAAGAGAGTGTTTTGTATCTCGTACAAAGCCCGAGATAGAGGCTAACAATGTTAGCTTAGCTAGGGAGAATCATTGTACAAAGCCCAAGAGGAGGCTAGGGTTACTGTTTCAGTTGAGTGACAGGTCCAGTATGTTGGTTAAAAGAGAAAATCAGTTCTTATATGGGTAATGTTGTAGTCATGGATTTGATCTGAGGACCGGGATTATTCCCTGTTCTTTAAGGAAAAGGGGAATCCAAAGGGTATTGAGAATGCCCAAGTCTACGGGTGTTTTTTCCTATTTTTGAAAGGAACTTGAGAATGTCTTCGAGACTCAAGGAGATTAGACTGTCCAAGTCTAGAGCTTTATCTTTCGTACTATGCTTAAGAGAGATCAAGAGACAGTACATTCGCGGTTGAAAGATCTAGACTCTTTGAAAGCCTGTTCTATTAAGATGACTAATTTCTGTTCCTATACCTTTAAGAGGTCTTCGGGACAATTTGTACGAAGCCCAAGAGGAGGCGAGAAAAACTTTTAAGAAGCCGACGGGACAATTTGTACGAAGCCCAAGAGGAGGCTATCTTCCCGGAGGAAGAATCATTATACGAAGCCTAAGAGGAGGCTGTGAAAACTTCTAAGAAGCCGACGGGTCCTTGTACAACGCCCAAGAGGAGGCGGGGATGCTTTTAGGAAGCCTGTGGGTCCTTGCACTTAGCCCAAGAGGAGGCTGATGAACAGTTCCAGAAGGGGTTTCACTTGGAACATTGGCCTTCTGTATATGAACTGTTCAAGGGGGAGATTTCTTAGATCTAGTTATCTAAAATTGTTGTAAAAGAAAATTCTCATGGTTTAGGTTATGTTGAAATATCCAGGAGAACATCGGATGTAAGGAGACGAGGTTTTGTCTAGTTCTAGACGTAGTTACCGGGGAAACTCTAAATATCTATACTAGTATTACATAGTCGATATACATATGAAAGAGGTAAATGAAAGCGGGTAAACACTTACTCGGTTGTAGAGCTTCCATGTTGTATTGTTAGTTGTTCAACAAAGAGATTGAAAATAACATTATGTTACAAAATCAAAGGAGAAAGTGCTTTTTGAAAGGAAAATTGGGGCTTACAGCTCAAGGAGAGGCCCGGGGTTTTATCAGTGATCGCACTGTCGTTTTGTACAGGGACTTATGCAAGTGACTGAGGCCCAAGAAAGGTTTTCTGTACAAGGGGATGGGTCTTACACTCTCTCAAGAGGCCCAAAAATGAATGAAAGTGAACAAAGATTGGTCTTATAGCTCCAGGAGAAGCCCAAATGGTTTGTTTTGAACGGACGATCGCGCCGGGATTTTTTTAAAATGCAGCGGGTCTTATACAATGACTGATGCCCAAAAATAGTTTTAGTTTTCAAAGGGGGTTAGGCCTTACACTCTAATAGAGGCCCAAAGTTTGAAAATGTTTTGTGAGGGTGAAAATCAAAGAAACCCTAATTTTGCTTTTCTTTAAAAGTAAATATTTAAAGAAAAATCAAATAAAAATGATAAAAATGCCAAATAAGTTTGAACAAACCATTTGTGATTTTTGTTTAAGGTTTTAAAAATGAGGGATTAATCACAAGATGAATTAAAACTCATTTGGTTTTGATTTTCAAAGTAAATATTCACTTTTAAATGTTTAAAAAATAATTAAAAAGGAATTTATTCACAAAAATACTACTTATATTAAATAAATAATATAAATCTGATTTTTTTGTGGAATAAAATATTTCAATATTTTTGTGATTTTTTGCAAAAAGAAACAATAAAAAATAATTAAAATTGAAGGAGTTATTAAATTTCCAATTAATTAATAAAACATGAAAATATTGGAAAAAATAGCAAAAATGTGAGAAAACACAAAATGGTCTGGGTGGGGTTTGAACCCACGACCTCAAGGTTATAGGGCGCGAACCTTACCACTGGGATGGTGATACATCCGTTGATTGAAACAAACCAACAAATACACAAGGCTTGCCTTGTGTTTCTAGGTCTGACCAAGGCAAGGCAAGGCAAGTTTTGGCTCAGAAACGTGAAGGCCATAACTTTCTCACTTCTCCATGGATTGAGACAAAATTTAGGTCTATCCTGCCTAGAATTTCACAAGGAATCCATGGTGGTGGTAGTTTTTCAAGATCATGTCTCCATTTTAAAGCCCGATAGTGGTTTTGAAATAGGCCTCCAATTACATTTTCTGTGCCATCTCATGATACAGGCAAGAATTGCATGGAAATTTGGTGCAAACACAACACATAAAACATGTACAAGATGTGCATGATCAGTGGACCTCAAAGCAATGCATATTTTGGAAAGTTCAAGTCATGATTCTTACCTCTTTTTGAGCTTTTGGAGTTTTTTGTGCAATCTGCCAAGTTTCTTGTTCCATAAATGGTTTGATGCTTTGGACACTCTCAAATGGTCTTTTAGAAGCTTTTAGGATGGTTGGAATCAGCTGGAAACCTCAGGGATGAGTTTGAGTTCTTTCTTGCAAAAGGGGCAAAAGTGGCCAAAATAGCAACTCCCTCAAATGGTGTTCCAGATGGGGGAACCATTTGGGACAGTTCAAAGATGATATTTGGAGTGTGTATGAGGTTTTATCTGGTTTGGAAAGTGACTGATTCAAGACATGGCTTGAAAAATGCATAAAAAGGCCTATTTTGAGGGTTTGAGAGGTGACTTTGAGATTTAAGGATTACAGGTCACTTGTGTGAGTTTGGACAGCTTAGATATGACATATTGGATGTGTTTGGATCATAAGTTGTGGTGGAATTGCTCTCTAACTCAAAAACTCAGAGTTACCTTGCTAAAGAAGGTATTTTTGCCTAGAGAAAGAGATTTTGTGGAAAGCATCTGTTTGATGGCTTTGGTGTACTCAAACTGAGCATAAATGAGCTCTATTTATAGTAGAGCAAGTTTGTTTCGGGATCAATAGTGAATGGCAACTGCAGCAGAGGTTTGGCCAATGTTGATCGATAGGAATCCAAGTCTCCTCTAGCCATTGACTAGAGGTTACAGCACAGAGCTGTGGTTCCCTAGTTGTTGGATCATTCTTGGCTGAATTCAGTTGCAAATGTGTCAGTCCATGCCACCTTGGTGCATCCATTAAATGCTTCAATCCAAAATTGGAGTCTTGTCCCTCTTTTACGAATTTCTAGGTTTGGCGTGCTACTTCTTGTTCCAAAGACTTTGGAGGCTTGGATCAGTGTTTGTTCCCTTTAAATTTGATCCTCAGATGTGTCCAAAGTGATGACAAGGCTTGGAATTATCTGATTTTGCCAAATCGAGCAAAAATGCAAAATTCTGCCTAGCCTTGGCAGTTTTCAGCAAGGCATATTGCCATTGTCATATCTCATGGCTCAAGTGGAATTTGATGGCGTTCTTGGCCATTTTGGAAAGCCCTCATATGATACAATAACTGTTTGATCATAATTGGTTTTGATACTGTTATTTCTTTGATTTTGTGGTTGGCATTTATTTTGCTAAAACTTTTCTAGCAGCAAGATGTTGAAACAAGATGTTCTAATTTTCTGCATTAAATATCCCATCCTGGATCATAGAACATCGCGTCTGATTTTGTTTTAAAAGGAAGATTCTGCTGTTGGTATTTGTTACTGAATATTCTATGAATATTTAGTTATCCTATGTGGCATCCAAAGTATTTTGGGTTGAGTTTTTGTGTGTTGGTTTTCGGATTTTCAGCGTTTTCTAAATATGGAGACATATTAGGAAACTTTAGATTGAACACCTATTTTGTAGGAGAATCTTTTGCAGATTTGTAGCAGCTGTTATGCTTTGATTTGAAGCCCAAATCCAGTTGGGAATAAGTTATAAATAGAATGCTTGTAACCTGGAAAAAGCACGGGTCCAAGATGTAGATCATTAGGGTTTTGTCTAAGTGAACCACTCTGGTTGTGAGATGGTCACTGTGTTATAACTCAGAAACCTGTAGGTAATGAGTTTTGTATTGTTCTTGGAGGAAGCTTTGAAGCAACTCCAAGGTGTGTCTTTGAAGTGTGTCTTCTACTTTTCTGTGATTGAAGAGTTGTTAGAAATCAAGCTGTTGATGCAGTGGCTGAGGTGTTGACTGCTAGACATCATTGCGATGATTGGAAGTGAGATGCAGTCTCATATCTAGGGTGGACTTAGGTAGAAGGGTCATTGGGTAGTGATTAAGTGAGTAGATCATCAACGAGTGTGTTGATTATAGGGTCTATGAATTGATACTGCTGATAGTGAACTTCCTTCCTGGCTTGGTATGCCCCCAGATGTAGGTTGTTAGACCGAACTGGGTGAACAATTCTTGTGTTTTTTATGCTTTTCAGCACTGTTATTGTTTATACCTTGCCATGTTATCTGTAACAGACCAGATGTCTCGACATCCCGTAGGACATCTGGGATCTGTCATACCAGAATTTCAATTGGTATCAGAGCAGGCATCCTGTTCTGTTTCTGGGTGAGATCCGAGGGGGATACTTTCCGGTTCATGGTAAAGGAAGAAGGATGTTATACTGAAAAGTTGTTTGAACGTGATAGGTTCATATTGTTGTTTGAATGGTCCCTAGAAGTGGAGGACGGACTGTTCATGACATGGTGTTTATTGGACCTGTCTGTTATCAGGCTTGTAGCTTTGGTGGTGAGCTGCTGTGTGGTTTGATTTATTTTCAACCTATGCTGACCTATTGCACCTGGAGTGTGGTGTTTGTGCAAAGGTTATTAAGTTTTGTCGGAAGGTTGTAGTGGGGTTTTCTTTATTTGTGTTCCGCTGCATATGTATCTGTCAGAAAACACCTTGTGGTTTTGTGTGTTAAGGCTGCATCACTCTGTTCTCCTCTGAAGGTGTATCACATGGTGTTGTGATACCTGAGAATAATATTGACTGACTTGTTAAAGTGACCAAAGATACTTGAGGTTTGACCCAAGTCCACTCATAAAGGCATTTTCAATAAGTTTGTTGACGAGAGATCAGAAGGATGCAATTTATTTTTGCTCTCTTCTCTGAAAGACCATCCACAGGTCTGAATTGAAGGATCCCATAGTGTTGTTCTTGAATGTTGTTCTACCAGTTATTGTGACATCAAAGCAGCCAGATGTAGGCAATCTTGTTTATGTCCATGGAGCAGATTGTGTTTGAAAGGAGTTCTATGTGTGTACCAACCATAGGATGTGCAGTTATTGGAGGGGAGAATGAATAATTCCCTTAAGAGTTCTTAGCAGTTAATAAGGGGGAATCCTTCATCTGATGTTGGAAGAACTAGAAGAAATGTCAGCATTATTTCTTGACATCTTTGTATTGAGAATTTATTTTTCTCAATATTTCTGGTGGTGTTTCTCAAAGACAGGATGGAGGTTGTTTACTCAAACTTGATATCACTATCAAGTCTATGAGAGCATGGAACTCCTATTCTAGTGGAAGAGAAACTCAAAGGGTTGTGCTTAGAGGAGATGTATTAACCTAACTGGTTGACCGGTGTCTTCATTGTTGGAATGTCATCCAAACCATCTAGGATGAGCATTTCAGATTTGTGTTTGGAGCAAGGAGGAGTTGGGGTTTTTTTTGGACCAAAGGATTATGGTTCCCTGGTATTTGCATGAGAAGTTTCTTCTTAAAATGGAGTTCAGTTATGTGGTGTCCTCACATAATGGAACATGTTCTTTGCAAGGATTGAAGAGCATCCTTGTAGGTTGAAGTGCTGAGAGAAGCATTTTTTTTAACAATCTGTTTATGATGACCAGTCAATCTTTTTTTGTATGCTCCAGAAACCTGTTAGAGGGAATCTCCTCTTTAGGTGCAGAAGGATGGCATCCAACATCTCAAAGTCAGACAGGAGGTCTGAACATTAGAAGTTTGAGAAGAAGATTCTTGAGATGTAGAGTATGCAGTTTCTTGCATGTGTGTATGATCTGGTTTTGAAGGTTGATCAGCTACTGATGGTTGATCCTCTGATGTCCCTTGCAAGAGATATGTGTGGATTATTATGGTTGTTATCTCCAAAGCCATAGTAAATGTTTAATTCCATGTGATTTAGACTGATGTCAGAACTGATGTTGAAACATCATTTCAGTTTTTTGCTTCCTCAGCCAAGTAAGTATGTTTAGCTCAGGGTGGAGTGAAAGGTCAAGACACTGACCTAATATGGAATGATTTTGTGGTGTGAATGGTTATCATGCTGGTTTGTCATGAAGAAGAATCAACAGATGCCTGATGTGTGCGAAAGAAGAATGTCAGACCAAATGTCCTACCTTGTGTGAGAAGGTAGTCTTATCTGACTAATGATAAATACTTTGACCGGAGCTGAGTATTTGTCTGTCCTTTGATAAGGGTGAGCATCTGACTAATGATAAATACTTTGACGGGAGCTAAGTATTTGTTTGATGTGAGTATGCAAGTCTATAGTCTGAACTCTTTGCTTCAGAGAGGGTGTGCGAGTTTATTTCTCTCTATGGTGTTCAGGTGGGTATGTTAACCTGAATAAGCTGCTCTGGCTGTGTTTTATTGGGAGCTCCTTAAAGGACTTCTATGCACAATGAGTCCTTTGAATGGTGATGGGAAGCATCATGATTGTTGATGGTTGTATTTGGAAGATGATTGAGATTGTGCATGTGGAGTTGGATGCTCAAGCAGTATTGTCAGAAGAGGTGTTTCTAACTATGTGGTTTAGAATGTGGAGATTCTGAGCTTGTTTTTAGTAGTATGTTCTGGCAAAGCATGACTACTAATTTTGAAGACCTCACTAGTATCAACAACTATTAGTGAATGTAATGGTAGAGGAATTGTGTCAGATGATGTGATCTGATCAGAAAGTTTTTTTTAAGAGTTGTTCTTTCTTCTGCTGCAAGTATCTCTTGAAGAGATTGGATCTCAGTAAAGCTTCTAAGTAAGCTGGGAATTCGTGGGGTCTATATGAGCATGAAGATGTTCATGTGCTTGAACTAAGGATTGGTGTTTTTGTTTCTGTTGTGTGCTTCAGGGGGAGTAAAGTGGTGTTTTGCTTGATGTTTATGATGTCAGATTAGATGGCATGACTTTATGTCATGTGTGTACTACTGCTTAGGAAGAGTAGTTACATTTTTGTTGCTGAACTTGTGCAACTATTTAGGGGGAGCATGATAGTTTGTCATGCTTGCTTGCTGCTACTGAAAAGATGTGGAACTCCTTACTGTGTCTGGGAGAATTTATTTTTCTCTGCAGTTTTTTTAGGAAGAACTCTATAGGGGTCTTGGTTGATGGGAGATGTCACACTTGTCTTGGTCTGTGTTATTAATTCAAAGTAAGAGGACTTTACTTAGAGTGTAGTGGAAGGCAGTGTGGTTGTGCTTCAGAACTTGTGGATGATTGTGTGAAGCATTCCTGATTCAATTGGATTGTGTCTCAAGGAACAAGAATGTCTATGGCTGTAAAATTAAAGGTGGATTTGTACAGGGTATGGATGGTCTCTGGATGAGAGGGATCAATGGTAATTGTGGTCTCAATCCAAGAGGTTGTTGGTTGTAGTACAAGGATGTGATCCTGGTACTTTCTTACTATATGATCATAAAGGTGTCCAGAGATATCATTGGTGAAGGAGCAACTTCTGTTAGTTAAATGTCCCGGTGTTGTTTGAGGATCAAGCATTATGTGAATGCGTTCAGCAGGTGTGTTGAACAGAGGGAGCGCTCTTGAAGACATGAAGATGAGTCTTATGTTTTCCATTCATTTAAGGTGTTCATCTTGCAAAGGAGCACTGGTTATCTTAGATAGGGGGAGTTGAAATTTTGTTGTTGAAGTAGTGCAGTTGTTTATCAAGATTGTTTGTGGCTCTGGTAAGGGTGTTATGTCAGACAAGATGTCGTGACATTGTGTTACTGGTGAAGTTCATGGCTGAAGATGGCAATACTGAGGAAGCTGGTGAAGACCATACCTCTAGTGAGAGGACTGTTGATAATGAAGGTCATGATTCTGGGTCTGCTACTGGTGCTGGAAAGAGAGTGGATGGTGATTGTTGCTGGTGATGGTGTTCTTTGGTTTTCTTTTTGTTCTTTTGGTTGGATGATTCAGAGTTTGATTTTGAAACTTTTGGTGCTTGGTCTGCATTAATGTACTCTTTACTCTATGGATTTATTATGGACAGTTCTTAGTGAAGTTTGGCCAATTATGGCTAAAAAGGGGGAGAGTGCTTTGGCTTTGCTGTAGTTCTGATGTTGGTTTTTGGTTGAAGTAGTTGGGTTTCTGGTTGTTGCTGGTCCCTTGACTTGAGGGGGAGCTTCAGTACTTGAGGGGGAGATTCAGTTTGTTTGGAGTGAATGTTAGTGTGGTCTTTAGATATGCTGTGTTTCTGCTGCAGGTTCCCTGTTGTGTGTATCTACTGTCTGATGCTGTTTATTCTGGTTTATAACTTGGCCATTTCTCAAAATTAATAACTGTTCTACTTGCCTTTGTCATATTTATGGCTAAAAAGGGGGAGTAGTGTGCCTGTGGTGTGCTTGTGGTGAGTCTTGTGGTGTGCTTGTGCTGGTGCTGCAGCTGAGGGGGAGAATGTTGAATGTTGTTGTGTTGCTGCAGTTGAGGGGGAGTTTTTTTTGGGTGTGAATTTTTGCTGCTATGGTTTGTGTTGGTGTTATGGTGTGTTTTTCGGTGCTGTCTCTGATATTGTTTGGTGTGTAGTTTTAGCCAAAATAAGCCAAAGGGGGAGATTGTTATTTCTTTGATTTGTGTCTTCTACTTTTCTATGATTGAAGAGTTGTTGGAAATCAAGCTGTTGATGCAGTAGCTGAGGTGTTTCCTGCTAGACATCATTGCGATGATTGGAAGTGAGATGGAGTCTCATATCTAGGGTGGACTTAGGTAGAAGGGTCATTGGGTAGTGATTAAGTGAGTAGATCATCAACGGGTGTGTTGATTGTAGGGTCTATGAATTGATACTGCTGATAGTGAACTTCCTTCCTGGCTTGGTATGCCCCCAGATGTAGGTTGTTAGACCGAACTGGGTGAACAATTCTTGTGTTGTTTATGCTTTTCAGTACTGTTATTGTTTATACCTTGCCATGTTATCTGTAACAGACCAGATGTCTCGACATCCTGTAGGACATCTGGGATCTGTCATACCAGAATTTCAGATACTTTTTGGATCTAAATGAAAAATGCCCCTACATTTGGAAAAAAGTGAAGGCAGATTCTGACTTACTGAAAATTTCCCTAAGTGTTGGAAAAAGTGGCATTTCATGTTTTCAGCCACTTTGATAATTCCATAACTCAAAATCCATAATGAATTGGAATGAGGTGTTGTTGAAGCTTTTGTAGAGGGCCATGAGGGCTATAAATCCAGCTTTGGATGGGAAAAAATGGCCTTATGGTTTAGGAGTTATGATCCTCCAAAGTTGGTACCCTAGCCACTTTGTTCCATAACTTAGAAAATTTTCTAAGTTTTTTATGGTTACCCCTTTTACAAGTTATCCCTCTTTTCTTGATTTTTCTTGATGAATGATGATCCAAATCACACATTAACATCATTTTAGGGTCAAAGAACCATATTTGTGAAAAATCTCAAAAAGTCAAAGTTGACTTTTGTGCACAGTTGACTTTTTGTCAGATGAATTCCAAACTGTGCGATCCTCTATGAAATCAAGTCCTTGACCTAAATCAAACTTGATGGATTGACTTCATAGGTGTTATAGGGTGTATTGAATCATGTCCTAGGGTTTGGGAGCATGTCCTGGTCAAAAGTCAAAGGCACAGTTGACTTTTCCCACGAAACCCTAATTGTGGTTCAGATGAAATTGAAACTTGTTGCTCAAGCTTCTTGGATCAATCCATTGTTGCAAATGGATCAATGTAATGTATTTGAGACCCTCAAATCCCATCTTGAGGTCTTGGCTCATGTTTTGTCCCAAAAGTCAACTTAGGGGTGAATTAGGTCAAGAAACCCTAATTCCTGATTTTTTTATGAATGCATCCCCTAAAGCCAAACTGACTTGATGATTGGGTTCATGATGTCCCTTGGAGCATCATAGGTTATACTTTGAAGCATTGGCTCATGCCTAGAGGAAAATCTCAATCTGGAGGCCTTGGTGAACCCAAACCCTAATTTGGTGACACTGGCGATCTTGAGGCATGATTCACTCAGAATGCTACAACCTTGTGCTTGATTCTTGAAGTGGGACTCCTCTTGATCCATTGTGGATGTTTGAGAGGTTATACAAGTTGAATATCATGTCATTCCTTGATTGATCCTTTGTCTAAGAACTCTGAGAGGGCCTGAAACCCTAAATTTGATTGTAGTGAATGCTCACTCATCTTTGGGGAGACTAATGGTTCTTCCATATTGTGATGATGATTTGCACAATGATGGGAAATCTTAGTGGTCAAAATTTGGGGTATGACATAACAACAATGCTAAGAGATTTTGGGGGGTTCGGGGGTTGGTTACGTACATCCCAAATATATATGCTGCCGAGTCGAGTAGCCGGACAAGGGCAAGCACGGACTAGGCTATAGTAGTAGGAGAGATCGTACAATGAAGAGAGATAGACAAGCAGCATACACAACCCGAGCCGATCAGGTAGCCCGACTCCCTCCATGTCAAGTTATCATGAGGTCGGGTACCACACCTCACCAACTAGGCACTGATGCCGGACACCAGCTCGTCAAACGCCGCTCCAAATTTTGTAACGGATGTGGCACATGAATACGGACGTTATCAATAGCTTCAAAGCCTGTATTCTTGGAGGGAGGTTACAGAAATAATGGCCACATAACGCCAGAAGGCCCAGAGACTTCTCTTAATGGCTTGTATCAATGAGAAGACTATATAATGGGGCTCCCACATGAGGGCTAACCAAGACATTCATCTTGAGGCAGTGTACAACACCTGTATAGCCCTCAAATCCCCAAATATCCATCTTAACATACTCCGAAGTATAGACAGCGTAGCTCTCTTTGCCCAAAGAGAAAGCGAGGTAGCACTTTTGGTTTTCTAACCATTTTTGGATAGAACATTTGGCACCCACCGTAGGGCCTAGGTAAAACTTTCCCAGGCCACACCCCTCACTAATGACATGACTTCTGAAGGAGATCCTCCAGACATGGCTCAGCTACTAGCCATGATGGAAACCATGAGCCAACATAATGAAACACTACAAGATAGTATACAAGAGCTGCATCAGAAAAGTCAAGCTGACGTTGATAGTGAGGAGGAGGTTCTCGAACTTCAACCTCTCTCTCAAGAGATCTGGGACGACCACGTACCCGAAAAATTCAAGGCACCATTATTAGCTTCTTATGATGGGAAGACAGATTCTCAAGAGCGTGTCACTGCCATCAACAACCAGATGGCCATAGTTTCCCCTTCGGACTCTCTGAAGTGCAAACTCATGGTTGGAAACTTTAAGGATGTAGACCTAAGATGGTACATGAGCCTTCCTCGACTCTCCATCATAAGCTACCAGAACCTAACTAAGAAGTTAGTACAACACTTCTCGGTAAGCAAACGCTGGAAGGTGTCCAAGACTACATTGTTCAGTGTTCGACAGAAGCAGGCGGAACCACTATGCAAATACTTGGCTTGATTCAATAAGGAAACCCTCAAAGTATCTCATCCGAATCAGGAGCTTTTTGTGGGTGTTTTTGAACATGGATTGAGAGCCGGGTAATTCAACGAGTCATTGGCTCAGAAGCACACTATCAGCATGGACGAGAACACTACCCGGGCTGAATGATACAACAAAAGAGAGGAGAGTAACAGATAGAAACAACCCGAGACGACAATGAAAGGACAAAACGCAAAGAGGAGGCGTCAAACAGAATGAATGAGCATCCTCGGGGAGCTGCGCACGAACGACATGCTCCCAGACCATACAAACAACCATACGAGCCAAATAGAGACCTCACCCCACTATACACAAGCAGGGGAGACATCCTTAAAGAAGTCGGCCACATGAATCTGTTACCAGAGCCTTAACGCCCCAAAGGAGCCAACGCAATCATGGGAAGACAACCCGAAGCTTGGTGTAATTACCACACTGTACGGGGACATCACACCGAGGACTGTCAGCGGTTGAAAAAAAAGAAATGGAAGCTCTAATTTAGAGGGGACATTTATTGGCATATGTGAAAGATTCTAGACCACAAAATAACAAGAGAAGTCCTCCCCGAAGTGACCAGGAACCAGAAAAGTCATCCCGGACCAAGGAGGGTCATGAGACGAAGGCAGTCCAACACACTCTAAACACCATTTCTGGAGGATTGGCTAGTGGTGAAGGAACAAGTCCAGTCAGAAGGAGATATGCTAGAATAGTTATACATGTAAACAAGAGGCCCCCAGAAAAACTAGAAAGAAACTTAGACGTTACAACATTCTCCGAGCGAGACGCCCTAAGAGTCCTAGTTCACAGAAGTGATCCTATGGTTATCAAAGTGCAGGTACGAGATCGGAGCTTGAAAAGGGTACTAATAGACCCTGGAAGCCCAGCCGACGTATTGCACTAGAATGCTTTCAGAGGAATGGGGCTTGATGCAACCAAGTTGCTACCATTCAAAGGTGGTCTAGTAGGGTTCTCAGGAGAGAAAGTTCGGGTGCTCGGACATATAGTATTGCCGACTACCTTCGGCGACATTGATAACGCAAAGATTGTCCAAGTAAGGTACTTGATAATCAATGTTGCTTCACCCTATAACATCAATATAGGACGGCCATCATTCAACGCCCTCGAGGCTTCGTTCTCAACACTATATTCGACCATAAAATTTCCCCTTGGAGATGGTCGGGTTGGGATTGTCAAAGGCGACTAGGGGCTAGCGAGAGAGTGTTATAAGGATAGCTTAAAAATGAGAAGAAAAGAACCGGAAAAAGAAGCAAAATCCAAGAGTCCCCCCAAAGTCCACTTAGTCAACATGGTGCATAACAAAGGAAAGAAACAAATCTAGGCTGGGCATCTACCGACCCATGATACACCCATCAGATTTAAATCATTCCTCGAAGTAAACGGGAACGGGATCGTGCGAGCATTTAAGGACAACCTAGTCCTTTCTCCTGAGAAACCTCATGTGGAGAATCTGAGGTATCAAAGCAAGCCCGAAAATGCATATCTTCTAGATAGCCTGGAAAAGGATTCATCCTCACCTTTAGAAGCATGGAAGCCCTGCTCAGGAAATATTGAGTACGTCAACAATTGTCTCGATGAAGTCGCAGGGATGGTGGAACGAGAATTCATCAACTTTTCACTTCCTGAAGACAATATCAGCAAGGACGATAACCCTTCAGAGACTTGGGATACCTTGGGATAACCAAGCGGAAATTTTGACTTCCTAGTAAAGTATACTGCTCCTGAGAACTTTTGCATTAGGTTGGAAGACGTTCAACCAACTGGATGGGAGGATCTTTCCAATCAAGAAGCATGCAAGTTAGAAACATTAGAAGGAATAGAAATACCTAGGACAAGGAAGGTATCCAATCTTAGGTTGTACTTCAACTAAATCTTATGTAATCCAATAATAAATAAAGGATCCGGGTTGCACTCTTTTCCTTTGCAAGGGAAAGGGTTTTTAACAGGCACCTGGATTTAAAAAATTGTCATGTTTTGTTGATAGGTAATCGGCTGAAAAGGGTGAGTTACAACTTGAAAAACTCCTATAAAACATGTCGACTTGCTCCGTGTACACAGGTCACCAATAAACGGGTTGATAAACTCCTATAAAACGTGTCGACTTGCTCCGCGTACATAGGTCGCCCATAAATGGGTTGATAAACTCCTATAAAACGTGTCGACTTGCTCGGCGTACATAGGTCGCCCATAAACGGGTTGATAAACTCCTATAAAATGTGTTGACTTGCTCCGTGTACATAGGTTGCCCAAAAACGGGTTGATAAACTCCTATAAAATGTGTCGACTTGCTCCGTGCACATAGGTCGCCCATAAACGGGTTGATAGACTCCTATAAAACGTGTCGACTTGCTCCGTGTACATAGGTCGCCCGTAAACGGGTTGATAAACTCCTATAAAACGTGTCGACTGACTCCACGAACATAGGTCACCCATAAACGGGTTGATAAACTCCTATAAATGCTCCGCGTACGTGGGTTAAACAATTATGTCTAATAGCTTAGTGCACTCAAGATGGATAATTTGGTACAAAGACGATGAAGCATCTAAGCTAAAATAGGGGCTTGAAAAGTCATACATGGCAAAATACAAATAAGAAAAGGGCAAGCCTCTGTTGAAGGGGCGCCCGAGTACAAGCCATAATTGATGCTTAAGTCTACAAGAGTCCTGGATTCCCAAGAGTGTGAAGACTATACACACAAGATAACTAAAGGCTCCTTAATAATTAGCCTTGCAGTAAGCTACCTGAAAGGTATGGAAACTTCAAGCAAAAGTAAAGAACATAAATAATACCCGGAAATCTATAGTCAGACACCTTAAGTTAATCTATCTTAGTTCCCGAGGTGCTGGATATATGTACGGGATTATTTTGCAAAGAAATAAAACACGAAAATATCATAAGCAATAAATCCTCAGAAGGCCAAAACATTGTACGGTTACAAAGCCTGAAGGCTAAAAAGTCATGAGCATGAGGGGGGACAACACCACACTCCCTCACCAAAATATAAAAGTGCATCCAAAAGGATGACTAACTAAAACAAAGAACAACAAGATTAAGTAGCAGTCGAAGTATCATTGGCAACATCATTTAGGGCCGAGTTCACATTCCCGTCAGCATCATTGACCTAACCTTGAGATCTCTCCGGGCTATCCTTCTCCAGCTCGTCGAGGTCCACAAGACGACCATCTTGCACCACTTTGAAGTAATCCATTTCCAACAAATCTAAGCCAGGATGGAGACAGAAAACCTGGTCTTTAGCTCTCTCAAACGCTTCATCACCGACAGTCAAAATATCGATCTGAGCTTTCTTCAGAGCTTCTATGAGATCGTTGTTGGATGATAAAGCCTCGGCATTAGCGGCCTCGGATGCCTTCAACCGGTTAGTAAGTTCGGTTAAAGCTTATTTGTGAGCGGACTCCAAAGTCTATTTTTCTTTTCTCGAGTCAGCCAAATCCTTCTCCAAACTAGAAAGTTTCTTGGACTGAGATTCCTTCAGCTGAGCAACTTCATCCTTAAACTTTGACTTGAGTTTCTCAGAGTCATAAGATAATTCAAACAAACCACGGGCGAGGACAACACACCTCATCAAATAATAACTAAGATTCTGAGTGATTTTCTGATGACCAATGGATTTAACTTTGTTAACATACTCGGTAGCATTAAGATGGTCACACAAGTATCTAAAGCCATCAAAATCATTGGACCAAAACTTGAATTCCCCATCCCCTGGACCTCTCATAAGGGAGATAATCTCCATTTCAGCTTGACGAACATCCTCATTCACGTGAACCTTCAACTTCTTTGGGTCACCTTGAGAAGTCTCGTCCGGAGCAGGTAGAATAACAGGCTGGGGCTCGGCTTTGCTAGGGGAGGCTTTCGTGCTCGTACCCCTAGGTTATTTTGGTGCCCGAACTTCTAATCCACCTAAGTCGGATTTAGATGCAAATGCACCCCCAGTTCCTCTCCGGGCTTCCCGAGTTGCTTGCATCAATTTATTTTGCTCGGCTACAGACAGGTCAATCATGTTGTCTACAAACAATCAACACAAGGTTAGAATAAAAAGGCGGGCGAAGAATAGTTGAAATAAAAAATAACTATTACCCAAAAAGAGAAGTATTCAGTCATCATCTAGGGGCAATAATTCCTTAATCCTCATTATACAGAATGAATCAAGAATAGCCAGGGACTGGAGCACCAAATCGTTCAATTTATCATAATTAAAAACAGTTATTGATAACGGATCTTTGGTCCAATATTGAGGGAAACGGGGATGCCCATCCAGGGCGTACAACACCTGTGGACACCTCGGCCCACAGCGAACTCTCAAAAAACGGTCTTTATAATTCTTGTAATTTGAGGTATAGGCCTGAAGAAAACTTCGGTCGGGCATTCCAGTAATCTGAACCCAACTCCGATTATCAACTCCTTTAACCTCAAAAAAGGAAAAGAATAAACCTATAGTCGGAACAATATCTAAAACCTCACAAACCCTCTCAAAGGCCTTTATAAACCCCAACTGTTGGGACGAAGTTGAGAAGGTGTTATTTTGACGGTCTTCAACACGTCCACCTCGAAATCAAAGAAAGGGATACGGATGTTGAAATCTTCCATAATACTAGGATAAAAGTAGAAAAGTCTTCAGAAACATATTTTGGCTGCAGTATACATACTTTTTCCTTTGGACCGCGCAGTTCCAAAATAACATCATCGTCGGAACCAGTGGAGGTTATGACCCTCAAGGAGCGGATTGTAGCAATATCCAAGTCGTCAGCAGTACTATTCTTATGCCTCATAACCTCAGAATCAAAGGTAGCAGCAGTCTCGATTAGAATTTCTACAGAACTTGGAGAGCCTGAGTTAAAGTCACTTTCAGAAGTGAGAATCTCGTTATAAAACTTATCCATGGATCGCCTATACTCTTCTACCCCTACAGAATCCATCATCTCTTGCATATTTTTCTTTCATAGTCTTTTTCTCTCATCGTTACTCTTATGAATAATGTTACCCTCGTCATCACATTCCCTAAGAACTACCATTTTTTAGTTAAAAAGGAAAATGGGGAAAATCAAGAGAGAAAGGAAAAAATACCTGAAGTAGGGCGCACTTGAAGATGGGATCATATTCTCTTAAAGAAGAACGCAGGAGTGAAGGAAAGAGAAGACTGGCCATAATAAAATCCAACGTTCGAAAAATGGCTAAAGACTAGCCACTCATGGGGTATTAAAGTCATCATAACTCTAGGGAAGTTTAAGAGACATGACCGTTTGAAAATTTCTGACACGTAAGAAGAAAGGCCGATCTACAGCTCGACACCTAACAAATATATCCGAGCTTATGTCACTGTCGAGTACTACATCCCTATGAACATATATAGTACTCAGGGGGCTTATGTACATACCAAATATATTTGCTGCCTAGTCGAGTAGTCGGATAACAGTGAGCACGGACCAGACTATAGTAGCAGGAAAGATCGTACAATTAAGAGAGCTAGACAAGTCGCATACATAACCCGGGCTGATAGGTAGCCCGACTCCCGCCATGCCGAGTTATCATGAGGCCGGGTACCACACCTCACCAACTCGACACCGATGCCGGACACCACCTCGTCAAATGTCGCTCCAACTTTTGTAATGGTGGCGGCACATCAATATAGACGTTATCAGGAGCTTCAAAGCCTGTATTCGTGGAGGGAGGTTACGACAATAATGGCCACATAACACCAGAAGGCCCAGAGACTTCTCTTAATGGCATATATTAATGAGAATACTATATAATGGGGCTCTCACATGAGGGTTAAGCAAGACATTCATCTTGAGGCAGTGTACAACACCTGTATAGCCCTCAAATCCCTAAATATCCATCTCAAAATACTCCACAGTATAGACAGCGTATCTCTCTTTGCCCAAAGAGAAGGAGAGTTAGCACTTTTGGTGGTCCAACCATTTTTGGCTAGAACAGGTTATACCTAGGGAAGGTGTTTGCATTCTAAGCATCTATAGTACTCTATAGGAACCTCTTGCTAGTATTTGTGTTTTTGTTTTCTATTTTTTTGTGTTTGGGTTTTGCGGATGAGAATAGGAACCTAAGGGTCTGTTCCTAAGTATGCTCGCCAAAACTTTGCGGTCTTGTGCCAACATATCCTTACAAGGATGGAACCAGAGCATTTGCAGTTCCCCTCACTAGGGATGAATGAACACTTGATTATGATCAAGGTTCAAAGGGGGAAGTAAGTGTTATAGCCTTAACACTTACATGACTTTAACAAAAGTCAAAGGAGTTGTAAGTTCTACCCTAAGTCTAAGTTGAAGGACTTAATGACTCTAACAAGGTGATGGGGAATTATGGTATTGCTAAGCCACTTATGACATTAAGTCAATAAAGTATTCTTTCCCTTGGATTTGGAAAAAGAGGCAACTAAGGATGGAAGCTAACAAGCTAACATCACTTGGGGGAATAACTTGACAAAGGTGAAAAGATTATGAATGATATGAACAAGTATGACATTCAAGCATGATATAAATTGCAAGTACTCAAAGTAGCATTCAAACATGATGTTAATGGTAGTATGACAAAGATAAAGCACATGGTTACAACCAAAGCAATAAAAGTGGATGTGACAACATCTAAAGACTTGACAAAGTCATAAAAGAAAAAGGTGACAACCAAGCATATTCAAAGTTTAAAGAAATTATAAATTAACAAGATGACAACTAAGGAAAGTTCATACAAGCAAAGCTGTTACAACATCTAAACACACATGAAGTATAGCTATAACAAGACTAAAGCATCATGGATGACAAGTTTAAGTTCATAATTAGGGCAAGTATGCATTAGGGTTTACTAACACTACTTAATCATGAATACAAGACAAGTTGTAACAACACTTAATCATGAATACAATTTAAACATTTCAACATGGATAAGTCATCACAACAATTAAGCATGGTAAAATTCATGGTTTAAGTATGACATGTATAAGTTATAACAACACTTAAACATGGATGAAAACAAATTTCAAGTTAACATGTATAAGTCAAAACATAACTTAACATGAAGAAGATTCAAAGATGAAATAAGGCATATATAAGTCAAAGCATTACTTAACATGGTAGCAATCAAGATTCAAGGTAAACATGTATAAGTTAAAACATCACTTAATCATGAATACAAAAGCAAGCATGGACAAGTAAAGGTAACAAACAAGGCATACTTGAACAAAGAGACATGTTTATGACAATAACATGTGGATGGAGGATGCAAACATACAATGGATGACATGTGAGCATGCTTATAGATGACAAGCTAAAGTTTAAGCATCATATGAATAAGTTAAGGTATCACTTGAAATTCAATCATGGATACAAATTGAACATGTTTAAGACAAGTAGGTAACAACCAAACATACATGTTAGGGTTCAAACATGGTCTCTAAACAAGAAAGAAACATCACATAAGGTTTGACATACAAGCATGTATTCAAAGGCATGTTTAAGATAAAAACAAGCATTTAAAAACATCCAAACATGGTATGATCCATACAAAGCATACATACATATCAAGGTTCATTCAAAACATGAAGGGAAGTCACATATTAAGGACAAAAAGACCAAGCAAGAGCTCATGGTATGAACAAAGTTTCAACATGCATTTACATGTAAACATACACTTGAAAAATGTATCAAAATCAAGTAACAACAAGGATGCACAAGTGAAGTCTATACAAGATGCACAAGGTTCATACAAATCATTGTAAGCAAGGAAAAGCATAGGATCAATCAAAGGAATCAATAAGAACCTTAAGAAAACCCTAAAAAGTCATACACTTTAAACACTTATAAGTGCAATAAAAATAATTATTTTTGGAAATTTCTTTTTACAAACAGAAAATACACATCATCATGAACATTTAGCAAATATAATGGCTCAAAAATGTTTTAGGATGAGAAAGTTATGAGATTTAGAATTTGTGAAGAAAATAAAGAAAATTAGTGACAAAAATAAGCGAATGACCCTCATGGGATTTGAACCCAGACTAGGTTACTTACAACTCAATACAATAACCAACCCAGCTACTGCGCACGTTATAAAAATCCATGGAACATTAATATATATATATATATATATATATATATATATATATATATATATATATATATATATATATATATATATATATATATATATATATATATATATATATATATATATATATATATGAAACCAATTTGAAAACTCAAAAATAAAAAGAACTGGGGCGAGGGGGATTCGAACCCCAGTTCTTCTGGCCAAACAATACAAAAGCGCGCAGGTTATAACCACTAGGGTGGCGATACATCCATTGTATCACCCCCACCCATTAATATATATATATATATATATATATATATATATATATATGAAACCTATTTGAAAACTCAAAAAAATAAAAAAAGATCTGGGGCGAGAGGGATTCGAACCCTAGTTCTTCTGGCCAAACAATACACACGCGCGCAGGTTATAACCACTGGGGTGGCGATACATCCATTGTATCACCCCCACCTATTAAAAGAAATACTAAAATTTGACCTGACGCCTGACCCAAGACGCCATAGCCATGACTGCCCATCAAAGTTCAACATTTGATTAATTTGTAAGAACCCCATAACTTTCTAATTACTCCATGAAATTGGATGATGTAAAAATAAATCTTGCCTAATTTTTCACAAGGAATTTAGTGGTGCCATTAGATTTTCCTTAAAACGTCTCTATTTTAAAACACGATAGAAAAACCTAAAATGGCTCATATTTGCATTTTCAAAGGTACAACCTTATTCAAACATGCTAAGCAACATTTAGTAAATCAAACACATCATATACATCATAATAAACAAATTCATGATCAAGGGACATCAAAGTAAGGCATGGTTTGTAATTTCAAAGTTTGAGGAAACTTACCTCTTGAAGCAAACTTGAAACTTTCGTAAGACTTGATACAGAAATACTTTAATGTCCTGGACACCTCCAATGGACCTTTTATGATGCTTTAAGATGCTTAGAACCAAGAGAAACCAACTGAAACAGAATATACTTCCCTTCTTGGAAAATGTAAAAAAATGGCCAAAAGGGAACTTCAAGCAAATGAAGTAACAGAAGCAAAACAAGGTTTGGAACAGTTTATGGATGTTTTATGGAGTGTGTTAGAAGTTTTGGGTGTCTCTGAAATGGTCAGAATCAAGTTTTGGCTTGGAAAATGCAAAAAGTCAACAAAATGAGGTTTTGGAGGTTGACTTTTTGTTCTAACAAGTATTGGATGGAGATGAAGGGATGATTTGTGATGTGTTTGAAAGGTTGGATTGGTGGTTTTACGGGATTATTTGTGATGTGTTTGAAAGGTTGGATTGGTGGTTTGAGGCGTGGAATGGAAACTGGTTGGGTTTGTGCAAGTTTGAGGTTTCTTGGCACAAAAGGAAAAGAGAGCAAGATGCTGAGTTTGGGAGGTTTGAGAGAAGATTTGTCTCATTTTTGTTGTGTGTTTGAGGCTTGAAATGAACCTATATTTATAGGGAAATAATGAGGTTCAAGTTCTGCAGAATTGTAACTTGTATGGTTCATGGTTTGGTTGAAATGTAATTTGGCAATTCCATGAATTTTTGAAGTTCAATGCATAGTACCAACTCTCTAAGAGTTCTTGTGTGATTTAGAGGTTTTTCTTCTATGAAAAGAAAGTGGTTTCTGCATAAGCAACATGTGACAGGCTTAAGACAAGTTGACTTTGTGATTAAAGTCACTTTTCCAAAATGGCATTGTGAACTTTCTTCCAAAAATGGCATAATCACTTGGTTAATGCCTTAATTCAATGTGTAAAGCCTCTAATGCTTGTACAACCTTCTGATTATGGATGTATTTATAAGTCTCAAGACCTGTAATCAAGGGATTTGCATAATTGATTTGGTTTTGCAACTTGCACTTGACATGAAAATGACCAAAACTTCAAGTATGGAGGGCCAACTTCCCTTCTTCAAAACTCCTAGTTCAAAAATAGTATGGAGGAGTTCTTGTACTTTTTGAAAATCCCCAAACATAATCTATAACTTTCGTGTTTGATGAATTTCTTGATTCTCAATGGATTATAGTGAAAACTGGCTCCAAAGTTTGGTACTTTTTGTGAACAAAAACTGCCTTGAAAATTTTCGAAGTGTTGAAAGATTTTTCACAACTTGATGGCTCCATAAATCAAAATCTATGCATTTTTCAGAGATTGACCCTAGTTGACAAAGTTTTAGTATGTTGTGAGGGCTTCATTTTGATCTCTGGAACATAAAAAATGGTGGTCTAGATTGAAAGTTATGACCTTTCAAAGTTGGCACAAAATTAGGTTTTTTCTCCATACTTAGAAAAATTTCACTTCTTTAAGTTTGCCCCTTTTGCAATAAACCTCTCAATTCTTGATTTTTCATGATCAAACATGTTTTCATGAAATTTGGCTTGAGTACTTCAATTTTGACCAAAAATCTCAAAAGTCAAAGAGTTGACTTTGCAGATAAAAGCTTGTGCATCTGATGAATTCAACTGTGTGATATTCAATGATCTTGCATTATTGAATCTTTCAAACATCATGGATGAACTCCAAGGATGTATATAACTATCTTTAATCATGTCCCAAGACTTGGAATCATGTTTTGATCAAAAGTCAAATACACAATTGACTTTGTTAGATAAAACCCTAATTGGTGACGAGATGAAGTTAAGCTTCAATGGACTTCTAACAAGACCAATTTGCACTTGATTCTTGATTGAGAGAGGCCTCTTGAGTGTATGCACACCTGGTAGGTTGATGATCAATCCAAGACATTGACTGATCAAATAAAGATCCTCTTGATTCTCTTGATTCAAAACCCTAATTCATAGATGAAACAAACAAAAACAACTTGAACAAGCTCCTAGAAGGATTCAAAAGAAAGAAAAGAGGAGATAAACTCATTCCCGTTTTTCTGCAACCAGTCTCACTAAATCGACGACCCCCGATTCGTTAACCGTTGGATCGAGGCATGTTCTTAAGACATATATCTAACTTTTGACCGTTTAGAATTTCAAAACAACGTCTGAGATGAAAGTTATTTGCTTTGCACTAAAGCTGCATATTTGGGAAACATTTTCAGCTTTTTTATTCTTATTTGTAAGCTAGTTTGTTTTGTGATTTGCGGTTGTTAACACTAGTTTGTGAATCACTTTAAAACTCTCTTGTACCCTTAATTGATTATAGAGGAATTATTTCTTTGGTCTAGATAGCTCGTGGTTTTTACTCTCATATTGAGGGGTTTTCCACGTTAGAAATATCGGTATTTTTTTATGTCTTTATTTATTCTATTTGTCGTTTTATATTTGTTGTTAATCCTCAAGGTTCCTACAAGTTTGGGGAGTTTTATATCTGCTACATATTGATCTATTATTATGTCTTAATTTCCCATCAATAAGATCTATAATATATCAAAACCACTCTAGAGAAAATTTTTTTGTTTAAAAGAGGTGAAAATCTAATTATGAAAGCTTATATGATAATATGCAGTTTCAGGTTCTACGAGTGACAAAAGTTTACTTTTACTATTATATCTTTTTATGTGGAAACTTGTTTACTCTGAGGAGTAAGAAATAAAGTATAGTTGCTTGATTTAGTGTTGAAATAGAATTTAGAACTATAACACTAGGAAATTGTGAATTATTTTGGATGAAATTTAGTTAAAAGATCTAAAGATACATGGTAAAAGTCCTATTAAATTGTTTTGCGATAATAAAGCAGCCATTATTATTGCAGATAATCCTCAACATGATATAATAAGAATGATTATATTTCATCAAGAAAAAGGGGAATAGTAAATTGATAATTACAATCTCCATTCTTGAGTCTTTATAAATGTCACCTGATAGATGGGTTGGCCAAACATTTATTAACATAATGATTCAGCCTACATAGTTATAATTTTTGAAATGATTCATATAAATTCACCAATTTGAAGAAGAGTATTATAAATATTAAAACTATAAATAATAATTTATAATATTAGTCTAATACCTATTTATGAAAATCTATTGAATTTATTTTTCTCCTTCTATTAATATAAGATCATTTCAGGATCATAAACACAAATTCAATATATGAAAACTCTATTTTACAACATTAAAAACTCTACAAAATAACAACACTGATTTTTTTCTCTACAGAATAAAAGCTACTGAAATTCATTCAAAATTGACTAGGCAATTGAAGTGGTCTCTTGACAAAAGCAACATTCTTAGGTTGGCTAAAAAATGAAAGAAAATGTGAAAATGGACCAAATAATAGATATCATCAAAACTCAAAAGAATTGGTATACTCCTTTAGAATCAAATTTAGCAAGTATTTGTGGAGTACAAGAGTCAAATACTAAAGCCTTGCCCTCTTTGCTAATCAAAGTTGCATTTTCATGTGATTTCTATTTTCAATTATAAATTATTTCTATTATATATTTTTTAGTAAATTGGTTGTGCATAAATTAAGTATAGGTTATAGTTAGGGTAAGGTGGTTGTGGATAACGTAGGGAATCCATCTTAATTATCTTCATCCACTACAACTACCATTTCATGGCCAAAGAATAACCTAAGAACCCACATGTACAAGCTTACCATCACCTTTATAACATTACGCGTGAGAGGATCCTTTGATGGATGATTACATATATAATTATGAGATCCCATCATTCACATGTACATATGCATGTTAGTTGTAGTTTTTCTTTGACATGGACATTTTAGTTTTAGTTGTAATTAAATATTTGCGATTATTAATATTATTGTTGAAGATTCTATTCATCAAAGGCTTGTTCCATCTATTACGCAACTACACGAAAGCAAGTTTGATGAGCCTCGTTATTGATGCAATGTGTCGTTTGATACAGCGAAGTTAAGAAGGAGCATTTTAGTTTCTAAATTTAATAATGTACCTGGAGTTGTTTTAAAAGTCGGACTGGATTAATCGGTAAAACCAGAAATCAAAAGAATTATTGTTTAATTTTATTGTTGAATTGGATAAATTATTGAATAAATGAAAATCAACTAAAACCAATAAAAATCGGCAGTTTAGAAAACCGATGAGTTAAATGTTTTTTTTTTTATAAATAAAACAATGTTGTTTTGATAATTAAAAAAAACATAAAATTAAAATATGAGCATATTTTTTTTCAAAATTTATTTTAAATAATTTTTTCTCTTTAAAATTAAATTTATTAGACATTGCAGTTATTTTGTTATTCAAATTCAAATTATGTAGCAATTACACTTTGTTCAAAATTTATTTGAATTTGTATTTTTTACTATTTTGTTATTTGATGAGTATGTTTAGAATTTAAATTTATATAATGAACTTGTGAAATTATTATATTTTGAAAATTTAAATTTTGTAGATGTCATGATTTTTTTTAGAGATTGACTTATATAGTTCGACCGGTTTAATAAGTATATAATTCTGTTATAGAGACTGAAATTATCAAATTTAATCTAGTTTAGTCATATGATTCAATCAGTAACCCAATAATTCAATCAATACACTAGTGACTCAATACTATCATCCGTTTGATGATCAGTCTATTTTTAAAACATCGTGTGATGTTATTTCTGACCATATTTCCTTTTAATATAAGAAGTCTCATTGTTCTGATAAACCCTATTTTAACCTTCCTTCTAATCTTGCCAACTCATACTTTTAGTGGCAAACTGTGTCTAAATGCAACTAAATCCAACCGGATTATAGGCTGATTGCAACACAACTACACTAATTGCACTACATATACCACTTTTGTGCCAAATAGTTTATGAACAATGACAAACGAAACCAGATTTTGCTTCTGGTGTAACAAGAGTTTGAGTTTTAGAAACAATTCTCAAAGCTGCTTTTGCTCATAAAAGACATGGCTGGAAATTGTATTTTTCAATGGAACAATACATTGATCGACGCGCTTGAGGTGTTATCTCACTTCCATTTTGTTCTGAAAAACTCATATGGTTTGAAAAAACTTTACAAAACTCTCTGTGCCACCAACCAAACCTCTGCTCAACATTTAAACTTCAACGGAAAAGGCGGATGTGTAAACTAATGGTGTTGTTACGGTTCTGCGTGTAGATTCACGGTGACTGTGTGCACTAATGATGGGGGCGGCGCAAGTGAAGATGGCGGAGTTTTCAGATATTTCAAGTAACTTCATATGCTTTGTTGTTTATTGTAATATATTTCAAGTAATTTCTTTCTTTGAGATGATGTTTGATGCTTGTAAAAGTTTTTTCATTTTTCATCTATTGATAGTTATGGTTTTAGTATTATTTTCTCATATCTGATTTCAAGTTTATCACGAGGATGTGTTCACGAGTTATGTTGATACACCAAAATCAAATAAATGAGGAAGGTTGATACTCTGCAGCAACAATACAAATGGCAGGCAAGATCATCACACTCTATTTTCTACCTCCAATCACATCTTCTTCTTCTTTCTTCCTATTTTTTCTTCAGGTTCTTCTTCTACTCTTTTAATTCTTTCTTTCAACATGGTTTACAAAAATGATTTAGGCGGTGTGCTGTTATTGTGGTGGTAGATCTGTGGCGGCGACAAAAAGTTTCTGGCAGTGACTGTGGTGGTAGTCGGATTCAAAATGGTTGTTGTGTTTTACGGACGATCTGGTGACGACCGTGCTATGACTTAAATGTTTTATTGTTCAGATATGTAATTTCATTATTTTGTTTGTGAATGTCCAGATCTAAATTGGTTCCATGTAGAGTTGGTAAACAGCGGTTGCGAGAAGGTATAACACAATTGCAGTATGTAAGTTTCATCTTAATTTCATAGGGCTTATTTCGTGTCTAAATACATTTTGTTTCTAACTATGTTTTCGCTTTTGGTTACAAAATATTCACCTTACTTTAAATATGTTTTCTCAAGCCAAACCGGCCCTTAGTATTCATAATGTCTTTATTTTCAGCATTCCTTTCCAATATTGCTGCTCTGAGATCATTTTCATTGGATAAGTTGCATTACATTGCTCTAATATGTTTGGTGTATTGTGTCACTCAATATATTTTAACTATGAAAATATGATGATATCAAAATAGAGCTTTTGTTAATATGTTATCAAAATAGAGCCTTTGTCAATGGTATCACAATCTATTGTTTTTTGTCGATTTTTTTACAGGATATTGACATGGATAAGTTTATTTCTTCTCCTGGAGAAGCATTTACTATGGACCAAGAAGTTGCAAAACAATGGTAGCAAAAGGATATGTACTGAGCAAAGATACATTTGTGATGGCAAAAGCTTTTGATGAATCTTGCAATGTATCATCCACTGCATCAACCAAAGTTGTTGAACTCAGTAACAAAATTAGATTGACAGAAATCATAAATTCAGGTATTGAAACTTTCAAAACTGTTGATGAGAAGTATATGTTACAGATTTCACGAAATCAGCTGCAGGGGTTATAGAGACGACAACTATAGTTGTGGCATCGGTTATTGGAAAAATCATTTAATTTATTTTGAGTGTAAGAAAAATAATTTTATTATAATTATGTATTTGAATTTGTGTCTCTTCGAAAGAAAGAAAAATTATAGTGATGCATTGAAATTCTCCATTTGTATTTCAAGGTTGGAATTATGGGATTCTTGCGATTCCTCGAAATACTGGGAGTGGTGATTGTAGAAAAAATTTGGGTGATACATAGTAATGACTGCCTTAGTCTATACGGTGCAACAACAGAATAACAATATTGACTGTTGGTCCCCGGGAACGGCGCAAAAAACTTGATGCGTCCGCAAGTGTACAGAAATATCGAAGTATTATAAAAGATTGTCGAACCCACAGAGACCAATGTCAACCTACCGTAATCTATCGTCGCTTTGTAAAGCTAAGGCTGATGAATATTTAATTAAGAGGAAACTAGAACTAAAACTAAAAATGAACTTAAAAAATATGATAATAAAGAGAGGCCGGAATATGGCTTCCGCGTTCCTAAAAGACTTTGTAGAATTCGGGTACTAATTACAACTATAACTTAGTTCCGTAGAATATACCGACTTATAAACTCCGCCTCACGCTCTCGCGGTATTAACTAAAGTCATGTTCCCTAGTCCCAAGATTTTGCTATCGCTCGCCTGGTAACTAGGAAATATATTTTGAAAGCCAATAATATCCTAAACGTATCTAAAGCGCTCTCGCTGTATTTAGATATGTTGCCTAATTTCCACTATCCGGTTTGACCCCACGCTCTCGCAGTTCCGGCTCTAACCTTAATTAATTTCTCACTCTCGTAACAAAATCGTGTTAAATAACCTCTCACTCTCGTGACAAAGCTATTTAAATTACACTTGGAAATTAAAACCAAAACATAATTTTAATCATAAGTTCGCACCTATTATTTTCTACCGAGTCTCGTCGATAACGACGGTCCTCATACGCCGGACTCAAGACTATTTAGAAAGATATAGATAAGAAAACAAACACGTAGTTACGATAAATAAACTTAATACTAAACATGATCTAGCAAATAAAATAAGAAAGTAATAACAGTAAAATAAACGATAAAGGGAACCTAGAATTAAATAGATGTTGAATTGTAATACGCCTGAAGGCTTCGAATCAAAGTACAGAAATCGATTGACAAAAATAAATCCTAAAACTATATTGGTAATAGTCCCCCGATGTGGAGAACTATTAATTTTACATGGTAAATATGAAACTGCTTAAAAACTAAAGAAAATAAAATCTGGCCAAAAGAAGAATCCCCCTGCGCGTTACCAACTGCCTCTCATTTATAGTGCTCAGCAGAAAGTGTGGGAGAGAAAAATTTGGAAGTGGAAGTTATTTTCGTCGATAAAATTGGAGAGTCTTTGTTGAGTTGAGAGATTTCCGGAAGACTTCAACTGCTCTGAACGTGTGCGGGAACGTGCGTTGAATTGATACTGAATTTGAGTGGTCCACGTAATTTAAGTTTACTAAGTAAACAAGTCGTGTCGGTCGCCATACGCCTTGTGCCGAGGGTCACACTTTGAAGGCGTTACGGTCGTCACATGTTATGTGACGGTCGCCACACTAATTAAGTGCAGAATTTCTACTTTTTCTGTCATCTATCTTCTTTTCTTCTCCTTCTTTCCTATTCTTTCTTCTTTTCTCATGCAAGATGTTTGAGATAAAATACCTGAAAATGAGCTTGAACACTTGCAAAATAAAATGTAAATGAACGAAAACGATGAAATAATTTAATATAAATCAAGGCAAATATGTAATGTAATATCACATTATCATAAGCGCGGGCAGGAAAATTTTGTTTTTCAAAATTGGTTCTTTCTCTCATTCACTCCATCCATTTTCACTTTATTTTAAATATACTACTAAACATAAAACTGTACAAACTCAAGAATCATTGGGTTGCCTCCCAACAAGTGCTTGTTTCACGTTGTTAGCTCGACGCTTATTTACGTACAAGCTCCTCCAAGTTGCTTCTGATGGGCCAAATGCTTTCACTCCCGCCTTTGCTCTCATCAATTCGAGCTCTAACCGGAACTACACATCTAACCACACTTTTGGCAAATGTGAAGAGAAACAAATATATACACTATATTCACAAGTATGCAAAACATGTAAAATTCACACATATGGTAAACATATACAAGTATCAATATAAACAAGTGAAAATAGACATTATATACGATATCTACAAAACTCAAAAACAAAGAAACTATAGCAATGCGATCCAATAAAAACACAAATCCCCGGCAACGGCGCCATTTTACTGAAGCGGTAAAGCGCCAAGAAACAAAAGTTTTTGGAAGTATTTTTCCGGGAATTTATCGTGTCCACAGAGATCGGTGCTATTGAACTGTCATTCAATAGTTTCCGCAATTTTGAGTTTGGTTTAAAATGTTTCAAACATAGAAACAGAAAAGTAAATATTAACACAAAAATAATTCATTCTTTAGAGAGAAAAAACTTATCCGACATGCATATAATCCACTCGTCACAAACTTAAACTTACCGACCAGTTATACTCAACCTACAATACTCCTCAATATCATCCAACATCACTCACAATAATGTCCATGTCTAACACACTGAGCTGAGAGACAACAGTATTACTCTCGTCGATACTCTCGCACCCGACTCAAACAACACAGAGGCATTAAGCTCCGATACCCATAAAGATTGTTAGTTCTAAATCTATCTCTAGCATCCAGAAACTAACAGATAATCATCCCTAATCAACCCAAACCCCGAGCATAAAGCAAAAAATCAAGGACAATCACTGATAAAGAATTGTAAAGCAGATTTTATACAACGTCATGGGCGATAAATATACATAAGATCAAAGTAAATACATATACAAAACCCAAAAAATGAAGAATACACAAAGAAGAAGAGAAATGAACCAAAAATTTACAGGTTTGTTAGCGCCGATCGATGATCAATCCAACCCGGATCATCTGTGTGCAAGCTCCATAGTTGTTTTCTAAGCTAATCCTATGAAAAATGATGTTTGATGGAGTGTGAGCAAAAAAAACTCAGACCATAACCTAAAAAATGCTGAAAAGTGACTTAAATAGGGGCTGAAAAGACGCGAACCGCGCTAAGCGCGATATGAGGGCGCTTAGCGCCATCAGTGTCACGGTGAAAATTGGATACCATAGTTATTTGTTAACTAGGATCACATTTTTAATGTCACCACCGGTCTTTGATTTTATCCAAGGGAAGGGAGAAAAACCGAATTCCCACAATGCAATGCAAATGCACTAAGATTCTAAGTTCGGGGGTTGGTTATACCTAGGGAAGGTGTTAGCATCCTAGATATCTGTAGTACTCTACAGGAACCTCTTGATTCATTTTATGTTATTTGTTATCTGTTTTGCTAAGGGTTTAAGGGTAGGTGATTTATTATTTTTAATCCTAAGTGTGCTCGACAAGATATCGCATCTTGTGCCTACATATCCTGTCAGGAGGGAATCAGAGCACTTGTAGTTCCTTATTAAGGATACTAAATGTTTTAAAGGTTTAGGAGAGGAAGATGAGTCATCATCCTAAGAAAACCACCACAGTTCTTTGAAAATGTTTGTATTTGGGGGGTATGGGATTGTATGTCCCTTTCTTTGAGATGATTAACATCTAATTCTCTTGTGTGGAGAATTAGGTGGGCTAAAGTTTGATTTAAAAATCAAAATTGAAGGGGGACTAACCTAGGAAATCTATCCTAAGTTGTCTAAAAGTCCTAACCTGAGGGTGTCGATTATGAAATGCAAATGATATGCACCATGCACAATAACATGGTTATCATGCATAGGATTTTCCCTTGGATATTTATGCGATTAATTATATTATTTAGGCGAGGGTGCTAGCAAAGTGATGCTAGACTTGTGTCCAGTGATCAATAGGTCGAATGCGATGCCCTAAGGCGATCGACTTACATGGGTAGAAAATTGGCTCGACGTTGGATCGAGAGTTTTGATGTTGTTTTGAAAAAGGTTTGAAAGAATAACATATACATTCAAACAGAGGTAAGCATACAAAGGCAATGATAAACATACAAGCATGCGATTCACTCAGGCGCGTGATGAAGGATTTAAGATATGGACTGATTATTAGGAAAGGAGTTTTGATTCATTGAGAAAAAGAGTTGATTTGATTTCAAGGTTTACCGATGAAAGATTGTTTCATTTTAGAATCATGTTTAGAGATTATTATTAATAAAATGTTAAAGGTTAATTAATTTAGAAGATTATCTTAAAAGACTTAAATTAAATAAATTAATATTCGGTTTTAAAGTTAATAAAATACTAAGAGATTTATTAATTAAAAGAGTTCTCAAATTAGTATTTAAATAAAATAGTTTTAATAAAAGGTTTTACTAATTAAGAGGGTTTTTAACAAAAGTTTGATCTATTATATATTTCATTAAAGTGACATTTTAGAATATAAAAAGAAGTTATATGTTTATTAAAAAAAGGTTTTAATTAATTAGAAAAAGTTTTTATTTTAATCAGTATTTAAGAAAAAAGTTGAATTAAATCAAAAAGAGAAAAAAAAGATCAAAACAAACAGAAAGAAAAAGGAACCGGGGGGGAGCCCTTTCTCAATGCTCTCTAAATCTCGCATCCTCTCTTCTCTCAACTGCAATTAGGGTTCTCCAACCCCAATTGCCACCGCTCAAACTCTCGCGTCCTCCCGCGATCTCTCTCTCGACCTGCAACAAAAGAAAAAAAGCAACCAAATAAACCCCACCCCGCACAGCCCTAATACCCCGATTTCACTATATTATGGCGATTACATTTTACATTGCAGATAGCGGAAAAAAGGAAAAAAACAAAGGAAAGGGAGATGATGGCGACGCCGGCGGTGGATAGCTCCGGTGGCTTCGTCGAGGGAAGTTCTCTTTCTTCTTTACCTGCTGCGATTTGGTTTGCCTTTGTGTGATGTCTCTTTCGTCTTTCTTCTTCTGAATAGGAGGCGATGACGAGTAGAAATGCCTTTGAATCTCTATATTTTTGTATGGGTTTGGAATCTTTGGTTGGGAATGGACGTGTTTGTGAATCGATGGTTTTCTGATTCTTCTCTAAGGGTTCTTTTTCTTGTTTTTTTTCCGTCCCTTTTCTGATGCAATGTGACCCTTTATATAAATGGCCAATGATGAGATACGTTGGGAAGTTCTTGAATGCTGATTGATGGTGTGATAAATATGATTTGACTCTGATTCTGAAATTGGAAGGTTTTTGAATTGTTGCCTTGTTTGAGTTTGGTCCTGATATGATTTGATTGCTCTGATTTATGGTTTGGACGGTTTGGAAACTTTTTGAAAACCTTCCCTTACTGTCTTGAACGATTTTACACTTGATGGTTGTGATTCTTGTCCAATTCTGTTCTGGGAACAAATATATTTTTACGAACTTGGGAAGTTGGTTTTGGAAAGTTTTAGTAACCGCTGAAATTTATTTTTGAATGTGTTTAGAAATTGTTGATCACACCTAATTCCTTGCCATGAACCCTTTGATTCTCTTCCTCAACTTAAAGCGCTTCAAATTAGGAAGCTTGAAATTCTATTGTTGAATGTCTTCGGTGAATCTTGAATTTGATACTCTTCTTCTCTAACATCGATTGCTCTTTGAATATCTTCCATCTCCGTTGATTGGCCAAGATTGAGCGATTGAAGGCCTTGAGGTATTACATTGATTGTGAATATTGTCTGATATGTGTGTAATGTCTGATTGTGTTGGACAGAAATAAACCTTGTCTGGTACATTCTTAGAATGTTTTGGTGATGTCTGGTAATGCTCTGTCTTTGGTAAGAGGGGAATAACGTGCTTGGTTGCATTTTGCAGGGCGCCGTCAATAAATTCATAGGAAGTAAGTTCTTGACGGAGCTCAAAACCTTACTGGTGTAATTGGGGAGATCTGTTGAAGAACTCAGCATCGGAGCTGAACTGGAATGGACTGATGTATTAACTGCACACAAGGGACGTACCAAAGAAAAAGGTGACTGATCGGCTTCAGAAATCGTTTTGACTGGCAATGCGCAGGTTCTCTATGTTTTGCGTAGAAACTGACCATTTATGTCTCTCTCCTCCAATCTTGGTTCTAATTCTATTAGTTTCTTTTGTAGACATCTCTGAATTAAATGCTTACACATCAAACTTCATTTTAACCGTTTCAGTGCCTGTCGAAGAAAAGCTGTTGTCGTTGTCCGTGCTTGACGATAATGTGTTATTTTGAATTGCTCGTGCCTTCAATAACAAATCTCACAAATCTGATTAGTTAGTGTTGCTCAAGTTTTATCCTCGATTGATTAATTGATGATGATGATTGGGCATGATTCAAAGGTCACGTGTGTCATGAATGCTTTTTGATTTCTTTCCTTGCTCATGTGTAATTGTATTTTGGAAATGCAGGTGAAACATGGCATTGAAAGAGTTTCTATTTTGATTGGATTGCGTTTGGAGCCGTTTGTAAATGTGTCGGTATGAATCTCCTTCTTTGATTGGATTACGTTTAATTTTCTTTATGAATTACTCTAGCTGACGTAGGGATAAACGCGGTTTCTTTCCTCAACAGGTCGGTAGCTCGATACAGTACCATCTGGATCATGATGGATATGTGAATCGGTACTAGCAATTAGAACTTGCTGAAGCTCTCGTAAGTTCCTGAAGGACTAGTCAATACATGCCACCAGTTCTGCCCAGTCGCCATGAATCGTCTCTTGCAGATTCCTTGATGTTTGACTGCACCCTGAAGAAACGGCATCACTCAACACACTTGATGATGTTTGCTTATGAGGCTTTTCGTCATGTCCATGCTTTTAGACTTGTTCAAGAAGATACTGCACTTGAAAAGTTAGCCGACACATCCTGTAGGACTTCGATGCACTTCCCTTGTAATGAAAAATGAGACCATTTACGTAGATTCCGACATGAGGCGAGCCCTTTGAGTTTGAGAAAAATAATGATCGAAAATCTCTTGTTTCAATTTACCTTGCAGACTTGGTGAGCCTGCTCTTGAGAACAGAATTCATGGATCCGTACACTTCCAAATTACAAATATCTTTGAAATGTAATTCCTTCTCAAGCATGTTGTGATTCAAGGCCATCTTTCTGTACATTCAGGTCTATATGCTGCTACAGATGTTGTGTTGTGGTGAAGCAGGATTTAGAACAGACGGTGAACACGTGCGGTGCGTGCTTGGCATAGCTTCCCCTTTCAGTTCATGTAAGTATTCAATCGTTGAAACCATGTCTTCCTGCATATCCAGTGCTGTTATGATCCTTTGAGGACTTTTATGCTGTACTTGATCTCGATTTAATCACGTTTCAAGGTCGTTGACAAACTTATAGATTCTTGGTACTCTTTTCATTCTAGTGTCCTTGTAACTTGGTTAAAACTGTTTTGAACAGGCTGTGGTAGCAAGTGGCGAGACCTTGGAACAACCTGGGTCAGAACCATGTTTGACAATAGATTGGGTTTTCGGAACTTTTTCACCCTCGCAAATGCTGTAAATTTAGTAATCATTCTATATGTTACTTCAGATGTTATCTTCTGAGAATACATATCTAATTCATTATTTGGATTACTGATGGTGACTCCATCTCCTTTGCACATCATCTCTATAACGGTAATTATTTTCGGTATCCTGTTTGTGAATTTTTCGATTCCTCAGTAGCTCTTCCTTTACTGCCCATCAATCACTTATTCATCTAACTTTGTCTGCAGGAATAGATTATTTTGGCGACGCAATCCTGTTTTGTCTCGGCAAGTTTGGTAGCATTCGGGAGCATGATCCTGCCACGAACCTTTGCTAGATTCTCGTTCAACAACGATGTTAGTCGAAAACCGTTTGTGGCTATGAATGGTCCAAAAGTCGATAACTAACTTGGTCTTGGAAGTCAATTCATTCTCAACAGCACTTGTGCTCAGTTCAATAGCAGCGAGGCCGGTGTTGTTAGAAGCTTTTCGAATAGAGTTGAAGGAGCAACGGTCTTGAATTTTGAGTTTCTGAATTAACTTGTTTATCATGTAAAATTTGTACGCTTTGAGTCCTTGGAATGATGTAAAATTGAGATTTCAGACTTGTATTGCATCTTGAACATTCTGATATGCTTCTGTAATGAAGTAGAAATTTTTTTTGCGTACAACACTCATCTAGAGCAAGCTACTGGCATTGTAAATGTGTCCTTCTTGCAAGAAAATATTTCTTGAAGCGACTTGTGCAGCGTCAGTGGACTCCATGCAAGGACCGTGAATCAAACTAGAAGTTTTGCAAGAACTTCGCTTTTATAGGACGCGTGTTGTACAATCAATTTTGCAGCTTCTAGGGACCGAAAATCACGTTATCATATAATTTGTGCTTGACCACCCTCTCGAGACTATTGCAAGAAATTCAAAGCATCACGAATCATTCCACTTTCCAAGTAAATATTCAACACAAGAATTTTGAGAAATAATATATAGCACCATGTCATTCTTTACCATCAATTCATATTTGGGCGTCTCTGCCTTAATTGTAACTTGAGTATTTGAAGTTTGTGAATCTTTGGATTTTTAGAAACAGAGCTTGGATTTCCTGTAGAGGACTTCCCAGTCTTGTACCATTTTGAATTAATCATGGCACGATAACTTAGGACTCAACCAATTTGAATGGTTTTGACTTATAAAAGTCTTTTGATTTTGTATCACTTTAAATTGCAATCCTGTACCCTTTGAGTTTCTCCCACTTGAAAGATTTTCTTAACAAAGACACCCTTGAATCTTGAATGGCGATGGGTAGTATTGACTTGAAGTTTACGCTTAAACTCATAACCTTGTCCTTATAGACTTGCATCTTCTAATTCTTCTCAAATTGAACTTTCCTTGATGAACCGTCATTTAAGAACATGGAGCGGCACAATATCTCGAATTCGAGGAGCTGACAGAGGGAGAGAGATGCCATCTTGTGATATAACTTTACCACACAACCAAATGACCAGTCTTAGGGTACCCAATTCCATATCAGAGGGTATAAGGATCTAGTATTCTGTGGTGTCTTCTGAGATATCTGAGGGAATAAGAGACTTTGTGGTGGCTTAGGGACCAAAGGGACGAGGACACGATCACACGGGAGTCCAACACACATCTTGCAAAGACCAGAGGAACCTCCACAAACACGCACACAACACAACCTTCAGGACCTTGAATCTTCTACAGCAGCACCTGTCCTTTAAAGAGAAACAAACAGACAAAGCTAGATAAAGCAGTTAGTTATGCACAAAAGATAGACCTAATATGCCATGCAAAAGCGGAGCGGGTATCTTAGGGTAAAAAATTAGGGTGCGACAGATGCCCCTATTTAAGTTTCTCCTATTCGGAGATATGGAGATTGAAATCTTCGTCTCGACGAGACAGGAGAGACTTAAATACAAACATGCACAAATTTTTGGCCCTAAGATGCCGCCAAATGCACATGATATGGTATGAAATGGTATGAAATGCAAGACCCAGATCCTGTGAGGAATGATGTCACAGGGGATAACCGATATTAAAACACAAAGGAAAGAAAGACCCGACGAGGACGATTCGACTCCACGGGGAAAGACCTAACTCCACTGGGGGAAAGGGACTACCAACTGACAATCACAAGGTAGCTTAAGCATAAGGCAAGAAACTTACTATCACGCAGGATAGCCTAAGCAGAGGTAATAAACTGGGGATGAGAGATCACCTACTACCAAACACGGTAGCCTAAGCATAGGTGTCCGACCCAAAAAGAGGTGTGTTACCTACTATCAAGCATATGATAGCCTAAGCCAAGTAAACACAAGAAGGAAGATGACCTACTACCACCACGGTAGCCTAAGCGAGGCATCTAACCAAAACAAAAAAAACGACTATTTGTCGAAGTCTGCTGGAGATCTACTGCCGAGAATAACCAGGGAAATACCTACTGCCGAGGTCTTCTGGAAATCTACTGCCGAGAATAACCAGGGAAATACCTACTGCCGAGGTCTTCTGGAAATCTACTGCCGAGAATAACCAGGAAAAAAAAATGAGATACCTACTGCCGAGGTCTTCTGGAAATCTACTGCCGAGAATAACCAGGAAAATAATGAGATACCTACTGCCGAGGTCTTCTGGAAATCTACTTCCGAGAATAACCAGGAAAATAATGAGATACCTACTGCCGAGGTCTTCTGGAAATTTACTGCCGAGAATAACCAGGAAAATAAACGACTGTTTGTCGAAGTTTAATGTAAACCAGGGAATCTACTGCCGAGATCCTGGAAAGAGACGACTGTTCGTCGCAATTTGAAATAAACCAGGGAACCTACTACCGAGATCCTGGAAGCTTCACCGGGGATCTTCAAAAGAGATGTGGGTCGGCTGACTTGTAAAATATATCTTCTCAAATAAAGAGAAAGATCATTTGAATCTTCACCAAACTTCTCAAAGAGATGCCATTTGATAGAAGCAAATTGAACAGTGGACTCATTGGGGAGAATACCACTGTGAAGTAATATTGTTGTAGTTGAAAATTCGCTGAAGTAATAAAATTCTTGCGAAAAGGATTCTCAAATAAAGAGAAACACCTGGAAGGTCTTCAATAACTTTCTCTGGAGAATAAGCTAATAATCTTGACAACTTCACCGGGGACAGACGAAATGTTTTGAGGAGACTGCCAGTTGTCGTCCAGATAGAAAACTGAGCTCAAATAAAGAGCTACCACTTGTTGTATGGATTTAAATCCCATAATACTGTTGGAGGAACAACTTTTGTCTTCCATAGATATCTTTGAATATATTCTTCTTTGGGGAGATAAGGTGCAAAATAAATGCACGCTTGATCTAGGTTCAACAACCTAGAGATATCCAACATTGTGATTGTCAGGGACCAAAGTCCAATCCAGGAAATAACTGGAAAGAAACGGTCAAACAAGAACCTATCCAGTGAGGAATGAACTCAACTGGGTTTATCTTTATCCAAAGATGGAAAAGAAAACTAAAGCAACCATCTTCCACGAGGATTGAACTCAGTGGGGAATTAGAAAGGATGTGTTTTTTCTGCCTAGGGTTGACGATTCTACTTGGAGGGAGCAGACAAACCCGATCACTTGGGGATAAACACGACCAAAGTGAAAGAACAAACACAAAAAACAAAATGCAAGATGCAAAATGCGCACATGCCATGAATCTACATGAAAGAATGCCATGCTATGCTTATGCCTATGCTGACAAAACAACAACGAGAAGCAAACGGGAGATGAAAACAAGCATCTCGATACGAATACTCGGCCAATCTTTGCGAGATAGAAGCATCACTGGGGATGAATGGAAAGCCATATATGGAACCAAATCCTGCTTCAAAGCTTCTCTGGGGAAAAGAGAGCACTCCACTTGGGGATGAACATCGTGACTTCACTTAGTATTGTCAAGCTAAACCTTGTGATTCCGTTAGGGATGAGAAGGATTCACTGGGAACGAATCAAACTCAATCCAAAAGGCTTTATGGGGGGGATAAAATAAGTATCCACTGTGAGCTGAAGTAATCTGAATGAAAGTTGTAACTGGATAAATATCCACTTCATCGGGGGAACTTGGTTTAATAGTAGTTGAAAATGTCGGAGATAAAACTTCGAGGGGGATGAAATAAAACTTCCTTTACTGGTGAAGATGGAGATAACGAGAAAATCCATGGAGGAGTGAAATAAACACTCGCTTCGCTGGGGAAGGTTAAAGTTGTAAGAAAATCCACTGAGGATTCTTGGGCTGCTGACTGGAGAAATCTTGTGTCAAACGTGCCATAACTTCTTGAAGTGAAGATTTACCGGGAATAGTCGTGACTATCTGGAGTAAAGATTTACTGGGGAGTCGTCACATCACTTAGGATAGAAACCCTTTGAGGTTAGAGTGAATAAAGTCGTGAGACTGATGTAACTCTGTATTGATAACCTGCATAGTAATCGCCATTTTGAACAACAATTGTTGTGGATGAGAGGCAATCTTCACTTCTCAAATGCCCCAGATCACTTGGTTTATGAGAATAAGTTGTCTCAAGAGGATTTTACAGAAAACTTGGCGTCCAACTGTCCCAAAGTTTTCAAACTCTTGGAGAGATTTGTCAAATATCGACGTAACTGGCTCGGATTAACTATGTTCTGTACAACTGAATCTTTGAACATGGAGAGATTTATCAAATCTCGACGTAACTGCCCCAGATTGATGGTGTCTTTAGTCTTCAAGATTGGAGATATTTATCAAATCTCGACGTAACTGCTCCAGATTGATGGTGTCTTTAGTCTTCAAGATTGGAGAGATTTATCAAATCTCGACTTAACTGCCCCTGATTGATGGTGTCTTTAGTCTTCAAGATTGGAGAGATTTATCAAATCTCGACTTAACTGCCCCTGATTAACGGGATTCTGAGTCTTCAAGATTGCCCCTAGGGTCAGACTGTGAAAGAAACAGCTGGGCAACAACTTGCCCCTGCTTAGTAGAGTCTTCAGGTAGCTTGCCCCTGGATACTATCATCTCCTTGAAACAATACTAAATTTTAGCTCATCATTGCCACACGTATGTTAATTTCTATGACGTCAAGCAATGTTAGCAAGTAGAAAAATGTTAATTCTGAAATAGATAATGCAACGTATGTTTGTCTTGAAGTTTTATTACCGATTTTATAAAGCCAACACGAATTTGAGCATAGCTCATGGGAGTCAGGAAACGATGTCTCAATGAGTATGCTTTTGAAATAAACCCTGCTTCAACTAGGTCTTTTGAGGGTTGTATCATGGTTTGGTTCACGATTTAAGAAACAAAGGATATAAGGCTCAAAGTTTGTTTGTGCCCGCCCCATCTTCGTGATATTTAACTCCTTTTTTTTTTACTGAAAATTACCCTGCCCCATGTTAAGAATGAGGGTTTTTTGATTTGGAGAAGAAAACTACTACTTCAAAGGCTCAAAAGGGTTAACGAGGGTTTATCTCCTTATATCTTCGGTGTTTAGGATTTTGAAACAATGCCTTATATCACTAGCAGAGTTTTATTCAAAAGCATACAACAAGAGATCTTGCGCTTGATTTCATCATCCTCCCTTCAATTCTCCGCCGAGGCAAGAGATTGGGCAGCATTGGCATTATAAAATAGAAAAATTGTTTTAAAATGAGTGAAACGAATGGATTTCTTCAAGACGACCATTATCATTGCATTAATTATTCAAAGTAACAAATTCTTACACGCAAACATGCTCATAATCAAAGAAATAACAACAAGATGCAAGCAAATGAATAAACATCTTAATGGTATTTGGAGTAAGCTCTACTCTTGATTCTATTGGCTTGGAAGGAAATTCTTGAGTCTTCACGTCTCTTAGTATAAAGGTGTTCCATTTATAACTGGGATTCCTCTCCTGAAGGTCCACACTTCATTGTCGATCATTTCTTGGATCTTTTCTTGGAAAACTTTACAGTCTTCAATCGAATGCCCCAACACCCCATCATGAAATGCACAACTGGTATCTGGATTAAACCAAGGAGGGCGAGATTTCATGGCTCTAGTCTTCCTGGGTGCCATTATTGAGTTTCGGGAAAAGTAAGACCACAATTGACTGTACGTCATTGGGATTAGGTCAAACCAACGAGTCCTTTCTTCTGGACTATTCAGGGGTCTCTGCTGATCCTGACGCTGATTTTGGTGATTCATGTTCTGAATTTGTGGATTCTGACGTTGATCTTGATGAGTCAACCTTTGTCGTTTGTACGGACGTCCATGAGATAGTGATTACTGGCACTGAACAGGCGCTGCAAACCGACGTTTGTGATAAGGCACCGGAACTGGAGCTCGCAAAGTCTGAGGAGAGCCCAAAATTGCATTAACTTCAACACTCCTTTCTTCTTGGGAAACACTAACAGACTTTTCTTCATTAGCTTGTCTATTCGAGACATCTTTAATTTTCCCACTTTTGAATGCGTTCTCGATGTTTACTCCGACTTCCACAATTTTAGGGAACTCTAATGGCACAACGCCTATCATTCTGACATAATAAGAGTCTGACAGTGTTTTTAGAAACATCTTGGCCAGCTCCTTCTCTTGAAGTGGTGGCTGAATTTGGGCCGCCAATTCTTTCCACCTTTGTACATATTCCCTGAAGGATTCGTTGTCTCTCTGACTCATGTTCATCAATTGGTCACTGTCTGGAGCCATGTCCAAATTGTAATTGTATTGCTTCACAAAAGTGTTAGCTAAGTCTTCCCAAGACTGAATACGGTTCCTTTCTAGCTTCATATACCACATCAAGGATGCCCCACTTAAACTTTCTTGAAAGCAGTGAATCATCAGCTTGTCATCGTCAACATAAGTAGTCATCTTTCGACAAAACATTGTCAAATGGTACCTTGGACAACTAACACCCTCATACACTTCGAAGGCAGGCATTTTGAACTTCGGGGGAAAAACCACGCCCGGAACTAGACACAAGTCAAGAGCCTTAAGACCAGGTGCGTTAGGTCCTTTCAACACCTTCAATTGTTCTTGGAGGTCACGAAATCTTTTCTCAATTTCTCCCAATCTAGGATCATTCACATTTGTCACAGGACGGATGTTCTGAGAATTCGGCATATACCTTAGAAAATGGGAATCTCTTTCATTAACTTGACCAACCAGATTATTTTGCACAGGCTGAGATTGAGTAAGGACTTCTATTTGTGGAGCGTTGTTGCCAGGAGGGGAACCAAACATCGGATTAGTTGTCACTCTGAAGCCTGACATGGGATCCACACTTTGTGTTCTATCCATTATCCCCAGTTCGAATGCCGGAAGATCAGCTGAGCGACACGAAGATAAGAAAGCGAATAAGCTGGGGTAGAGAAAAGGCGTATGCAAAGAGGATGCAATGCGAATGCAACAAGTTTCATGGAACTCGGCTATTTATAATCATCAAGGAATAAAAAATGCGTTTTTTTTTATAAATGGTTACAACCATTAGTATCAAAATACTAAGATATTGGTTTATTAAAATTGATTACAACGCGTCCATACGCCTTACAAGAATCATGATATACAAGCTAAATAAAAGCTAGTAATGATGGATCTAAGGAGACTCTTCCAACGGTCTACGTTTGACTTTTTCTTCCAATTAAGCTTCCAAGGTATTGATTAAGGACTAGAGTAACTTCTTCCCAAAATTTATCCTTTTTAGTCATATTAGCTCGAACATTTGCCGAAGATAGTAAATGGATTCTTGTCTTGAACCATTAGCTGAGAATATTCTTCAAGAGTTGTCACCAATAGTGATGGACTGAAGTAGAGTAGATTGTATTTCCTTATCAATAAAGGCTCCCCCTATAAGGTCTTGAACCCTTTTTTATCCTTCAATAAGGTTTCCAATCCCCTTAGATCGTCCAGGTTATGACTCTTGTAAGTGTACTTCAACGTTTTTAAAAAATTTTTTTTTTTTTTTAGAGTCCATGGTATCTTTATGATGTTTATAAACAAGGCTAAGTTCCATGATATGATGCTTATGCAATGCAAGGATGCAAACACACAAAGCACAAAGCACACAAGCAAACAAACAAACAAGGGTCCTAGGTTTGAAAGGTCATAGCATGGAGCCAAGGTCTACCCATCCCAAGAAGGTATGTACTATGGTTCATTTGTACCTGCCGAACGGGTTCTATAAAGTTCCCAGAGTCTACAATCCATCTTTCGGATATTATCGATTTCCCAATTACTTGGTAGTCAACAATATTCTCAAGAGAACCTCGTCTGAGTGTAGTATCGCGTGTTAACCATTTTGGAATTACTCCCTCATAGTCATCGCACTACATCCTAAAAGGCCAAGTTGGGTTAAAGGTAACTACGGTTCTCAATATCCCGGGCTCCTAGGTCGAAAGTAGTAATGTATTCACGATAACTCGTTCAACAAATACCACCTTCGAGAGGGCCTCAACTGAGTGTGGAATCAAATCGACTTCTTTGGAATTACTCCCTCGAAATCTCCTCGATTATACCCACGATCCTATCTTATATGTGCTCTCAAGTCCGGGTTAGGACTTATCTCACCACTCAAGTGTAACAACCCTGCCAAACAGAAAATCCAAGCAAACAGATAGACAAGTATACGGATATATACAAGTATAAACAAATAACATAAATAAACAAGTTAGGGGGAACCCTCTTATGAGACTTCCCCAGTGAAGTCGCCATTTCTTTCGCGGTGAAAATTGGATACCATAGTTATTTGTTAACTAGGATCACATTTTTAATGTCACCACCGGTCTTTGATTTTATCCAAGGGAAGGGAGAAAAACCGAATTCCCACAATGCAATGCAAATGCACTAAGATTCTAAGTTCGGGGGTTGGTTATACCTAGGGAAGGTGTTAGCATCCTAGATATCTGTAGTACTCTACAGGAACCTCTTGATTCATTTTATGTTATTTGTTATCTGTTTTGCTAAGGGTTTAAGGGTAGGTGATTTATTATTTTTAATCCTAAGCGTGCTCGACAAGATATCGCATCTTGTGCCTACATATCCTGTCAGGAGGGAATCAGAGCACTTGTAGTTCCTTATTAAGGATACTAAATGTTTTAAAGGTTTAGGAGAGGAAGATGAGTCATCATCCTAAGAAAACCACCACAGTTCTTTGAAAATGTTTGTATTTGTGGGGTATGGGATTGTATGTCCCTTTCTTTGAGATGATTAACATCTAATTCTCTTGTGTGGAGAATTAGGTGGGCTAAAGTTTTATTTAAAAATCAAAATTGAAGGGGGACTAACCTAGGAAATCTATCCTAAGTTGTCTAAAAGTCCTAACCTGAGGGTGTCGATTATGAAATGCAAATGATATGCACCATGCACAATAACATGGTTATCATGCATGGGATTTTCCCTTGGATATTTATGCGATTAATTATATTATTTAGGTGAGGGTGCTAGCAAAGTGATGCTAGACTTGTGTCCAGTGATCAATAGGTCGAATGCGATGCCCTAAGGCGATCGACTTACATGGGTAGAAAATTGGCTCGACGTTGGATCGAGAGTTTTGATGTTGTTTTGAAAAAGGTTTGAAAGAATAACATATACATTCAAACAGAGGTAAGCATACAAAGGCAATGATAAACATACAAGCATGCGATTCACTCAGGCGCGTGATGAAGGATTTAAGATATGGACTGATTATTAGGAAAGGAGTTTTGATTCATTGAGAAAAAGAGTTGATTTGATTTCAAGGTTTACCGATGAAAGATTGTTTCATTTTAGAATCATGTTTAGAGATTATTATTAATAAAATGTTAAAGGTTAATTAATTTAGAAGATTATCTTAAAAGACTTAAATTAAATAAATTAATATTCGGTTTTAAAGTTAATAAAATACTAAGAGATTTATTAATTAAAAGAGTTCTCAAATTAGTATTTAAATAAAATAGTTTTAATAAAAGGTTTTACTAATTAAGAGGGTTTTTAACAAAAGTTTGATCTATTATATATTTCATTAAAGTGACATTTTAGAATATAAAAAAAAGTTATATGTTTATTAAAAAAAGGTTTTAATTAATTAGAAAAAGTTTTTATTTTAATCAGTATTTAAGAAAAAAGTTGAATTAAATCAAAAAGAGAAAAAAAAGATCAAAACAAACAGAAAGAAAAAGGAACCGGGGGGGGAGCCCTCTCTCAATGCTCTCTAAATCTCGCATCCTCTCTTCTCTCAACTGCAATTAGGGTTCTCCAACCCCAATTGCCACCGCTCAAACTCTCGCATCCTCCCGCGATCTCTCTCTCGACCTGCAACAAAAGAAAAAAAGCAACCAAATAAACCCCACCCCGCACAGCCCTAATACCCCGATTTCACTATATTATGGCGATTACATTTTACATTGCAGATAGCGGAAAAAAGGAAGGAAAAAACAAAGGAAAGGGAGATGATGGCGACGCCGGCGGTGGATAGCTCCGGTGGCTTCGTCGAGGGAAGTTCTCTTTCTTCTTTACCTGCTGCGATTTGGTTTGCCTTTGTGTGGTGTCTCTTTCGTCTTTCTTCTTCTGAATAGGAGGCGATGACGAGTAGAAATGCCTTTGAATCTCTATATTTTTGTATGGGTTTGGAATCTTTGGTTGGGAATGGACGTGTTTGTGAATCGATGGTTTTCTGATTCTTCTCTAGGGGTTCTTTTTCTTGTTTTTTTTTCCGTCCCTTTTCTGATGCAATGTGACCCTTTATATAGATGGCCAATGATGAGATACGTTGGGAAGTTCTTGAATGCTGATTGATGGTGTGATAAATATGATTTGACTCTGATTCTGAAATTTGAAGGTTTTTGAATTGTTGCCTTGTTTGAGTTTGGTCCTGATATGATTTGATTGCTCTGATTTATGGTTTGGACGGTTTGGAAACTTTTTGAAAACCTTCCCTTACTGTCTTGAACGATTTTACACTTGATGGTTGTGATTCTTGTCCAATTCTGTTCTGGGAACAAATATATTTTTACGAACTTGGGAAGTTGGTTTTGGAAAGTTTTAGTAACCGCTGAAATTTATTTTTGAATGTGTTTGGAAATTGTTGATCACACCTAATTCCTTGCCATGAACCCTTTGATTCTCTTCCCCAACTTAAAGCGCTTCAAATTAGGAAGCTTGAAATTCTATTGTTGAATGTCTTCGGTGAATCTTGAATTTGATACTCTTCTTCTCTAACATCGATTGCTCTTTGAATATCTTCCATCTCCGTTGATTGGCCAAGATTGAGTGATTGAAGGCCTTGAGGTATTACATTGATTGTGAATATTGTCTGATATGTGTGTAATGTCTGATTGTGTTGGACAGAAATAAACCTTGTCTGGTACATTCTTAGAATGTTTTGGTGATGTCTGGTAATGCTCTGTCTTTGCTAAGAGGGGAATAACGTGCTTGGTTGCATTTTGCAGGGCGCCGTCAATAAATTCATAGGAAGTAAGTTCTTGACGGAGCTCAAAACCTTACTGGTGTAATTGGGGAGATCTGTTGAAGAACTCAGCATCGGAGCTGAACTGGAATGGACTGATGTATTAACTGCACACAAGGGACGTACCAAAGAAAAAGGTGACTGATCGGCTTCAGAAATCGTTTTGACTGGCAATGCGCAGGTTCTCTATGTTTTGCGTAGAAACTGACCATTTATGTCTCTCTCCTCCAATCTTGGTTCTAATTCTATTAGTTTCTTTTGTAGACATCTCTGAATTAAATGCTTACACATCAAACTTCATTTTAACCGTTTCAGTGCCTGTCGAAGAAAAGCTGCTGTCGTTGTCCGTGCTTGACGATAGTGTGTTATTTTGAATTGCTCGTGCCTTCAATAACAAATCTCACAAATATGATTAGTTAGTGTTGCTCAAGTTTTATCCTCGATTGATTAATTGATGATGATGATTGGGCATGATTCAAAGGTCACGTGTGTCATGAATGCTTTTTGATTTCTTTCCTTGCTCATGTGTAATTGTATTTTGGAAATGCAGGTGAAACATGGCATTGAAGAAGTTTTTATTTTGATTGGATTGCGTTTGGAGCCGTTTGTAAATGTGTCGGTATGAATCTCCTTCTTTGATTGGATTACATTTAATTTTCTTTATGAATTACTCTAGCTGACGTAGGGATAAACGCGGTTTCTTTCCTCAACAGGTCGGTAGCTCGATACAGTACCATCCGGATCATGATGGATATGTGAATCTGTACTAGCAATTAGAACTTGCTGAAGCTCTCGTAAGTTCCTGAAGGACTAGTCAATACATGCCACCAGTTCTGCCCAGTCGCCATGAATCGTCTCTTGCAGATTCCTTGATGTTTGACTGCATGCACCCTGAAGAAACGACATCACTCAACACACTTGATGATGTTTGCTTATGAGGCTTTTCGTCATGTCCATGCTTTTAGACTTGTTCAAGAAGATACTGCACTTGAAAAGTTAGCCGACACATCCTGTAGGACTTCGATGCACTTCCCTTGTAATGAAAAATGAGACCATTTACGTAGATTCCGACATGAGGCGAGCCCTTTGAGTTTGAGAAAAATAATGATCGAAAATCTCTTGTTTCAATTTACCTTGCAGACTTAGTGAGCCTGCTCTTGAGAACAGAATTCATGGATCCGTACACTTCCAAATTACAAATATCTTTGAAATGTAATTCCTTCTCAAGCATGTTGTGATTCAAGGCCATCTTTCTGTACATTCAGGTCTATATGCTGCTACAGATGTTGTGTTGTGGTGAAGCAGGATTAAGAACAGACGGTGAACACGTGCGGTGCGTGCTTGGCATAGCTTCCCCTTTCAGTTCATGTAAGTATTCAATCGTTGAAACCATGTCTTCCTGCATATCCAGTGCTGTTATGATCCTTTGAGGACTTTTATGCTGTACTTGATCTCGATTTAATCACGTTTCAAGGTCGTTGACAAACTTATAGATTCTTGGTACTCTTTTCTTTCTAGTGTCCTTGTAACTTGGTTAAAACTGTTTTGAACAAGCTGTGGTAGCAAGTGGCGAGACCTTGGAACAACCTGGGTCAGAACCATGTTTGACAATAGATTGGGTTTTCGGAACTTTTTCACCCTCGCAAATGCTGTAAATTTAGTAATCATTCTATATGTTACTTCAGATGTTATCTTCTGAGAATACATATCTGATTCATTATTTGGATTACTGATGGTGACTCCATCTCCTTTGCACATCATCTCTATAACGGTAATTGTTTTCGGTATCCTGTTGGTGAATTTTTCGATTCCTCAGTAGCTCTTCCTTTACTGCCCATCAATCACTTATTCATCTAACTTTGTCTGCAGGAATAGATTATTTTGGCGACGCAATCCTGTTTTGTCTCGGCAAGTTTGGTAGCATTCGGGAGCATGATCCTGCCACGAACCTTTGCTAGATTCTCGTTCAACAACGATGTTAGTCGAAAACCGTTTATGGCTATGAATGGTCCAAAAGTCGATAACTAACTTGGTCTTGGAAGTCAATTCATTCTCAACAGCACTTGTGCTCAGTTCAATAGCAGCGAGGCCGGTGTTGTTAGAAGCTTTTCGAATAGAGTTAAAGGAGCAACGGTCTTGAATTTTGAGTTTCTGAATTAACTTGTTTATCATGTAAACTTTGTACGCTTTGAGTCCTTGGAATGATGTAAAATTGAGATTTCAGACTTGTATTGCATCTTAAACATTCTGATATGCTTCTGTAATGAAGTAGAATTTTTTTTTGCGTACAACACTCATCTAGAGCAAGCTACTGGCATTGTAAATGTGTCCTTCTTGCAAGAAAATATTTCTTGAAGCGACTTGTGCAGCGTCAGTGGACTCCATGCAAGGACCGTGAATCAAACTAGAAGTTTTGCAAGAACTTCGCTTTTATAGGACGCGTGTTGTACAATCAATTTTGCAGCTTCTAGGGACCGACAATCACGTTATCATATAATTTGTGCTTGACCACCCTCTCGAGACTATTGCAAGAAATTCAAAGCATCACGAATCATTCCACTTTCCAAGTAAATATTCAACACAAGAATTTTGAGAAATAATATATAGCACCATGTCATTCTTTACCATCAATTCATATTTGGGCGTCTCTGCCTTAATTGTAACTTGAGTATTTGAAGTTTGTGAATCTTTGGATTTTTAGAAACAGAGCTTGGATTTCCTGTAAAGGACTTCCCAGTCTTGTACCATTTTGAATTAATCATGGCACGATAACTTAGGACTCAACCAATTTGAATGGTTTTGACTTATAAAAGTCTTTTGATTTTGTATCACTTTAAATTGAAATCCTGTACCCTTTGAGTTTCTCCCACTTGAAAGATTTTCTTAACAAAGACACCCTTGAATCTTGAATGGCGATGGGTAGTATTGACTTGAAGTTTACGCTTAAACTCATAACCTTGTCCTTATAGACTTGCATCTTCTAATTCTTCTCAAATTGAACTTTCCTTGATGAACCGTCATTTAAGAACATGGAGCGGCACAATATCTCGAATTCGAGGAGCTGACAGAGGGAAGGAGATGCCATCTTGTGATATAACTTTACCACACAACCAAATGACCAGTCTTAGGGTACCAAATTCCATATCAGAGGGTATAAGGATCTAGTATTCTGTGGTGTCTTCTGAGAGATCTGAGGGAATAAGAGACTTTGTGGTGGCTTAGGGACCAAAGGGACGAGGACACGATCACACGGGAGTCCAACACACATCTTGCAAAGACCAGAGGAACCTCCACAAACACGCACACAACACAACCTTCAGGACCTTGAATCTTCTACAGCAGCACCTGTCCTTTAAAGAGAAACAAACAGACAAAGCTAGATAAAGCAGTTAGTTATGCACAAAAGATAGACCTAATATGCCATGCAAAAGCGGAGCGGGTATCTTAGGGTAAAAATTAGGGTGCGACAATCAGCAAAACCACAATTCTTATTTTCTTCAAAACTTTCAAACCGTAACTCAGATTGACGCGCCGTCGGAAGCGTTGGAAAGCTTATTCAATGCTCTATACAACAAAGACAAAATATCCTTGCTTGAATACCTACAAAAATAAGATAAAATAAAATTAGAAAAAATTAAATTTTATTACAACAACGCTAAGCGTGATCTCACCTAAAATACACTTTAAACTGCCTTAAAGCGTGCTAAAGGCGGTCCTGCCCGTGCTAAGCGCGGTCAAGGAACCTTAGCTACTGTCTCTGGCAGAAAAAACGCACTGATACCGCATTGAAAAGCTCACTTAGCGCGAGTTACCGACGCGAACTTCTCAAAAATTAACTTTTAGGCCTTCTTTCCTTCACCAATTGTTCCTATCATCAAATATAAGCAAGAAGACCTGTCAAAGAGCGTCAAAATGATCAATATTCATAATATTTACAATAAAATCGGAAACTTGCATATTTACACTAAAACTAATATATTTACTACTAAAATATCAAGGAAACCATAGAAAAGGGCCACAAAATACTATCTAAAATATGCACAATTTGGAACTTAACAGGGCCCTCGTGTTAATCAACCGAGCCTCCTCTAAAATTTCCCCGCGGTCATCACAGATAAATTTCTTGTCCGGAGTCACGAGCTGCGCAGGTTTAAAACCAGAGACGAACGTGACTATCTCCTGGTAAGCCTGCCGGTCCTCCTCGCCCAGCGTGCCGGGGCTGAATATGTAACTGTCCGTGCCTTTATTTAAGTGCTCCTCCGTCCACTGAAAAAGGAACTTCTCCTCGAGGACTTCTACCCGCTGCCCGTCTTTTTCTTTGAACACTCGATTGTACATTGTCTCCGCGACCTTGAAGGTGATGGGCTTGACGACATAATACCGGGACTTGAAATGGCGGGCAGAGTCTATATAAGTCCGAAATAGCCCGCTCACTTGTTTGAAGAATACCCAGCTGTGCCTTCCATCAATCGTCTGCCTCTGTAGGTGGAAAATACAGAAGAACAAGGGTATAGTAGCCCCGATGCCGAGGTACTGGCATACGAGCTCGTATGCGCGAATGAAGGCGAGTGCGTTGGGGTGAACTTGCGAAGGTGCCTGATGCAGCTAAGTGAACACCTCTCGCTGGTAACCGTTGAAGGGCAGGCGCCAGCCTGCCTCGTCGAAGGTAAACTCGTACATAGGGAATCTCATCCCTTTGAATCTTGAATAGATGCGGTGGTGTGCTAGAGGTTTGTACACCAACCAGTTCTTCGAGGAACCCTTGCAGCGATTCTGGATAGTGGCGAAGGCATCATGGGAGTCCGTAGAAAACAAGGAAGGAATGCCCAGAGGCTCCTCGCAGGCCCAGTCTTCAGGCGTCTGTTCCCTATCACCAGTGGTCGGTGCCAACGAGGAGTCGGGCTCATCGTCGGTCTCTATGATTCCTGCGACCATTGTCGCCATTTTTACCTGAAAATCAGAGGAAATTGGTGAATTCGATAGTCCAGATCAAATTCACCCTTCCACTGCAAATCAAGTGAAAGGGCGAAGAAAGGATACAGGGAACTGCTCAGAAAACGTCCTCGGCCAGAGCCTTCCTCGGGAGCACCCCACGCTGGGGAAACATCCCTCTGACCACGGTTACTGAGGGTGCTCACCCCTTGGACCTCCCCGCGTTAGCAAAGAACCGAGACGCGAAGCTCGAGGACACACACAGATATGCTCGGGACCTTCATCCCACGTCCCCGAAGCATTCACCCGACGTCCTCGGGGTATTCATCGAACGTCCGCGGGGTATTCATCAAACGTCCCCGGGACCTTCATCAGGTCCCCGTCTTCTTCATCCCATGTCCTCGAGGAATTCATCCTTGTTCTCGGGACCTTCACCAGGTCCTCGGGAGATTTATCCCAGTTCCTCGGGGCATTCACCGGAAATCTAAAGAAGCCCCACCGTTTTCGCCGGAAACTCCGTGGCCTCCCCGGGAACTTCATCAGTTCACCGGAGAAACGACCATCGAAAGCATTAAACAGAAAGTAGGAGCCGTAAACTTACTTGAAACGGCAGTTGGGAATCTTCGGTGCGGTGGCGTACGGTGGAAAGACGGCGGCAGAAACTAAAGAAAGAGAGAGAGAGAGAGAGAGAGAGAGAGAGAGAGAGAGTGGAAACGTGCAAATGGCACGAACCTGACTCTTATTTATAGGGCTGTCACAGGACTCGAGGCGTCCCTAGGTACTTGAGTGCCTAGGATCCTAGCCGCCCTAGGCATTAATGGCGAGTGACATGTGGCACTCGGGACCCTGCGTACGTCTTTTCATTTCCCTTTGTGCCCGCGTGACATAAGCGTCCGTCTCCTTTCATCTCCCCGCATCCTCGACCAGAAGTGGCCTTTAAGACGCAAGACGGTCATCAGCCCCAGTGACTCCTGCCCAAAGAACATCTCTGCTCCTGACCGCCTGCATCTCCCATCAGCTTGACGCTTCAGGCATACTGCCCTACTAAACAGGTCCCCGACGAATGAACTAGTCTTTAAGTCTTTACTCCGACTCTTCGGAGCAATGACTTGGAGGGACTCCTGTTATGGACTGGGTCGGCGCCTGCCCATCAGTCGGGCAGGCCCAACCCAACGACATGTTAATCAGCCCATTAAGGCCCAATTCACCTCCTCGTCGGGCACACCCAAAGGCATCATCGTCGAGCAGACCCTACATGGCTCGGGGAGAGGTCACGCCTCTCCTACGCACTCCACGTGCTCCTCCCGCGGGGACACGTCATCAGCTGACTACCCACCTCCACAAGAGCTGGTTTACCCACTTTCCGGAGATCTTGGGGCAGTTACTCCAGGACGAAGACCACGTGCTGGTCTTCCCTACGCCACGTAAGCTCTGGCAGTTATCTGCATTGGGCCTAGCAACCCAACCCAGTGCAGACGACTGTTGGCCCAGCGCTGGGGGCACAATATAAATACCCTCTTTCACTAAAGGGTCAGGTATTCTAATTCTTACTCTCACTACCTTCTGTACTTGCTTGCTCCGTTCCTGACTTTAACATCGGAGTAGCTTGCAGGTACACCCCCCACCGTCTCACCATCACCGGAGTAGCGGGAGCTCACGACGTTTGCTGGCCACCGATCTACTTTCTGATCAGGTACAATCATATATATATATATATATATAAAGTTGATCTAGTAAAAGTGAAAAGAGACTAAACTCGCACAATATATGATAAAATAATATTCAAAGTCTATTTGAGATGAATGTCACATATAACTTCTCATAACTTTAGAATATGATTTTTTTCAATGAAGAAAACTTCTATTGTGTTAAAAAAAAAGCATGTAAGGAGAAAAGTAGGTTATTTTAAGGATGTATCATATAAGTTTTTCATTCTAGAGAGTTGCAAATTAAATATGACTCTTTTGGGTAATGTTATGGATAATGAATGCCATCCAAATTTGGGACAGGATGAATCAGTCAACTCTTTTGAAGGTGATGGGCTTCCCTTCGTCGCAAATGTTTGTAGCTATCTGATCATAACCCTTAGTTACCTTTTCTAATTGCCTAGTAAAAAGATTCAATCTTTTTGAATCAGTTGCATGTATATATTTAAGGTAGGAATGGATGACGTCTCTGTAACATGCATCACAAATATTTGTGGCTATATGATCATAATCCCAATTACCTTTTTCTAATGGTCTAGTAAAAAGATCCAATCTTTTTGTACCAACCGCATGTCTATCTTCAAGGTAGGTATGAATAACGTCTTTGTAACATGCAATCACTTGCCTCTTTACCAAACATAATATTGCAAATGGTGAGTCTTTAGATGACTTAACTTTTGCATAAAACTCGCTAATGATGTCTAGATTAATGTGTTTTTAAGGATGCGCTAAAGTATCCCATCCTTTGATATTGATTTCATGTACGATGTTTGAGTAGTGCCTTAGGTATTCTAGTTCAACAGTCCATTCTGGTATTATGCTTTGGCTTTCTAATTCATTGTAAAATTCTTCATGTACCGGGCTTCTAAATCCGAGATGATCATACGGTACTCTGGATGGCCCTACTTTGACTTGTCTTTTCCTTCGTGCGATTCATTTCTTTGGAGCCATCTGTAATTTTCAATTAACAATATACACAAGTCAAATTTTTAATAGGTAATATGATTAAATACATGAAAACTCAACCTTTATTTCTTATGCATGATGTTTCATCATGAATGATGAAGATCTAGGTCATGTTTTTACTATAGTTACAAATGTCTTATGTGTTTCTGATAGAATATACTCAAGCAACCAATAGTCAAGATAGATGAATTTTGTTTGTTCCTATTCCTAAAAACCTAAAGTTCACAGTATGTTCATTTTTGAGATTATACCCTAGTGTTCATCATATTGTATCGGTTTAGATAATCAGGCATGCATTTGTTCTCAACATAAAATCAACAACAATGAAGCAATTATGCTCTTCCTATTTTATTTCTAAACTAGGATAATACTAAGTTTTTTTAGCAAGGTTCATGTTGTTAAACATTATAAATCAATGCGGAGACTTTGAAGCATATATTGACATAACTGAGTAACTCTGAAATGGAATCGAAAAGAGAAAATTTGATGTTCCTTTTGGAATCAAGTGATGAGAGCACTTTTCTTTGTGTTTCTTATGGGTTTTCAAATGTGGGTGTAATGAAGAAAGCATTTAAATTTGTTTTAAATGAGTGAAATCAATTATGACTTTGCTTCACAAGATTCTTTAACAAGCCTCTTGCTAAGGTACTTATATGCCGTTGAGCGAGTTAATGTGCTTCTCGGCTCTGTTGTTGCGCAAAATTTGCTAAGCGAGACTTGGCTCATGCTATAGCGTGCTTAGCAAGGAACTCTTGGTTTTTGTCACTTAAAGATTTTCCAACACTGTTGCTTGACTAATTCCTAAAGAAAAATTACCCTAAAAATAAAAAAATTCAAAAATGAGTTGGTTTGCCTCCCAACAAGCACTTTTTTCAATGTCATTAGCTTGACACATTTAATGTTAGTTTCAAAAACTTCAAAAAATTTCTTTTCCTTTTTAGATAGGGTGTGACATGTTGGAGGAAAATAAGTTATTTATCCTCTATCTTCTAGAGTCAACTATTGTCGTATACCTATCTCCATCACATATAAACAAGAATTCTTACCATCTTTAGTTTTGCCTAGAATGTTTAGAAGTATTCCTATCAAACTATCACACACATTTTTCTCCACATGCATCACATCAAGGCAATGTCTTACATCGAGGCTAGACCAATATGAAAGATCAAAGAACACCGATCTCTTTTTCCAAACATTTGTCTCAACAGGACCTTTTTTAATCTTTCCAAAGGCGATAATAAGGTGTTCTTTTCGTTGATAAACTTCATCGCTAGTTAAAGGTTTCAGAGCAATTTCAAACTCCCGCTCTCCGTTAAAAGCCTTTTAGAATCTACAATAAGGATGATTGGGCATTATATTCACATATAGGACACGCTTTATGTCCTTTAACATTGTATCCAACCAAATTACCATATGCAGGAAATTCGTTGATTATGCAAATTAACATTACACGCATCTTAAACTTTTCACCAGAATATGCTTCATCAACGTCAACGCCTTTCTCCCACAAAAGTCTTAAATCTTCAATTAACGGACTTAGATAAACATCTATGTCATTTCCAAGTTGTTTTGGTCCATAAATCATCATACTTAATCGCATATACTCGGGCTTCATGAACAACCAAGAAGATAGGTTGTAAATCATGAGAAGAACATGCCACAAATAATGGTTAGTACTTAGATTATCAAAAGGGTTCATTCCATCCAAGGCAAGCCCAAACCTAAGGTTTCTTGGCTCATGGCCGAAATCTAGAAACAATAGATCAGTTTTCTTTAGATTAAACAATTTTAACAATGGAGACAATTATGTAAAACTTGTGTGTAATATCCCGTATTATCTAAATGCTCAATTGGATATCAGATGAGATCGGATGAGTGCCCTTGTGCTCTATCTTTGGTTAATTGGATTAACGGAATCCTCTAAGTGCTCTAAGTATTGTCAATTGGGATCAATAAAGCAACCAGTGAACTCTGAAGGGATCAATTATTGATGAAAGTGACAAATCAATTATTTTAGTTCAAGAGAGTATTTTATGGTAACTTTAATAATCGGTCATTTGGTGTTAGACGATAAAATATCAATTGGAGATGTTTTACCCTTTTGGATTATATTATATAATATATATATATATATATATATATATATATATATATATATATATATATATATATATATATTTGTGATAAGAGAAAGAAAAAAAGGAATAGAAAGTGGATGAGAAGAATGAGAAGAAAACATATAAAAGAAGAAGAAGAAAGATAGTAAGAGAAGAGGAAAGAAGAGAAGGAAGAAGAACTTGGGAAGAAGATAAAAGCTTGGATTCATCATCTTCATCATCAATCTATCTCTTCTTCTTGATCATAGGTGAGTTCTAGTCAGAACCCTAAGTATAGAAACTTAGGTTAGAACTTGGATAAAAATGGTGAAAATGGATTGATCATGCTAAATGTTGTTTGCTATGGTTAATATTTGAAATAGAACACATAATATGTGTGGGTTGTATGAAATATGGATGTTTGATGCTTGCTATGATGTTTCCATGAATTTTAATGATGTTTCATTGGGTTTTGATGCTGAAAATAACATGTTTTTAGGTTTCAGACTCAGTGGTAACCGGTTACTCATTGTAGGGTAACCGGTTACATGTAGAAAAATTATGGTTTTACGCAGAAAATGAACTGAGTAACCGGTTACTCAATATGAGGTAACCGGTTACCCAATTGGATTTTTGGCTACTGTTTGCGCAGGATGAATACGTAACCGGTTACTCGTTCTAAGGTAACCGGTTACCACTGTTGTGTTTTTTGAAAAATGTTAAAAAATTAATATCTTTTGAATCGTGTTTCAGATCGAGGCATTCTTGATACCGATGGAAAGCTATGAAAATATCCTACGTGATAAAAGTGAGAAATTTTGATTTTGTTGCCCGATTAAATAACCGGAGGGAAACCAAGAATCGTGAATTATGATTGAATTGTTATATGTGATTCTATTATGCAAATTGTATTATGCTATGTGTAATCAATTGTTGTTAAACAAGATTGAGAGAATATGCATGCTTAAAATGAGTTAGGAAGAGTGAGGAAACTTTACCCCAAAACAAATGATATGATCCTAGAGATGTAACTAGGTCTTGGTAAAGGTTTAAATGACAATGCTTAGGCATCAATACTAGAAGAGTATCTTTGATAAGTAGTTGTTAGCAGAGGTTGTGACCTAGTAATGGCTTGGAATTGATAGAAACTCTAGATGGCGATGCTCGTGCATTTGATGTAGAAAGGTGCATCCGTGACGAGTAATGGTCTATAGTAGATAACTTAGACGGCGATGCTCGTGCATTCGATTAGAAAGATGCATCTTTGACGAGTAATGGTCTAGGAGAGAGTGAAACACTAGTATGGAACATGTGTGTAAACCTTGTGTTTTATGAGAAAAGGCAAAAGAGGCCTTAAGGCGTAGGTGGCCTTGTGATTGTCGAATATAATCACATTTCTGTGTATGATCACGTAATCCTAACTGTTTCCCTTGAGATGCAGTTTCATGAGTAACGAGCTCGTCTGAAACGTACGCATAACTACTTGGCAGGTTTGATTCCCGCGTGTAGTACGGATGAAGCCTATATGATAAAGAGACTTGTGATGGTTAACAGGCCATGAGAAGTGACGGTTCATGGTTAACAGGCCGATGAACCCGAATCCATTTTGTATGTCAAGTAGATTACAAGGATCCATGACTCGGGTCGACTTCTAGACGTAGAAGCGGACGGGAAAAGGAGATGCCTTGGTGAGGTTATCGATTAGTGATAAATTTTTTAGTTAACAGACTCATGAACATGTTTCCATATAGTGTGAGATTGAGAACTCAAGGTCATTTCTCTTCCCCTTGACTTGAGTTAGGATTTGGCTAGAAGCCTGTAAAGCCGAGAGAATCTATAAGATTGGGAACTCACTGAGATTTATTATCTCACCCCATTGTTGTTTTTATTTTTCAGGCGTTGTTTGCAGGTTTGATTTACAAGTGGAGCTATGCTTGGATGTTTCAAGAGAAGCTTGGCTTTAGTTTTCCGCTGTGTAATTTTGTAGTATACAATTAAGGATATTGTATATTGATCTTAGTTTTTATTGTTTTGGCTAGTTTCCATATCTTGTGCCATAGATTGTATTTATGTTTTTAGAATGGTCAAGTATGGGAATTACGCCATTAGACACTTATGATGGTGTCAGTACCAAATGAAATGCTTGTATAGTATTATTCTAGGTATAGATTATACAGGGCATTACAGTGCACCCATATATTAAGGTGTGTCCTTATCACTATATAAAGTATCATAAATATGAGCTTTCGTAAAAGACAATTCTCCAATATCATGGATCATATCTCCTAGACGATCACCATATCTTCATCAACTTCATGCATTTCTGACATCACATTTTGATTTTTATCCACTTCTTCTTGCCACATCCATGTTGTATAATTTTGACATATTCCATCACAACATAGATGATATAATTTTTCTTCCTTTAAACATTTTTTGATACTCCTGCAATTAACATAAGAACAATAAAAAAGACAATTATTGCAGAGAAGATATTGTTCCAAGAATTTAAGAAATTAAAGAACTCTTTTCTCGTACACCAGACCTAATCTATCAACTTTCATCCAAGTACAGTCCATAATAAGTTATGAAATTTATATCAAAAGACTAATGTGAATGGCACACTAATTTTACACACACAATCCATGATATTAATGCTACAATTCATGATATCAATCAATAACCCATAACTTTCATTTGGAAAACCAAAACCCAAACCATATTCATAACCATATTTCTTTCTTCATTTGCAATAGAGTTATAAAAACAAAACTAAAAACAAAAACATAGCCTTATAACAACAAAAACATCTCAGCGCGAGAAAACGATACATGACAACATCACATAGCCTTATTACAATAAAAACATCACAAAATCCGAATAAAACCAAAACACCAAGTAATCCAATTGAAACAAAACAAATATCCAGACCACATAAAGGAAGACCTCACCCCATCACGAGAGAGACCAAAAAATGAACAATGAATAACAGACATAGAAAGGTAACATATTATACTTCGTATCTTAAATTTTTTGTTAGTTTTTAAAATAAACAATATACTTATCTTTCTTAATATTATAGTAATTAGTATTAATATTATTAATTAGTATTAATGTTACAAATTGTTGTTATTTTTAGTAATTGTTTATTATATACATGCTAATAATAATCTATTATATATATATATATATATGGGAAATGCTTACATACACCCAAAATTGGTAGGCCCCACACAAAAATACACAACATCTATTTTCTTTCTTCATCTTTCTAATGTGGGTCCCACTCAAAATTAGTGGGCCCCACACAAAAATACACTAAGGTGTATGTTGCTAATGCACACCTACATGGGTGTGCATTAGCATAACCATATATATATATATATATATATATATATATATATATATATATATATATATATATATATATATATATATAATAGTGTTAAATAATCATGAGTAATTTATTTAAATTTTGATATTTTTTAGTTAATATTTATTATATATGTGCTAGTTATTTGATATAATTGACTAAAATTCTTGAATTGGTCAATTGATTAAAACCTTTTTACGATTATAATGGCAATGATGTTATAAACATGTAGTATGAAATATTATAAGGACTATCATAGTTGGATGTAGGATCGAATGTATCATGGTAGACGCAGACTTAAAGCACATTTTGAAGAAGGAGTTAAAGAGTTTATTGCATTTGCATTTGCTCAAGAATGTTGTCGAAGAGAAGGAGGAGTAAGATGTCAATGTATTAAATATGGATGTAGACATATAATTAGTAAACCATAAGAAGTAGAAAATCATTTGAAGATAAATGGTTTTAGGAAAAATTATTGGGTTTGGACATCAAATGGAGAAAAACTATTGAGTAATGTATCAGAGACTATTAATACACAACATGGTTCAAGTAGTCTATCACATATGGAATATGAAGAAAAATTTAATCTAATCAATGACATGGCTAGCGATGCTTTTGTCTTGAATGTGACCTATGATGAACAATAAGATTTTGATGGGTAAGAGTTGTCGAATGAGAAAACACAAAAATTTTATCAGTTGTTGAAAGAAATGAATACTCCAATGTTTGAGAGTTCATCGTACTCTAAATTATCAATGTTTGTGAGATTATTGGTCACAAATTCAAATTAGAATGTTCTTGATCAGTGTTTGGAATTCTTTACTCAAATGATGTTGGACGCGACTCCTTCGAAAGACAAATTTCCTACAAGATTTTATGACGCAAAGAGGTTGGTGTTGAATTTGGGTTTAGAAGTAAGAAAGATTGATTGTTGCATTAGAGGTTGCATGTTGTTCTATGACAATGAATGTACAAATGATTGAGTGTTGGAGGAATGTAAGTTTTGTAACAGTCCAAGGTATCTAGTTCTCAGTAAAGGCATTAATCGTAAGCAAAAACGTGTAGTAGTGAAATCAATGTTTTATTTGTCGATACTACCAAGGATGCAAAGAATGTTTACTTCAAAGCATAATGCTACTCAAATAACATGGCATCATACAAAGAAAATTAGTCCAGGCACGATGCGACACCCACGTGATGGTGAGGCATGGAAGCACTTTGATCAGATACATCATGAATTTACTGCGAAACCTAGAAATGTCAGACTCAGATTATGATCTGATGGTTTTACTCCACATGTCAAAGCGTTAACAATTGGATATTCTCGTTGGCCAGTTATTGTTACCCCTTACAACCTCCCCCTTAGATGTGCATGAGAAAACCTTACAAGTTTTTAACGTGCCACATTCCAGGACCGTCGAGTCCAAAGTCATGAATTGATGTGTATTTACAACCTTGAATTGATGATTTAAAGAAGTTGTAGATTGAAGATTGGACTTATGACATATCTCGTAAATAAAAATTTAATATGCGAGCTGCTTTGATTTGGACTATTAACGAATTTCCTGCATCTACTATGTTGTCTGGCTGGGGTAAAACTCCGTAGTTTGACTGTCACCATAGATTCCTTCTAGAAAACCTTGTCTTTAGAAGAAACAAGAATGCTTTTAAAAAAGGTGAAGAAGTAACAGATTTGTCTCCCCCTGTTGTCGTCGTTTGAAGTATGGAACATGGTTTGCGATCTACCAAAATTCATAGAGTATCGAAAAGCATGCCCAATTCTAGAATACGAGGACACACATAATTGGACAAGAATAAGTTTTTTTTTGGGACCTCCCATATTGGAAAGACAGTTTGTTGCACCATAATCTTGATGTTATACACATTGAAAAGATTTTTTTTTATGATATATTAAACACATTGATGGATGTCCAAGGCAATATAAAAGATAATGAGAAGGCTATAAAGGACATGGAACTTTTGTGTAATAAAAAATATTTGGAGTTGAGGACTCAACCGAATGGGAAATTATTAAAACCCAAGGCTACTTGTAGTCTAACTTCCCAAGAAGTTAAAGTAATTTGCTAATGGTTATATGAATTGAGAATGTCTGATGGTTATAATTCTAGCTTAGTAAGGTATTCTAACACCAATACTGGGAAGTTGCATGGAATGAAAAGCCATGATTACCATGATTTCATGAAACGATTACTTCCAATTGCCTTCAGTTCATTACTAACACATGTACTTAATCCACTGACAAAAATTATTCAATTTTTTAGAGATATTTGTGTGTCAAATTTAAGAATGGAGAACCTCATTAAGTTGGAACAAAATATTCTTGTCATCCTCTGCAAGTTGGAACAAGTTTTTTTGCTTGGTTTTTTCGATTCTATGGAACATCTGCCTACGCATCTTGCATATGAAGCTTTGCTTGGTGGTCCTGTTTAATATAGGCGGATGTATCCTTTTGAAATATTCATGGGTGATTGAAAGAGATTAGTGAAAAGTAAGGCTAAAGTTGAGGGATCAATATATGCATATTACTTGCATCGAGAAACATCACATTTTTGCTCTCATTATTTTAATCATATGATGTCAACTCCAAGAATCATAAGGAATGAAGTTAATGTTACAGAAAAAATTTAACTTAACTTATCAATCTTCGGTCTTCCAAGTCATAATTATGGAAAGTCGAATGTGCATTGGCTGATCCAAAACGAATTGCAATTTGCACATGTTCATGTAATGATTAATTACGTTGAAGTTAAACCATACCTAGAGTAACTATACCAAGTGCATATTTATTTCAAACACATTGGATATAAAATTATTACCTTTTAACTTACTTTTAATGTGTTTCGATACAGGGCATTTAATACGTACTATTTTGAAAACACCAATGAACAAGCAACAACCACTCACATACATGCTTATTTTCCATCATGATTCAAGCAACAAATAACATGCAATGTTGAACCGCTCCAGAAATACTCTATTTGAGAAACTTGTTTGAAGATCCTGTTCAATGTGTGAAAGAATGGAACATATACTTTGTAAACAGATATAAATTTCACTCTCAAACATGGATAGAAGGAAAGAAAACCATAAAATAGTGGTGTATTTGTAAAAGGAGTTATAGATGGCGTTGAAGACGACTTCTATAGCGTCATTAAGCACATTTATGATGTGGTATACAATTATCTAGACTTGGAAAACACAGTTGTCTTGTTTTATTTTGATTGGGTTGATCCATTGGCTAGAGGCACAAAATAAATTTAAAATATAACATTGTAGATATTCAAATAAACTGAAGGTACAAACATTATCACCCTTTCATCATGGCACATTATGTAAGGAAAGTTTATTACGCTTATTATCCTTCAATTCATAGAGGAAAGCGAGGCTAGTGTGTTGTAATAAAATCAAAAAAATTAGGTCATATTGAAACTAACGATATTATGGAAAACATTGCTTACCAAGTTGATGAAATTTCACAATTTAATGATGTGATTGAAGTTGGGCAAGTTACAATTTTGTGTGATAACATGGTTGAGGGTCAAAAAGTTGATGCGTCTATTTTGTTGTCAACAAATAATGTGGATGGAGATAATGAAGTGTTTTAATTGGAAGAGAATGTTGAATCAGAAAAAGATAATGAAGATTACGAGGATGCACAATCTGAATAGATCGCTTTTTTAAATATTGTGTATTTATTTATTTTCAAAATTATATAATTTTTTACTCATAATACATATTGTGTTGATTTATTAATTATTTGATATTCTTCTCTTTCAGTTAGACAAAATGCCACCCCGACCTAATAAAGGTAAGGGTAAGGCCCGCCGCATGAAGGTAACTGTACTTGAGTTGCCTTTGTCTTCTATGTATTGTTCTTTACCTCAGTCTAGTCAGGGGTTTAACCAACTATGGGCACTTCTCCACCTCATACATCGTACACTTCATTACTTACCACACATGATTATTGTTGGTGCGGTAAAGCGGCAAGCAACAAAAGTTTTTGGAAGTATTTTTCTGGGAATTTATCGTGTCCACAGAGATCAGTGATATTGAACTGTCATTCGACAATTTAAATGTTATAGAATTTGGGTTTAAAATAGGTTTAAATTAAATGCGGGAAATAAAACTTATGAACAGAAAAAGAATTCATTCTTTGGAGAGTAAAGAACTCTCGGGTTTACATTTCATCTACCCTATCAAATACTTAAATTTACTACCCAGTTGTACGCAACCTAAATCACTCGTCAACATTATCACGTATCACTCACAACAAAGGTTATGTCTAACGCAAAGTTAAGAGAACAACTGCATCGCCTCATCGATGATGTCTCACGCAACTTGACCACACGGAGCATTAAGAATCGATACCCAAGTGAATATTAAGCCTAAATATATCTCTAGAATCTAGAACCTAATAGATGTTCATCCTAAATCTGGATTCAAAGAGGATATGTCTACTGCAACTCAAACCCAAATAAAGAAAGCAATCATCAACATTAATTTGTAAAATGAGTTTTATACAACACCATGAGCAATAAATATACATATAATCAAGGTAAAATTACATACAAGCTCACAACAAATGGAAACTACAAAGGGAAGAGAGAAATGGAAACTACAAAGGGAAGAGGAAGAGGAATCAAAATCTCCCGCGGTGTCAATCACGATCCAAGAATCGTCCACCCCCAATCGTCGAGTTGCAGACTCCATTGATGCTTTTCTAAGCTCTAAACTATCAAAATTGCAGTTTGATGGAGTGGAAGCAAAAAATACCCAAACCATCACCTAAAAAATGAATGAAATGACTTAAATATCATTTCAAAATCTGTCAAGTTCGCAAAGCGAACTTTTATTTGCAAAGCGAACTCCAAAATTTGGCACCTGATGCCTCAGGACAAGTTAAACCGCCTCTGCGATTCTGCAAAAGTCCGCAAAGTAAACTTTGGTCCCTTTTTCTACTGCCTCAAGTCTGGGAGCATTCACTGGGAAGTTCGCAAAGCAAACTTGACAACACACCAGCCCTTGTTTTGACCATAACTTTTGAACCGTAACTTGGATTGACGCACGGTCGGAAGCGTTGGAAAGCTTATTCAATGCTCTATACAAAAATGTCAAAATATCTTTGCTTGAATACCTACAAAAATGAGAGAAAATCAATTAAACTCAATGATATTTACACGATACACAATATATACACTATAATGTAAAGTAAACGTATTTAAAAACAAATCGGGGTTTATTCGAACAATATTAACAAAAAGTATCGATAAGTGCAACAAAACTTATATACAAAAATAGCTACAATTTGCACTTATCAAACTCTCCCCAACTTAAACTTGTTTGTCCCCAAACAAGAATCAAACGACTCAAAGAAATAGAGTGACAACCAAAGAATCACGAATCAATAGGTTTTGAAAAAGGGAAACAAATGAATGGTTCAAATGAAAAATGGTACACACAAAGTAAATACTTACCACTAAACTACAATGATAACATAGTCACGAAACAAATGCAAAATACAAAAATCATGCCAAACATCCTAAAACAATACAAGTTCAAACATGAATCACACCTAGCAAAAATAATCATCAGTAGATGAAAAACACAAAATGAGGTACTTTTAACTCACACAACAATCTTGCAAGTAAAAGACTAAATTATGTATTCATCCAAAAATCATATTGAAAACATAAAAGCAAGAATCACAAGGGCTTTCAAGGTTGTAGTGTGGTCGGGTAAATAAACAAGGGGTAATTTTTAAAGGTAATTGAAATACAAACTTGCCTAAACCTAAGGGAGTGATCAACTCACAAAGACTCAAACACAAAAATCCAATCAACTTCTTCCAAAATCCCAAGTGTTGCACAACACACAATACTCATTTAGCACAATTATTTGAACTCTTTTTGTTTCCTTTCTCAAGGATTTTCTTTTTCTTTCTTTTTTTTCTTTTCTTTTCTTTTTCATATTTTTCTCTTTTTTCTTTTCTTTTTCAACCTCATAGAAACCAACCAATAAGTAAACAATCATTCTCTCCCCAACTTGAATTCAATCACATCATCATGTGAATACTCCCTACTTTCTAAGGCAAGGTAAAAATTCATACAACAACACAAAGTTGAGGGTTCAAGAAAAAAGAATCAATAAAAATCCATACAAAAAGTGAATTCAATACTCATAGACAAGCATTAAGTTCAAACAACATGGATAATGTTAGAAAGGCACAAAGGGGTTTAACAAATGCTCACACACTCACAGGGTGAATTGTCTATTTGGCTAGGTAGTTGTGCTCAAAATGAAACAAAATGCCTTGATCCTTTTCATGATTTCATATAATTAATACAAACAAAAGATTAAGCATAATAAAATCCAGTTAGAACAAGAATGTTGGTACTCCGCGCATATATGAACAATGGAAAGCTACCTCACAAAAAGGGTGGGAACTAAAGTGATTCACATCAAGAACAAGTATACAAAAGAATGAATGGCAAACACAAAAATTATTAATATAAACAAACTAAAAGACCGGCTGAAAATGGATTAAACAAGTTGTAAAGTGAAGATTTGAGAATTTTACGAATAATCTGAGTACAACTTGTTTAATGAATGTTCACCACATTACCTAAGCTAGAATGAAAAAGTAATAACGAAACAAAAAACGATAAAACATGCTTCTTTTATGTCGTAAGCTCGACGCATTTACTGTGCTTAGCTAGTAACTTACTCCCTTCATGCCATGGTGATGCCTCACCGCGCAAACCAAAAGCAAGTGTCCTAACCAAACACTTGAACAAACGTTACGGGAACAAAATGTATACAACACTTGAACAAACACAATGGAAAATAAAAGTAAAACAAGTATCTATACAAGCATATATACAATATAAACAATTATGTACAAAGCTCCAAAACATTGAAACTATCGCAATGCAATTCAATATCAAAACCGATCCCCGGCAACGGCGCCATTTTGTTGCTAGCAACAAAAGTTTTTGGAAGTATTTTTCTGGGAATTTATCGTGTCCATAGAGTTCGGTGATATTGAACTGTCGTTCAACAATTTAAATGTTATAGAGTTTGGGTTTAAAATGGGTTTAAATTAAATGCGGGAAATAAAACTTATGAACAGAAAAAGAATTCATTCTTTGGAGAGTAGAGAACTCTCGGGTTTACATTTCATCTACCTTATCAAATACTTAAATTTACTAACCAGTTGTACACAACCTAAATCACTCATCAACATTATCACGTATCGCTCACAACAAAGGTTATGTCTAACGCAAAGTTGAGAGAACAACCACATCGCCTCATCGATGATGTCTCATGCAACTTGACCACGCGGAGCATTAAGAATCGATACCCAAGTGAATATTAAGCCTAAATCTATCTCTAGAATCTAGAACCTAATATATGTTCATCCTAAATCTGGATTTAAAGAGGATATGTCTACCGCAACTCAAACCCAAATAAAGAAAGAAATCATCAACATTAATTTGTAAAATGAGTTTTATACAACACCATGAGCAATAAATATACATATAATCAAGAAAAACTTACATACAAACTTACAACAAATGGAAACTACAAAGGGAAGAGAGAAGAGGAATCAAAATTTCCCGCGGTGTCAATCACGATCTAAGAATCATCCACCCCTAATCGTCGAGTTGCAACCTCCATTGATGCTTTTCTAAGCTCTAAACTATCAAAAAATGAAGTTTGATGGAGTGGGAGCAAAAAATACCCAAACCATCACCTAAAAAATGAATGAAATGACTTAAATATCATTTCAAAATTTGTCAAGTTCGCAAAGCGAACTTTTATTCATAAAGCGAACTTCAAAAGTTGGCACCTGATGCCTCAGGAACAGTTAAACCGCCTCTGAGATTCTGCAAAAGTTCGCAAAGCGAACTTTTATTCGCAAAGCGAATATTCGCTCGAAAGTTCGCAAAGAGAACTTTGGTACCTTTTTCTACTGCCTCAAGTCTGGGAGTATTCGGTGGGAAGTTCTCAAAGCGAACTTGACAGCACACCAGCCCTTGTTTTTACCATAACTTTTGAACTGTAACTCGGATTGACGCACGGTCGGAAGCGTTGGAAAGCTTATTCAATGCTCTATATAACAATGGCAAAATATCTTTTCTTGAATACCTACAAAAATGAGTGAAAATCAATTAAACTCAGTGATATTTACACGATACACAATATATACACTATAACGTAAAGTAAACATATTTACAAACAAAGCGGGGTTTATTCGAACGATATTAACAAAAAGTATCGATAAGTGCAACAAAACTTATATACAAAAATAGCTACAATTTGCACTTATCAATTATCCACCAGGTTTTGTCCCCACATTTCCTACACATGTATCCCCATCATACATGCAGCTTAGTGTTAATATAGTAATAGGGGGTGTTTTTATCGTCTCCACAGGGATTGCCTGATATGTGATGCTTGTCGTTCAATAGTTACACCGTTTTAAGTTCAAAGGTTTCAATTGGTTCTCAATTTCGTTTAACATCAATTGGTAGCAAAGAGTACTTTTTGACAAAGAATTTGAATGGTTTTTATAAAAGCATGTCAAGGTTAGGTTTCGCTAATCCTTTTCACATATATATGATTAATCAAGCATATGAACTCAGTTTCCGACCAATACAACCGCGTATCCTCAAGACTAAGTTTATGTCTAAAGCAAAGTCGTGAGTATCGTTGTTTAGACCGTCAGATGATGTCTCACGCTAACAATCTAAACAACAATCGTTAAGATCAACACAAAGCGAATAACAAATCCGAAATCTATGTCTAGAGTTTGGTTTTTAAGATATGAATTTATTAGGTCATGATTTGTTGAATCTATGTCTAGAGCAATACAAATCACACATAAAGCATTAAGAGAAAATAACTTCATCCATATTGATCGAAGACTTTGTTCATATACAACAGATCAAAAGCAATACATATAATCAGGATCAACTACCTCTAACCTCAACATTGAGTGTTTAGCTACACATTCCCATGGTAGCTTTGATGACAAGTAAAAAGAGGAGATGAATGAACATCCACGTCGAATAATCGAGAATGGATGTGACTTCAGCTTCTCAAAGTGAAATTACACTCTTAGATGATCAAAATGCAGAAAACTATGATTTTGGGTGAAAATGAGCAAAAGATCCTTTACAAACAAAGTGAAAATCTATTTATACACACCAGAATTCTGCAGCATTTGCACTGCGAGTGAATCATTCGCACAGCGAATGAGAGAAAATGGCACCTTAAGTGCCTCTGAGACTTAAACCACCCAATGCTGATGTCGTGGGTTCGCACTGCGAACAATCCATTCGCATTGCGAATGAGAGAAAATTTGCCTCAAAACCTTACTGCCACCCTTCGGCAGGACCTTCGCACGGCGAACCACCCAGCGAGCCTTCGCTAGGAGTTCGCAGTGCAAACTTTGGGATATTTTCCAAGAAAAATATTCTGCCACCATTCGCTGGAAGCCTCGCTGACGTTCGCAGTGCGAACCTTCGCTACACCTTCGCCAGCTCCTTCGCACTGCGAATACCCTGTTGTAGCTATAAATTCCATGGCAACTTGCATCCACTCCTTGTGTCTCACAATCTTGATCCTTTCATGCCTATTCCTGCACACTAGCATACAAATTACAAGCACCACAAGTGTATTCCAATGTATGCACAACAACACAATTCCCCACTAAAACCGATACATTACACATGGAAAGAAATGAAAAATGCCAAGTATTACATACAAATATATATCATGTTTGACATCTAACAAACTCTCCCCAACTAACTCTTTGTTTTTCCTCAAGCAAAGTATGCCTCTCAAGAGGATTTGCTCGAGCATTCAATTCAACCAAGACACGATAAACGGCTCAACTAAACAACAATCACAACAAAGCAACAATTACACAATCCAAGAACCTACAATGTAAAAGAACTTGAATCTTAAACAACTTTCAAACAATGTTTCAAGAGACAACTAACTCATCATGCACATGTCATTCTAACACTCCTCTTCGAAAAAGGATTGAAGGAAAATGTGCATACAAGCACGGGACAATTACACTCAAATGACAAATGATGCACATACTAAGCAATTCATACAATATCTCAATGATCACAAAAGAAATCATGGAAGCAAAAGATCACTAAGGACTTTAAGGTTGTAGCTTGGTTGGGTAGACAAAAAGGGATATTTCTAATGGCCATTGAAACGAAATTGCCGATGCAAAAGAACATTCACTAAACACCATACTCACACATCTCAACTTCATTCACCAATTTTTTATCACGCCTTCTCAAACTACCGTGCACAATTATTGAATCTATTTTTTTCATTCAAGCAAGCATTTTCTCATTTGTACAACATATTCACAACTCTTATCTTTTCATGCTTGCTTGAATTTTTTCAAACTTTTGAGTAATGCACCCATCTTCTTTTCACTCTCCCCAACTCATTTTCGACTCAACCTAAAGTGAATGTTCCTTGCTTTTTAAGGCAAGGAAGTCAATTTAAACAACAGTTCAAAGGTTCAAGAAGAAAATATGTTAGAAGCTCTTAAAAATTCAATGATGAACTCGACTTTTCAAATATGTACAATCCATAGGTCATCACTAAAAGAGATCTAACAATTTTGGCACAAAGGGGCTATCAAATTCTCGCTCCTCACGGGTGAATTACTATGTGGACATGGTTGTGCTCACTTTCAACAAGTGCCTTGATCACTTCTAATACTTCCACAAAATCACATACATCACAAGATAAGGCATGAATTAAAAGTATAAAACAACATTTATCATCAATCCTTAGCATATAGTAAAACTTGGAGGCGACACAGAAAATTCGTAAACTGAATAATTCAACACTTAATACAATAATTAAAAACCAACAAATTAGTAAAAGCGACACATAAAATTTTACTGAAAACAACTAACATTACGCATAATAATAATAATGTGCTTGGTGTAGAAACACCTACATAGTCAAAAAGTACCTCAAGGGTACGAGTACAACAATATCCAAAATATTCCACCATGTGGATAAAATAGACTAGTAAAATCTGAAAAAAACTGAATATAAGAAAACTTCACTTTGGTGACCAAAGGAAGTACAAAAGTCTGGACCACAAAATCAGTCCTCATCGGACTCTGTCCCGAGGACCTCGGTCACCTGCTCATCATCATCACCCTCTTCAGAACCAGAAACCTCCACATCGTCGCCATCACCCTCCATATCGTCGCCATCTCCCTCCTCATCAGCATCATCACCAGCAGGACCAGCTGAATCCTCTCCCCCTCCAAAGACTGGCCTGGCCTCAGACCAACCAGCGTGCGCGAGGAACTTCTCCCTCGACATCAAAGACTGCTCCACAGTGGGATCCCGAATCTGCAGCTGCAGTACCTGCATAGAGTCATGTAAATCTAACATGGCGCGCTGAGAAGCGGCCATCCAATCCCAGTTATACTGGCAAATCTCCTGCTGATAAGGATAGAATTTTTGCGACCCAGAAGTATCACCCCCACTCGTACCGGCCTCAGCACCAGCACTAGAAGACTCAGCCCTAACTCCTTTTGGTTTGCAGAATTTATCGACGTATCGATCATCGATAGCCGACGGAATGGTAACCTGATGCCGAGAAGGCAGCACTACACCAGCTTCAGCACACAATGTCATGATCAGACAAGGAAATGCGAGAGGAGCATTCTTCCTTGAAGCATTACCTCCTAAACCACTCTCCACAATTTCCCTTATCTCATGGCAATTATTCTCGCGACATCAATCTCCACATTGGTAAGGATGCTATGGACTAAGTGAACAAGGGGAATCGGGACTGTTGAGGAATGCGACTTTGGTTTTATATTGGTGACAACCAAAAGCAATACCAGCTGGGCCAAGGCATCATGTGCTCCCGGTGATACCTGACAGGAACCCCAGAATGGTTGAGTTCAACAGTCTTACCAGGGCGCAACAGATCGGTGGTCATTTGGGTGATATCACGGTTGCGGTTAAGATTCCTATGGTATGCATCCTCCTGACTGGCACGTAACGGAAGAGGGTCTCCAAGAACCAAATTTATTGTCCTTCGATTAAATCTCACTGTTTTTCCCCCAACCACAGTTGTCCAAGTAAAAAGGTCGCCCTCATCCGGGAGGGCGTTTGCATAGAACTCCCTGACTATCTCCACATTATACCAATCAAGAGGAGTTATCAGTCGATCCCATTTTTTTGCATTCAAGAGAGCAGCAACAGCACGATAACTCCCTTGATCATTCAAATTAAACTGCTTCTCCGCAAGGATGGTCCTTTTTCCAGAACTGAATATCTCTCAGCCTGCCTAGGACCTTTAAACTGAGTATCGTCGAAATGGATCGGTACTTGTCTTGATGTGGACGCTTTCCTTTTCTTGGCAAGATTAGTCTTAGGACCCATCTGCACATATCACAAACAAACCACACAAAACACCAAGACAATTCATTAAAGATCAGAAATCAAACAACATAAAAAATAAAATTTAACTCTGTTCGCTGTAACACTCGCACTGCGAATCCTATCGAACGTTCGCCCCAGATTCGCACTGCGAATGGGCCAGCGAATGCACGAAAATTTTGAAAATTTTTACAGCCCCCCACAGTTCACAACAGAGCAACATCAAAAAGTCCTATGTACACTAACATTGCAGAAAATTCAACATGCACCACATTCAAACCTTACAATAGAAATTAAACCCTAACTTCCTACATGCCTCTAATGCTCAATACAATCCAAACAAAAATTTCAAAAAGCACAAAGACAAGAGAATCAAACCTGGTTTGGAATATGGAATTGCTGGAGAAAAAATTTGAAATTAGGTCAGCCCAAATACGTGAAAGAGAAAAAGTTCAAGAGTGTTGTTTTTTTCTTCTTTTGGTTTGAATGAGAGAGGCAACATGTGACTAGGGTTTTTTTCCTCAAGTCCTCAGGACAACATGGGTCATGGGCCTAAGTACAGGCCCACCCCTTTAATTAAACCCCACATTTTATGAGGTGGCAGCAAAAAATACACGACCTGTCTCGCTGGGTTCGCAGTGCGAATGGATGGCGAACGTTTGCCCCAGACTCGCAGTGCGAATAAGCCAGCGAATGAGACAGTTTTTTCAAATTTTGGTGCTTCTGTCATGCTGCCACAATGCTTCTCATTCACACATGTAAAATGACTTAAAACAGCAAATAAAAGCAGAAAATACTTACAATGTTGGGGTGCCTCCCAACAAGCGCTTGTTTAACGTCGGCTAAGCTCGACGGTCCACAGCAACCTCAAGGATCGCGAAAAGGAACAAAGGCGGAATTCCGCTCGAAATCTCCTCCAAGATACACTTTTAATCTTTGCCCATTGACAGCCCAATTCTCCTTTGATGTTGTGTCTTCAATTACAATTGCTCCCTAAGGCTTGATTTCTCGAATCCGAAATGGACCCGACCATTTAGACCTCAATTTTCCTGGAAACAATTTCAACCGGGAATTAAAGAGCAGGACCAGTTGTCCCACTTCAAACTGTTTGATCACAATTTTCCTGTCATGGTAATTCTTTACACGCTCTTTATACAGCTTATTGGATTCATACGCCTGGAGGCGTAATTCATCCAATTCGTGTAATTGCATTTTTCTTTTATCACCGCTAAGAGTTGGATCAAAGTAAAAATTCTAAGGCCCAAAACGCCTTATGTTCCAACTTCACCGGCAAATGGCAATTCTTACCATAGACAATTTTAAAAGGCGTGAGACCAATCGGAGCCTTAAAAGCTGTCCGATAAGCCCTCAAAGCATCATCAAGTTTGTTTGCCCAATCTTTCCTTGAGGCTGAAACAGTTTTTTCCAAAATGCATTTTATTTCACGATTTGACACCTCCGCTTGACCATTAGCTTGAGATTATATGGTGTGGCAACCTTGTGCTTCACACCATATTGCTCCAGAGCTTTGTCAAGCTAAGTGTTACAGAAGTGAGATCCTCCGTCACTTATCAACACTCTCGGAGTACCAAAACGTGCAAAAATGTTTCTTTTCAAAAATTTCACTACGATTTTTCCATCGGCTTTAGCACAAGCTATCGCCTTAACCCATTTAGAAACATAATCCACAGCGACCAAAATGTATTCATTAGAAAATGAAGATGGGAATGGACCGACAAAGTCGATCCCCCAACAATCAAAACTTCAATTTCTAACATATTTTGCAAAGGCATTTCGTGCCGCTGTGAAATTCCTCCACTTCTCTGGCATTTGTCACAACTTAGGGCATGCGCATGCATATCTTTGAATAACGACGGCCAATAAAAGCCCGATTGAAAGACTTTTGTGGCCGTTCTTAACCCATTGAAATGTCCTCCATACGGAGAGTTATGACAATTCCACAGAATGTTCGTGGCCTCCTCTACCGACACACATCTTCTTAAGAGGTTGTCGACACCAAGTTTAAACAAATGAGGTTTGTGGTTAGCCATGTCGGCAAACCACGGTCTAACCTGCACCCTAAACAATTTTTCATCAGGGAACTCCTCTTTGACTTCACATTCTTTCTTGGTCACGTCAACGTTCACCAGGCAGGATAAGTGATCCGCCACCAAATTCTCGGATCCTTTTTTGTCAAGAATTTCAAGATCAAATTCCTGTAACAAAAGGATCCAACGAATAAGCCTCTGCTTAAAATCAGGCTTGGTGAGCAGATACCTTATAGTCGTGTGGTCCGTGTAAACGATGACTCGCGACCCAATCAAATAGGAACGAAATTTCTCCAACGCATACACTATGGCAAGCAACTCTTTCTCAGTTGTTGCATAGTTAATTTGAGCCTCATTTTAAAACTTTGCTCGCATAATGTATTGCGTGAAAAACTTTCGTTTTCCTCTGACCCAAAACAGCCCCTACCGCATAATCACTTGCATCGCACATTAGTTCAAAATCCAATTTCTAGTTAGGTGCAATGATTATCGGTGAGGTAGTTAAACTTTGTTTTAAAAAATTAAACGCGAACATGCAAGACTCGTCAAAGTCAAAAATCTTACCTTTAATGAGCAAATTGCTCAATGGCTTTGCGACCTTTGCGAAGTCCTTGATGAATCTCCGGTAAAAACCTGCATGTCCGAGAAAGCTCCTTATGCCTTTTACATTCAACGGTGGTGGCAATTTTTCAATAACGTCCACTTTGGCTTTATCCACTTCAAGGCCTTTTGAAGAAACTTTGTGACCGAGCACAATTCCTTCGTTCACCATAAAGTTGCATTTTTCCCAATTTAGTACCAAATTGGTTTCCACACACCGTTCCAATACCGTATCCAAATTTTTTAAACAAATATCAAACGATTGTCCAAAAACCGAGAAATCATCCATAAAGACCTCAATTGTCTTTTTGATCAAATCCGAGAATATAGCTTGCATACACCGTTGAAAAGTCGCCAGTGCATTACATAATCCAAACGGCATCCTCCTATAAGTGAAGATTCCAAAAGGACATGTAAAAACGGTTTTTTCATGATCCTCCGGGTTCACAATAATTTGGTTGTACCCCGAATAACCATCCAAAAAATAGTATAATTGTTGACCGGAAAGCCTTTCGAGCATTTGATCCATAAACGGGAGAGGGAAATGATCTTTCCGCCTAGCTTTGTTTAGCCTACGATAATCGATGCACATTCTCCACCCGGTCACAGTTTTTGTTGGAATGAGCTCATTTTTCTCATTTCGGACCACCGTTAATCCGCCTTTTTTCGGTACCACATGCACCGGACTAACCCACGGGCTGTCAGAAATGGGATAAATCATTCCGGCATCTAACATTTTTACCACTTCCTTCCTAACCACCTCTTTCATGATAGGATTTAACCGGCGTTGCGGTTGAGCAACCAGTTTAAAATCTTCCTCCATAAATATTCGGTGCATGCAATATGAAGGGCTTATGCCTTTGAGATCGGACAAAGTCCATCCCATTGCATCCTGATTTTTTCTCAACACTTGAATTAAGCGGCTCTCCTCGTTTTCAGATAAAATACTGCTTATGATAACCGGTTTATTACCACCGTCATCGAGAAAAGCATACTTCAAGGTTGAAGGCAACACTTTCAGTTCAAGCTTGGATTTTTCATCATTCACCACTTTTTTTAGAATTTCCTCTTCATACTCCCAAGATTTTAATTCTTCCAAAGCTTCAAGCTCCAACAAACACTCTTCAAGAGCTTGCTCTTCTTCAACTGAGAATACTTCCAAGGAATCATCCAAAGCTCTTTGTAAAGGGGTAATGATATGAATTTGCTTTGTAACATCAATACTCGCCTCCTCCGTTGCATCGATTCTGAAACAATCACCTTTATCCTTCTTGTGCTTCATGGCATCATAGAGATTGAAACACACCTCTTCATCTTGGACTCTCACTTTCATGAGACCATCGTCCATATCAATTGCCATTCGGGCAGTTTTCATGAAAGGCCTTCCAAGAATCAAAGGAGCATCCTCATCCTCCTCCATTTCAATGACGACAAAGTCTATCGGAAACAAAAATTTGTCCACTTTGACCAACACATCTTCCGTTACACCGTGAGAACGGGTAGTGGATTTGTCTGCGAGTTGCAACGTCATTTGAGTGGACCTCAATTCCATGTGTCCTAACCGTTTCACAATCGACAAAGGTATAAAATTGATACTAGAGCCCAAATCAATCAATTCGTTGCCCACATTGATATTTCCTATAGTAACCGGCAAGGTGACTCGTCCCGGATCACATTCTTTCTGCGGCAGAGTACGTTAAATGATAGCGCTACAGCTAGCATCTACCATAATGGTCTCTTGATCCGTATACCTCTTCTTTTTCGTGAGGATATCCTTCATAAATTTCACATATTTAGGCATTTGCTCCAAAGCCTCAGAAAATGGGATATTTATTTGTAATTGTTTGATAATATCCATAAACCGAGAATAGTGCCTTGCACTATCTTTATTTGTAGGAGCATGAGGATATGGTAAATGTTGGATCAGAATATTGTTCACCGGTTCTTTTCCCTTCCTAGTTCTCTTCACTTTTTCTTCTATCTCTCTTTTTTTCTCATCCTCACTTTTTTCCTTCTCATTTTCAACTAAAACACCCTCAACATTTTTTTCTACTTCAATCTCATCACTATCTTTTTCTTTTTCAACTACAACCTCCTCCTCCACTACACTTTTACCTACACCCATGTCAATCTCTCTTCCACTTCTTGTTAGAATTGCATTGAAATCTTTAGGATTTGGAAGCGTATTTGCCGTAAAGTGCCCTTTTTGTTGGTCGGCCAATTGTTTTGATAATTGCCCAATTTGTGTTTCAAGATTCCTTATGGTCGCATCGGTATTCTTCTGATTGGATATTGCCATTTGCATAAATTACGTGAGAGTGTCCTCCATCTTCGTATCCAACGGGAGCTTGTGGAGGTTGAGTGTAATTTTGGTATTGTTGACGGTTTGACGATCCGGCTTCTTGCGGTCTCCACGGTTGTTGATAACCTTGGTTAGGCCGTTGTTGGTAACCTTGGTTGCCTTGTTGATACGGAGGTCGGGGTTGATATCCTTGATTTCCAGCATAGTTTACCTCCTCCACAACTGGAGGACAATAACCGGTTGGATGGTTGCCTCTACAAAGTTCACAAACCAAGACTTGTACATTTTTACTCGAGGAGTCATGAATTTTTTTGAATTGTTGAGGAAGTTTAGACATTTGTTTCATCAACAACTCAACCTGCTGGGATAATAACTTGTTCTGAGCAAGTATAGCATCGCTTGTTCCCAGTTCTAGAACTCCAGGAGTCCGCTGAGAAGGTCCACGGTTATGACTACCTTGATGGTCATTCAAGGCCATCTTATCAATAATAGATGTGGCTTCTACTGCAGTTTTGCTTAACAAGGATCCACCCGCGGTGGCATCCAACAAGGTTTTGTGTACAAGTTGAAGTCCATTCCGAAATATATGAATTTGTGACAATTCATCAAAACCATGGCTCTTGCACTTTCTCAACATTGATTTGAATCTCTCCCAAGCTTCATTGAGAGATTCATTGGCTCCTTGTGTGAACACCGCGATGGCGGTCTTTGCCTCCATAAACCGAGTGTGAGGGAAAAATCTCTCCAAAAATTTCTCTTCCAATGCATTCTAATCCGTCATTATGGCCGTTGACTGATCAAGATACCATTCCTTGGCCTTCCCAATGAGAGAATGCGGGAATAGTCTCTTAAACAGAGATTCCTCTTCAGCTTCGGGCACACCAGTCGCTCCATCGATTTCATAGAATTTTGTCAGATGGGTAAAAGGATCTTCATGATCCATACCCGTAAATGGACTTTGATATAGCAGTTGGAGAATACCGGTCTTCATTTCGGAATGACGACCGTTCTGTGCATGGCGAGCGAACTGGGCATTGTGTCTCGGACTGTTTGTGCAAGGTCTAGAAGCGGGTGGTGGTGGTGGTGGTGGATCTGCCTCCATAACTAGAAGTATCTGTGGAAGTGGTGGTGGTGTAGAAGTACTTTCCTCTTGTTCTCGCTTCTGTCTTGCTAGCTGACTCCTTCGTCTAGTACGCCTGTTGATTCTACGCGCGGTTCTCTCAATCTCAGGATCGAAAAGAAGTTGGTCCGCCGGTAGTTTCCCTCGCATAAACTAAGTCTGCACACTAAACAAAACAAATTAACAAGTTCAAGAAAAAGGTTAACAAGTTTAAAACAGCAAAACTATCGCAATGCTTGCAATATCACTGAACAATCCCCGACAACGACGCCATTTTGTTAATGTAGTAATAGGGGGTGTTTTTATCGTCTCCACAGGGATTGCCTGATATGTGATGCTTGTCGTTCAATAGTTACACCGTTTTAAGTTCAAAGGTTTCAATTGGTTCTCAATTTCGTTTAACATCAATTGGTAGCAAAGAGTACTTTTTGACAAAGAGTTTGAAAGGTTTTTATAAAAGCATGTCAAGGTTAGGTTTCGCTAATCCTTTTCACATATATACGATTAATCAAGTATATGAACTCAGTTTCCGACCAATACAACCGCGATCCTCCCGACTAAGTTTATGTCTAAAGCAAAGTTGTGAGTATCATTGTTTAGACCGTTAGATGATCTCTCACGCTAACAATCTAAACAACAATCATTAAGATCAACACAAAGCGAATAGCAAATCCCAAATCTATGTCTAGAGTTTGGTTTTTAAGAGATGAATTTATTAGGTCATGATTTGTAGAATCTATGTCTAGAGCAAGACAAATCACACATAAAGCATTAAGAGAAAATAACTTCATCCATATTGATCGAAGACTTTGTTCATATACAACAGATTAAAAGCAATACATATAATCAGGATCAACTACCTCTAACCTCAACATTGAGTGTTTAGCTACACATTCCCATGGTAGCTTTGATGACAAGTAAAAAGAGGAGATGAATGAACATCCACGTCGAATAATCGAGAATGGATGTGACTTCAGCTTCTCAAAGTGAAATTACACTCTTAGATGATCAAAATGCAGAAAACTATGATTTTGGGTGAAAATGAGCAAAAGATCCTTTACAAACAAAGTGAAAATCTATTTATACACACCAGAATTCTGCAGCATTTGCACTGCGAGTGAATCATTCGCACAGCGAATGAGAGAAAATGGCACCTTAAGTGCCTTTGAGACTTAAACCTCCCAATGCTGATGTCGTGGTTTCGCACTGTGAACAATCCATTCGCACTGCGAATGAGAGAAAATTTGCCTCAAAACCTTACTGCCACCCTTCGCCAGGACCTTCGCACGGCGAACCACCCAGCGAGCCTTCGCTAGGAGTTCACAGTGCGAACTTTGGGATATTTTCCAAGAAAAACATTCTGCCACCATTCGCTGGAAGCCTCGCTGACGTTCGCAGTGCGAACCTTCGCTGCACCTTCGCCAGCTCCTTCGCACTGCGAATACCCTATTGCAGCTATAAATTCCATGGCAACTTGCATCCACTCCTTGTGTCTCACAATCTTGATCCTTTCATGCCTATTCCTGCACACTAGCACGCAAATTACAAGCACCACAAGTGTATTCCAATGTATGCACAACAACACAATTCCCCACTAAAATTGATACATTACACATGGAAAGAAATGAAAAATGCCAAGTATTGCATACAAATATATATCATGTTTGACATCTAACACTTAGAGGAGCTAGATTTCCATTTCCTACACATGTACCCCCACCATACATGCAACCTGGGGGATATAGCTTTCCATTTTCTACATATGTATCCTCACCATACATGTAGCCTGAGGGATCCCGCACCCATCACCCCCCCACATGCACCCTTGTTATCCCATCAACGTGGGGGATTCGGCACCCCACATGTACCTTCATCATCCCATCGGGAGGAGGAGGAGCAGGAGGACATTGAGAAAATGGTTGTGGCTTCAATGGAAGTTCAACATGAGAAGGTTGATGGAAGATGACTTATTGAGCCTGAAGGAAGATCGTAAATTTCTTTCTTATATTGAGCCTGTAGGAAGAGTATAGTTTACGAAAGGGAAAATTTATAACTCAATATCCTGAGCAAGTTGTTCCAAGAGTCATACATCCTATTGATCCAACTGTTGATGTTTATATTTGGATGGGTATAGTTGGCGGCAAAAAGAATAAAAATGGAAAAAAATTATGGTATCAGACCTCTTGCCTCCAACTTTAGAAAAGGGGATAGAGCTTTTTAAAGAGAATTGTAGATGGAGAATGGTGAACACGTCCCCGATATTATCCCCTGAAATGGCTGAAAATGTTAGAAATTTAGCTCTAAGTGAGGAAACACGTAGAGCTGTCAAATGGGTCAGCCCGACCCAGCTCGCTTTGGCCCGGTGGGCCAACACGTTTAAATGGGCTTGAGTGGGTCGGTCTGATTACTTCATATGCTACCAAAACTAAGTCCCATTCAGATCCTCCTGGTCGTGTGGCTCGATGGGTCATCCCGACCTGTATTTTAATATTATAGTTTTAATTTTTTTTTAAGGATGAAATGGAAAAAAGCTACATAAGTATAGAGTAACTATAAACTTAGTTTAGTGATTTGACGTATGATGTGATCAAGTATATATGAATACCATAAAAAATAATATCTAAAAGTAGAGAGTAAGTGAATATTATCTCCAATAGTTATCAATCTTTCTCTCCATCTCCCAGCCATATCTTTGATTACATCATCTTGAAAACATATCTTTATCCTCTTTATAGTTACTTTTTCACTTGAAAACACACTTATGTAACCATAATTTAGCTAAATCTTTTTTTCCTCAAAATTAACTAAAGTTATTTTATAAAATTATTTTTAATGGGCCAGCCCGAGCCGACCCATGAATAATATAGGCCCTATGGGCTGGCCCAAAAAGATAGAGTAATGTATTTTTAAACCTTTTTGCAGGCCAATCTGTGCTAAAGCATAAGGCGTGTGAGTCGGTTCAATGTGCCATGCTCATTTTGACAACTCTAGTAGCACGTGAAGCTGCACAAAAGGTTGAAAAATGAAGAAATGAAAAATCGACAATTTAAATTGGAGGAAGCCTTGAGAGTTTCACAAGAGCAAATGAGAGCTACACATCAACTAATGCAAGAATATATGCTCTTATAAAGGAATCCAACTTTTAGTTTTATGGGTCAAAATCAAGGATTCAGTGGATATGATGGAGGTAGTGGATTTGAATCGGTTGGTGGGCAAAGAGGGATAAATGAGGATGAGGAAGAAGAAGATGCGAGTGAAGAAGATTAATTTTTAAGTTTTATTAACTATTTTTAAATTTAATTTGTACAATATTTTGATATTTTTAATTAATTTTAAAGTTAAATATGTTTAATTACTTTTAAATTTTAATATTTTTAATTAATTATGTATTTAGATACTTTTATTTCATTTTGAATTTAAAATATTATTGGTCACAAATTATTTATTATTATATTTATATTAAATAAATATAATAAAAAAAGTTATTAAATAAATTTGTATATGCTAGAGGTAAAATGTTTGGTGTGTGACTTACATTTAGTAAATTATATATGATAAAGTTGTTGTGTGAAATACACTAAGCAAATCATATATGATAAAAGTTGGCTCTGTGAATACATTTAGCAATATAAGTATGACGTGCACACCTGCGCCCGGCTTTGATCACTTGGCAACTGTTGTGAGGTGAATTTTACCCAATTAGAATTTGAAAGTAAGATTTTTGTGGAGTATTTAGCTACTTTGCAGTTTGATAGTTGCAGAGTAATTTTAAAGATTGTTGCATGTTTTTCGTTTGCAAAATGTAACTTTTGTTTTGTAGGCAATATCCTTCAAAGTCATCTAAACAAGATAAATAATTGTAACACCTTGTCTTTCTTTTAGTGTCTGATTGACATCCATGCATATTAACACTCAAATTTAAGTAATTTTAAAATGATGATTTAAAATTTGAAAAGGGTATTTAATTGATTGATATTATCAAATATAGATAACTATATTATTTTTTAGATTGATTAAATTGATTGATGATTACAATTTCCTTCCAGCAATACAATGTTTATATATTTCTAAATAATTGCACTCTAATTTGGAAATAATTAGCTATAAAGAAGTGCATAATAAACACGTTGAAGACGACTTCTATTGCGTCATTAAGCACATTTATGATGTGGTATACAATTATCTGGACTTGAAAAACGCAGTTGTCTTGTTTTATTGTGATTAGTTTGATCCATTGGCTAGAGGCACAAAATAAATTTAAAATATAACATTGTAGATATTCAAACATTATCACCCTTACATCATGGCACATTCTGTAAGGAAAGTTTATTACGCTCATTATCCTTCAATTCATCGAGGTAAGTGAGGCTAGTGTGTTGTAATCAAATCAAAACTATTAGGTAATATTGAAACTAACGATCTTATGGAAGACGTTGCTTATCAAGTTGATGAAATTTCACAAATTAATGATGTGATTGAAGTTGGGCAAGTTACAATTTTGTGTGATAACGTGGTTGAGGGTCAAAAATTTGATGCGACTATTTTGTTGTCAACAAAAAATGTGGATGGAGATAATGAAGTGTTTGAATTGGAACTTGGAAGAGAATGTTGAATTAGAAGAAGATAATGAAGATTATGAGGATACACAATCTGAATAGATCGCTTTTTTAAATATTGTGTATTTATTTATTATTCAAATTATATAAATTTTTTACTCATAATACATATTGTGTTGATTTATTAATTATTTGATATTCTTCTCTTTTAGTTAGACAAAATGGCACCCCGACCTGATAAAGCTAAGGGTAAGGCATGCCGTATGAAGGTAACTGTACTTGAGTTGCCTTTGTCTTCTATGTATTGTTCTTTGCCTCAGTCTAGTCAAGGGTTTAACTAACTACGAGCACTTCTCCACCTCATACATTGTACACTTCATTACTCACCACACATGAATATCCACCAGGTTTTGTTCCCACATTTCCTACACATGTATCCCCACCATACATGCAGCTTGGAGGAGCTAGCTTTCCATTTTCTACATATGTACCCTCACCATACATGCAGCCCGAGGGATCCCGCACCCCACATCCCCCACATGCACCCTTATCATCCCATTAGCGTGAGGGATTCGGCACCCCACATGTACCTTCATCATCCCATCGAGAGGGGGAGGAGAAGGAGGAGGACATTGAGAAGATGGATGTGGATTCAATGGAAGTTCAACATGATAAGGTTAACGGAATACGGCTTATTGCGCCTGAAGGAATGTCGTAAATTTCTTTCTTATATTGAGCCTGTAGGAAGAGTATAGTATACGAAAGGGAAAATTTATATCTTAATATCATGAGCTAACTGCTCTAAGAGTCATACATCCTATTGATGCAGCTGTTGATGTTTATATTTTGATGGGTACAGTTGGCGGCGAAAAGAATAAAAATGGAAAAATATTATGGTATCGGAGCTCTTGCCTCCAACTTTAGAAGAGAGGATATAACTTTTTTTAAGAGAATTGTAGATAGGGAATGGTGAACACGTCCCCAATATTATCCCCTGAAATGGCTGAAACTATTAGACAATTAGCTCTAAGTGAGGCAACACGTAGAGCTGTCAAATGGGTTAGCTCGACCCAGCACGCTTTGGCCCGGTGGGCCAACACGTTTAAATGGGCTTGAGTGGGTCGGTCTGATTACTTCATAGGCTACTGTTGGAGCGGTAAAGCAGCAAGCAAAAATTAATTAAGTACCCAGTTTTTTTGTCTTCACAGGGATCGGTGCGAGAAAGAATGTCGTTCAACGGTCTCTACATTTCTAAGCTTATGGTGCAAAAGTTTTGGTTTAAAAGATTTAAGGAACCAAAATTAAAGGCAGAAAATGTAAAGACGGAAAATATAAAGTAAAAACTGAATTATAAACCGAGCCTTGTTGGGATTGAATCTCATCAATTGATAACACATCTATTCTTCAGATCATTTTATACATAAATCACTTGTTCGTTTAATATCATAAGGTATCACTCACGGCATACATATCCTCTCGGTCCCCGCATGTTGTGAGTGATTTTGTACCGATCAATAATTGCTCTCGCACATTACCAATCAATACAAAGTATTTAAAACCTACATGAATGCTAAGCCTACATCCATTTCTGGCATCTAGACCCAATAGATATTACTATAACATCCACATCAAACTAATGAGTAATTCATATACAAAGCAATGATCAGAATACGTACATATGATTAACCCTTTTCACATGCATTCAACTAATTTACCCCATGGATGTGAACAAAGTTATTCATCAATATTCTCACGCACCCTCCCGATACCGTTCGTCAAGGGTTATCGCGGTCTTTATTGCATTAATTACTAGAATCTATTCAAACTAATAATCAACACAATGCTAAAAAGCTAAGATGCAAATGAATACCAAATCACAAAACCATATCAAAAGCTTGCTCATTGATAGATGAAAATCTTAAATCTAGAGTTTGTTAAAGGATTTTGTCATACCCACAAACAATAAACCAAAGATAAACAACAATATTAACTCAAAATAAGTTCACAAACATAGATTAGAAGAAATACATAAGGTATCAAAAGATTACATCCAAACCCCAACAAGAGATCAAAGATCTTACCTTCTTCCTCTAAGGGTTTTAAGTTTCTCTCACTAGAATATATTTGGAATTGAAGAGAGATAAAGTTCCGATCCTTAAAATTACAAGTTATATCTTAAAAATGATGAAAAGTACTTATATAATACATTCAGAATCTGTCATGTTCGCACTGCGAACAGATTATTCGCCCAGCGAACATTAAATTAGGCACCTGATGTGCCTCCGAAACAGTTAAACTGCCTTTGCGATTCTGCATAAGTTCTCAATACGAATAATTATTCGCAAAGCGAACATTCACTGGAAAGTTCGCAATGCGAACTTAGGTGTCTTTTCTTACTCCCTCAAGTCTGGGAGTATTCGCTGGAAAGTTTGCAAAGCGAACATTCGCTGGCAAGTTTGCAAAGCGAACTTACTGAAGTTTCTTCATTTCCTTTGGCAACTTCAATCTCTTTTCTTGTGTCTTACTTCTTTGATGACTTAATGCCATTTTCTGCACAATAACACATAAATTACAAGTACCAAAGGTATTTGCAGTATAATTGAAGAATCACACTAGAACATGAATTAAATCTATGAAAACATGAGAATTGAGTTGAAAAGTGCCAAGAAAGATGGTTCAATTTAAGTCAAAATTTGCACTTAACAAACTCTCCCCAATTAGATTTTTGCTTGTCCTTAAACAAAGTATGCCCCTCATTAAAACAATAGGATTTGCTCTAGCATAAGATTCAACCAAGAGAAGATTAACGGTTCAACTTCAAACAAGAGAAATTTTCTCAAATAAGAGGATTTGGTCAAGCATGAAAATGTGCACAAGCAACGTTCACCACTCAATAGAATCGAACAATGACAAAGAATTAAGTTCTTAAATAAATATCATGGAATGTTTCAAATAACAACTAAATTTTCATACTTGAATCACTCTAACACTCCTCTTCAGAATAAGAATGAAAAAATTAACGCGTTTGCAACCACTAGGAAATTTCACTCACCTGACAAACAATGCTAATAACAATCTAATTCATACATCCATCTAACAATCAAAAAATGAAAACATGGAAGCAAAAAGATCACTAAGGGCTTTAAGGGTTGTAGCTTGGTCGGGTTAACAATAAAGGGACATTTTTAATGGCCATTGAATCGAAATTTCTGATGCAAAAGAACATTCACTATACAAGGTATTCACACATCTCAACTTCATTCACCATTTTCATTCCTTGACCACAAACCTTCACAAGCTTCCTTATACACAATTATTTCATTCTCTATTTTTCTCTTTCAAGCAAGCATTCTTTTTCTTTTGTTTTTCACATTCATATTCTCACTTTTTCTATTCATGCTTATATGAAATTTTTCAAAAGTTTTAGCAACCTCCCATTCTTCTTTTTCATTCTCCTCAACTTGAATTCAACCAAACCTCAACTGAATGATCCTTGCTTTTTATGGCAAGGAAATCAAAGTAAAATAATATTCAAAGGTTCAAGAAGAAATTTTTTAAGAACCTCACAAAATTTAATGATGAACTATACCTTCAAATTATGTATATAAATCAAGTTCATCACTAAAATGATATCTAAACTATTTAAGCTCAAAGGGGTTAACGAATTCTCACTACTCACGGGTAAGATACTTTTGGATACGGTTGTGCTCAAATATAAACAAATGCCTTGATCATTTCTAATGCTTCCACAAAATCACAATAATCAACAGATTTAGCATGAATCAAACGAATTAAAAAAAGTTATCAGTCATCCTAGCATATAGTAAACAATGGAGGTTTCTCACAATTTGTGGCTTTTGGACCTAAGTGAAACCAGTATTCAAACAAGTTGCAACAAGAAAAAGGAATACACACTTGCACAAAGAACAAAATTCTTAAATCATTCTACCATTCTATAAAGCGGTACAATTTACCTTGCATACATTTAATGCTCAACATCCTATCATCACTATCCAGACTCGGTCGAAGCTTCATTGAATACTTATATACAAATAGCAACGAATCTAGAAGGAGTTCTCATCATTCCTAGTCACACTAGAGAAAACATAAAAGAAAACAAAAATATACAATATAAACAAATGTACAAAGCTCAAAAATATAGAAACTATCGCAATGTGATTCAATATCCAAACACCAATCCCCGGTAATGGCGCCATTTTGTTGGAGCGGTAAAGCAGCAAGCAAAAATTAATTAAGTACCCAGTTTTGTCGTCTCCACAGGGATCGGTGCGAGAAAGAATGATGTTCAATGGTCTCTACATTTCTTAGCTTATGGTGCAAAAGTTTTGGTTTAAAAGATTTAAGGAACCAAAATTAAAGGCAGAAAATGTAAAGACGAAAAATATAATGTAAAGACTGAATTACAAACGGAGCCTTGTTGGGATTAAATCTCATCAATTGATAACACATCTATTCTTCAGATCATTTTATACATAAATCACTTGTTCGTCTAATATCATCACGTATTGCTCACGACATACATATCCTCTCGGTCCCCGCATGTTGTGAGTGATTTTGTACCAATCAATAATTGCTCTCGCACATTACCAATCAATACAAAGTATTTAAAACCTACATGAATGTTAAGCCTACATCCATTTCTGACCCAGCTGATATTACTATAACATCCATATCAAATTAATGAGTAATTCATATACAAGGCAATGATCAGAATACGTACATATGATTAATCCTTTTCACATGCATTCAACTAATTTACCCCAAGGATGTGAACAAAGTTATTCATCAATATTCTCACGCACCTTCATGATACCGTTCGTCAAGCATTATCGCGGTCTTTATTGCATTAATTACTAGAAGCTATTCAAACTAACAAGCAACACAATGCTAAAAAGGTAAGATGAAAATGAATATCAAATCACAAAACCATGTCAAAAGCTTGCTCATTGATAGATGAAAATCTTAAATCTAGAGTTTGTTAAAGAGTTTTGTCATACCCACAAATAATAAACCAAAGATAAACAAAAAAATTAACTCAAAAGGAGTTCATAAACATAGATTAGAAGAAATACATAAGGTATCAAAAGATTACATCCAAACTCCAACAAGAGATCAAAGATCTTACCTTCTCCCTTTTAGGGTTTTATGTTTCTCTCACTAGAATATATTTGGAATAGAAGAGAGATAAAGTTTTGATCCTTAAAATTACAAGTTATATCTAAAAAATGATGAAAAGTACTTATATAATACATTCAGAATCTATCATGTTCGCATTGGGAAAAGATTATTCGCCCAGCGAACATCAAGTTAGGCACCTGATGTGCCTCAGAAACAGTTAAACCGCCTCTGCGAATCTGCATAAGTTCGCAATGCGAATAATTATTCGCAAAGCGAACATTCGCTGTAAAGTTTGTAATGCGAAGTTAGGTGCCTTTTCTTACTGCCTCAAGTCTGGGAGTATTCGCTGGAAAGTTCGCAAAGCGAACATTCGCTGGCAAGTTCGCAAAGCGAACTTACTGAAGTTTCTTCATTTCCTTTGGCAACTTGCATCTCTTTTCTTGTGTCTTACTTCTTTGATGACTTAATGCCTTTTTCTGCACAATAACACACAAATTACAAGTACCAAAGGTATTTGCAATATTTGAAGAATCACACTAGAACATGAATTAAATCTAATAAAAAAATGAGAATTGAGTTGAAAAGTTCCAAGAAAGATGGTTCAATTTAAGTCAAAATTTGCACTTAACAACTACCAAAACTAAGTCCCACTCAGATCCTAATGACCATGCGGCTCGATGGGTCATCCCGGCCTGTATTTTAATATTATAGTTTTAAATTTTTTTTTTTAAGGATGCAATGGAAAAACGTTACATAAGTATAGAGTAACTATAAACTTAGTTAAGTGATTTGATGGATGATGTGATCAAGTATATATGAATACCATAATAAATAATATCTAAAAGTAGAGAGTAAGTGAATATTATCTCCAATAGTTATCAATCTTTCTCTCCATCTCCCAGCCATATCTTTGATCACATCATCTTGAAAACATATCTTCATCCTCTTTATAGTTACTTTTTCACTTGAAAACACACTTATGTAACCATAATTTAGCTAAATCTTTTTTTCCTCAAAATTAACAAAAGTTATTTTATAAAATTATTTATAATGGGCCAGCCCGAGCCGACCTATGAATAATATAGGCCCTATGGGCTGACCCAAAAAGATAGAGTAGTGTATTTTTAAACCTTTTTGCAGGCCAATCCGTGCTAAAACATAAGGTGCGTGAGTCGGTTCAATGGGTCAGGCTCATTTTGATAACTCTAGTAGCACGTGAAGCTGCACAAAAGGTTGAAAAATGAAGAAATGAAAAAACGACAATTTAAATTGGAGGACGCCGTGAGAATTTCACAAGAGCAAATGAGAACTACACAACAACTAATGCAAGAATATATGCTCTTATAAAGGAATCCAACTTTTAGTTTTATGGGTCAAAATCAAGGATTCAGTGGATATGATGGAGGTGGTGGATTTGGATCGGTTGGTGGGCAAAGAGGGGTAAATGAGGATGAAGAAGAAGATGTGAGTGAAGAAGATTAATTTTTAAGTTTTATTAACTATTTTTAAATGTAATTTGTACAATATTTTGATATTTTTAATTAATTTTAAATTTAAATATGTTTAATTACTTTTAAATTTTAATATTTATAATTAAATATGTATTTAGATTCTTTTATTTCATTTTGAATTTAAAATATTATTGGTTACAAATTATTTATTATTATATTTATATTAAATAAATATTAAAAAAAAAGTTATTAAATAAATTTGTATATGCTAGAGGTAAAAAGTTTGGTGTGTGACTTACATTTAGTAAATTATATATGATAAAGTTGTTGTGTGAAATACATTAAGCAAATCATATATGATAAAAGTTGCTCTGTGAAAACATTTAGTAATATAAGTATGACGTGCACACCTGCGCCCGACTTTGATCACTTGGCAACTGTTGTGAGGTGAATTTTACCCAATTAGAATTTGGAAGTAAGATTTTTGTGGAGTATTTAGCTACTTCGCAGTTTGATAGTTGCAGAGTAATTTTAAAGATTGTTGCATGTTTTTCCGTTTGCAAAATGTAACTTTTTTTTTTGTAGGCAACATCCTTCAAAGTCATCTAAACAAGATAAATAATTGTAACACCTTGTCTTTCTTTTAGTGTCTGATTGACATCCATGCATATTAACACTCAAATTTATGTAATTTTAAAATGATGATTTAAAATTTGAAAATGGTATTTAATTGATTGATATTATCAAATATAGATAACTATATTATTTTTTAGATTGATTAAATTGATTGATGATTACAATTTCCTTCCAGCAATACAATGTTTATATATTTCTAAATAATTTCACTCTAATTTGGGAATAATTAGCTATATAGAAGTGCATAATAAACACGTTGAAGACGACTTCTATAGCGTCATTAAGCACATTTATTTCACAAATTAATGATGTGATTGAAGTTGGGCAAGTTACAATTTTGTGTGATAACGTGGTTGAGGGTCAAAAAGTTTATGCGTCTATTTTGTTGTCAACAAAAAATGTGGATGGAGATAATGAAGTGTTTGAATTGGAACTTGGAAGAGAATGTTGAATTAGAAGAAGATAATGAAGATTATGAGGATACACAATTTGAATAGATCGCTTTTTAAATATTGTGTATTTATTTATTATTCAAACTATATAAATTTTTTACTCATAATACATATTGTGTTGATTTATTAATTATTTGATATTCTTCTCTTTTAGTTAGACAAAATGGCACTCCGACCTGATAAAGCTAAGGGTAAGGCATACCGCATGAAGGTAACTGTACTTGAGGTACCTTTGTCTTCTATGTATTGTTCTTTGCCTCAGTCTAGTCGAGGGTTTAACCAATTACGAGCACTTCTCCACCTCATACATTGTACACTTCATTACTCACCACGCATGATTATCCACCAGGTTTTGTTCCCACAGTTCCTACACATGTATCCCCGCCATACATGCAGCTTGGAGGAGCTAGCTTTCCATTTTCTACATATGTACCCTCACCATACATGCAGCCTGAGGGATCCCGCACCCCACATCCCCCACATGCACCCTTATCATCCCATTAGCGTGAGGGATTCGACACCCCACATGTACCTTCATCATCCCATCGAGAGGGGGAGGAGGAGGAGGAGGACATTGAGAAGATGCATTTGGATTCAATGGAAGTTCAACATGATAAGGTTAACGGAAGATGGCTTATTGCGCCTGAAGGAATGTCGTAAATTTCTTTCTTATATTGAGCCTGTAAGAAGAGTATAGTATACGAAAGGGAAATTTTATATCTTAATATCTTGAGCAAACTGCTCTAAGAGTCATACATCCTATTGATCCAGCTGTTGATGTTTATATTTTGATGGGTAGAGTTGGCGACGGAAAGAATAAAAATGGAAAAATATTATGGTATCGGAGCTCTTGCCTCCAACTTTAGAAGAGAGGATATAACTTTTTTTAAGAGAACTGTAGATGGGGAATGGTGAACACGTCCCCAATATTATCCCCTGAAATGGCTGATACTGTTAGACAATTAGCTCTAACTGAGGCAACACGTAGAGCTGTCAAATGGGTTAGCTCAACCCAGCTCGCTTTTTCCCAGTGGGCCAACACGTTTAAATGGACTTGAGTAGGTCGGCCTGATTACTTCATAGGCTACTGTTGGAGCGGTAAAGCAGAAAGCAAAAATTAATTAAGTGCCCAATTTTTTTGTCTCCACAGGGATCGGTGCGAGAAAGAATGTCGTTCAACGGTCTCTATATTTCTAAGCTTATGGTGCAAAAGTTTTGGTTTAAAAGATTTAAGGAACCAAAATTAAAGGCAGAAAATGTAAAGACGAAAAATATAAAGTAAAGACTGAATTATAAATGGAGCTTTGATGGGATTGAATCTCATCAATTGATAACACATCTATTCTTCAGATCATTTTATACTTAAATCACTTGTTCGTTTAATATCATCATGTATCACTCACGGCATACATATCCTCTCGGTCCCCGCATGTTGTGAGTGATTTTGTACCGATCAATAATTGCTCTCGCACATTACCAATCAATACAAAGTATTTAAAATTTACATGAATGCTAAGCCTACATCCATTTCTAGCATCTAGACCCAACAGATATTACTATAACATCCATATCAAACTAATGAGTAATTCATATACAAAGCAATGATCAGAATACGTACATATGATTAATCCTTTTCACATGCATTCAACTAATTTACCCCATGGATGTGAACAAAGTTATTCATAAATATTTTCACGCACCCGCACGATACCGTTCGTCAAGCGTTATCGCGGTCTTTATTGCATTAATTACTAGAATCTATTCAAACTAATAATCAACACAGTGCTAAAAAGCTAAGATGCAAATGAATATCAAATCACAAAACCATGTCAAAAGTTTGCTCATTAATAGATGAAATTCTTAAATCTAGAGTTTGTTAAAGGGTTTTGTCATACCCACAAACAATAAACCAAAGATAAACAACAATATTAACTCAAAATAAGTTCACAAACATAGATTAGAAGAAATACTTAAGGTATCAAAAGATTACATCCAAACCCCAACAAGAGATCAAAGATCTTACCTTCTCCCTCTTAGGGTTTTAAGTTTATCTCACTAGAATATATTTGGAATTGAAGAGAGATAAAGTTATGATCCTTAAAATTACAAGTTATATCTAAAAATTGATGAAAAGTACATATATAATACATTCAGAATCTAACATGTTCGCACTGCGAACAGATTATTCGCCCAGTGAACATCAAATTAGGCACCTGATGTGCCTCAAGAACAGTTAAACCGCCTTTGCGATTCTGCATAAGTTCTTAATATGAATAATTATTCGCAAAGCAAACATTCGCTAGAAAGTTCGCAATGCGAAATTAGGTGTCTTTTCTTATTGCCTCAAGTCTGGGAGTATTCGCTGGAAAGTTCGCAAAGCGAACATTCGCTGGCAAGTTCGCAAAGCGAACTTACTGAAGTTTCTTCATTTCCTTTGGCAACTTGCATCTCTTTTCTTGTGTCTTACTTCTTTGATGACTTAATACCATTTTCTGCACAATAACACACAAATTACAAGTACCAAAGGTATTTGCAATATAATTGAAGAATCACACTAGAACATGAATTAAATCTATGAAAACATGAGAATTGAGTTGAAAAGTGGCAAGAAAGATAATTCAATTTAAGTCAAAATTTGCACTTAACAAACTCTCCCCAACTAGATTTTTGCTTGTCCTTAAGCAAAGTATGCCCCTCAATTAAAACAAGAGGATTTGCTCAAGCATAAGATTCAACCAAGAAAAGATTAACGGTTCAACTTCAAATAAGAGAAATTTTCTCAAATAAGAGGATTTGGTCAAGCATGAAAATGTGCACAAGCAACGTTCACCGCTCAATAGAATCTAACAATGACAAAGAATTAAGTTCTTAAACAAATATCATTGAATGTTTCAAATAACAACTAAATTTTCATACTTGAATCACTCTAACACTCCTCTTCAGAATAAGAATGAAGAAATTAACGCGTTTGCAACCACTAGGAAATTTCACTCACCTGACAAACAATGCTAATAACAATCTAATTCATACATCCATCTAACAATCAAAAAATGAAAACATGGAAGCAAAAAGATCACTAAGGGATTTAAGGGTTGTAGCTTGGTCGGGTTAACAATAAAGGGACATTTTTAAAGGCCATTAAATCGAAATTTCTGGTGCAAAAGAACATTCAGTATACAAGGTATTCACACATCTCAACTTCATTCACCATTTTCATTCCTTTACCACAACCTTCTCAAGCTTCCTTATACACAATTATTTCATTCTCTATTTTTCTCTTTCAAGCAAGCATTCTTTTTCTTTTGTTTTTCACATTCATATTCACACTTTTTCGATTCATGCTTATTTGAAATTTTTCAAAAGTTTTAGCAACCTCTCATTCTTCTTTTTCATTCTCCCCAACTTGAATTCAACCAAACCTCAAGTGAATGATCCTTGCTTTTTATGGCAAGGAAATCAAATTAAAACAATGTTCAAAGGTTCAAGAAGAAATGTTTTTAGAACCTCAAAAAATTTAATGATGAACTATATTTTCAAATTATGTACATAAACCAAGTTCATCACTAAAATGAGATCTAAACTGTTTAGGCTCAAAGGGGTTAACGAATTCTCACTACTCACGGGTAAGATACTTTTGGATACGGTTGTGCTCAAATATAAACAAATGCCTTGATCATTTCTAATGCTTCCACAAAATCATAATAATCAATAGATTTAGCATGAATCAAAGGAATTAAACAAAGTTATCAGTCATCCAAGCATATAGTAAACAATGGAGGTTTCTCACAATTTGTGGCTTTTGGACCTAAGTGAAACCAACATTCAAACAAGTTGCAACAAGAAACAAGAAAACACACTTGCACAAAGAACAAAATTCTTAAATCATTCTAACATTCTATAACGCGGTACAATTTACCTTGTATACATTCAATACTCAACATCCTATCATCACCATCCAGACTCGGTCGAAGCTTCATTGAATACTTCTATACAAATAGCAACCAATCTAGAAGGAGTTCTCATCATTCCTAGTCACACTAGAGAAAACATAAAAGAAAACAAATATATACAATATAAACAAATGTACAAAGCTCAAAAATATAGAAACTATCGCAATGGGATTCAATATCCAAACACCAATCCCCGGCAACAGCGCCATTTTGTTGGAGGGGTAAAGCAGCAAGTAAAAATTAATTAAGTACCCAGTTTTGTCGTCTCCACATGGATCAGCGCGAGAAAGAATGACGTTCAACGGTCTCTACATTTCTAAGCTTATGGTGCAAAAGTTTTTGTTTAAAAGATTTAAGGAACCAAAATTAAAGGCAGAAAATGTAAAGACGGAAAATATAATGTAAAGACTGAATTATAAACGGAGCCTTGTTGAGATTAAATCTCATCAATTGATAACACATCTATTCTTCAGATCATTTTATACATAAATCACTTGTTCGTCTAATATCATCATGTATCACTCACGACATACATATCCTCTCTGTCCCCGCATATTGTGAGTGATTTTGTACCAATCAATAAATGCTCTCGCACATTACCAATCAATACAAAGTATTTAAAACCTACATGAATGTTAAGCCTACATCCATTTCTGGCATCTAGACCCAGCAGATATTACTATAACATCCATATCAAACTAATGAGTAATTCATATACAAAGCAATGATCAGAATACGTACATATGATTAATCCTTTTTCCATGCATTCAACTAATTTACCCCATGGATGTGAACAAAGTTATTCATCAATATTCTCACGCACCCTCACGATACCGTTCGTCAAGCGGTATCGCGGTCTTTATTGCATTAATTACTAGAAGCTATTCAAACTAAAAATCAACACAATGCTAAAAAGCTAAGATGTAAACGAATATCAAATCACAAAACCATGTCAAAAGCTTGCTCATTGATAGATGAAAATCTTAAATCTAGAGTTTGTTAAAGAGTTTTGTCATACCCACAAATAATAAACCAAAGATAAACAACAATATTAACTCAAAAGGAGTTCACAAACATAGATTAGAAGAAATAGATAAGGTATCAAAAGATTACATTCAAACCCCAACAATCTAGGGTTTTAAGTTTCTCTCACTAGAATATATTTGGAATAGAAGAGAGATAAAGTTCTGATCCTTAAAATTACAAGTTATATCTAAAAAATGATGAAAAGTACTTATATAATACGTTCAGAATCTGTCATGTTCGCACTGCGAACAGATTATTCGCCCAGCGAACATCAAATTAGGCACCTGATGTGCCTCAGGAACAGTTAAACCGCCTCTGCGAATCTGCATAAGTTCGCAATGCGAATAATTATTCGCAAAGCGAACATTCGCTGGAAAGTTCGCAATGCGAACTTAGGTGCCTTTTCTTACTGCCTCAAGTATGGGAATATTCGCTGGAAAGTTCGCAAAGCAAACATTCACGAGCAAGTTAGCAAAGCGAACTTACTGAAGTTTCTTCATTTCCTTTGGCAACTTGCATCTCTTTTCTTGTGTCTTACTTCTTTGATGACTTAATGCCTTTTTCTGCACAATAACACACAAATTACAAGTACCAAAGGTATTTGCAATATTTGAAGAATCACACTAGAACATGAATTAAATCTAATAAAAACATGAGAATTGAGTTGAAAAGTTCCAAGAAAGATGGTTCCATTTAAGTCAAAATTTGCACTTAACAACTACCAAAACTAAGTCCCACTCAGATCCTAATGACCATGCGGCTCGATGGGTCATCCCGGCCTGTATTTTAATATTATAGTTTTAAAAGGATGCAAATTCGTGCTAAAACATAAGGCGCGTGAGTCGGTTCAATGGGCCATGCTCATTTTGACAACTCTAGTAGCACGTGAAGCTGCACAAAAGGTTGAAAAATGAAGAAATGAAAAACCGACAATTTAAATTGGAGGAAGCCTTGAGAGTTTCACAAGAGCAAATGAGAGCTACACAACAACTAATGCAAGAATATATGCTCTTATAAAGGAATCTAACTTTTAGTTTTATGGGTCAAAATCAAGGATTCAGTGGATATGATGGAGGTAGTGGATTTGGATCGGTTGGTGGGCAAAGAGGGGTAAATGAGGATGAGGAAGAAGAAGATGCGAGTGAAGAAGATTAATTTTTAAGTTTTATTAACTATTTTTAAATTTAATTTGTACAATATTTTGATATTTTTAATTAATTTTAAATTTAAATATGTTTAATTACTTTTAAATTTTAATATTTTTAATTAATTATGTATTTAAATACTTTTATTTCATTTTGAATTTAAAATATTATTGGTTACAAATTATTTATTATTATATTTATATTAAATAAATATAATAAAAAAAAGTTATTAAATAAATTTGTATATGCTAGAGGTAAAATGTTTGGTGTGTGACTTACATTTAGTATATTATATATGATAAAGTTGTTGTGTGAAATACACTAAGCAAATCATATATGATAAAAGTTGCTCTGTGAATACATTTAGCAATATAAGTATGACGTGCACACCTGCGCCCGACTTTGATCACTTGGCAACTGTTGTGAGGTGAATTTTACCCAATTAGAATTTGGAAGAAAGATTTTTGTGGAGTATTTAGCTACTTCGCAGTTTGATAGTTGCAGAGTAATTTTAAAGATTGTTGCATGTTTTTCCGTTTGCAAAATGTAACTTTTTTTTTGTAGGCAACATCCTTCAAAGTCATCTAAACAAGATAAATAATTGTAACACCTTGTCTTTCTTTTAGTGTCTGATTGACATCCATGCATATTAACACTCAAATTTATGTAATTTTAAAATGATGATTTAAAATTTGAAAAGGGTATTTAATTGATTGATATTATCAAATATAGATAACTATATTATTTTTAAGATTGATTAAATTGATTGATGGTTACTATTTCCTTCCAGCAATACAATGTAAATATTAATAAGTGAAGTTAGTTAGAACAGTTAGTGAGCTAGTTATACAAATAAATAGTTAGTTAGTTTCTTGTGACTTATTCTAGAAGCTACTATCACCTTTGTATATATACTCTCATTTCTCATAATAATGAATAAGAGAAAAGGCTATTACTTCTTCATCTTCTTCCTTTAACTCTATTTACAGTTTTCCACTTTTCTCCATACATGTATTAATGATGTAATTCATAATATGGTATCAGAGCCTGGTTTATGTTGATGATGTAATCTTAGCAGGTGACTCCATGCATGAATTCCAAGTCATGAAAAATATTTTACATCAAGCATTCAAGATAAAGGACCTTGGTACCCTCAAATATTTCCTAGGTTTGGAAGTGGCTCATTCCGGCAAAGGTATCTTCATTTGTCAACAGAAGTACGGCCTTGACCTCCTCAATGATTCAGGATTTCTAGGATCCAAGCCAGCCAATACACCCTCTGATCCCTCCATCAAACTATGCCATGACAACAGTTCTCCCTATGATGATGTTCCATCTTATAGACGACTTATTGGAAGGCTAATATATCTTAGCACTACTCGCCCAGACATTACATTCATCACTCAACAACTCAGCCAATTCCTTTCAAATCCTTCCACCACACACTATAATGCTGCCTGCAGGGTGTTAAGGTATATGAAGCAATGTGCAGGCCAAAGATTGTTCTTCCCTCGAAACTCCTCTCTTCAAATAACTGGCTTTTCTGATGCAAACTAGGCTACCTATAACACCCCAATTCCCATCGCGAATAAATAATACATAAATAAAATCAGAGGAACTAAAAATTTATTTTTCCGACAGGAACAGGAATGCCACATTTAAAGAAAGAATACACAATCCCTGCTCATAAATTTGATACATAGCATAAAATAGAATACCCTCAAAGGGAAAACTTTTTCCATATAAAGGGAAAGGTCAATTATGGAATAAAACAGAAAGATCCATAACCGACTTGTTTTACAAAATAAATCATTTTAGAACATCAACTATATACACAAAAGTACTACAAAATACATTCAACAAATGTATACATATATATATATATATATATATAATCGTTCCTCGACTCCCGTGCTACGTATCAGAGCAGACACCAAGACCGACAACAGAACGGAGGACTAATCTTCACAAAAAGACCTCCAGCAACTCTAATCTGCAATGCCTCATAGAGCATTATAAAACAGCAGAAGAGTGAGAAATAACAACTAAAATCAAGATTGCATAATAATATGCAAATACATAACAATTCACGTGCATAGCTATTCTCACCACAAACACCACATACTACTAAATATAACATACCACATATACGTAACATATATCTATTAATCTAACAATATAGCATATATCAAGTATCCAATATACTCACATATTTGCACATAAGGCATACCAAGTCATAACATTTAGAAACACATCACACATCACATAGCATATGTCTACGCATAAAACATATTATCCACAACCAATGCATTTATCACATATGCACATCAAATTACCAATGCTATCACAATCTCAACACATAATAAATCAATGCACAATTTCCACACATAATCAATCAAATCATGATTTTCCACACATAATGCACCCATTCACAGTTCTCACACATAATCAATCAAATCATTATTTTCCACACATAATGCATCCATGATTTATGCAAATGCACAGAGACCGACACAACGACTCTATGCAAATGCCATGCGGTACTGACTTCGAATGTTTCTCATCACTAGTTCACTCAGGAACTCTGCTAGAACCATCGCTCGTTACATCACTGTAACTCCCCGTCGGGCATACAATGTTCCCCGTCGCTCACACCCCACACGGGCACACGACGTTTATGGATCACTTTCGGTCCTCTTATTTTTAAGGCGATTCATACCTCTTATTTTTAAGGCACATGATCCGATCGCTCACACCCCACATGGGCACACGATCGTCTATAACCATCGCTTTCGGTCCTCTTATTTTTAAGGAGATTCATACCTCTTATTTTTAAGGAGCACGATGTTATAGCAGATTCCCTCTGGAATCAATCTGTCACTCAGGACGTCACAAGAATGCATATCATGATGCTTGGCATACAATGACTCATGACATCAAATGCATCTTCACACATATATGCAACCATAATCATGTATATATTTCAACTCATCAATTCCATACATTCACAATTCAACCATACGAATTAATCAACATCATCACATTCATACATTGCAAATCAATTCAAACAATGCATTTCATCACTAACCACAACAATCATGCAATCACAATTACTTCCACAAGGAATTCACACTACAAAGGATACTCACAACACATCATAACAACATTTCATCACATATGTGCACATCATACAACAGTACACAAGTCTTACGTTATATATCAAAAACATATTGTATGATAACACATCAAATACACACAGTTACGATGATAAAAGTCGACTAAACGACACATTTCCAAATTCCTGACATAATTTAATCGGTCAACAATCTCAAAACCATTTTTATAAGAAAGAACATTTCAAAAGCTTTCCAACGCACCAAACCGCGCCTCAAACCGACTTACGGATCAAAAGTTATGAACTTTCAAAGAAAAGAATTTATTGAGAAACAGCCAGATTCGCCTGGCGACAGGATATCGCATGGCGAATACCCCTTTGCCAGCACTTCGCCTGGCGACCTAGTGGCAAACCACAAATTTTAGAAAAAACCAAAGTTACAGAAGCTAACACATTTCTGTCTTCCCGATTTCGCCTGGCGACTTACGATTTCGCCTGGCGAATCACCCTTCGCCAGCACTTCGCCTGGCGAACGAGTGGCGAGACCTAATCCGCCTAGCGAATTCCCAATTCGCCGGGCGAATCGCACCAGACCCGGAAAAATTCTGCTACAGGTTACACAGCTCCAAAACCCCAAAATCCCCATTTTTCACCCCAAATCCATCCCAACTGCAAAAACAAGTATCAGCAAATGTTCATATGCATAGAAGGATCATACAATGTGACTTATAACGATTTCTGACCGTGAAAATATCGATTTCTATCAATTGTTCGTCAATTTATCAAATGAGTAAAAGTCGTGAAATAACCAAAACAATTACAGCAAACAACACATATACATACACAAGCAAGATATAATTGAAACTTCTCACCCTTACCCGATTAATCGAAGTCCAAGCATTGATTTTGATGATTTTCCTCTTCTCCCTCTTTTTCTTCTCTTCCTCTTCTTTTCTCTTTTTCTTCTTTCTCTCCTTTTCTCTCTATTTCTTTCTATTTTCTTATAATAACAAATATCTAACCCCCAAAAAGACCAAAATACCCCTCAGCTCAAATATCTCGCAAACGCTCTCAAAATGCGATAAAACATAAACAACAATGAAATATATTTCGGGAAATAAAAGTTGAAAAGAAATTATAATTTATTGCAAATATTTTACCTATCAGGGAAATTAACCAATTAACTCAATTAGTAGGTAAAATACAACAAATTCACACATTTCACAAAATTCACATAAATGAAATAAATAAATGCAATTAAACAAATCGGGGTGTTACAACTCTCCCCCACTTAGACATTTTCGTCCTAAAAATTATAACCGATACCAACAACTCCGGATACGACTCTCGCATCCGACTAACCAACTAACATGCCAACACTAGGCACACCACGAATAACACAAACAGACAAACCACCCTGATAACAACAACTACTACAAAAACACTACACGACGACAACTACAACGACAAGATGCAAAGCCCATACAATGCACTTGACGACCAACTCACGACTCAAGGAAAACCCAAGCTACGAACACACACCGAAATTAGCTACTCGCACTCTAACCAACACGATGGAAACGAGGCAACAACACAAACAAGAACACAAGTTCCACGACACAACATCGATTCAACAACCTCTACATAACCACGATACCAACATCCTTGCCACACAACCTTATTACAACAATGCTACGATTCACCAATCGAACATACAACCAAAACAACCATCTACATATTAGTACCTGATTAATATTGAAACCTTCCATTTATCACTTCCATTTTGAAACGTCCAATGGTCTCAACTCTCCTACATATTCCCAATGTTCAACCTATGAACTCTTACCAGTCCCAAACGCATATACGAAATCATGTCACCTCATGCTTCCGTTGCACACTCTGATTACTCGTAACCATCAAAACTACCAATCTCACGTCCAAAGTCTAACTCTTTCTCATCTCTGCCAAAAATCACTGTTCACTTTTAATATACCCAACTTCATACTCTACTGTGTTACCTCACACACCAGACACAAGTCTCTAAACTGCTCAAATAATTTTAATTCTCTGACCATCAAAACAGACATGCATAACAACTTTCGACTTAACTTTTCAGGAACAACCTTAGCTTTTCCCGAAGGATAATTCAAGCCAAATTCATAACTCGTCACGAAGTCCAACCATCCTCGTTGTCTCATGCTCTATTCCTTCGGACCAAACAAGCACTCTAAACTCTTGCGATTACCAAACACTTCGAGCCTAGAACCATAAAGATAATACCTCCAAATTTTTCAACACAATACGACCACAACCAATTCCAAATCCAGAATAATATAGATCCTTTTATAAATCCTCAATTGTCGTAAAGCATAAGCCACGACTTTACTCTCTTGCATTAACACCTGACTACACTCTTCAGAAACACTTCACAATACCTCACACACGGTTTATTAAGATCACACAGAATCAAAACTGAAGCCATAGATAACTTCTACTTTAACTCACCAAAAATTACTCACAACGAACATCCAAAACAAATGATTTACCCTTTGCAAGTCAACTGAGATAACAGAAGTACTAACTTAGCAAAGTCTTCCATAGCCTTCTGTAATAACCAACTGAGTCCAAAAGTTTCTAATCTCCTTAACCAACTTCGGAACCTCTCATTGTAGAACTGCATCTACTTCCGATGGATCCATAACAATTCCATCATCGGAAATAACATATCCAAGAAAACTAACCTTTTCAACCAAAATTCTCACTTGAATAACTTAGCATAAAACTTTGTCTCTTTTCAACACTTGTAATTCAAATCTCAAACACTCTACCTGTTCTTCCTCTAAGTTTTCAACAGATCCGAATATCCTCAATCAAAGCCATTACGAACTTATCCAAATAAATATGGAAGATACGATTCCTCTACTCCACAAACATTACAGACGCATTACTAACACCAAACAACATCACTGAGCATTGTAATGCCCAACCAAACCAACCCTCATCCAAACTTGTCCAGACTTACATACAAGCTTAATCGAGTAAATAATAGCATATCCCGATGCTAACAACCATAACCAGTCACCTTAAATCGATCAAAGCCTCAACTCACACAATTCACTATCCTTATCAAACATGCCAAACAATTGTAATTTCACTCCAACTCTACCAAACCATTCCAGTTATCTAACCATGAAAGTGGACACTTATTCTCAATCGTTACCTTACTCCACTGTTAGTAATCCATACACAAGTCCTTCTCTTAACCGTCCAAATTCCATAAATCCCAACATGTAGCAACAACCAACCAAAAAGAACTCTTAAATATTACATCCATACCTAAAGGTTCTCTCAAAATTTCCATTAATGCTCTAAAATTCCAAAGACTCCAGAACTTTAAGTTTCGCTTCCCATAGTCTCAATACCGTCATACACATCATGCTTGTTATTCCATGCAATCATCATCCCCTTTTGTTACTAACAAATCTGGAGCTCTCTAAGACCACACATTAATGTTCCATCCAAAAACACATCCGAAAACCATGCACAACTGACGGCCCATAACTGTGACTTCCTGCCAATTTCCAGAACACTACCATCGCAGACAAAACAAACATCTTATTCCCATCTACTAAGAGTTTCCTACTTACTTAGCAGATATAAACCTCAACTATTCACCTTCGTCCAATTAAGTTCAATCTCTACTCTCTGAGAAGCAGTCCTTAATAATACCCAATCATTCTCTCTCACTAACTTCCCAACTTGACCAACATACGGAAACCTCGAATCTGTCTCCTCTTCCGATGTAAGAATCTTCTTCGACTCAACAAAACAATCTGTAACCATTTCCTTAATTCCAAACAATTCATTTAACACACCATCAAAGCCGGAAAGACACGTCTATTCCATCCAACATAATTCCCTTCTGCTATCAACAAGAGATTAAGGGTGATCAGTTCCTCAATTTGTCAATAGACAGCCGACAATCATGATGGGGCATAAATCGTCTTTACCAAACTATAATAGCATTCCTTACATCCTGCGCACAAAACTACCTAAGGCACAAATCCTTAGTCGACATAAACCTTACCTCCGCATTCCCTCCGGAACCGGGAAAACACTGTCCAAACAACACTTGCAATCTTGCAATTCACAACACACTGAGCCAACGCTCCACACCTGAAGCAACTTGGAGAAGTACCAGCTTCTCCCCCACTTATCTCATTCTAACACCTGAAGACAAAAGATTAGGAAACCAGAAAGTACCGACAGTGCTCCACACACATATCACGTACTAAGGAACAAACAACAACACCGACAGTATTCAACTGTCCAATTAACTGACTCAACAACTTGGCCGGACGGACCGACCTGCTATGGTACCACTAATGTAACACCCCAATTCCCATCGCGAATAAATAATACATAAATAAAATCAGAGTAACTAAAAATTTATTTTTCCGACAGGAACAGGAATGCCACATTTAAAGAAAGAATACGCAATCCCTCTGCTCATAAATTTGATACATAGCATAAAATAGAATACCCTCAAAGGGGAAACTTTTTCCATATAAAGGGAAAGGTCAATTATGGAATAAAGCGGAAAGATCCATAACCGACTTGTTTTACAAAATAAATCATTTTAGAACATCAACTATATACACAAAAGTACTACAAAATACATTCAACAAATGTATATATATATATATATATATATATATATATATATATATATATATATATATATATATATATATATATAATCGTTCCCCGACTCCCGTGCTACGTATCAGAGCAGACACCAAGACCGACAACAGAACGGAGGACTAATCTTCACAAAAAGACCTCCAGCAACTCTAATCTGCAATGCCTCATAGAGCATTATAAAACAGCAGAAGAGTGAGAAATAACAACTAAAATCAAGATTGCATAATAATATGCAAATACATAACAATTCACGTGCATAACTATTCTCACCACAAACACCACATACTACTACATATAACATACCACATATACGTAACATATATCTATTAATCTAACAATATAGCATATATCAAGTATCCAATATACTCACATATTTGCACATAAGGCATACCAAGTCATAACATTTAGAAACACATTACACATCACATAGCATATGTCTACGCATAAAACATATTATCCACAACCAATGCATTTATCACATATGCACATCAAATTACCAATGCTATCACAATCTCAACACATAACAAATCAATGCACAATTTCCACACATAATCAATCAAATCATGATTTTCCACACATAATGCATCCATTCACAGTTCTCACACATAATCAATCAAATCATTATTTTCCACACATAATGCATCCATGATTTATGCAAATTCACAGAGACCGACACAACGACTCTAAGCAAATGCCATGCGGTACCGACTTCCAATGTTTCTCATCACTAGTTCACTCAGGAACTCTGCTGGAACCATCGCTCGTTACATAACTGTAACTCCCCGTCGGGCATACGATGTTCCCCGTCGCTCACACCCCACACGGGCACACGACGCTTATGGATCGCTTTCGGTCCTCTTATTTTTAAGGCGATTCATACCTCTTATTTTTAAGGCGTACGATCCGATCGCTCACACCCCACATGGGCACATGATCGTCTATAACCATCGCTTTTGGTCCTCTTATTTTTAAGACGATTCATACCTCTTATTTTTAAGGCGCACGATGTTATAGCAGATTCCCTCTGGAATCAATCCGTCACTCAGGACGTCACAAGAATGCATATCATGATGCTTGGCATACAATGACTCATGACATCAAATGCATCTTCACACATATATGCAACCATAATCATGCATATATTTCAACTCATCAATTCCATACATTCACAATTCAACCATATGAATTAATCAACATCATCACATTCATACATTGCAAATCAATTCAAACAATGCATTTCATCACCAACCACAACAATCATGCAATCACAATTACTTCCACAAGGAATTCACACTACAAAGGATACTCACAACACATCATAAAAACATTTCATCACATATGTGCACATCATACAACAGTACACAAGTCATACGTTATATATCAAAAACATATTGTATGATAACACATCAAATACACACAGTTACGACGGTAAAAGTCTACTAAACGACACATTTCCAAATTCCCGACATAATTTAATCGGCCAACAATCTCAAAACCATTTTTATAAGAAAGAACCTTTCAAAAGCTTTCCAACGCACCAAACCGCGCCTCAAACCGACTTACGGATCAAAAGTTATGAATTTTAAAAGAAAAGAATTTATTGAGAAACAGCCAAATTCGCCTGGCGACTTAGGATTTCGCTTGGCGAATACCCCTTCGCCAGCACTTCGCCTGGCGACCTAGTGGCGAACCACAAATTTTAGAAAAAACCAAAGTTACAGAAGCTAACACATTTCTGTCTTCCCGATTTCGCCTGGCGACTTACGATTTCGCCTGGCGAATCACCCTTCGCCAGCACTTCGCCTGGCGAACGAGTGGCGAGACCTAATCCGCCTAGCGAATTCCCAATTCTCCTGGCGAATCGCACCAGACCCGGAAAAATTCTGCTACAGGTTACACGGCTCCAAAACCCCAAAATCCCCATTTTTCACCCCAAATCCATCCCAACTGCAAAAACAAGTATCAGCAAATGTTCATATGCATATAAGGATCATACAATGTGACTTATAACGATTTCTGACCGTGAAAATATCGATTTCTATCAATTGTTCGTCAATTTATCAAATGAGTAAAAGTCGTGAAATAACCAAAACAATTACAGCAAACAACACATATACATACACAAGCAAGATATAATTGAAACTTCTCACCCTTACCCGATTAATCGAAGTCCAAGCATTGATTTTGATGATTTTCCTCTTCTCCCTCTTTTTCTTCTCTTCCTCTTCTTTTCTCTTTTTCTTCTTTCTCTCCTTTTCTCTCTATTTCTTTCTATTTTCTTATAATAACAAATATCTAACCCCCAAAAAGACCAAAATACCCCTCAGCTCAAATATCTCGCAAACGCTCTCAAAATGCGATAAAACATAAACAACGATGAAATATATTTCGGGAAATAAAAGTTGAAAAGAAATTATAATTTATTCCAAATATTTTACCTATCAGGGAAATTAACCAATTAACTCAATTAGCAGGTAAAATACAACAAATTCACACATTTCACAAAATTCACATAAATGAAATAAATAAATGCAATTAAACAAATCGGGGTGTTACAATTCTCCCCCACTTAGACATTTTCGTCCTCAAAAGTATAACCGATACCAATAACTCCGGATACGACTCTCGCATCCGACTAACCAACTAACATGCCAACACTAGGCACACCACGAATAACACAAACAGACAAACCACCCTGATAACAACAACTACTACAAAAACACTACACGACGACAACTACAACGACAAGATGCAAAGCCCATACAATGCACTTGACGACCAACTCACGACTCAAGGAAAACCCAAGCTACGAACACACACCGGAATTAGCTACTCGCACTCGAACCAACACGATGGAAATGAGGCAACAACATAAACAAGAACACAAGTTCCACGACACAACATCGATTCAACAACCTCTACATAACCACGATACCAACATCTTTTCCACACAACCATATTACAACAATGCTACGATTCACCAATCGAACATACAACCAAAACAACCATCTACATATTAGTACCTGATTAATATTGAAACCTTCCATTTATCACTTCCATTTTGAAACGTCCAATGGTCTCAACTCTCCTACATATTCCCAATGTTCAACCTATGAACTCTTACCAGTCCCACACGCATATACGAAATCATGTCACCTCATGCTTCCGTTGCACACTCTGATTACTCGTAACCATCAAAACTACCAATCTCACGTCCAAAGTCTAACTCTTTCTCATCTCTGCCAAAAATCACTGTTCACTTTAATATACCCAACTTCATACTCTACTGTGTTACCTCACACACCAGACACAAGTCTCTAAACTGCTCAAATAATTTTAATTCTCTAACCATCAAAACACACATGCATAACAACTTTCGACTTAACTTTTCAGGCACAACCTTAGCTTTTCCCGAAGGATAATTCAAGCCAAATTCATAACTCGTCACGAAGTCCAACCATCCTCGTTGTCTCATGCTCTATTCCTTCGGACCAAACAAGCACTCTAAACTCTTGCGATTACCAAACACTTCGAGCCTAGAACCATAAAGATAATACCTCCAAATTTTTCAACACAATACGACCGCAACCAATTCCAAATCCAGAATAATATAGATCCTTTTATAAATCCTCAATTGTCGTAAAGCATAAGCCACGACTTTACTCTCTTGCATTAACACCTGACTACACTCTTCAGAAACACTTCACAATACCTCACACATGGTTTATTAAGATCACACAGAATCAAAACTGAAGCCATAGACAACTTCTACTTTAACTCACCAAAACTTACTCACAACGAACATCCAAAACAAATGATTTACCCTTTGCAAGTCAACTGAGATAACAGAAGTACTAACTTAGCAAAGTCTTCCATAGCCTTCTGTAATAACCAACTGAGTCCAAAAGTTTCTAATCTCCTTAACCAACTTCGGAACCTCTCATTGTAGAACTGCATCTACTTCCGATGGATCCATAACAATACCATAATCGGAAATAACATATCCAAGAAAACTAACCTTTTCAACCAAAATTCTCACTTGAATAACTTCGCATAAAACTTCGTCTCTTTTCAACACTTGTAATTCAAATCTCAAACACTCTACCTGTTCTTCCTCTAAGTTTTCAACAGATCCGACTATCCTCAATCAAAGCCATTACGAACTTATCCAAATAAATATGGAAGATACGATTCCTCTACTCCACAAACATTACAGACGCATTACTAACACCAAACAACATCACTGAGCATTGTAATGCCCAACCAAACCAACCCTCATCCAAACTTGTCCAGACTTACATACAAGCTTAATCGAGTAAATAATAGCATATCCCGATGCTAATAACCATAACCAGTCACCTTAAATCGATCAAAGCCTCAACTCACACAATTCACTATCCTTATCAAACATGCCAAACATTTGTAATTTCACTCCAACTCAACCAAACCATTCCAGTTATCTAACCATGAAAGTGGACACTTATTCTCAATCGTTACCTTACTCCACTGTTAGTAATCCATACACAAGTCCTTCTCTTAACCGTCCAAATTCCATAAATCCCAACATGTAGCAACAACCAACCAAAAAGAACTCTTAAATATTACATCCATACCTAAAGGTTCTCTCAAAATTTCCATTAATGCTCTAAAATTCCAAAGACTCCAAACCTCTCCAGAACTTTAAGTTTCGCTTCCCATAGTCTCAATACTGTCATACACATCATGCTTGTTATTCCATGCAATCATCATTCCATTTTGTTACTAACAAATCTGGAGCTCTCTAAGACCACACCTTAATGTTCCATCCAAAAACACATCCGAAAACCATGCACAACTGACGGCCCATAACTGTGACTTCCTGCCAATTTCCAGAACACTACCATCGCAGACAAAACAAACATCTTATTCCCATCTACTAAGAGTTTCCTACTTACTTAGCAGATATAAACCTCAACTATTCACCTTCGTCCAATTAGGTTCAATCTCTACTCTCTGAGAAGCAGTCCTTAATAATACCCAATCATTCTCTCTCACTAACTTCCCAACTTGACCAACATACGGAAACCTCGAATCCGTCTCCTCTTCCGATGTAAGAATCTTCTTCGACTCAACAAAACAATCTGTAACCATTTCCTTAATTCCAAACAATTCATTTAACACACCATCAAAGCCGGAAAGACACGTCTATTCCATCCAACATAATTCCCTTCTGCTATCAACAAGAGATTAAGGGTGATCAGTTCCTCAATTTGTCAATAGACAGCCGACAATCATGATGGGGCATAAATCGTCTTTACCAAACTATAATAGCATTTCTTACATCCTGCGCACAAAACTACCTAAGGCACAAATCCTTAGTCGACATAAACCTTACCTCCGCATTCCCTCCGGAACCGGGAAAACACTGTCCAAACAACACTTACAATCTTGCAATTCACAACACACTGAGCCAACGCTCCACACCTGAAGCAACTTGGAGAAGTACCAGCTTCTCCCCCACTTATCTCATTCTAACACCTGAAGATAAAAGATTAGGAAACCAGAAAGTACCGACAGTGCTCCACACACATATCACGTACTAAGGAACAAACAACAACACCGACAATATTCAACTGTCACATTAACTGACTCAACAACTTGGCCGGACGGACCGACCTGCTATGGTACCACTAATGTAACACCCCAATTCCCATCGCGAATAAATAATACATAAATAAAATCAGAGTAACTAAAAATTTATTTTTCCGACAGGAACAGGAATGCCACATTTAAAGAAAGAATACGCAATCCCTGCTCATAAATTTGATACATAGCATAAAATAGAATACCCTCAAAGGGGAAACTTTTTCCATATAAAAGGAAAGGTCAATTATGGAATAAAGCGGAAAGATCCATAACCGACTTGTTTTAGAAAATAAATCATTTTAGAACATCAACTATATACACAAAAGTACTACAAAATACATTCAACAAATGTATACATATATATATATATATATATATATATATATATATATATATATATATATATATATATATATATATATATATATAATCGTTCCCCGACTCCCGTGCTACGTATCAGAGCAGACACCAAGACCGACAACAGAACGGAGGACTAATCTTCACAAAAAGACCTCCAGCAACTCTAATCTGCAATGCCTCATAGAGCATTATAAAACAGCAGAAGGGTGAGAAATAACAACTAAAATCAAGATTGCATAATAATATGCAAATACATAACAATTCACGTGCATAACTATTCTCACCACAAACACCACATACTACTACATATAACATACCACATATACGTAACATATATCTATTAATCTAACAATATAGCATATATCAAGTATCCAATATACTCACATATTTGCACATAACGCATACCAAGTCATAACATTTAGAAACACATCACACATCACATAGCATATGTCTACGCATAAAACATATTATCCACAACCAATGCATTTATCACATATGCACATCAAATTACCAATGCTATCATAATCTCAACACATAACAAATCAATGCACAATTTCCACACATAATCAATCAAATCATGATTTTCCACACATAATGCATCCATTCACAGTTCTCACACATAATCAATCAAATCATTATTTTCCACACATAATGCATCCATGATTTATGCAAATTCACAGAGACCGACACAACGACTCTATGCAAATACCATGCGGTACCGACTTCCAATGTTTCTCATCACTAGTTCACTCAGGAACTCTGCTGGAACCATCGCTCGTTACATAACTGTAACTCCCCGTCGGGCATACGATGTTCCCCGTCGCTCACACCCCACACGGGCACACGACGTTTATGGATCGCTTTCGGTCCTCTTATTTTTAAGGCGATTCATACCTCTTATTTTTAAGGCGTATGATCCGATCGCTCACACCCCACATGGGCACACGATCGTCTATAACCATCGCTTTCGGTCCTCTTATTTTTAAGACGATTCATACCTCTTATTTTTAAGGCGCACGATGTTATAGCAGATTCCCTCTGGAATCAATCCGTCACTCAGGACGTCACAAGAATGCATATCATGATGCTTGGCATACAATGACTCATGACATCAAATGCATCTTCACACATATATGCAACCATAATCATGCATATATTTCAACTCATCAATTCCATACATTCACAATTCAACCATATGAATTAATCAACATCATCACATTCATACATTGCAAATCAATTCAAACAATGCATTTCATCACCAACCACAACAATCATGCAATCACAATTACTTCCACAAGGAATTCACACTACAAAGGATACTCACAACACATCATAACAACATTTCATCACATATGTGCACATCATACAACAGTACACAAGTCATACGTTATATATCAAAAACATATTGTATGATAACATATCAAATACACACAGTTACGACGGTAAAAGTCTACTAAACGACACATTTCCAAATTCCTGACATAATTTAATCGGCCAACAATCTCAAAACCATTTTTATAAGAAAGAACATTTCAAAAGCTTTCCAACGCACCAAATCGCGCCTCAAACCGACTTACGGATCAAAAGTTATGAATTTTCAAAGAAAAGAATTTATTGAGAAACAGCCAAATTCGCCTGGCGACTTAGGATTTCGCCTGGCGAATACCCCTTCGCCAGCACTTCGCCTGGCGACCTAGTGGCGAACCACAAATTTTAGAAAAAACCAAAGTTACAGAAGCTAACACATTTCTGTCTTCCCGATTTCGCCTGACGACTTACGATTTCGCCTGGCGAATCACCCTTCGCCTGCACTTTGCCTGGCGAACGAGTGGCGAGACCTAATCCGCCTGGCGAATTCCCAATTCTCTTGGCGAATCGCACCAGACCCAGAAAAATTCTGCTACGGGTTACACGGCTCCAAAACCCCAAAATCCCCATTTTCACCCCAAATCAATCCCAACAGCAAAAACAAGTATCAGCAAATGTTCATATGCATAGAAGGATCATACAACGCGACTTATAACGATTTCCGACCGTGAAAATATCGATTTCTATCAATTGTTCGTCAATTTATCAAATGAGTAAAAGTCGTGAAATAACCAAAACAATTACAACAAACAACACATATACATACACAAGCAAGATATAATTGAAACTTCTCACCCTTACCCGATTAATCGAAGTCCAAGCATTGATTTTGATGATTTTCCTCTTCTCCCTCTTTTTCTTCTCTTCCTCTTCTTTTCTCTTTTTCTTCTTTCTCTCCTTTTCTCTCTATTTCTTTCTATTTTCTTATAATAACAAATATCTAACCCCCAAAAAGACCAAAATACCCCTCAGCTCAAATCTCTCGCAAACGCTCTCAAAATGCGATAAAACATAAACAACGATGAAATATATTTCGGGAAATAAAAGTTGAAAAGAAATTATAATTTATTGCAAATATTTTACCTATCAGGGAAATTAACCAATTAACTCAATTAGCAGGTAAAATACAATAAATTCACACATTTCACAAAATTCACATAAATGAAATAAATAAATGCAATTAAACAAATCGGGGCGTTACACTACCTGCACTGATACTCGCAGATCTGTTTCCGGCTCATGTTTCTATCTTGGTCACTCACTTATTTCATGGCGTACTAAGAAACAAAATATCGTTTCCCGTTCTTCATCCGAAGCAGAATACCGTGCTCTAGCTGCAGCAACCTGCGAACTTCAGTAGATACTTTATCTACTCAGAGATCTTCATGTTGAATGATGCAAAACTCCTGCTCTCTTCTGTGACAGTCAGAGTGCACTCCATATCGCAGCCAATCCCGTTTTCCATGAGAGGACAAAACACCTAGATATTGATTGCCACATTGTTCGCGAAAAATTCTTGGCTGGTATTATGAAACTCCTTCCTGTAGCTTCTCATAATCGGCTCGCAGATTTTTTCACAAAATCTCTTCTTCCCAAGCCTTTTCATTCTCTTATGACCAAGCTGAACTTGCTTAACATTTATCACAGTTCAGCTTGTGGGGGGCTAATAAGTGAAGTTAGTTAGAACATTTAGTGAGTTAGTTATACAAATAGATAGTTAGTTAGTTTCTTGTTACTTATTCTAGAAGCTACTATCACCTTTGTATATATACTCTCTTTTCTCATAATAATGAATAAGAGAAAAGGCTATTACTTCTTCATCTTCTTCCGTTAACTCTGTTTACAGTTTTCCACTTTTCTCCATACATGTATCAATGGTGTAATTCATAATATATATTTCTAAATATTTGCACTCTAATTTGGAAATAATTAGCTATATAGAAGTGCATAATAAACGCGTAATAGGGTCCCATTATCTGTTGGTTACAACGCTAAAATCCTAACAAAGCCTAATACATGATTCTTTGCAACCCACCCTCCGAGAAATTAATAAATAAGAACAAGATACATAAATAATGAAAGTGAGAGGAACATGGGTCTATAACTTTCTATGCCAACTGCCAAGGGTCTTAGGCTTATATATACCCAAGTCTTTGCCACAAAGTTGAACACAACAACACACAACATGGCTTCTTCATTTTGGGCAGTGTGTTTGATTCTAGCATCACTAGTTTCTTCTTCATTCTGTGCTCTCCCACGGAAGCCAGTGGATGTACCATTTGGCAGAAACTATTACCCTACTTGGGCTTTTGATCACATCAAATACTTCAATGGTGGTTCTGAGATTCAACTTCATCTTGATAAATCCACTGGTTAGTTTTGTATTATTGTTCTTCTTTATATAGAAGTTTTAAACTTGTTATTTCATGTATCTAACTAATTTTTTAAACAGGCACTGGTTTTCAGTCCAAAGGATCATACTTGTTTGGTCATTTCAGTATGAACATTAAGATGGTTCCTGGTGATTCAGCCGGAACAGTTACTGCTTTCTATGTATGCACATAAAATTATAGTTTTATGTTTCTATTTTTACTATTTTGTCGTAATGAAATGACCTTTGTTGTGAATGGAACTACTTTTCATGCAGTTATCTTCTCAAAATGCTGAACATGATGAGATAGATTTTGAATTCTTGGGGAACCGAACAGGACAACCTTACATTTTGCAAACAAACGTATTCACTGGTGGACAAGGTAACAAAGAACAAAGGATCTATCTCTGGTTTGATCCTACAAAAGAATTTCACAGATACTCCATTCTTTGGAACATGTTCCAGATTGTGTAAGCAGCCACTTGACTCAACTCAACCATTGTAATTTAATAGTCCTTGAATCTAAAACAATCATGCTTAACATATGATTGATTTGGTTGCAGTTTCTATGTGGATGATGTTCCAATAAGAGTGTTCAAGAACAGCAAGGATTTAGGAGTGAAATTTCCATTTGACCAACCAATGAAAATATACAACAGTTTATGGAACGCCGATGATTGGGCAACAAGAGGTGGATTAGAGAAAACAGATTGGTCAAAAGCACCATTCATAGCAGGATACAAAAGTTTCCACATAGATGGATGTGAAGCATCAGTTAATTCAAAATTCTGTGCAACACAAGGAAAGAGATGGTGGGATCAAGCAGAGTTTCGTGATCTTGATGCAGCTCAATGGCGTAGCTTAAAGTGGGTGAGAGAGAAATACACCATTTACAATTACTGCACTGATAGAAAACGTTTGCCTCAAATTCCCTCTGAATGCAAAAGAGATGGTGACATTTAAATATTCATGTATACTGTATAATATTACTATGAATTTCTCTTTGTATGTAATTGTATGGTAAATTATTTATTGTTGCCACTGTTATATTATTTGAACTATGTAATAATTCAAGGAATTGAGGTTGAATCTAGTGGAGCCCTTATGTATATGTAATTCTATATTGATTGGTCATGTATAATAAAAATAACAATCGTTTGCTATATCTATATATCCATTGTCATTTATGGTCTTGAGTGTCTTATGTATCAGCCAGAAGAACAAGCGTCTAATAAAAGAAAACCTGGGTAAAACCTTCTTTTTTTAAAGTATTTGAGAATTTATAGCATTAAAATTATAATTTCATCACTTTTAGTTGTATATTCTACTAGAAATATATGAGATATAGATTAAGGCTTGGTTACTAATCGGTAATCGATGAGCATATGTAAATATCTTGATTTAATATTTTTACTACTTTTTCATTTTGTAATATTTCACTTTTAATTATTTATATAACTTCATCTTGTGATTTGTTGGCCTGTTATTCTTGTATAATTTTTCTATTTATATCACTATAGGGAGTATTAAATATACAAGAAAAATTTAATTCAATATAGATTTTTGAAATTTCTCTTCCATAAATGCTTTGTTTTCTAACATGGTATCAGAACAATATTAGTATCACCTTAAAGGAAATTTTCTGCTTCTTTTTTCTAGTTTCATTTTCGTTTTCGTTATGGAGTTCCATTTTTTATTTTATTATTCTTTATCAAATCTTTGATTCCAAACACAAATACTCTTGTTCGATTTAATTTTTTTTTTTTAAATTCTAGGCTTTTTCAAATTTTTTTTTTTTCTTTTCACTCCAATCCAATTTGAGATTCGCATAAAGTGGTTGAGTATTGTTTTCATCTTAAGTCTTGTTTTTTTTGCTATTGATTTCAATTTTAACCTCTTTTGTTTTTTTTTTTCATTTCGTTTTGATTTGGTTTGTTTCACATTCTTGTGTCTTGTTCTCTAGTTTTTGAGAATGGATATGGTTTTTTGAATTGTTGTGGTTTTAGGATACAAATGATACAATTGGAATTGTCATTTCTTGTGATTCAGTTTTTTTTCCTACACAGACTATGATAGAAATATCGGTAAAGTTGAATAGATTCAGGATTAAATCGTGAATGATGTCAATTTTTTTTAAAGTATTCCAAACACTCTCAAATGTCCTAGAGTTGAAACGTAAGAATACTCAGGATAATTCAACATATATCGCATTTGCGCAAGACTGATGAAAACTCGATTTACAGCGAAAAGTGTTTGAAATTTGTACATGAGGATTTTCGATTTGTGATATGATTTTATGAATTCCGGAATTGAGTATCTATAGGCCATGTATGTGTTGTTTCACAAGGTTGCGACCCTTGATGAAACAACGCCTTTTAACCAAAAGTTGCATTGTTTCCAAACATTGCCTATGTTCATTCTGCAGCAACACTTCACGAAGTGTTGCTTCTCTTCGATTTCCTAATCATTTAGTGGCATTTACCCACTTCTGTTTTTCTTGTCATTTTGGAACACACCCATTGACATTTATTGTTCATAAATTACAATAATCCTCCACTTGTTCTAATAATGATAAGACCAATTCCAATAAAAGGAAACAAAGAAAGTTAGTACAGTTAGGTATCTTTCGATTTAAAACTTAACCTTAGTAAAAACAATGCAAAGTCTAATCAGAATGTTAGGTAGTAATGCTTTTAAACCACTAGTGTCTTTAAAGTTATTCGCCTAGATTTCTCGCCTAGCACTTATTTATGGCCATATGCTTTCCCGTTTCATGAATTTTCCGTTAAAGAAACTCCAACTATCACTTTGAGACGACACCATCTCGAAATTCACATAGGTGAAGTTCATATTGTATCCTTTTCCATGAGACACATACCCTCGGTATTGAACTTCATTAAGAGTTTAAATAAACACTCAACCCTCATTTAAAGGTCAACATTCACTACTACGAAAAACCCATTTAGCAATGGATGGAAATGACATATAATGACGCGGGTGTTCGCTGTTGATCTTGGCGAACAACCTCTGGTTTACCAGAATGGTGAAATCTGGGTTACTTGCAGGATTAACCAAACAAATCCTAGGACGTCGGGCGAAAACTTAGATCAACGTGATAATTTTAAATTAAGGGTGATATCTTGGTTCTTGGTTTTATGTATTTAAGTCTTTTGGAATAAAGGATTTCAACTAACTTTAAAGGAAAGTCTGAGATAAAAGAAAGTGACTTTGAAAAGAACTTTTAAAGTAAAATGACGAAGAAAGAACTTTAAAATAAAATGACGAAGAAAACATAAGGATGCTGGTAAATGTAAAGGAATTGGTAAAAAGACTTTGATTGATAAAGAAATTAAAAGATGGTGTTTACACGTACATTTTTCCAAATAACTCTTTTCTCTCACACGGGTACTTTGAGTAATTGCAGGAAGTTTTGTACAAGTTTTTTCACACTGAATTCTAATAACAACTATCCTATTTATAGATAAACAAAATAACTGCTATTAACGACTAAATCCTAAAATTTCGACATCTGGCCTTCTGCATGTCTTCCTTTCGCCAGATACTTCCACGCGTCTTCTGCCAAACGTTATAATTCTCTTGAATTTGAATCTTCAAGTTATGTCGAACAAACGCGTCCTTTCAGACTTGTCGAATTGTCAAAAAATGATAAATGTCCCTCAAACCTGTCTGACGAAGACTTCCTCATATTTCTGTCGAAGTGTCGAAATTCTTATCTTGTCGAAGTGTCTTCTGGATACCTTCATTTTCTTCCTCCTTTTCCTGTAGTTATCATCTCTAGTCAAGGAACATCATTTTGCCTTCCAAGACATGGTGTCGAAAATATATGTCTACAGCGAGCGAAGGCGTTGTTATGTAGATTGTCGTTGTAAGTTAGTTGTTTCTACAACGGGTTGGAAACCGACATTGAAAGGTAGGGCGCGAGCCAACAAGCTGCTGAATGGAACTCTGTTTCTGTTTCGAAGGGACTTATGTCAACAAATCTCAAAAAAAATGGACCAACAAGCTGCTGAATGGAACTCTGTTTCTGTTTCGACAAATAAGGTTTCGAAACTACAAGAGCTTTCTGAAGCCTCTGTCAAGAAGATTGCTACTTGCCATAACCACATTCAAACATGGAAGAAACAAATAGCAGTTCTCCAAGAGAAAATTTCCAAAGAGGAGGAACTCATAGCTTCTATTCAGCAGCCTAGGCAAAGCGAGATTGATGAAGAGTTGAAGGTTGGCATTCAACACGCAGAGACCGCTCAAAAGATCAACCAAGAGATTGAAGTTGCCCATATTCACAGGAACCTCTGTGATCGTCGACTTCAATTTCAGAAAGACAAATTTACCGCTTTGAAGGCACAGTTTGCAAACCTTCAGCTTTAGTCGAATTTTCCTGTCAATTTCTAGCCCTTTGAGGCTTTATTTGTAATGATTTAACGCCATCTGTTTGGCAGCACACTATTTACTTTCAATTTCAATTTTATTCGACTGCTATCTTTATTTCCTGCAATATTGGTTTATACTTTTTCAAATATTTGCCATTTATTTTTAATATCCTTTCGTCTTTCCCTATTTCTTCGACCTCATATGCGCCATTAGAAAATATTTTCAAAACTTTGAAAGGTCCTTCCCATTTGGGAGACCATTTTCCCATAACTCTGTCTTTTCGATCCATAGGAAGAATTACCTTCCACACATAATCACCAATTGAAAAAGTCTTAAATTTTACTTTTCTATTGTAGAACTTTTCGACTCTCTCTTTTTGTCTCTTTATGAGATCTAAGGCACGTAGCCTTTCTTCGTCTAAATCAACCAATTCATCCATCATCATACTCCAGTATGTCTCTGATGGGATCTGATGATGCCTTTGAACCCTAACTGATTGCAAATACAACTCGGCTGGCAAAACTGCATCATGCCCATAAGTTAATTTAAATGGAGTCGAATTGGTTGCTTCTTTAGGAGATGTTCGACAAGCCCATAAAATTTGATCTAAGGTATTGTGCCAATTTTTTGGCTTTCCACCTACATGTTTTTTGATCAAATTTATCACTACCTTGTTAGCTGCTTCGACTTGTCCATTAGCCTGAGCATAATAAGGTGTCGAAGTAAGGAGCTTAAAACCTGTATCTTGTGCAAACTTCTGCATTTTTCGACCGGTAAACACAGATCCTTGATCTGTTGTTATTGTTTCCGGTATCCCAAATCTGTAGATTATATGCTTTTGGATAAAATCCATAACCGCTTCTTGATCTACATTCACCAATGGTATGGCTTCAATCCACTTAGTAAAATAATCTACTCCAACTAAAATGTACCTTTGCCCTTTTGAAGAAGCTGGTCGAATTTCACCGATTAAATCTAACGCCCAACCTCTGAACGGCCAAGGCTTTACAATCGAATGTAACTCACTTGCAGGAACATGTGGTATGCCTGCATGTACTTGGCACTCTTGACACCCTTTTGCAAATTCGACACAATCCTTTAGCATTGCTGGCCAATACATTCCTTGTCGAAACAATAACCACTTCATTTTGTGGCCTGCTTGGTGTGCGCCACACGCTCCACTATGCACATTTGACAATGCTATGTATGCTTCATTTTCGCCTAAGCATTTCAACAAGACTCCTTCCGCAGTCTTCTTGAACAATTCATTGCCAAAAAGTACATAACTCAAAGCTCTATATTTTACCTTTCGTTCGACTTTTTGACTTGGATCTTGCAAATATTCTTTGATGGGTTTTCTCCAGTCTTCGACTCCTGCATCATCTACGTTGCAAATCTCATAATTCTCTTCGTCACCATATCCCAATTTTATTGTCTCTAAATCTGATGGGGACAAACCTACAGATATGACTCTTCCTCTGACTTCAATGGCTTTTTCTAACTTCTCCTCCGACACTTTGTATCCTGATGCCAGTTGAGCCAGATCATTCGCCTCTTGATTCTCCATCCTGGGAATGTGCCTAAAAACCACATTGTCGAACTTCTTGAGAAGTCTACTTGCTATCACGAAGTACATTATTAGATTCTCTTTCACACATTTGTACTCCTTAGTCAACTGCTTTATTACCAACTCAGAGTCACCCATTATTTCGACTCTTGTTGCCCCCAATTCCAACAAGATTTCAAGTCCAGCAATCAAAGCTTCATATTCGACTTCATTGTTCGAACACAGCCCTTCGACTTTGTACTTGAACTTTGTTGGAATTTTGTCAGGAGAAATAATCACCATCCCAATACCAAGTCCATTCTTATGCCTGGAACCGTCGAAATACAGTTTCCAAGGTGCTTGTTCGACGTATTCTATAGTTTCGACTATAGAGTGGTCAGCTATAAAATCAGCCACCACCTGTCCTTTCATAGCCTTTAAAGGCAAATATTTTAAGGAGTATTCTGTTAGAGCCAAAGCCCACTTTCCAATTCGACTATGTAAAATAGACTTAGACAACATATGTTTTATTACGTCGAAATGAGAAGATACATATACATCAACAGGCTTTATATAATGCTTCAATTTCATACAAGAGAAATATACACATAAACATAGTTTTTCTATAGCACTATATCTAGTTTCAGCATCATTTAAGACTCTGCTGAGATAATAGATGGCCCTTTCGACGCCATTCTCATCCTCTTGACACAACATACTTCCTAATGTCTTGTCTGATGCAGAGATATACAGTCTCATGCTTCTTTTCCTACAAGGGGACATCAAGATTAGAGGACTAGCCAAGTACTCTTTGATTTTGTCGAAAGCCACTTGTTGCTCTTGCCCCCAGGTGAATTCTTCTTTCTTTAGTCGAAGTAGAGGAGAAAAGGGTTGTGTTTTTCCACTGAGGTTGGAGATGAATCTTCTTAGAAAATTGATCTTCCCTAGTAGAGATTGCAATCCCTTTTTCGTTGATGGCGCTTTTGCTTCCATTATAGCTTTGGCTTTGTTTTCATTTATTTCGATCCCTTTCTTGTGGACCAAAAAACCTAAAAAATCACCCGCCTGCACACCAAAAGCACATTTAAGGGGATTCATCTTTAGACCAAACTTTCTCATCCTCTCAAAGGATTGTCGAAGATGGTCTATATGATCTTTTCCTGAAACAGACTTGATTACAATATCATCAATGTAAATCTGCATAAACGTCTCAATAAAATCATGGAAAATTGAATTCATAGCCCTTTGGTAAGTGGCCCCAGCATTCTTTAACCCAAAAGGCATCACTACCCATTCATAAGTTCCAATTGCTCCAGGACAACGAAAAGCTGTCTTAGAAACATCTTCTTCAGCAATAAAAATTTGGTTATAGCCAGAGTATCCATCCAACATGCTTAGATACTCGTGACCTGCTGCAGAATCTATAAGCATTTCTGCGACTGGCATAGGATATTCGTCCTTTGGGGTAGCAGAATTTAAATCTCTAAAATCAATGCATACCCTAAGTTTGCCATTTTTCTTAATAACCGGAACTATATTTGCAATCCAATCAACATACCTGGTAGTGCGGATGAAGTTGCATTTTAGAAGTCTTTCGAGCTCTTCTTTTATTTTCGACAGAACTTCTGGTGCAAAGCGCCTTGGAGTTTGCTTGACTGGCTTCTTCCCTTCTATGATTGGCAGCTTCAATTCGACCAAACTTCTGTCCAAACCCGGCATTTCGTCATAATCCCATGCAAAGCAATCTTTGAACTCCTTCAACAACTGAATTATTCCGACTCTGAACTGAGGATCCATCCTTGCACTTATGTAGGTTGGTCTTTTTTCTGCCCCCAGCCCCAAGTTGATTTCTTCTAAAGGATCCTGCGCCACCATCTTCAAGTTGTTCGACACTGGATCTTTTTCGAACCCCAAAGGTTCATCGTCATAAATGGCGTCAAGTTTCTGGTTTTGCCATTCGTCTATTTGGTTGTTGTTATTATTTTCCTCAACGTCTTTTTGGAGACACTGTTCATTTGAATCTTCATGATTGGCTTCGACAGCCATGTATTTTACTTCGGCCTCCAGAGCCGCTTTGAATTTGTTTTCGGCTATGTAAGCCGTAATTTTGTCGAGCACTGCTTGTTCACTCATCATCATTGTCGAACTCATTCCCCCATCCTGTCGGTGCTACGTTGGTAGTCCCCCACATGTAGTTGGAGTCACCAATGACTTCCTTATCCCACTGAAAACCATGTGTAGGATGGAGATACATGGAACAGTACGCGTTGTCCGTTGCCTTCAAGTCGAATTTCGCCGGACTGCAAGGGGGTATGTGGGCTAAGTTTTTGTCGAAACTTCGATCGCTTATATTGTTAACTTCGGACATGAAGTAACTTTGGTCTGCTTCTATGTTCTCGACGATTCCATCTGGCCTCCAAATAACTATTCTCTGGTGCATCGACGAGGGAACAGCACCTATACCATGGATCCATTCTCTTCCCAACAGCAAGTTGTAGTTTGCCCTAGAAGCAATAACTATAAACATTGTTGGCCTTGTTATAGTACCAACTGTCAGATCCACTTGAATAACTCCCATGGTTGTTCCTACCTTTCCTTCGTAATTTGACAGAACCATGTTGTGGGGCTTTGCATCCGAGTCATCTTTGCCAATCTTTTTCAGCATGAAATGGGGCATTAAATTCACAGCGGCACCCCCATCCACTAGGATCTTGTTCACACCGACACTCTCAATCTTTCCTTTGATAAACAAAGGCTTCAAGTGCGCCTTCATGGAATCGTCTGGTCTTTCGAAGAAAGCATTTTGCTCTTCGACACAACCATTATTCATTACGTAGTAACACACGGGCTTGTGCACCATCGTTTCCTCTTCCATCCCATCCTCTTCGTCTTCGACTTCCATGATCCTATCATAGTCTCTGGGAAGGACCGAGACCACATTACAGCCAACGTCGAAGGATGCCTCCGAATCTGACTTGAAATCATCTGTCATCTCGTCATCCTCCATCTTCTTCTCTTTGGGCACACTTTGCGCTGCCACGCTGTTTGGTTTGATTTGCTGGAGGGGCTTCTTCTTGTTCGCCATTTGAGCGTTGCTGCTACATTCTGCTTCATCCTTGTTTCCAGCCACTTTTCTCATCATACCTTTTTCAGCAGCTTCCTTCTCAAACCTCTTTTGCCTTTGGAACCTCCTCCACTGGGATCTCGACATGGGGTTCTTCCCTTTATAATTCTCTGAAGGATATGGCCTAGGTTTATATTTCTCCAACTCCTTCTTGTTTTCCATTGAAGTGCCTCTCTGCACATCGAAATTCTTCCACTTCTTCTGGCCTTGGGCATCTCTGATGGGTTGAACCCATTTGTCATCTATCACTTTGTTTGATGGCTTGTAAGTGCCATAGTGTCTGTCTCCGCGCCTCCATTGGTGGTGCTCACTCCTTCTTGGATCGTATCTTGTCGCTCCCTCATTCGCCTTCCTTCTTGCTTGATCTATTGCCTCCAAGTGGGTGGCAGCCTTTCTGTCGAAAATGGAACTGCAACGAGGGCATAGCATCACGTCACTCTTCCTTCTCTGGCACCTTTTGATGAATTCGACCAAACTCTCATCTTCTTTGGGGTACGCCAGCTTTTGGTACTCCTCTCGACGTTGATCTTCATCTACTGCTGCCTGAGTTTTCTGCGAAACTTCTACCATATTGATTCCCACGTTTTGCTTGTCAGCAATGGTTAGTCTGTTCATCTTTTCAATGAGCTTTTCCTCTTCGACTCTGTCCTTCTTTTTCGTCAAGTCGAACTTCCCTTCTGGGCAGCAACACCAGGATATGTTCCTAGGAGCACGCTTGCAGCAACACTTGTTTGACTTTTCTTTAGGATCCTCTTTTATTCTTCGTAGGATCCCATAAGTCCCAGATTTCCCACGGCCATGTACAGCTTTTTCTTTCATTTCTGTGACTTCCTTGTCGAAAGGTCCCATGATGTTGATGCAGTAATTTGCAACATCGGCCTCCTTCATGTTGTCAAGATCAAGGCCTTCAGTAGCCTTGTTTTCAGCAACGAAGTCCTCAGTAACTTCTTCCTTGGCGATAGGGGAATCACCATCGTCATCAAAATCGCTTCCCCAACCAGTTGGTCGGATTTCACTGATGTCGGTGCGATAAGTTGCAGGAATAGTGTACTTCACCAGGTAGTCGAATTTTCCACTTGGCTGTCCCAAGCAATCCCAGATTTCTCCCGGTCGAACCACCACGTCTTCAGCAACACTGTCATCGTTCTTCTCGTTGGACCCCTCTGTAGTTTTCTGATTTTCAAAGCTTTCAGTAGCTTCGACCTTACCTTCATCGTCGAAGTCCTCAGTGACTTCAACTGTGTTTTTGTTGTCAAGATCTTCAGTGACTTTGACTTCATTATCGTTGTCGAACGCTTCAGTACCCTCGACTTCGTTCTGGCCTGCAAGATCTTCAGTGATCTCGACCATGTTGATACTGGTGTCGAAACCTTCCATAGCCTCCACCATCTCGAAACTGCCATCAGAAGCAACTTCAATCTCCACCATATTCACAGTGGATGGTTCAGCATAGTGTGCTTCGACAACCTGCATGGGATTCGAATCAATCCCCATTTGTTGTTTTGGCTTCTCGCCAAACTTCAGCCTTCCATCACGGATAGCATTTTGAACTAGATCCCTGAAAAGAAAACATTGAGATGTTTTATGACCCAAAAAGTTATGGTACTTACAAAAACCCCTCTTTTTCTGCTGTTCGACAGGCGGTTCTTTGGCGCCTGGCGGCTTTATTAACTGACCATCTTTGACCAATAAATCAAAAATTTCGTCACACTTGGTGACGTCGAACGTATAAGTTCGTTTGGGAAACTTATCATTCTTTTCAGGTTCGACTGGATTTTTTCCATTCGACGGAGCTAGTACTTTACAGGCGTATGGAGGGCCTGACTTTAGTTCTGCCAGATCAATTTCTTGCTCGTCGAACAAAATTAGTTCATTTTCGTCACCATCATCATCCTGGCATACTCCTACATAGGCCACTCTTTCCTTTTTATTTTTATTTGATCTGAATTTCTCAGCTTTTAGCCTCTCAATCTGTCTTACCCTATCTGCTAATTGTGCCATATCTCTTAAATATTGAGTGTCTAATTTTTTCCTTATAGAATAATCTAGACCCCCTGCAGCCATTTCGACTAACTCCCGTTCTGGCACTTGTGTGAAACATCTTGCCTTAAGCAACCTGAACCTGTTTAGGTAATCATCTATAGGTTCTGAAAATTTCCTCTTAACACTGGCTAATTCCTTCAAACTTATCTTAGTCTGACCCATATAGAATTGTTCATGGAACAATCTTTCTAATTGGGTCCATGTGAATATAGAGTTCGCGGGCAAGGATGTAAACCAGGTGAATGCATTTTTTGTCAAGGAACTTGGAAAGTACTTCATTTTCAAATTTCCGTTATTGACTATTTCTCCCGCTTCTATTAGATAACGCGCTACGTGCTCTATAGTAGATTCACTAGTATCTCCTAAAAACTTAGTAAACTTAGGAACTTTCCATCTTGGGGGTAGTTCCTCTTGCAGAATGTGTTCTGACAATGGGGAAGTATAAGTAGGCCTTTGCAAACCTATATTTACACCGTTTTGGGCCATTATCCTTTCGACCATGGCTGTTATGTTATTTTCGACAGGAAAGTTATTATATCGTATTCGCTGTTGCAACACATCATCAGCATCTTGGCCTCTCTGGACTATTACCCTCCTAGGTTCTTGTTGAACGGGGATTTCGACACGAGGCTGCTCGACCACTGCCTCTTGGTTTCTAGGGTTTGCCTGAGGATTCTCTAAAGGCCTTTGATTTATCGTGGGTTCCTCTTCGACATTTACTACTTGGTTTTGAATCACTTGTTCTCTTTGTCGTGTTTGAGGAACACCAAAAAAGTCAGCAATGCGCGTCATTTGCGCAGCCAACAATTGGTTGGTTTGGGTAGTGTTTTGTATTAAAGGGTTAAACACTGCCCCCATTTGTTGAGTCAACATTTGGACCATATCATGATTACTTTCGTCCATTTGTTGTCGAATTACTTGCGCAGAATTATTGGTAATTGCTGGCATTTGGAAATTTGGTAGGGATTGGTTCAATCTACTCATATTTCCACCGTATCCTGATCCTTGCAATGGCGAAGACATGTGGACCATGGCGTCAGAATACAAGGGTGGTGCACTTTGCAAATTTGCCATCACTGACGTTGGCATTCCATATGGTTGTTCTCTTCCGAACATAGGCATGGAAAAATTTGTCTGGAATGGCCTAAAATTTTGTCCTCCCGGAGGAGGCGTCCCCAAAGGCCTTGAATGTCCCATTGTGGAGGAACTAGGCATACTTTGGGAGAGCGAAACCGCTGGTGTAAATCCTGTTGACGAAGGCATAATCTCCTCCAGAACAGGGTTTGAATCCACATTTCCCCTTGCCGAAGGTATAGGGTTGGAAACTGGAATATTTTCATTTGAATTTGAATTGGGGTTAGGATTATTTGACTGATTCGCCATTTTCCTTACTCTAGTTCTTTTGGGTCTCTCTACGTCAGATACGGCTAATTTACCGCTTCTTAGTATCATACAACGAAGAAAAAGCCTTAATTTTTAAAATTTATTTAAGTTTTATATTGCACTGGTCCCACTGGGCGTGCCAATTTGTTCGCTGTTGATCTTGGCGAACAACCTCTGGTTTACCAGAATGGTGAAATCTGGGTTACTTGCAGGATTAACCAAACAAATCCTAGGACGTCGGGCGAAAACTTAGATCAACGTGATAATTTTAAATTAAGGGTGATATCTTGGTTCTTGGTTTTATGTATTTAAGTCTTTTGGAATAAAGGATTTCAACTAACTTTAAAGGAAAGTCTGAGATAAAAGAAAGTGACTTTGAAAAGAACTTTTAAAGTAAAATGACGAAGAAAGAACTTTAAAATAAAATGACGAAGAAAACATAAGGATGCTGGTAAATGTAAAGGAATTGGTAAAAAGACTTTGATTGATAAAGAAATTAAAAGATGGTGTTTACACGTACATTTTTCCAAATAACTCTTTTCTCTCACACGGGTACTTTGAGTAATTGCAGGAAGTTTTGTACAAGTTTTTTCACACTGAATTCTAATAACAACTATCCTATTTATAGATAAACAAAATAACTGCTATTAACGACTAAATCCTAAAATTTCGACATCTGGCCTTCTGCATGTCTTCCTTTCGCCAGATACTTCCACGCGTCTTCTGCCAAACGTTATAATTCTCTTGAATTTGAATCTTCAAGTTATGTCGAACAAACGCGTCCTTTCAGACTTGTCGAATTGTCAAAAAATGATAAATGTCCCTCAAACCTGTCTGACGAAGACTTCCTCATATTTCTGTCGAAGTGTCGAAATTCTTATCTTGTCGAAGTGTCTTCTGGATACCTTCATTTTCTTCCTCCTTTTCCTGTAGTTATCATCTCTAGTCAAGGAACATCATTTTGCCTTCCAAGACATGGTGTCGAAAATATATGTCTACAGCGGGCGAAGGCGTTGTTATGTAGATTGTCGTTGTAAGTTAGTTGTTTCTACAACGGGTTGGAAACCGACATTGAAAGGTAGGGCGCGAGCCATATATCACAACGGTTATGATAATAAACTGTTGTAATACATACACTTAGGTTCTGGGTTCGAAACCCATCAGCAATGAAATTATATATAAAACATAAATTACTTATGATATCGGTTACAATAGATAACCGTTGTTGTAAGTACCCTAAGTTTATTATATTAAATGTAGATTGCTTGTTTTCCAAACACCTCACTAAATAAATATACATGGATTCAATTTGATGAAGATGTCTATAATCTGCAAATTAAACTGTTCTTGAAAACCAACTTAAACAAACCAATGTTATTTTCTGATTGCATTCGTCTCATCGTGCATTTCACGCTCTTTTACATATATTGTGGTTTATTGATCTGACTCCTTCGATATATCGCTATATTCGATTATAGTTAAATTTCCATAAGATCAACAAGACATTGGATAATCTGCCTCATCTTTGATTTAACTATAATGGAAGATGGCGATGCATCTAAGGAGCCAGATCATTATACCATAATCTATATATAAAAGAACGTGAGATAAATGATGAGAGGCATGCAATCAGAAAACAACATTGGTTTGTTTAAGTTGGTTTTCAAATACAACTTAATTTGCAGATTATAAGTATCTATGTCAAATTAACTGAATGTATTTTAAGTGAGGTTAGTGAAATAAACAATCTACATGGAATATAATAAACTCAAACAACATTCTATACCAGATCCAGATATTATAAACTCATATAATACGCTTGCTATTACCACCAGCAAACTTTAAGTGAGGGTTAGTTAAACAAACAATGTAAATAGAATATAATAAACTCAAACAACATTCTATACCAGATCCTGAAATTATAAACTGATATAATACGCTTGCTTCCACCAGCATCATCACCCTGTATCATCCTCTTAACCTGAAAGGAAACAAAGCAAACTTCAAAAATGAGGATCCTCAGTTGAAAACAAACCCTAAAACCATAATCCAGTGAAGCGTAAAGAGAGGAACAGGAATAACGCACCTTTTAATGAAACTAATCGCGGAACAGGAATCAATTATGATCTTGAACTAGTTTGGGAAGCAATGAAAAAGAAATATAAGGAGAAAGAAGCTTACACAAAAGCTTCATACTTCTTATACTTCTTTTCATTGTTTCTAAAACTAGATAAAGTTTGCTTACACTGTTGTTTCTTCATTTACTAACATCTTGTTCGTGATGCTATGAAAAAAAAGTATAAGGTGGATGAAGTTTCCATCATAGCTTCATGCTTCTTATACATTTTTCCATAGCAACACAAACACTATGAAGTTTCCAAAGTATATGGTCTTTGTTAAGGTAGTGAAAACGAATCTGAAAAAATGAGAACAATCAACAAAAACAACATGCAACAAACGAGATAATGGGAAATATCTAACAATAGATGGAAGAAAAAGAATACCTTAATGTATGATTCACGGCTAATGGTGAAAACGAAGAGAAAAAATGGGTTCTAGGGTTTCACTTTGAAGTCAACGGCGTTACTGTCAATTAAGTGAAAGTTATTTTGCTTATATATGGGTAAACTATTTCACAACCGTTAGCAATAACAACCGTATAGATAGGTATTTATTTATTATAAATATATCACGACGGTTAACTAGAATAACCGTAGTGATAACCCTTTTATCAGTGAATTTTAAAATAAATAAAAACCGTATAGATATGTATTTATTTATTATAAATATATCACAACGGTTGACCAGGAGAACCGTAGTGATAACCCTTTTATTTGTGAATTTTAAAATAAATAAAAAAGAAAAGGTGCGCCTTAACTTCTCACTTAATGCATCTGCAGTTTAAACATCAACAATGTAATTCATAATGGATCTGCAGTTTAAACATCAACAATGTAATTCAAACCCTAATTCAACTATTACATTTCATAATAAAGTAAACATTAAACATAAAGGAGACAAGAAAACATAACATCTTGATATTTCCAGAAAATATCTCTAATTTCAGTTTGTTCTTCAAATTCTTCTTCTTTTTCTTTAAATCCTCATACATAACCTTCAGATAGCCCACAGCTTCCAACTCTGACTTCATAATGCTCTCATCGTCATTTCCATCTCTTTCTCCCACGCCGTAATCCCATATGAACAAATTACATGTTTCATCGCTCCTCCAAAATGGACATCTCCAAAAAAAGCCTGCCTTTATTTTGTCCCTTCTTGCATTGATACGAAACCATACGACCATCACAACCACAAAAATTTCCAGATCGAGATTTTACACTGGAAGAAGACGTAGAAACACCTTTGGATGATTTTGTCTTCAAATGTGACATTGCAACACCTTAAAGTAGAACACTTTCTTGTTGTTGTTGTCTTCTTCCCAACAATGGTGACGACGTTGGTTTTAGGGTTGTTTCGTCTTGTTTCTTTTTTCAATGGATAAATTGATATATATACTTGGTGTTTAAAATACATAAAAAGAAGCTTCAGTTTGTAACAACAGTTTTAAGAAAAAGCTGTCGTGATATCCTTATTATTTTTTAGTTAAATATTAATAAGACTTAAAAAGGGAGCATTTACGTCAAAGGGATAAACTATTTGAGGGCGATGAGGTTCGAACCCATGATAGCTAGATTGTATCACCACGATTTTCATAACAACCGTTATTATACCCTTGAGATTTCTAATTAAAATAATGCACGCGCATCCAGTACGCACTATAAGAACGGTGTATATGATGCCGTTGTAAACCTGGCGTTGTTGTTTGGCCGTTTTGTAATAGTGATTATCACGAAATGTTCGACAAACATCCAAATCAACGACTTGTTGTTACCCACTGAATCTTGAAGTTAATGTTCTCTTAACATAAGATTGGGTTGCTGCCACTATCAGAACTCTTACTCAAGGAGTTTCAACCCCATGCCTCTCGAGGTTGTTTTTACTAAGTCTCTGGCTATTGGCTTAGTAAATGGATCAATCAAATTATAGCTTGATTGCATATATGTGAATGAAATGATTCAATCTTTAATCAATTTTCTCACAAAGGAATGTCTAAGTCCTATGTGTCTAGACTTTCCATTATACACTTCGCTAAATGCTCTAGCTAAAGTGGCTTGGCTATCGCAGTGTATCAACACCTTTGAAACATCATCTTTTGCCAATGAAACTTCTAATAGAAGGTCCCTCAACCATTCTGCTTCTTGACCAGTGGAAGCAAGAACCACAAAATTTGATTTCATGGTTGAAATAGTAATGCATGTTTGCTTCTTGCTCTTACAAGAAATTGCTCCTCCAGCTAATGTAATATCCACCCAGTTGTGGATTTATGATCTCCAACATTGGATATCCAACTTGCAGCAGTATATCCTTCTAATATGGCAGGAAACTTGCCATTGTGAAGGCCAATATTTTTAGTCTTTTGTAGATAGCCGAAAATCCTTGTGATTGCCTTCCAATGTTCTTTATTTGGATTACTAGTAAATCTACTCATTTTACTATCTGTAAATGATAGGTCGGATCTGGTACATTGCATTAAGTACATAAAACACCCTATTGCACTTGCATACTCCAATTGAGTCACTGTTCTTCTATTACTCTTTTGAAATTTGACGACATGATCAAATGGAGTGGTTACTTCCTTAAAGTTTAGGTGTTTGAAATTATAAAGCATTTTTTAAATATAATGTGTTTGACTACGTTCGTAACCCCCACTATTTCTCTTTACTTTGATCCCTAAAATTGTGTCAACTAATCCAAGATCTTTCATCTTAAATGTGGAAGTCAGAAACCTTTTTTCCTCTAAAATTCCTGTTATTTCTGTGATTTTGTGGTTGGTAGTTATTTTGCTAAAACTATTCTAGCAGCAAAATGTTGAAACAAGATGTTCTAATTTTCTGCATTCAACATGTCGAATAAAGATGTCCCATACTGGCTCATAGGACATCGCGTCTGATTTCAGTTTAAAAGGAAGATTCTGTTGCTGTTAATTATTACTGAATATTCTGTGAATATTTAGTTATCCTATGTGGCATCTAAAGTATTTTTGGGTTGAGTGTTTGTGTTGGTTTTCAGATTTTCAGCGCTTTCTAATTATGGAGACATATTAGGAAACTTTAAATTGAAGACCTATTTTGTTGGAGTTTATTTTGCAGATTTGTGAGCAGTCTCTTTGCTGCGTTTTTGAAGCCCAATCCAGTCCAGATTTATTGTTATATATTGACTGATGTAAACCTAGTTTAGGTGTGGAACTTACGTGTGTTTTTGTTAGGGTTTTCGAGTGTTAATTGTGAGCCTAACTGGTATCATTCTGATAACAGTATAAGGACTGGTTTTTGTGTTGTAAGTTCTGTCAGTTACTCATAAGCTTTGAAGCATTGAGTTTCTTGTGTGTCAATTCTCATAAGCTTTGAAGTATTGAGAATTGTGTGTTTTGAAAGTGTGGCTTTCGTTTTGTTACTTGTGTTGAAAGGAACCAATCACGGGTTGTGATTGTAGAGGGATTTGAGGAGGGCCTCATACCTAGGTGAGTCTTAGGTAGAAGTCATAGGAAGGGTAGTGATTAAGTGAGCAGATTATAACCGGGTGTGGTTGCTGTATGATCCTTGAATTGATACTATCGTATATTGATTTCGTCCCTGGCTTGGTAGCCCCCAGAGTAGGATTGTTGATTCGAACTGGGTAAACATATCGTTGTGTTCTTTACTTTCTGCACTCTTATTATTGTTGTCTTGTTCATTGTGTTGGATATCAGTGTCTCAACATCTGTGTAGGACATCTGATATCTGTGCCAGAATTTCAATTCCATCCATGTTGTTGCTAATTATCAACCTGTCATCAACGTATAGATAAAGGAATATTACAATATTTTTACGTACCTTTGTGTATAAACACTTGTCACAAGAATTGGATGTAAATCCATTTGAAAGTAAGACATAATCAAAATTTTGATGCCATTGTTTCGGTGCTTGTTTTAGTCTATATAGGGATTTGACAAGTTTACACACCTTTTGTTCATTTTCAGGAAGCACGTAGCCTTCTGGTTGTCCCATGTATATTTTCTCACCGAGATCTCCATTCAAGAATGTTGTTTTAACATCCATTTGATGAACTATAAGGTATTTCAGAGAGGTTAAGGAGAAAAATACTCTAATTGTTGTTGTTCTTGCCACTGGTGCATATGTGTCAAAGTAATCAATACCCTCTTTTTGTCTAAATCCCTTTGCTACTAATCTTGCCTTATATGTGTTTAATGTACCGTCATTATGATACTTCTTTTTAAACACTCACTTGCATCCAATGGGCCTTGATCCCTTTGGTAAATCAACAAGTTCCCAAGTGTGATTTGACGTGATTAAATCCATTTCATCTTGGATAGCATCCTTCCAAAAGGAAGAGTCCCTTGAAGCCACTGCTTCCTTGTAAGTTTTAAGATCATATTCTACTTGAAGAACAATGGAAATATTTCGAACATAATTCTCATAGTTTCCTTCAACTAGATAAAAAGAAACAAGTTTAGAATCTGTTTCGTTTGGTCTTAAATCCTTTTTTTTTCGGACTCTTTTGCTTATCCTAGGCTCGGGGTGTATTTTAATGATCTGAGAAGTACTTTTGGATTGTATCTTAATACTCTGAGAAAAATCTTCCTCACAAGATTCTTGGTTTGCAGAAGACTCGGATTCTTTGTCCTTAATAATAAGGTTTTCAAGGAATTCTACATCCCAGGATTAAACAATTACATTAGACTCTAAGTTTAAAAGTCCATATGCTTTACTATGTGGTGCATATCCTATAAAGGCACATTTTATTCCTCAAGGACCCAATTTAGTTCTCTTAAGATCCATGTTTTTTATAGTAGGCTACACACCCCCACACTCTAAAGTTGCTGATATTTGGTGCTAAGCCTTTCCATAACTCATATGGGGAAATACTGGTTTTCTTCAAAGGAATTCTGTTAATTATGTGGCAAGCGGATAGTAAGGCCTCACCTCACAAATTAAATGGAAATTTGGAATGAATTAACATGGCATTCATCATCTCTTGATATGTTCGATTCTTTCTCTCAGCTACACCATTTTGTTGTGGTGTGCGAGGTGCAGAGCATTCATGTATAATGCCATGTTCTTCACAAAACGTATCAAATTTTGTAGAAAGGTATTCACCACCCCCATCACTCCTAAGAACTTTGATACTTTTATTTAATTGATTTTCTACTTCAGGTTTGTAAAGTATAAAGGCATTAAAAGCATCATATTTATGCCTTAAAAGATATACATATGTGTACCTAGAAGAATCACCTATGAATGTAATGAAATATCTATTTCCCCCACGTGTTAGTATGCCAATAAATTGACACAAATATGAATGTATAAGATCAAGGAGATTTGTATTTCTTTTAACACTTTTGAAAGATTTCTTAATCATCTTTGATTTAATGCATAATTCACATTGTTTTAAATCATTTATATTACATAAAATCAAACCAGATTTAATTAGTCTCTTCATGGAACTAATACCGGTATGTGCTAATCTATTATGCCATAAAGAAAAAGACTCAAACATGTAAGAAGAATTAGAAATTTCATTAATAATATTGTCGGTAGTACAAAGTTTGATCATTCCCTCAGCGGAATATCCTTTTCCTATAAATACACCATTACGGGTCAATATAAGCTTGCCTGATTCATATATAGATTTAATACCTGGTTGTTTACCGTGAAAATTGGTAAACAGCCGCTGGTCTCCAAAAAATGGTTTACTTTACAGGATCAACCAGTGAATCCTAGGACATGTGCTTTTGTTAAACAATATTTGAAAGTCTATGAACACTTCGACAATGCTCATGATTGAAAAATGTTGTTTAAAGTTGAAAAGTAAATTGCAGAATTTGTAAAGGAATTGCAATAAAGAACTTCAAAGTAAATTGAAATGAAAAAGTAATTGATAAACTTGTAAATAATTTCAATTGAAATGAAAATATGGTGATTCACACGTACATTCTCAACGAACTCTTTTCTCAACACATTTAGATACTTTGAGTAATTTGTGAGTATTTGTATAATGATTGAACACACGAAATCCTACATACTAAGACTCATATTTATACTACATCGAAAATAACCGCTATCAACAGTCTTTTCTCCAGAAAATGACATGTTTTGGTTGCATGTCTTAATTCGCCACAGCTTTACACATGTCACCTTTGAGAATCAAATAAGGACAAAAGACAGTTATCATCCTTATTCAAAATTCAAAATCTTCGCCGAACGCAACCTTAATATTACTTCCGTCGAAATTGCATTCTAAGCTCAGAAATATTTCTAAGTCTTAACCCAACATATCCTTCTTACAAAGGATCTCTTCGACTAAGATCTTCAATAATGCTCCTGTCGAATCCAAAACATCTTCTTAAAAAAATTATTTTGCTTATCATACTCAATCAAACCTTGGCGTCGAAACTTCCAGCTAACACCGGTTTGCCCAACAAATCCCCACTAACAAGATTTCTAGTCATGTCGGGGACATGAAGCACATTAACAAGAGTGAATTTCGTTCCGAAAGTGAAGTTAGTTCAACAAATTCGGTTCCAACAACTTTAGAGCGTATTTTATTTCCCATTTGTACTTCCTGTCCATCAATTGCCTCAGAATAGGTTTTAAAAGCAGCCTTATCTAAAGAGACATGCACTATAGCACATGTGTCATACCACCACTCTTGCACTTTGCCTTTGATTGCCATTATTTCGCTCACTGTAGCGATTATGTCTTCATTTGCAAGAATTATATTGATCTCATTTTTTGACTTGATGTGCCTGCAATCTCGAGCATAGTGTCCGAGTTTTCCATATACAAAACAATTGCTTTTCGGACCTCCAGAATTTTTGAATTTGTTATGTTCCTTTTTAGGTCCAAGATGAATCTTTAAGCCATCATATTTCTTTTTTCATTTGGCAGTCCCAACATTGGCTTTGGAAAGACCAACTGATTCTAATTTCTCCCTTTCCTTCGATTCCTCCTCGATTCGAAGATGTTTCTGGATTTTCTCTAAAGAGAAGTCCTCAGAATTGTGCAACAATTTCTTTCAATAGCCTTTCCACGAAGGTGGTAATTTTGCAATGATTGTATCAACTTTAAAGGTCTCAAAAATGTCTATTTTCACAGCTTTTATTTTATTCACGAGAACCTGTAACTCATGCACTTGGGGAAGAATGCGCTTGGAATCTATGAATTTAAAATTAAAGTATTTAGAAATTAAAAACTTCTCTGTACTTTCCTCTTCGACCTTGAATTTAAACTCGAGTGCTTTCAAAATTTCTGTTGCTGACTGAGTATCTGTATAGAGGTCATAAAGACTATCAGATAGTGTATTGAGGATATGTCCACGACATAGCAATTCATGCTCTTTACGTTTCTTACGCTCCTTTTTGAGTTCATCAGAGTCATCCTCAGTTGGTTTAGGAATTTGTGGTAAGTCAGGATCTAAGACATAGTGAACCTTCAAAGCGGTTAGTAGGAATGTCATTTTATCTTGCCATAGGGTGTAGTTGGTTCCATCAAAGCGATCCAACTTGACAAGGTCTTGGTTCATAACTTTGATGCTTGAAACTGCAACGTTGGAAGCCATTTGAATACTTTTAAGATTGTTAATAATATTAGTAAAGTTGAATGGATCCAGGACTGAATCGTGAATGATATCACTTTCCTTAAAAGTATTTCAAGCACTCTCACATGTCTTAGACTTAGAACGCAGGACTACCCAGGATAATTCAGCCTATATCGAATTTGCGTAAGACCGACGAAAACTCGATTTATAGCGAAGAGTGTTTGGAATTTATACAAGAGGATTTTCGGTTTGTGATATGATTTTATGAATTCTGGAATGGAGTATTTAGAGGTCATGTATGTGTTGTTTCACAAGGTTGCGACGCTTGATGAAACAACACCTTTTAACCAAAAGTTGCATTGTTTCCAAGCATTACGCATGTTCATTCTGCAACAACACTCTCTTCGAATTTCTAATTATTTATTGGCATTTACTCACTTCCATTTTTCTAGTCATTTTGGAACACACCCATGAACATTTATTGTTCATAAATTATAATAGACTATGAATGGTAAAACTAGTTTGGTCGAGATTTAACATTTGCCTTAGCAAATAATTCCATTGCAGTGAAGCTTTGTCTTTCGACATGTTTTGCACAATCAATCCAAATTGATGTTCAATAATTTTTTTTTTTAAGAAACGAAATGCAAAAGAAATTCATCTATTGTTATACCATGTATTGGGTTAGTCACTCAACGGAGATTTCTTTGGTGGTTTGTTATGGGAGCGAATTATAATTAACTAGATAAGTTAAATGTTAAATTAGAAGAAGAATTTATATTAGAATGTTTAAATGTGATTGCTTTGGGCCTGTTTTTGGACCTTTTAGTTAATGGTCCATTAGTATTATTATATACCATCATGATCCTACCACTATCAACACTCCTACATTGTTGACACAACAAACTTATCAACAGCTCATTCCCTATAAAACCACCCATCACATGCTGCAACAAACTTCTCTATCACACAGCTTTTTCTATCCACCACCAACAATCCAACATCACCAATTTATAGTCCAACTCCTATGCATACACTAAGTTATCAAGAAGCACCTCAATACCTATGTTATTACACTAAATCCATTAATCAACAAATCTTGGATTCTCAACAGATTTGCCTCCAAACAATATCCAATTGTGTTAACATGAGTTCCTCCATTATTGCTGACCTATCATCTTTAAACTACCATAAACACCTCAAAATTTCCACTTTTGAAATTCACGAGGAGGACAAAGAAAAGTCACCAGATCTGTGGAACATACAACCAGAACATCAATCAGAAAAAGAAGAAAAAGTGACGAAAAATACTTCGACAACGACTTTTCCAACTCTGACAACATATCCGACATCTTCTCCAGCAACATTTCCATCTCCGATGGCATTTTCGACGTCACTTTTGAAGACGACTCCGGTGTCAGATCTACCACCAAATCTGATACTACATGCTCCACATCCGCAATCGGAACCACGACTATCAAAACCACCAAATTTGTCATCTCCGACATCACTTTCGGTGTCATCTTCTCCGGTATTAATACCAGGAACACTGAAACAACAGTATTTGTTGTTCATAAAATCATTTTCGTGACAACTGGATTTGCAACGGCTGCTAGAGAAACTAATAAATTTGCAACGACCACCGGCAGAGCCACTACCATTATCAAGCTGCTTCAATCATTTTTTATTTTTTATTTCGTATTGTAGAGAAAAAACGAAATGGGTGAAACTCTGAAAGAAGGAAGAAAAATGAAAGAGAAAAAGAAGAGGAAGAAAAGAAGAAAAAAAACCTTTGAGAGAGAAAAGAAAAAAAAAACTTTTGAGAGAGAAAAGAAAAAAGGGAAAGAAAGAAAAAAATGAAAAAAATTCTACTTTCTCTGTCCCAAATTATAAGTCACTTTGCTAAAAAAATTTGTTCCAAATTATAAGTCACATTACATTTCCAATGCAATATAAATGACATCTTCCCCAATATATTCTCAAATATTTATTATTATTTATTCTTTCAACTCTTTTAATTTCTCTCTCCTATATACTTATGAGGGGCATTACTGTAAAGTTATTCATAATTTATCTTTCCCATAAAGTAATAATTAAGTTTTTTAATTTGTGTGAAAAGCGCAAAACGTCTTATAATTTGGGACGGATGGAGTATATTATTATTTTCCGTGCAAATACCTCTCTCTCTTTTCCATGTGATTTCTACAGTGCATAATATTCTTTCTCACGTGCAAATTATCTCTCCAATCCCCACAAATCCCATCTCACCCGCTAACTATCTGCCCACCTATTACTTCAATGATTTTCTCCCAAACCAACTAAAATTGTCCATTCCCAAACATCCAATACTAGCGCGACACCTCACCACTTCTTGCACCAAGACTCCCCTAATTCCCTACACTTATATTTCCACCTTCCAATTTCTCTCACTTCCTCACATTAACCCACGGGTCACAACACAAGAATTCGACCCCTCCCTCTCATCCCACTTTTCCTCTCTCATCACAAGCCAAACTAAATCCCCACACAATCAAAACCAAGCCCCTTTTTAGTTGCCATCCAATAACTCAATTAATTATTTTTCTATATTCTAAGCAATTTAATATCCAATCGTAATTCATTATCTCTTGCTATAGGTTTTTTATTTAGTGATGATTTAGAACCTTGAGGACAAGGTTCAAATGAACTAATAACAATGTTATATTAGAGAATCATAATTAATTAGATAAGTTAAATATTAAATTAGAAGTAGAATTTATATTAGAATGTTTAAATGTGATTGTGTTGGGCCTATTTTTGCACCTTTTAGTTAATGGTTCATTAGTATTGTTATATATGTAGTGTCTTTGACACATTAAAGATCACCAATGAAATGAATGGAAAAGTTAATTTTAAAATAGTTTAACCATTTTTGTAATACCCCGTATTTTATTACTCCGGGTAATATTATATTGTGATCGACTGAGCCCAGTGTACTCTGAAAAATTATTTGATAAAATAATTAGAATAACTATGGAACTTAGAATAAATCCAATTAATATTATCTGACTCTGAGGTATTTTACTAATGTGGACTTAAGAGACTTTTTGGACATTTAGTAGTATTATTTATTAATGATAGTTTACTATATGTTTCCTTTTCCTCCCATTTTCCAAACAAAAGAAAAAGTTAGTAAGAAAGAAAGAAGAAAGAAGGAAAGAAAGGAAAGGAAAGGAGAGAAAAGAGGAAAAGAAGAAAAGTTCAAGAACTTCAAGAATCATCACCATCCATTCATCAAATCATCACCCAATCTTCTCATCATCTTCATCTTGCTCATTTCAAGGTGGGTTCTAGTTAGAAACCTTTTTTTTTTTAGTTTTGGATAATATGAGTTTTAGGTTAGGATGTGGGAATCGATGTTTTAATGGTTGGAAATTGATATAAATCGAAATGAATGCTCAATGTGCTTATAGAAACATATATTGGTGGTTGTTTTGATATTTTGAGTTACTTTGAATTTATTGGAAAATGTTAGGGTTGAGTAGAAATTATGTGTTTATGTGGAAATCTTGTTTTTATGAAGTTTGTTAGTGAACCCATGATATAAACATGTTGTTATTCCTTTGTTGGCTGTTTGGGGGTAGTAATGAGAAGGATTTGAGGATGGGTTTTCTGCTGTCAAACTGAGGCATTTTTCTGGAAATCGCAGAGCCCGCTCAGCGCGGTCAAGAAATTATGCAACCCCTCGAGTCAGAGAAAACCGCGCTCAGCGCGAACAGGGGCGCACTCAGCGCGACCTGGGACTTGAGATTTTATTCCTTTAGCGAGAAAATTCATAACTTTCGGCTGGTTTATCGGATTCGATCATTCTTTATATCGATGTAAAGCCGAGGAAATATTCTACGCAATGGAGATGAAATATGTCGATTTTACCGACCGACTAAAAAATCGGGAAAGTTCAAAAGTGTTTTAATTATGTTTAATTGTTATAAATTATTCTATTATGAATTTGTGAGATGCCTTGCCTATCCTATTATTGTTTAGCATGGTTGTAATTGAATGTACATGTTAACATGGAAAAAGAAATAGAAAGAGTGAGGAAAACCCCCTTATGAACTATAGGAGAATTTTAGAAGGTTTGGAGACACTAGTATGGAACATGTTGGTTAACCTTTATGGGTTGAAAGGCAAGAGAGGCCTTGAGGCATGATAGCCTAGTGATTGTCGAATACAATCATGTTCGTGTGTGTGATTACGTAATCGTAACTGGTTTATCTTGAGTGTAGTTTCATGAGTCTCGGACTCCTCTGAAATGGATGCACAACTAATTGGCAGGTTTGATTCCCCGTATTGTACGAATGGTGCCCATGGAGCGTATGCTTGTGACGGTTAATGGCCCGTGTGAAGTGACGGTTCATAACGGTTAATGGCCCGTAGAACCCGAATCCATTCGTATGTCAAGTAGATTACAAGGACCTATGACTCGGGTCGCCTTCTAGACGTAGAAGCGGACGGGAACAGGAGGTACCTTGGTATGGTTATCGATTAGTGATGTTGTGAGTTAATGAACTCATGTCATGTTTCCATATAGTGTGAGAATTATAAAGTGTGAACTCAAGGGTCCTTTTCCCCTTTTCCCCGGACTTGAGTTAGGATTGTTAGAACCTTGATAATCCGAGAGAACCCATAAGATAGGGAACTCACTGAGATTTGATGTATCTCACCCCACGTTGTTGATGTATTTCAGGTGCTTCAGGTTCTGAGAAGGAGAAGGATAAGGTCGTGTGATCTTTTCCTTGCTTGTTGATGGCTAGCTTCCATAGCGAAGTGTATTTTAGGATCATTGTTGATCTAGTTCTTAGTTTTTATCATTTGAACCTCTTGTGTATAATATGCCTTAGGTTTTTGTACCTTGTACTTTAGGGCATTTATTTGTATACAATGTGTTTACTAGGAGCTTACGTGTTTCAGTACCAAACACTTGGATCTATATATAATATGTATGCTTTGATGTATGAGTGTCATATATGGGTGTTACAGTTGGTATCAGAGCAGGTCGTATCCTCGACCTAGCCATGAAATAGTATAAGTATTTATTTCCGTTTCATATACGTTGTGTCGCCATTGGTCTTAAGTGTTATATTTATGGCATTGAGCCTGATCAACTTAATCCTATTTGTATGACCTTTAGGAACATGGCTGAAGGACGTAGAAACACTCATGGTTGACCCCGCACCACTCCTGAAGGGACGAATCTGTCGGTCGGCGACGACAATGCTCCTCTGTACCAGTTTATGCAACAGATGCAGCAGCAACAGAATCTATTTATGCAGCAAATAGTGCAACAAATGAATGGAGGTTTGCATCCTACGGTGGTTGCTCCAGAAGCTGAAGGTGGGAAATTCCGGGATTTTATCCGCATGAATCCCCCAGAATTTCATGGTGGATTAGATCCCGTGAAGGCTCACGAATGGATTTCTGGTATGAAGAGGATTTTCTTGATAGTCCAATGCAGCGAAGAGAACAAGGTGTTGTTCGCTTCTCATTCACTGAAGGGTCCCGCTATGAGATGGTGGGAGAGCGCTTCGGCTTTGATGGCTATTCAGGAAGTGCCTAAGGTTTGGGAACAGTTCAAAGTTATTTTCATGGAGAAGTATTTTCCGAGCTCATTGAGGACTCAGAAAGAATTTGAATTTCAGCAATTAAGACAAGGTAGTATGACTGTGGCCAGTTATGCTGAGAAGTTTGAGGACATGGCTGCTTATTCTAGGTAGGCTATGTATGCTCCTGATGAAAGGTGGAAAATAGACCAGTTTCTTTTTGGACTAAAAGCTGAAATATCTCATAGTGTATCTCAGAGAGAGTTCACTACATATGCTGAAGTTTTAAGGCAATGTTATGTGGCCGAGCATAGTTTGAAGAAAGTCCAAGCTGAGGGTGTTGCGAGTAGAGTGAATCAAGGGGATCGCGGAAGATCCAACCAACAATTTAGGCCTTGGCAACAAGCCTTCAAAGGAAAGCAAGTTCAAGATTCAAGGGCGGGTACACCTCCGGTGTGTCGCACTTGTGGAAGGATGCATTATGGAAGGTGTGGTATAGACAATGTGAAGTGTTACCAATGTCAGAAGGTGGGTCATTTGAAAAGAGATTGTCCTCAGAATAGGACTCAGACACAAGGAAAGGTTTATACCCTAGATGCAAGGAAGAAGAAGAGTGACAATTCCTTAATTGCTGGTACGTGCTTCGTTAACGGATTTCCTTATTTTGTTCTATTTGATTGTGGAGCTACACACTCTTTTGTATAGATGCAATGTATGAAGCGACTTGGGTTGCGGTCTGTTCCTTTGTCTCCTCCTATGGTGGTCACTACCGCCATGGATGAAATAGTTGAGACACTGTTGATGTGTGAAAACTGTGTTTTGTCTGTGGACGGTAGAGTTTTTCAGATTGATCTTATTTGTCTAACTCTTAAAAAAGTCGATGTCGTTTTGGGAATGGATTGGCTTTCTGCTAATTCGGTGTTTATTGGGTGTGAAGAAAAGCTCATCATCATTCCATCTATTGATGCTACCCCGAAAGATGTCTTAACAACTATTCTAGAAGGTACGATTGGAATGATAAATTTCTTGTTCGAAGAAGAGAAATCTGTTCTTTTGGTTCTCACTAAGGAAGGGAGTAGCGACCTTCAAGTTATGGATATTCCAGTAGTTTGTGAGTTTTCCGAAGTTTTCCCCGAAGATGTCACTTCTCTTCCTCCGGAGAGGGAAGTGGAATTTTCTATTGACCTGGTACCGGGAACGGATCCTATATCCGTTTCTCCGTATCGGATGGCACCGCTTGAATTGAGAGAACTGAAGGAACAATTGGAAGAGCTTTTGGCTAAGCATGTTTTTAGACCTAGTGTATCACCGTGGGGAGCTCCAGTATTATTAGTAAAGAAGAAGGACGGTGGGATGCGGTTGTGTATTGACTATCGTTAGCTGAATTAAGTCACCATTAATAACAAGTATCCCTTGCCAAGGATAGACGACCTATTAGATCAATTGAAAGGAGCCTGTGTGTTCTCGAAGATTGATTTGAGGTCGGGTTACCACCAAATCCGAGTGAAGAGTTCCAATGTACCTAAGACTGCATTTAGGACCCGTTATGGTCATTACGAATTCTTAGTGATGCCTTTCGGTGTGACTAATGCTCCAGCTGTTTTTATGGATTATATAAATCGGTTATTTCAAGCTTACTTGGATCAATTTGTTGTGATCTTCATTGATGACATTCTTATCTATTCCTGTACTCCGCAAGAGCACGAAGGACATTTGAAAATCGTCTTATCGATCTTACAAGAAAAGCAACTTTTGCCAAGTTAAGCAAGTGCGAGTTCTGGATGTCTGAAGTTAGTTTTCTTGGTCACGTTATATCACAGGGTGGTGTAGTGGTAGATCCGTCAAAGGTTGAAGCTGTGATTAATTGGGAGAGACCGAAGAATATATCGGAAATTAGGAGTTTCTTGGGTCTAGCAGGCTACTATAGAAGGTTTATCAAAGGCTTTTCACAATTAGCATTACCTATGACTAAGCTTACTCGGAAGGGTTGCCCCTTTGAGTGGGATTCGGCGTGTGAACAAAGTTTTATGAGTTTGAAGGAAAGACTGACTACAACTCCCGTTCTGATTATTCCTGATCCTACCAAGTCGTATGAGGTATTTTGTGATCCGTCTAAGATGGGATTATGAGGCATTTTAATGCAAGAAAGTCACGTTGTGGCTTATGCTTCTCGACAACTGAAAATTCACGAGAAGAATTATCCAACCCACGATTTGGAATTAGCGGCGGTGGTGTTTGCCTTGAAAGTGTGGCGTCACTATTTATATGGAGTACATTTTGAAATTTTTAGTGATCACAAGAGTTTAAAGTACCTCTTTGACCAAAAAGAGTTGAATATGCGTCAAAGGAGGTGGATGAAATATTTAAAGGATTATGATCTAGAGCTAAAATACCATCCGGGTAAAGCGAACAAAGTGGCCGATGCCTTGAGTAGGAAAGCTTTGAGAAAGGCTGAATTGATGATGTTAGAATATTCGTTGCTGGAAAAGTTCAGAGATTTGAATCTTTGTTTTGTGTGGACTCCTAATGGAGTGATTATGGGGAATTTGAATGTCAATTCTACGTTAAGAGTTGAAATTCAACAAGGCCAATTATTGGATGAGAAGTTGCAAGAGATGCTAAGTCAACCGGGTTTTGTGCACGCTAGCGATGGAATGATTATGTTTAACCAAAGAATTTACGTTCCGAACGATGCGACTTTGAAGAGAAAGATTTTGGAAGAAGCGTGTTAATTCTGTGCTTTTGTGGTTGGCATTTATTTTTCTAAAACTATTATAGCAGCAAGTTGTTGAATCTTAATGTTCTAAGTGGCTGCTTTCAACATGTCGAATGAAGATGTTCCATGACTGCTCATAGGACATCGCGCTGTGAAGTCAGTTTTATTGCAGATTCTGTTACTATGATTTGTTACTGAATATTCTGTGAATATTTGGTTATCCTATGTGGCATCCAAAGCATTTTTGGATTGTGGTTATTTGTTGGTTTTCGGATTTGCTGTTGTTTCTAATTGTGGAGACAAAATAGGAAACTTTGGATTGAAGACCTATTTTGTTGGAGTTAATTTTGCAGATTTGTGAGTAGTCTAATTGCTGCGTTTTTGTAAGCCCAATTCAGTCCAGATTAATTGCTATATATTGACTGATGTAAACCTAGTTTTAGGTGTCGAACTTACATGTATTTTTAGGGTTGTGTGCTTGTATTTTGTGAGCCTAACTGGTATCTTATGGTAACAGTATAAGGACTGTAGTGTAAGTTGAGTAAGGTTGCTCATAAGCTTTTAAGCATTGAGTGGCTGTGTGTTAATTCTCATAAGCTGTGAAGTATTGAGAATTTGTGTTTCGACCATTGTTACTTGTCTTGTAAGGAACCAGTCACGGGTTGTGATTGAAGAGGGATATGAGGAGGGCCTCATACCTAGGGGAGTCTTAGGTAGAAGTCATAGGAAGGGTAGTGATTAAGTGAGCTGATTGAACCGGGTGTGGTTATCAGTGAATTGATACTATCGAATATTGATTTCATCCCTGGCTTGGTAGCTCCCAGATGTAGGATAGTTAGATCCGAACTGGGTTAACAATTTCTGGTGTTCTTTACATTTTCTACACACTATTGTATTAAACTTGTTCATTGTTGTCGTATATCAGTGTCTCGACATCTCGTAGGCCAGAATTACAATTGGCATCAAGAGCAGGCACCCTTAGTTGTTTCTGGGTGAGATTCAGGGAAGGTAATTTCTGGTACAATGGACAAGGATGGAGGATTTCTGAACAAACCACCTCTGCTTGATGGTTCCAATTATGACTATTGGAAACCAAGGATGATAGCTTTCATCAAATCCATGGATGATCAAGCATGGAAAGCTGTTATAAAAGGATGGGAGCCCCCTAAGGTTAAAGATGAAAAAGGTACCCCTACTGATGTGGTGAAGGAAGAGGAAGACTGGGATGATGCAGATTACAAAGGATCCGTAGGGAATTCCAAAGCCATGAATGCATTGTTCAATGGTGTTAACAAGAATATCTTCAGGTTGATTGAACACTGCACCATTGCAAAAGAGGCGTGGGAGGTCTTAAAGGTTGCTCATGAAGGGACTTCAAAGGTGAAGATGTCCAAACTTCAACTTCTCACTAGCAAGTTTGAGAGCCTGAAGATGAAAGAGGATGAGAGCATTCATGATTTTCATATGAACATTATTGAGATAGCTAATGCCTCTAGTGCCCTAGGTGAAAAGATGTCTGACAGCAAACTGGTCAGAATGATTCTCAGATCTCTACCTAAGAGATTTGACATGAAAGTGACTGCTATAGAGGAGGCTCAGGATATAGACAAGATGAAAGTGGATGAACTGGTGGGATCTCTTCAAACATTCGAATTAGGGATCAGTGAGAAGTCTGAAAAGAAGAAGAGCATAACTTTTGTGTCAAATACTGGTGACTCAGAAGATAAAGGTGACCTGGTCAGAGATGAAGGGGTGTCTAAAGATCTGGTACTACTTGGAAAACAATTTAACAAAGTGTTGAAAAGGATTGACTGGAAGTCGAGAGCAAATGCTCAGAACAAGTCACTCGACATCAGTAAGAACCAGGATGGAGGCAGAAGATCCAGAACTGAAGAAGGCTCCAATCAAGGAAAGAGAGTTCAGTGCTTTGAATGTGAGGGATATGGGCACATAAAGAGTGAGTGTCCCACGTATCTCAAAAGGCAGAAGAAGGGCCTATCTGTGTCTTGGTCAGAAGGAGACTCTGAGAGTGATGTTGAAGAAGAATCAGCAAAATTGGTGTCTGCTTTGACTGGAATCTGTAAGGCTAATGGAGAAACTACTTGTGAATCTGACTCTGACAAAGAATCCTATGTTGGAGAACTCACTAAGGAAGAAGTATTCACAGGGTTTTCAGAATTGTGTATCAAGAATGAAGAAAGGTTCTAGATAATATTGGAACAGAAGATTCTGATAGCTCAACTAGAAGCTGAGAAGGAAGAACATCTATCAACCATTGCTGACCTGAAGGAAGAGGTTGAATGGCAAAAGTCAAAACTTGACAATATGACCAAATCTATAAGGATGTTGAACAATGGTACCACGCAGCTGGATGAGATCCTTCAGAATGGGAAAGAAGCTGGGAATGTGCAAGGCCTTGGTTTTAACAATCAAGCAGAGACTTCCAGGAAGCCTGTATTGAAGTTTGTTCCTCAGAAAATAAAGCAAGAAGTGGGGATGTCAAATCACATGTTTCAACATCAGATGAAGCATCAGAAAAGAGTTTGTAGATCAAAGTATAAACCATGGAGATGCCATTACTGTGGAAAGATTTGTCACTTAAAGTCCTTTTGCTACAAGCTGCACGGTTATCTCAAAACGGCTCAGCAACAAAATAAAGGACAGAGTTGGGGTAAAGTGAAGAGAAGATGGATTCCAAGATAAATGATGGCTGGTCTCATAGCACATACCTCTCTTAGAGCATCTGCAAGAGAAGATTGGTACTTTGACAGTGGTTGTTCAAGACACATGACTGGTGTGAAGAAGTTCTTGTCAGATATCAGGCCTCACTCCACCAATTATGTCACCTTTGGGGATGGATCAAAGGGGGAAATAAAAGGGGTTGGAAAGCTGGACTACACAGGACAACCAAATCTGGATCGTGTTCTATTTGTCAAAGGGCTGACCGCAAATTTAATCAGTATAAGCCAACTGTGTGATGTAGGCCTCAAAGTAAATTTCACCAAATCTGAATGTCTAGTATCCAATGAGAAAGATGAAGTCGTTATGAAGGGAACCAGGTGTAAGGATAACTGCTATCTGTGGAATCCTCAAGAACCTGAAAGTTTGTCTACTTGCTTGATGTCAAAGGAAGATGAAACCAAACTGTGGCATCAGAAATTGGGTCATTTACACCTGAAAGGAATGAAGAAAGTTGTGTCTAGTGAAGCTGTTAGAGGTATTCCCAAGCTGAAGATTGATGAGGATAAAATATGTGGTGAATGTCAAGTTGGGAAGCAAACAAGGGTGTCACACAAGAGGCTTTAACATCTTACCACAACTTCTAGAGTTCTGGAACTTCTTCACATGGACTTAATGGGACCTATGCAGGTTGAAAGTCTTGGTGGGAAGAAGTATGCCTATGTTGTAGTAGATGATTACTCCAGGTTCACTTGGATAAGTTTCATCAGAGAAAAGTCTGAAGTATTTGCAGCCTTCAAAGAGTTGTGTCAAAGGATTCAACGGGAAAAGGATTGTGGTGTTGTTCGAATCAGAAGTGACCATGGGAAAGAGTTCGAAAATAGCAGGTTTGAAGAGTTTTGTTTATTTGAGGGAATCACTCATGAATTCTCATCACCAATCACTCCTCAGCAGAATGGTGTGGTGGAACGCAAGAACAGGACTATACAAGAGTGTGCAAGAGTCATGATTTATGCCAAAAAGCTTCCATATCATTTTTGGGCTGAAGCCATGAATACTGCTTGCTATATACACAATAGGGTGACTATCAGATCAGGTACTTCTGTCACTCTTTATGAGCTATGGAAAGGTAGAAAGCCAAATGTGAAGTATTTCCATGTGTTTGGTAGTAAGTGTTATATCTTAGTGGATCGTGAGCAAAGGCGAAAGATGGATCCTAAGAGTGAGGAAGGAATATTTTTAGGATACTCTACAAACAGTAAAGCATATAGGGTATTTAATTCCAGAACTCAGGTGATGATGGAATCCATAAATGTGGTGGTTGATGACTCTGGCAAAGATGAAGATGTCCCAGATGATGTTGGAGCATGTCTGCCCATGAACAATGAAGTCTCTCAAGACATTGAGTCTGTAGAAGATAGTGCTCAAGAAACCAACACCAGACCTGAGAATGAAGAGGTAGAGGATGCTAACCGGGGACCCTCTATAAGAATTCAGAAGGATCACCCTAAGGAATTGATTATTGGTGATCTGATTGAAGGTGTAAGAACCAGAACGAGGGAGACTGTGTCAAATGCATGCTTTGTTTCAAAGATTAAACCAAAGAATGTCAAAGAAGCTTTGACAGATGAGTTCTGGATAAGTGCTATGCAAGATGAACTTTGCCAGTTCAAGAGTAATGAAGTCTGGGAACTGGTACCACGACCAGCTGGAACAAATGTGATTGGAACAAAATGGGTTTATAAGAATAAGTCTGATGAGCAAGGAGTTGTTACCAGGAACAAAGCCAGATTAGTTGCTCAAGGATACACACAGATTAAAGTATTAGACTTCTATGAAACATTTACGCCTGTGGCTCGATTGGAATCCATCAGATTGTTGCTAGGAGTGGCATGTTTGTTGAAATTTAGATTGTTTCAAATGGATGTCAAGTGTGCTTTTCTGAATGGCTATCTAAATGAGGAAGTCTATGTTGAACAACCTAAAGGGTTTATGGATCCAAACTTTCCTGATCATGTTTACAAGCTGAAGAAGGCTCTATATGGGCTGAAACAAGCTCCAGGAGCTTGGTATGACAGACTGACTGAGTTCTTAGTTAACAATGGGTACAGGAATGGTGGTATTGATAAAACTCTTTTTGTCAAGGAGAAGGATGGGAAACTAATTATTGCTCAGATTTATGTAGATGATATTGTGTTTGGCGGGATGTCGGATGAAATGGTCCAACATTTTGTCACTAAAATGCAGTCTGAATTTGAGATGAGCTTGGTGGGTGAATTGACCTACTTCCTTGGATTACAAGTCAAGCAGATGGAAGACTCCATTTTTATTTGTCAGAGCAAATATGCGAGGAACATTGTGAAGAAGTTTGGACTGGATAATGCCAAGCATAAGAGGACTCCTGCTCCTACTCACTTGAAGTTATCCAAAGATGAAAAGGGAGTGAATGTTGAACAAAGTCTGTATAGAAGTATGATTGGCAGTCTGCTGTATCTTACAGCAAGTAGGCCAGACATAACTTTTGCTGTTGGTGTGTGTGCAAGATATCAAGCAGAACCCAAGGTCAGTCACATCAATTAAGTGAAGAGAATTCTAAAGTATGTGAGTGGTACATGTGATTATGGGTTGCTTTACTCCCATGACTCAAGTCCCATTTTAGTAGGATATTGTGATGCTGATTGGGCTGGAAGTGCTGACGATAGGAAGAGTACCTCTGGAGGATGTTTCTTTTTGGGAAATAATCTTATTTCATGGTTTAGCAAGAAGCAGAATTCAGTATCCCTCTCTACTGCTGAAGCTGAGTACATAGCAGCTGGTAGTAGTTGTGCGCAACTAGTATGGATGAAGCAGATGTTGTCTGAGTATAATGTCACACAAGATGTCATGACACTATTTTGTGACAACCTGAGTGCTATTAATATTTCCAAAAATCCCATTCAACATAGCAGGACTAAGCACATTGACATCAGGCATCACTTCATCAGAGAACTTGTGGAGGACAAAGTCGTAACTCTTGAGCATGTGAGCACAGAAAATCAGCTCGCTGACATATTTACCAAGGCTCTGGATGCAGCTCAGTTTGAAAACATGAGGAGCAGACTTGGGGTGTGCATTCATGAAGAACTATAGCAATCAATTTTCCTTTTGGCTGCCAGATTGAAAAGACTAAAGGAAGTTCTGGTAGTGCAGTGTGTGAATAAAGGGAAAATACTGAAGTTTGTGCATGAATTTTGGGCATGTAATGTGGTGTGCATCTACTCTCTGATGTACTTTACTCTGGTTTATTTTTTTCTTAACTTGTTCTACTTGCCTTTGTCATATTTATGGTTAAAAAGGGGAGTAGTATGTTGTGTGGATGCTTGTGTGATTGGGTTGCTGCAGTAGTTGAGGGGGAGAATTGGTTTGCTGCAGTAGTTGGAGAATTGTGTTGCTGCTGTTGAGGGGGAGTTCTGCTCGTTTACTATGATGAGTATTTTTGCGTTTGCAGCTGAAGGGGGATGCTGCTATGTAGTAATTTTTTTGGTGTTTTCGCTGCTGTTTGATATTTGGATATTTTGTTTGTGCTTCTTTGAAAGTCTGTTTGTGTGTAGTTTTAGCCAAAATAAGCCAAAGGGGGAGATTGTTAATTCTGTGCTTTTGAGGTTGGCATTTATTTTGCTAAAAATATTATAGCAGCAAGATGTTGAATCTTAATGTTCTAAGTGGCTGCTTTCAACATGTCGAATGAAGATGTTCCATGACTGCTCATAGGACATCGCACTGTGAAGTCAGTTTTATTGCTGATCCCGTTACTATGATTTGTTACTGAATATTCTGTGAATATTTGGTTATCCTATGTGGCATCCAAAGCATTTTTGGATTGTGGTTATTTGTTGGTTTTCGGATTTGCTGCTGTTTCTAATTGTGGAGACAAAATAGGAAACTTTGGATTGAAGACCTATTTTGTTGGAGTTAATTTTGCAGATTTGTGAGCAGTCTAATTGCTGCGTTTTTTGAAGCCCAATTCAGTCCAGATTAATTGCTATATATTGACTGATGTAAACCTAGTTTTAGGTGTCGAACTTACATGTATTTTTAGGGTTGTGTGCTTGTATTTTGTGAGCCTAACTGGTATCTTATGGTAACAGTATAAGGACTGTAGTGTAAGTTTTGTAAGGTTGCTCATAAGCCTTTAAGCATTGAGTGGCTGTGTGTTAATTCTCATAAGCTGTGAAGTATTGAGAATTTGTTTTTCGACCATTGTTACTTGTCTTGTAAGGAACCAGTCACGGGTTGTGATTGAAGAGGGATTTGAGGAGGGCCTCATACCTAGGGGAGTCTTAGGTAGAAGTCATAGGAAGGGTAGTGATTAAGTGAGCTGATTGAACCGGGAGTGGTTATCAGTGAATTGATACTATCGAATATTGATTTCATCCCTGGCTTGGTAGCCCCCAGATGTAGGATAGTTAGATCCGAACTGGGTTAACAATTTCTGGTGTTCTTTACATTTTCTGCACACTATTGTATTGAACTTGTTCATTGTTGTCGTATATCAGTGTCTCGACATCTCGATAGGACATCTGATATATAGGCCAGAATTACAAAGCGCATAAAGGTGCTTTTACTATACATCCGTGTTCTTCAAAGATGTATCAAGATTTAAAGAAAGACTATTGGTGGTCCGGTATGAAAAGAGATGTTTCGGTCTTTGTGTCAGAATGTGCGGTATGCCAACAAGTTAAGATTGAACATCAAAGACCGGGTGGATTATTACAACCATTAGAAATTCCAGTTTGGAAATGGGATAGTATTTCTATGGATTTCGCAGTAGGTTTACCCCGTACGCAAGGTGGCTATGATTCGATTTGGGTAATAGTAGATCGGTTGACAAAGTCGGCGCATTTCTTGGCCGTGAAGACTACTTTCAAGGCAAGTCATCTTGCGAGGTTGTTTATTGCGGAAATTGTAAAATTGCACGGTATTCCCTCTAATATTGTGTCGGATAGAGATCCGAAGTTTACTTCAAGGTTTTGGAAAGTTTTACAACAAGCTATGGGGACGGAGTTGCGTTTGAGCACGTCTAATCATCCACAGACGGATGGTCAAACTGAATGAACAATACAAACAATGGAGGATATGTTGAGAGCTTGTGTGTTAGAGAGTAAAGGGAATTGGAAATAACTTCTACCATTGATTGAGTTTTCTTATAATAATAGTTATCATGCGAGCATCAGTATGGCTCCGTATGAAGCATTGTATGGAAGAAAGTGTAGGACCCCTTTGTGTTGGGCGGAAGTTGGGGAAGATAGAATCTTAGGACCCGAAATTATTCAGGAGACTACGAAAAAGATTCGAATGATCCGCGAGAAAATTAAACAAGCACAAGATCGAAAAAAGAGTTATGCAGACAATCGAAGGAGACCTTTGGAATTTGAAGAAGGTGACCATGTGTTTTTGAAAGTTACTCCGAGATTAAGACTGAAAGGACCGTTTAAGTCACGGAAGTTAAGTCCGAGATACGTGGGACCGTATCAAGTTTTAGAAAGGATTGGCGAAGTAGCTTACAGATTGGCCTTACCGCCTTCTCTGTCGAAAATGCACGATGTTTTCCATGTATCTCAACTTCGAAGGTTTGTTCCAGATCCTCTTCAGCCGATTATACCGGATACTATTGAAATAGAAGCAGACTTAACGTTTGAACCTCAACCGAGCCGCATTGTGGGAAGAGAAACAAAAGTATTAAGGAACAAGGACATTTCTCTCGTTAAGGTGCAGTGGGATGTAACGCATCCGGGGGATGCAACTTGGGAACTTGAATTGGAAATGTGAGATGCTTACCCTCATCTGTTAAGGTAATCTTTAAATTCGAGGGCGAATTTCTATTTAAGGGGGGGGGGGGGAGGATGTAATACCCCGTATTTTATTACTCCGGGTAATATTATATTGTGATCGACTGAGCCCAGTGTACTCTGAGAAATTATTTGACAAAATAATTAGAATAACTATGGAACTTAGAATAAATCCAATTAATATTATCTGACTCTGAGGTATTTTACTAATGTGGACTTAAGATACTTTTTGGACATTTAGTAGTATTATTTATTAATGATAGTTTACTATATGTTTCCTTTTCCTCCCATTTTCCAAACAAAAGAAAAAGTTAGTAAGAAAGAAAGAAGAAAGAAGGAAAGAAAGGAAAGGAAAGGAGAGAAAAGAAGGAAAGGAGAGAAAAGAGGAAAAGAAGAAAAGTTCAAGAACTTCAAGAATCATCATCATCCATTCATCAAATCATCACCCAATCTTCTCATCATCTTCATCTTGCTCATTTCAAGGTGGGTTCTAGTTAGAAACCTTTTTTTTTTTTAGTTTTGGATAATATGAGTTTTAGGTTAAGATGTGGGAATCGATGTTTTAACGGTTGGAAATTGATATAAATCGAAATGAATGCTCAATGTGCTTATAGAAACATATATTGGTGGTTGTTTTGATATTTTGAGTTACTTTGAATTTATTGGAAAATGTTAGGGTTGTGTAGAAATTATGTGTTTATGTGGAAATCTTGTTTTTATGAAGTTTGTTAGTGAACCCATGATATAAACATGTTGTTATTCCTTTGTTGGCTGTTTGGGGGTAGTAATGAGAAGGATTTGAGGATGGGTTTTCTGCTGTCAAACTGAGGCATTTTTCTGGAAATCGCAGAGCCCGTTCAGCGCGCAGAAGCCCACTCAGCGCGGTCAAGAAATTCTGCAACCCCTCGAGTCAGAGAAAACCGCGCTCAGCGCGGACAGGGGCGCGCTCAGCGCGACCTGGGGCTTGAGATTTTATTCCTTTAGCGAGAAAATTCATAACTTTCGGCTGGTTTATCGGATTCGATCATTCTTTATATCGATGTAAAGCCGAGGAAATATTCTACGCAATGGAGATGAAATATGTCGATTTTACCAACCGACTAAAAAATTGGGAAAGTTCAAAAGTGTTTTAATTATGTTTAATTGTTGTAAATTATTCTATTATGAATTTGTGAGATGCCTTGCCTATCCTATTATTATTTAGCATGATTGTAATTGAATGTACATGTTAACATGGAAAAATAAATAGAAAGAGTGAGGAAAACCCCCATATGAACTATAGGAGAATTTTAGAAGGTTTGGAGACACTAGTATGGAACATGTTGGTTAACCTTTGTGGGTTGAAAGGCAAGAGAGGCCTTGAGGCATGGTAGCCTAGTGATTGTCGAATACAATCATGTTCGTGTGTGTGATTACGTAATCGTAACCGGTTTATCTTGAGTGTAGTTTCATGAGTCTCAGACTCCTCTGAAATGGATGCACAACTAATTGGCAGGTTTTATTCCCCGTATTGTACGAATGGCGCCCATGGAGCGTATGCTTGTGACGGTTAATGGCCCGTGTGAAGTGACGGTTCATAACGGTTAATGTCCCGTAAAACCCGAATTCATTCGTATGTCAAGTAAATTACAAGGACCTATGACTCGGGTCGCCTTCTAGATGTAGAAGCGGACGGGAACAGGAGGTACCTTGGTATGGTTATCGATTAGTGATGTTGTGAGTTAATGAACTCATGTCATGTTTCCATATAGTGTGAGAATTATAAAGTGTGAACTCAAGGGTCCTTTTCCCCTTTTCCCCTTTTCCCCAGACTTGAGTTAGGATTGTTAGAACCTTGATAATCCGAGAGAACCCATAAGATAGGGAACTCACTGAGATTTGATGTATCTCACCCCACGTTGTTGATGTATTTTAGGTGCTTCAGGTTCTGAGAAGGGTAAGGATAAGGTCGTGTGATCTTTTCCTTGCTTGTTGATGGCTAGCTTCCATAGGGAAGTGTATTTTGGGATCATTGTTGATCTAGTTCTTAGCTTTTACCATTTGAACATCTTGTGTATAATATGCCTTAGGTTTTTGTACCTTGTACTTTAGGGCATTTATTTGTATACAATGTGTTAACTAGGAGCTTACGTGTTTCAGTACCAAACACTTGGATCTATATATAATATTTATGCTTTGATGTATGAGTGTCATATATGGGTGTTACAGTTTTAGTGTAAATGCTCTTGAAATTCTGGCATAGGGTTTCAAAGAAGCTTACCTCTATGAGCAGGTCCAAGGCCTCTTCAAATGGTGTTGCAGAGATGAAATGAGCTTCCCTTTAGGCTTGTTGACACTAGGAAAGATGACTGGAATGCTTGAAGTGTATGAAAACTGCCTCAAACTTCAAACTCGTGCCCTCTTGCAGATGGAAGTTTGAAAGTGGTGGTTAGTGAATGAGGTGTTACAGAACTTGTTTGATGGTTTAAACAAGTTCTATGGGGTGTTTATGGAAGATTTATGAAGTTTGTTTGTAAGTTGCACGAGTGGATTGGTTTTGGACAGTGTTTTTGCAAGTTTGGAGAGTTCTAGCAAAAACTATGGGAGAGAGAGATGGGGAGGTTTTCAGAGTGTTTTCTTGTGTTTTTTGAGGCTTGTTTGAGCCCTCTATTTATAGGCAAAGAGTGGAGCTTTGAACCTAACCAGATGGTTGAGTCTCCCACCTTTTGGCTCGGTTGCAACTCAACTTGAAGTTTCACATAATTTATCATTCCCCAAGCCAAGTACCTTGCTGCTCTAGGGTTGTTGGAAGTGTGAAGAGCTTTTGGCCTCTTCAGTACAAGACTTTTAAGTGTAGAGGAACCATTACACAGCTCAAGATAAGTTGACATTGCCAAAAATAGCTTTATGTAAATGGCATAGTTCACTTTGTACCAAAAATGGAAAAGTTCATGAGACGATGCCTAAACCACTTGGATAATACTTCAAAAGCACTTATACTTATCTGATCTAAGCCAAATTAACAAGCAAGGAGGTCTTCCACGCGAGATCATGAGGATTTGGAGTGATCTTGCTAGTTGAAACATCATGCCATGACCTAAAAAATCAAGTTTGTGACCCTAACTTCATGGATTCGAAACTCACAGCTCACAGATCTGATTGGGGAGTTCTTGTACTTTTTGGAAAGCCCCAAGTATGCTCTAAAATGTTCATGTTCACTCCAAGTTCTGAATCCAAAGGGATCATGATGAAAAATGGAGGTGAATTTGGCTGAAAACTAGGGCAAAAAGTGTGAAATTTCAATAAGTCATAAATTGTCTTGAACTTCCAAGCTTCCTAACTTAAAAACCAAGCCTATTTTGGAGAAGGACAATCTAATACAAAATAAAGTTCATGATGAGAGATTCAATTTGAGCTTTGGACCATAAAAATTGGATGTGTGGTTTGAAGGTTATGACTCTTCAAAGTTCACATAAGGAGTGAATTCTTCCATACTTAGAAAATTTCAAGGACCAAACTTTGCCCTTTTTGCAAGAAACCTCTCAAATGTTGATTTCTCATGCTCTAACTAAAAAAATCAAACATGTCTTGATGGAATATGACTTGAATACTTCATCTTGGATCAAAACATCAAAAGTCAAAGGTTTGACTTTTTAGACAAAACCCTAATTTCCTCAGGAATTCAATTGTGTGATCCTTGATGATCTTGCTTCTTCAAACTTCTTAAACACCATAGATGGCCTCCAAAGATGCATATGAACATATAGAATCATGTCCCAAAGCTTGGGATCATGCCTTGACCAAAAGTCAAAGGCATGGTTGACTTTTCCTAATAAAACCCTAATTTGGGGCCAGATGAACTTGAGGCTCATTGCACTTGTGATGGGAGCCAAACACACTTGATTTCTTGATGAATATGACCTCTTGAATGTATGTAAGCTCAATTGGTTGATGAACCAATCAAGATATTGACTGATCACACCAAGATTCCTTGTAGTTCTTTAGGTTAAAACCCTAATTCCACAACTCCCGATCTCATGGTCTCTCTTTGATTTCTCTTTGTCAAATCACATGAGATCATGGAATATGATTTGAAAATTTCATGATTAGCCCTTAAGGCCAAATATTGAGCTTTTGGAGCCTCAGTTAACTTTCTTGACCAGATAAATTCAAACACCTTTCTCAACCACCTAGTGAACACTTGGGATGGATGTATGGAGCCAAAAAGTGCCTTAGGAGACTTTGAAACATATGAGAGCTTGGCTTATTGATCTTGCCCTCTTCCTTGTGCAACCCTAGCTTTCAAATAGAAGAACAAACTAGCAAAATATGAAGGTTAGTTGACAATGCATAGATGACTGATTCCTAATGCCAATGCAAGATTGTTATGACATCTAAGGGGTAAAATTTAGGGTATAACAGTTGCCCCTATTTAAATAGCTTTACCGGATGGCACGAGCGATGATAATCCTCGTGAAATCAAGGTGAAAAGGTATTTAAATATAGCGATCCGAAAATTTTGCCCTTAGATGGAATGCGTATGCTAAGGACAGGCAAAAACATGCAAATGATGACATGCCATGAACTTCTAATACGATGATATGATGCCATGATGGTGCAAAAATGTAGATAAAATAAGACATTAAAGGACAAAGGTCAAACACCGACAGATGAGACTTATTGGGGATGAAGGTTAACAACCAACAGAAGAAACTCATTGGGAGTGACTAAGAAAACACTGGGGATAAGAAAATAAAATGTGGGGAACCCCACAGATCTTCGCTGGAGATGGAAATCAGAGGGGTGTTCTCCACTGGGGAAAGATCCAGGGAGGTGGACGACAGGTTCAAATATGACCGGACGATATTGGGGACAGCCAAAAAAGGGAGGCAAACCCTTTACTGGGGATAAAACCAAAAAGAAGACATGATCTCCACTGGGGATCAATTTGAACAAAAGGGTAGACACCCAACAACATATTTTTTGGGGATTTCTTATACTGAAGAGTTCAAACGGGATCTTTAAGAAAAACTAGAAAAGACAGAGACAAACACAAACTCTGCGTGTTCCAAATGATGATAATCACAAGGACTTTCAAAGAAATATTGGTAATGACCAATCTTAAAATGACAATAATGATTGGACTTAGAAAACATGCCAGTAATTACTGGACTTAGGATGCTGATAATGATCAGACTTTCAACAAATGCCAATGAACACTGGACTTTTACGGTACCGATGGTGATCGATATTAAAACAATGCCAGTAATTACTGGACTTGAGACACCAATAATGATTGGATCTTTAACAAAGAGACATACAGTTAAGACTGACCAATTAAGATTGGATTTTTGAAATAAAAGGGCATACAATTATGACTGACCAATTAAGATTGGATTTAAAGTAGAAAGACATGCAGTTAAGAATGACCAATTATGATTGGATTTAAACGATTGCCAATAATGACTGGACTTTGGGCACCAAAGAAGCGGGTCTTTAGATGATGCCAGTAAACACTGGACTTCACAATACCAATAATGATTGGATTTTTTTAACAATGCCAGTAAATACTGGACTTTCAATACCAATAATGATTGGATTTAAAAAACACGCTAGTGAATACTGGACTTCACGATATCGATGATGACCGATATTAAAACATGCCAGTGAACATTGGACTTCACGATACCGACGATAATCGATATTAAAACATGCCAGTGAATACTGGACTTTCAATACCAATAATGATTGGCCCGATGACACAGTTTAAACAACACATGGGACATCATCGGGGTTGCATAGTGAGGACTAAGCTTCCCGGGGAATAAGAATGATAATCAAATTTTGACGCATGCAGGTGACAACCAGACGCGAGAAGGACATGGATAACGATCCACGAACTCAAAAGGATACCTAACCTGAGCAGATTAAGGGTAAAAGAGGTAAAGACCCACAAGAAACACACCAAATGCTAAAATGCACCATGATATGGTATGATGTGAATGCTCAATGATATGCAAAAGATGACTCTGACGAGAGGCAAAAATATTGGGGAAAAGGGAAAATGGATAACACATCCACTACAAAGAGCCACACTGAATCTGAAGAGAACAGTCGCTCAGGAGTCAAATAGGGAATGTTCTTCTTTCACCTGAGGAGGTAAATGTTTTCCACTTTCAACAAACATCTGTGGAAGATACTGAGGAGAAATCCTTTGTATCATGGTAATCAATTATTACTGAAGTGTCCAATCCAGGAGGCGTTATCAGCTAAACTTGCTTCATTGTGGAATTACACACCAGATGGTTTAACAGTGCTTTCGTCACAACAAGAACCACTGGGGGAGCAAGTGATTTTACTAAATCATCCCAAGGGCCAAAGTAGATTATGTTTGCATTGTGTTTTCTCAAAAGATTTGTTTTAATTTCAAAATTTTCCGCTTTCAAAACCATTACTAATGAATACATGAAGTTTTGCATAACAAGAAAAGAATAGAGAAATGATAAATATCAAACAAAGAATGGTCCAAAATCTAATTTCATTAGAATGGCAACCCGCTAATGACAAAGTCCCATGGATGATTACAATTAGAAAAATGGCAATAGGAAAAAGGTTACATCATATTCAATGACCCCTACTATCCCTAATGACTAAGATTCCTTCAAAACCTCGCTGTTGATGAGAGCGAATGAACTTGAACTTCTGCTTGAATTCCTTGGTATTGGTGACAACCCTGCTGACACAGTAAAATGCCATTTGTCCCTAAATTTTGCCTGGACCGCCCTTTCGGGTTTTCGATCCACCAGGACGCTCTTTTTTTCCTAGGCCGCCCTTTCGGGTTTTCAACCTAGCGAGCTTTTTTTTATTTATTTAATCCCTAACTTTTTCCTGAGTCTCCTTCATAGGTTATGACCCACTGGGATACCCTTTTCTTGCCTAAGTCGCCATTTCTAGTTTTCGACTTAGCGGGCTTTTTAGGCGTAGTATTTTCTTACTGTGTCAGCATTTACAGGGTGTGAGAGTTGTTCACCATCCATCGTTGTAAGAATTAGGGAACCTCTTGAGAACACTGTTTTTACCACAAATAGGCCTTCATAATTAGGCGCCCATTTTCCAAGTACATCCCTTTGAGATGGCAAGGTCTTCTTGAGTACGAGTTCTCCTTCACGGAATTCACGAACACAGACCTAGTTATCAAATGCCCTTTTCATCCTCTTCTGATACAAATGACCATGACACATCATAGTCAGACGCTTCTCATCAATGAGGTTCAGCTGGTCATATCTTTCTTGGACCCACTAGTCTCCATCAAAATTCTCAAAGACGGTATCTCTACTTTAATAGGAAGAACGACATACATCCCATATACCAAAGAAAAGGGAGTTGCCAATGTCGAAGTTCGAACCGAAGTTCTGTACCCATGCAAGGCAAATGGTAACATCTCATGCCAATCCTTATAAATCTTGACCATTTTCTGTAGGATCTTTTTGATGTTTTTGTTAGTGGCTTCGACAACTCCATTCATCTTGGGACGGTAATGTGAAGAATTATGATGTTTAATCTTGAAACTATCACACAACTCCTTCATTGTCTTGTTGTTGAAATTTGTTCCATTATCCGTTATAATCCTGTTTGGAATTCCATAACGACAGATGATCTGATTCTTGATAAAACGGGTAACCAATTGCTTAGTCACGTTGGTGTAGGAGGCAGGTTCAACCCACTTTATGAAGTAGTCAATAGCCACTAAGATGAACCGATGACCGTTAGCAGCTTTTGGCTCAATTGCCTCAATCATGTTAATGCCCCACATAGAGAACGACCAAGGTGAAGACAACACATTCAACAATGTTGGAGGTACATGCACCTTGTCAGCATAGATTTGGCATTTATGACATTTTCTTGCGTATTGGATGCTTCTTCTTGAATGTCATGAATCAACAGGTCTGCTTCTCGTTTGTCAACACATCTTAGCAAAACCATGTCATGATTCCTTTTGTATAGCATATCATTACTGAGGAAAAACTTGTACGACAACCTTCTCAAAGTCTTCTTGTCAGGAGTGGAAGTGTTGGCAGGATACTCTTGGTTCTTCAAATAATTTCTGATGTCATGAAACCATGGTTTCCCATCCACCTCTTCTTTAACCAATTGGAAGTAGGCCGATTTAATCTTGCGCTTGGCATCGAAGCTAACATGGCTAAGGCATCAGCTATGTGATTTTCTGATCGTGGGACATGACGGAAAGTGATCTCATCAAAGTATTGGATCATCTCCACAATATAAGCACAGTATGGGATCAACTTCTCGTCTCTAGTTTCCCATTCACCTTTGACTTGATAAATAACCAAAGCAGAATCTCCACTGACCTCCAAAATATTGATTCTGAGATCAATAGCTGCTTCCAACCCTAGAATGCATGCTTCATATTCAGCAATGTTATTTGTGCATTCAAAACATAATCTTGTTGTAAATGGGGTATAACCACCATCAGGGTTCATCAACACAACACCTACACCATGTCCACTATAGTTAGAAGAACCATCAAACATCATTTTCCAACGTGAACCTAGATTCAGGACCTTCATCAGGGTCTGGCTCTTCACAATCCTTCACAACCATAATGTCTTCATCTGGGAAATCAAACTTGAGAGGATCATAGTCTTCAACAGGCTGATCTGCAAGGTAATTTGATAAGAAACTTCCCTTGATAGACTTCTGAGTGACGTACTGAATATCATATTCTGATAAGAGCATGTGCCAACGGGCGAATCTTCCTGTTTGAGCAGGCTTCTCGGAGAAATACTTTATTGGATCCATTTTCGAGATCAATAAAGTAGTATGACATATTAGGTATTGCCTCAAACATCTGGCGGTCCATGCTAAAGCACAAAAAGTATTTTCTAGCAATGAATAACGACTTTCACAATCAGTAAACTTCTTGCTCAAGTAGTAAATGGCATGTTCTTTTTGCCCAGATTCATCATGTTGGCCCAAAACACAGCCCATTGATCCTTCCAATACAGTCATGTACATGAAGAGGGGTTTCCCTGGAACAGGCGGGACCAAGATCAGCGGTTCTTGTAAGTAACTCTAGATTTTGTCAAAGGCCTGCTGGCAGTCGGAATTCCACTCTACAGTCTGGTATTTGTGAAGTAGCTTGAAGATTGGCTCACACGTGGGAGTCATATTGGAGATAAACCTGGAGATGTAATTCAAACGACCAAGAAAACCTCTCACTTGAGACTCAGTTTACGGAGCTGGCATCTCTTGAATAGCTCGCACTTTGTCAGGGTCTACCTCAATTCCTCGTTGACTAACGATAAAACCGAGCAACTTTCCTGATCTAACACCGAAGGTACATTTGGCAGGGTTCAACCTTAATTGATATTTCTGGAGTCTTTTGAATAATTTCAGAAGGTGATCCAAATGGTCCTCCTCACTCTAGGATTTAGCAATCATATCATCAACATATACCTTAATTTCTTTATGTATCATGTCATGGAAACGAGTCACCATAGCTCTCTGATAGGTTGCCCATGCGTTTTTCAAATCAAAGGGCATGACCTTATAGTAATAAGTTCCCCAAGGGGTGATGAACGTAGTTTTGTCCATATCAGCAGGATCCATTCTAATCTGGTTGTAGTCGGAGAAACCATCCATAAAGGAGACAACTGCAAAACGGGCTGTAGTATCCACAAGAGTGTCAATGTGCGGCAGAGGGAAATCGTCTTTTGGACTTGCCTTGTTAAGATCCTTATAATCCATACACATTCTTACTTTACCATTTTTCTTTATCACAGGCACAATGCTGGCCACCCATTCAGGGTATTTTGAGATTGCCAGAAATCCTGCATCAAGTTGTCGCTTGACCTCATCTCTGATCTTGAGAGCCATGTCGGGTCTACTTCTTCGGAGTTTCTATTTCACTGGAGGGCACTCAAGCTTGAGTGGTAGTTTATGAACTACTATGTCTGTATCCAAACCAGGCATGTCCTGATAAGACCATGCAAACACATCCATATACTCTTCAAGAAGCTTTACCAAATGTTGTCTGATTTCTTCCCCAAGCATTGCCCCAACCTTGACTTCCTTCTTGTCCTCATCGGTACCAAGATTGAGGATGTCAACTTGTTCCTCGTGTGGTTGAAGATCCGTGTACTCGTACTCACACATTTCTGCCAAATCATCTGGGACCTCATAATCTTCTTCTCCCTCATCCTCAGCTTGATAGATGGGTGGATCAAAGTCAATGGTGAAAGTAGGGTCATCGAATACAACAAGTTTGTGGATTTTTCTGCATGGTGGAGGGATTTATTTTATTAAAATGCACAAAATTAAATGCAAGAAGAAATATTTTTGGTAGTTTTGAAAAAGATTGTCATTTTCCCTTAAAAGCAAAAACAGTAAATGAAAACAAAAGAGTTTAACAAAACATCTTCATTGATTAATAAAATTTGAAAGCGGTGGCCCATACAAAATAGTCCGATAGCCTTGGGCACGGCTATGGAATTGAAAACAAACAACAAAAACAAACATATTACTCTGGCACAGGGAACAACACAGGGATCTCAATAGCTTCCCAATTATCTAGTGCAGCGTCACACTGAAATACCAAATGGTTGATGTCCTCATCTTCTTCGTCTCCTATCACGGCATTGCCATGATATCCTTTGCTGACGAACACTTCCTGGATTGTCTTTGGTCACATTGTTGTAGAAGCAGATGCTTTATCACGAGTTGGTTTGTAACCCAACCCTTGGTACTTCTTCCTCTCTTGAACTTCAATAACCTTACCTCAGCCCGCGGGCACACCCTCTTTCAGGGAAGATTGCATACTCTTGAAGGAAACAAAAGATGGATTACTCAGGACCACCGGCTCTTCAATGTCTATCATGACAGCATTGGCTATTTCAAGAGCTTGGAAAGAAGTTTCCAAAGCATCCTCATCAGCCTCTATGTAGCGGAAGAAGACAAATTACTGACCATCAAGTCCTCTTCACCATGTATGATAACTAGCTTTTCATCAACTACGAACTTCATCTTTTGGTGTAATGTTGAAGTCACAGCACCAGCTTCATGGATCCATGACCTTCCAAGTAGGCAGCTGTAGGCAGGATTAATGTCCAACACTTGGAATGTGATGTTGAAAACATGCGGGCCAATCAGGATTGGTAGCTCAACTTCACCCATTACAGATCTTCGTGAGCCATCAAAAGCTTTGACAATTAAAGAGGTAGGTTTCATTTCAGCCCCTTTGTAAGCCAACTTTTCAAGTGTCCTCTTAGGTAAAACATTCAGAGAGGAGCCAGTGTCCACGAGGACTCTTGCCAAAGTGTCTTCTTGGCATTTCACGGATACATGTAGACCAAGATTGTGATTTTGCCCCTCCCTGGGTAACTCTTCTTTGCTAAAGCTGAGGGTGTTGCAAGCAGTGATATTTTCAATGACACTGTCAAACTGGCCGGCAGTAATATCTCGAGCAACATAGGCTTAGGCCAATATCTTTTGCAAGGCAACTCGGTGAGTAGGTGAATTCAACAGCAGAGATAAGATTGAGATTTTAGAGGGAGTTTGGTGAAGCTGATCCACCACTTTGTAGTCACTTCTTTTGATGATCCTCAGAAACTCAGCATCTTCATCACTCGTAACCACTTTCTTTTCTTTGTCCTTGACGGGCACAGAAGCAACGGTTTCTTTGGGCACATTCCCCTTAAAGAGGGGGGTATAAATTCGATAACTTCGTGTCATCTTTCCCTCCCCAGCTATATTGGTTACTTCTTCACAAGTAGTGCCCACCTCTTTCCTTGGAACCACACTTCTAGACTCTTTGTTAACCACAATATCTTCATATTTCCACAGAACAGCTTTAGAATTTCTGAAATGGAACGGAACAGGCTCTTTGAGGATTTTTGGCCTTGATTGATTGGCAGCAGAAGCAACAACAGATTCTAATGTGTTGAATATTGGCTTTGGTTTATTGAAAATAGGGACCGTAGAACCAGGCTTTGGCACATTGAAAACGAGCACTTTCTCTCTTGATTCTGGTAAATTGAATATAGGCTCAATTACCGCAACTTCCTCTCTCTTTACTTTACTGATTTCATGCAGAAAACCTTCATCAATCAAACTTTGAATGTCATCTTGAACCAATTTGCATCCTCTGATACTGGCATCACAATCTTCACAATCATTATGGCAAACCTTTACCAAACCAGCTTCAAACAATTTTGCGTGAAAGGTCCTGACAGGAGTCTTGATCTTAAATGCATCTAATATCAACACCTCATCACTTTCATCTTCGATAGCATTTACAGTCCCTTGTGTAGGCAATGGATTATTCTTCACATTTGGCTGATTATCCGCAAAGGACAGAATCTTCTTCTCCATTAAACCCTTCACAACATACTTCAGCGCAAGGTATCCTTCTAGGTCATGACCGGAAGCGCCTTAGTGGAACACACAGTGGGCATTAGGATTATGGAATTGCATGGACTTTTTCTGTCGGAGGGCCCAAACGTCTAGTGACGATCAAACCTTGTTGAACCAAAGAAGGGTAAAGCTTTGTGTAAGTCATTGGAATTGGAGGAATTGAAGGTTTTGCCCCTTGTCTTACGTAAGGAGCATTTGATTGAGGAGCTTGTATCTTCTGTTGTTGTTGGTAAGCTGGAGCACTGGGTGCTTGTTGATAGTTGGGTTGTTATTGATAAACGGGAGCCTGCTGCGCAGGATGATGATTGAAAGTTGGAGTCACAACTGCCACATAAGGTTGTAGGGCAAACTGCACATGGTATATTGGTTATTGAACAAAATTTGGGTTAGGTTGCTGTTGATAAACTGGCTATTTCCAAACTTGATTCTTCTTCCTGCCTGTCATGACTGCATTCGTCTCCCCTTCTTTCTGTTTATGGAAATTACTGGGAGGTTTCTTGTTGTTGCTACTGCTTGAATTGCTTGAAGAACTAATCACCTTTCCACTCTTCAAACCAGCTTCTACTTTCACACCTACGGCCACAATGTCAGCAAAGTTGGCGCTAACACTACGAATTATGCTTTCATAAAACTCAGGCTTCACAGTGTCTACAAACCAATCAGCTAGTTCCTTCTCGGATAATGGAAGTTCTACTTGGGAAGCAGTCTCCCTCCAGCGTTGAGCGTATTCTTTAAAAGACTCTGAATTATTCTGAGACATACTCAAAAGTTGCCTATGATCAGGGGCCAAATCCATATTGTACTTGTAATGTTTCACAAAAGCATCTGACAAATCTTGGAAATTGTGAATTCTGGACTGGTCCAAACTCATATACCACTTAGCAGAGGCTCCTTTCAAACTATCCTGAAAACAGTGGATCATTAGTTTGTCATTATCCACATATGCTTCCATTCTTCTGCAATACATAATCAAGTGTAACTTTGGGCATGTCGCACCTGAATACTAGTCGAAGCTTGGAGTTTTAAACTTTGGTGGAATCACTAAACCAGAAACCAAACACATATCTCTAGCATCAGTACTAAAGATATTACTGCCTTCCATCGCTCTCATCTTTCTTTGGATAGTTTCCACACTTTCTTCAGTCTCTCATGGCGTTCGTCCCGTTCCTCAGATATATCGGGGTAATCATAAACTGGTTGGGGATTGTGGAAAATGGGGTGCACTTGAGTTTGTACAGCTGGTGGAGCAAAGGTTGGGATAGCTTGGGGATTCTCATTTCCCACGGGAATAACCTATTGAGTAGTGGTAGCAATTGGCGGAGGTACAAAACCATAAGGCATACCCAATGGTGGCACAAAAGCAGTGTTGATATTTGTAGAAGGCTCCACAGTTGGAGTGACGATCTCGGAGACCACGGTGGTCTGAGTATCCATCTTTGCTTTGATAACCTGTAGATTTTCCATGATCTGTCCCATATTCCCTCGTAAATCATTCAACTCGTTGTCGACCCTATTCAGTTCAAAGTTGTGTTCAGACATCCATTGGCGAGCTTGAGCTCTAGTGTTGTATCGGCGTTGGAGATTCAGTGTGACGGTTTCTGAAGACAAGACGACGGGATGAGACACGACAAGAAAGAATGCACATGTTATGACATGAAAGAATGCAAATACAAATGCAAGCAAAACTATCAAGGAACTAAAATTTTTGCAAACATTGTAGATATGAGGATACTTCTTAAAGACAAGCTCTTTCATTGGAAAATTGCAAATATTACAAAATGTGCGGTACACCTTCAAAGTCCATTACATAAGCAAATAGAAAATACAACATAAGATGACGGTCCTTCCCCTCCATGGAGCTCCTTCACGAGGTTGTTGATTTGCTCTTGCATCCTCGCTTTGTCGAGGGTCAGCTCTTCTAGTGCTTTCTTCATCTTCAACTCTTTAATTGTAGGGGCTATAGGTGGCTTATGATGCGGATAAGGCATCCTCATCACAAGAGCGGTCCTACGGGCCCAAACCAAGCAAGCTTCTGTGACGGTACAATCAGGATTTCCTATGGCAGTCCATCTTTGTCTGTTTATGCAACGCCAAGTACGCGCAACTTTGACTCTAAACTCGGGATTTTCCCCTTATCCTCAAATTAATGGGATTAGTCTCTTCCTCCATTAGGTGACCAAGTTGTTGGCGAGCGAGAACGGGGTTATAACTGATGCATCCCTTCCTGCCAACAAGAGGTACATTGGGGAAATCCCCACAGCTGTGAATCATAAGGATCCCCCCATAGATTGGATCATACCACTCGATATCTGAATGGGTAAGCTCCATGAATCTCTTGGACCAAATTATGCTGTCTTTTACATCCCAAAAGGTTGCGGTCCTTGGTAGGTGTGAAATAAACCACCTATAAAGGATAGCAACACAGCAAACGATCTATCCTCCGTCTTGCATATTCTTTGAATGGATGACATGATAAGTATCAACCAACAAAGTGGGAACCAGATTATTGAGCATGAAAATCTGGATAGCATGGACATCGACGAAGTCTTCGACGTTGGGAAATAGGAACAGTCCATAGGCCAGCAAAGCGAAGGTGGACTAAAAAAGCACAGTGTTCTTCCTATTAGTGAAGTAACGAGCCTTCTTGAATAAGAACTGAGCGGGCAATTCAGAAAGTCCCCCCTTGATAGTTATGTGGGCTCGGATGTCAGACAATCTTAGTCTCGTTCCTCTTGCAATGTCCTTTTCACTGAGCTCATCTTCTAATCCAGAGAATGGAGGGAAATCATTAACAGGGAGACCCATCAGAGGAGATTATTCTTCCAAGGTCGACATCAACTGGTAATCGGGAAACACGAAGCAATGATAAAGGGGATGGTAGAGTTGAACCAATGTCTCTAGTAGTCCTTCAGCCCTTTGAAGCTTCAGCAGAGGGAGAATCCTTCCAAACTTTTCTGAGAAAGCCAATGGATCTTCAATCAATTCTCCTAGTTCACTTAGTTGCTCAACATTGGGAACCATAAAGGTGTATGGCCAATTTCCTTTTTTTCCAAAATCCATCCTACAATGTCTGCAAAACAGTTTTAAGTTCCTTGATAGGGTTAGCAAGAATGCAAAATGCAATGCGAATGCAGTTGGTTTTAAGGAACTCAAGAGAGACATTTTCAAAATAAGCTTCCACTTCATTAATATTGAGAAAAGTTACAACTTTCAAAGTACATTTCAAGAAGCTCAAAATACAAAGAGAGAAAAAACAGCTAGGTCTAAAAAGTAACCCTATATAGAAAGGCTCCACTCCACGCATCCTCTTTTGTCTCTTCAGCTTATCATTATCCAGAGTCAGCTTGTCAACAATCCCTTTCCAAGAACCAGATGTTGGGGGAATACTTGAATACTCGTGAGTGCTAGAAGTTGGTTGTACGCTCGAGAAAAATAAATTCTCTTGCTCCACGTGCCTGTTTACTACACGTCTCTCGAGTAACTCAATCAAATCATCCTTCTCTTTCATTTGTTTCTTCATCTCCATCTGTTCAGCATAGATGGCATGGTATTTCCCTTCCCAAGTGTCTCATTCAAGCTTCATCCTTGCCAGAGTTTCTTGATACTTTTCCATGCGCTCAATGGGAATGGTAGAAGATGATGCAGCGGTAGGTTGTGAAGGTCTATCGAGGAGATATGGAATCTTAAGATCACGAGCTCAGGATCGAACCCACTGAAGGAATGGTTCTAAGGCTACACAATTTCTCATTCCCAAGTCATTCTTAGTTCTCTTATGGAGCGTTCCCCAAGCATGCAAAACTCTATCCTTAGTTTCTGCACTGGCTTCCTCATTAAGATAAAAAAAACTTGACAAAAGGATGTTCTTAGGCTTGTCTTCTATAGGGTACCCAAACTGGCGTCTAGCAAGAATAGGGTTGTAGCTAATCCCATCTCTGATACCAAGGAGTGGCACATTGGGGAATAAGCCACAACTATCAATGATGACTCCTTTGTCATAAGCTGGATCGTACCAAAACACATAAGTATGAGTGAGATATATGATTCTCTGAGACCAATGAAGCCTGTCAGGATTATCTTTAAAGCGGGATGTTCGAGGCAAATGAGTAACAAACCACTTGTAAAGCGAAGGTACACACCACAAGATGGTACCATTTCCCTTGAGAGTTCTGTGATGGATGGAGTGATAAGTATCACCAAGCAATGTAGGTACAGGGTTTCCACTTAAGAAGATCCGAATGGCGTTGATATCAACAAACTCCTCAATATGAGCAAACAGAACCAAGCCATAGACAAGTAAAGCGAAGACTGTTTCAAAGGCATCCACACTGTTCACTTTAGCTAAGTAGAAAACCTTGTCCATTAAGAACTTAGAAGGTAGACCCTTGATCCCATTCTTGGTGGTAAGGTTAGCCGTGACTTCAGAAATCTCCAAGTGAATAGCATCAGCAATATCCTTTGGTGAAGGAATCTTCTCTAAACCACTAAAAGGCTCTTGTTCCTTTAAAGGTAAACCAAACCAATAAAAGTACTCCTCCAATATTGAAACAAGTTGGTAGTCGGGGAAGGTGAAGTAAAGGTGTGAGAAAAACACAAGAAAGGAAGGTGGGGTTTGAATTGGGTTTTCCACTTTGAAAGCTTTTTATGAAACTCAAACAAAGATCATAAATAAACTAACAATAGAAAGACACACGATATATCCTGGTACACTTGAAAACTATCAAGCTAATCCAATCCACCCGCCAAGGTGATTTTTTCCTTATACATAAGGACTTAATCCACTATAATGAAACTGATTATAATCGCACGAGCAAACTGTTGGTGACTAACAACCTCTACGACACACTAGTCCTAGACTTCTTAAGAATTCTGACCCTACTGGTCTCTTAAGGAATACAACGCACAAGCCAACTGCAAGTGACTAACAACACTAAGACACACTGTCTTAGTCTCCCTAAAAATTCTGACCCAACTGGTCCTTTAGGGGACGCAAACAACTGTCTGCTACAAGGTTTGTTTATAATAATGATGCTTCTACACAAGCAGGGTAAACATACATTTTAAGCTCAATCTAACTTAAAGAGAATCTATAGTAATAACATTCTTCTTCTTTGTATTGTGGTGCTTTACTGTTCACTCATAAGTTTCTTCATTTCTTGAGTTCTTTCTTCATATACATCAGTGTTTCTGATACTTCTTCTTTTACACTGAGTATTACAACGTTTGTTGCTCCCTCACATTCAATCATGCTTGCACGCATGCATCTGCTCTCTTACGCTTATGTTCATCAGCATCCGATTCGTTGAATGATCAAGTCTATACATAGCCAGAAAAAGATCTGTTGAAGGGCAGATCGGTAATATGATAAAAGTACTGGTGACTTGAAATAGTTACGTTATGCTGGGTTGAAAATCGTACACTGAAGTTGTCCTTTGTACCACCAAATCAGGGTAGTGGAAAGGAACATGCTTTATCTGAACTATGTACTATTTTCCCACGCAAATGTTTCATCTTCTTCTATTCATCAGAGGCTTCGGAATTGATTTGATTGAAGCATGATCAGAAGAATGCATCATTGGGTCTTTGGAGTCTTAAGTCTTCAGAGTCTTCAGAATTTGTTCAGTCGAACCTTGTCTTTAGAGTCTTCAGCACTTCTATTTCAGAAATACTTAAGTCTTTAGAGCCTTTAGAACCTCGTTCAACAGAACCTTATCTTCAGAATCTTCAGCACTTAGTCTTCAGAACCTTTAATCTTCAGAATCCTTAAGTCTTCAGAATCTTCAGTGCTTCATTCAACAGAACCTTGTCTTTAGAATCTTCAGCACTTAGTCTTCATAAGTTAACGACCTCAGAAGCTACACAAGCTTCATAAATAGAACATCAGAGTCACGCTCAAAAATTAGAATCTAAGAGACGTTACAACAGCAACATAGTGTCTTCTCATAATCTTTCTGACGCACAGCATTTTAGAACCAATTCTTGCTTCTTCACACAGAAGTGACCATAGAAAATATCAGAGTGATGTAGCACATGGTCTTTATCAGAGTTAGAACCTGTTTGTTAAAACTATCCGAATAACAAACGTTAGAGCACCATAATTGTTCTCACATAAATACTTCATTGTTATCATCAAAACATAGAGATAAGATGCAGAACCAAATCTTATTCTTACAATCTCCCCCTTTTTGATGATGACAAAACCATGTATTTTGATAAAACAATTTATACAGGGTAATCATCATAGTCGACAAATTTAGAGTTTAAGCTCTCAGCTCCCCCTGAATCTGTTAATCTCAAAATTTCATTTATGCTTGTTCAGAGTCTCCCCCTGATCCCAAGACTCATAAAATAAAATTTGAGTTCTTCAAAACATGACAATAGAGAAGGAATACTTCCCTACATCAACTCATCAGAGTCTGACTAGAACACTAGGTCTTCATCTTAGAACGTGGTTACTATTAGAACTTTGACAAAAAATCAAAAACTTGATTTTGAGTCTGATTGGATGATGTTGCGTATCTCGTATCAGAACTTCTTATTAGATCTTTATGAAGAATCACAACTTCTTAAGTATCAGAGTTTGATTGGAAGTGACTTCTCTTTTGTCCATTTTTTCTTAAATTCACTAATCTTAACAGATTCAAAGCCTGACTGATTTTATCAGAATATCATCCATTGCAGAGCGTGCCTTCTGATTAGTATCTTTGAATCAGAGAATTGACTTGACTTGTTTTCAAGGAGATTTCTGCTTCTGACGCTTTGAGTCTGAATTTCATACTTTCAGAAAGTTTACAACTTCTGAGTACTATGATACTAAACAAGATTTCTTGACTTTCAGAAAGTTCACAACTTCTGAACAGTATTGGAACATCCGCTTGAGTAACCATATATTCTCAAAGTGTACACCTTCTTATGAATTATCAGAGTTGAAATTATCCATAAGATTTTCCATCTTCAGAGAGTAGGATCTTTATGTTCAACCTGTCTAGAATGCTAAGTGAACTTTTTCAGAGTTCCTTAATTGAAACATTAAACAAACGGTTAGTTGCAAAAGTATATCATTATATAAGCATTATGTAATGTTTGAGTTCGAGATTCTGAGAATAAGTACTATCAAAATAATTTTACTTTCTCCCCCTTTTTGTCATAATCAAAAAGATAATGCAATAAATAGTGCAATATTATGATAAATATGTGAGAAAGAAATGTAAAAGATAGGCCATAGCACTCATAAACAAAGACAGTGTCATTAATAATGGATTGAAGTACATTGACATAGCTTGAACTCAGAGCAATCTAGAAACAAAAATAGAAAACACAAGATACGACATGATATTGATTAACCTTGAAAGACTTCACAATGTTTCTTCAATAGACCATTTTCTAGACCTTATGACTGGACAAGTTCAGCAATTCTTTCCTTAAAGAAGATTTCAGATAGAACTCTTCCAAAAGGTATGTAGGGCTTGATGAAATTGCCATTTCTGGAATCAGGTACTTGGAACTTGTGCTTTTCAAAATCGGGTACTTGGAACTTGTGCGGGACTTTCACATTGGGGACCAAACAAAGGTCTGCGGCGTCCTTTCCAAATAAATCCTGACCGCGAATAGCTTACAGTTCCTTCTGCATTTCTAGGAACTGCTCTTGGAATTCATCCATTCTATCTAACATACTTTCCTTTCTACCAGAAGGTATCTGTGGAATCTGTCATTCCGGGACAGTGTGCACCACAGGGGGTGGTACCGTTACTACGGCTGTGAATCTTGGCGTTTCCCAAAGTTTGTAACCTTCAGGAGTCCTCATTATGCCTCTGGCATCCTCGCTTTCCCGAAGTTTGTAACCTTCAGGCCTAGCGGCTTCTGCTATGATTCCCTGATCTTCAGTGATCGGCGAAACATATCCTTTCGGGATATAGTTAACAGGCATGCCCCAGGGACGATCTTTCGGCATTTGATACCTAGGATCATACTTCTTTACTATGGGCGTTGAGGTGATCTCTGAGATCACAGTTCTTTGTAGCTGAGCTTCTGCCATGGCTTGCATGTCATTACGAAGCTTTCTCATATCCTCTCTTAGAGCGTCGATCTCTTATTTCAACTATTTGTTCTCTTCCTCGAGATCATCCATCTTTTTCTGACGATTGGCCCGAGTATTGTACGAATGAGACAGTTTGACTCTAGAACCGAGACACAAACGTGAGATTCGTAGGTAAGAAGAATACGTGACGTGAGAATGATGAATGCAATGATTATATTAATTATTTTTTTGGTTTAATCAAAATAAACTTCGGCAATTAGATTTTAAATATCAAACAGTGGGGACACCCCCGTTTTATTGAATTCAAAAGATTGCGGAAATGGAAATACAGTAAATTACAAGATGCGGAAACAGAAACCTAAGCTAATGGGTCCCGAGTTCTCTCTGTGGAGAACTCGGGTGCTGATTCTGGTACTTTCCTTTTCTTGGACCGGGGCTCTTGGGCCGTTGTCGGGTTGTCATTCCTTTGCCAAGTGAAAGGAGCGAGCAAATTCCTTTGGTCATCCTGATTTTCTACAGCATGTTGCTCCAAAATCTCAATTAGAGCATCCTTATCTTCAGCAGTTGCTGTATTTTGGTACACTCCACATTGAGAATGCGATACTTGTTCTTCCAAGACCTCCTCTCCTGTTGAACTTTGTTGAGAGTAACCTGAAGTTTTTCCATTTCAGTCATGAAGTACTTGATAGATTCCCTTGGCGGAAGAACTCCGTGACGAGGATAAGGCATCTTTAGCTGAGAGCTCTAGTTTGTACCCAGTGGAGATAAGGCTCCACCGAGACACAGTCCGATTTTCCTAGAGACTCCCATCCTTTCTTATGAACATGTTTCCAAGCGTGCACTATTTCCATCTTTAGTGCCCTATCATTTTCTCCTTCCTTGAAGAAAAGACCTTCCAGATGAGCATTACGCGGGACATGCCTCATCGGGTATCCAAATTGACGACGAACTAAAACTGGATGGTAATTGATTCCTCCCTTAGTTCCTATGAGGGGTACGTTGGGGAAGTTTCTACAACAGTCAATGATTCTGATCCCGTCATAAATCCTATTGTACCAATCTATATCAGAGTTGGTAAGAGACATGATTTTTTGCGACCAACGTAAGGCACTCTTATGATCCCAAAAAGCGGCAGACTTAGGCAAATGGGAGATAAACCATTTATATAGCAGGGGTACACAACACGTGATCATTGCTCTGCTGTATAAATTCCTTAAGTGTACAGAATGATACGCATCTGCGAGCAAGGTTGGTATGGCGTTTCCAATGAGAAAAACCTTAAGGGCGTTGATATCGACGAAGTTATCAATGTTGGGAAACAGAAATAACCCGTAGGTGAGTAAAACAAAGATTCTTTCAAAAGCAGTCACGTTCCCTATACTAGAAAAGTACAGAGCCTTCTTTACCAGAAACTTGGCTGGTAAACATGGGATTCCTCCCTTGGTGTTCATGTGAGTCTTGATTTCTTACTCATCCAAATAGATTACTCTTGCAATAATTTGATCCTTTGGAATTTCTTCCAATCCAGAACAGGGAGCTTGATCAGTAATGGGTAGATCAATCAGATGAGAATACTCCTCCAGCGCTGGTGCGAGCTGGTAATCCGGGAATGTGAAACAGTGATAGACCAGATCGTAAACTAAACGAGTGCCTCCAGGATTCCTTCAATTACATGGACCCTTAACAGAGGTAGCAGACCTCCGTACTTGGCTCTGAAAGCGTCAGGGTTAGTGATCATCCTTGCTAATCCTCTCAAATCCCCTAGTTTTGGAACCTTGAAGGTATACTTGTGAGTTTTTCTTCTACCGAAATCCATTAGCGCAATCCTTTTCTCTCTGACATTTGCAATCATTGTTTTAGTTTAATTTGAAAAAGAGAGACTAGAAGAGAAAAATTTTCTTTGCTTAATGGTTTTTTTAAAATGAATGCATGAATGCAGCACACAAAAACATAGAAAAAACATGGGGTCAAAGGGTCGGTGTCATGAAGTCAAGGCTTTACCCATCCCAACGGTTTATACTAGTGATTTTTGTACCTGTCTCTCAAAATCATTGATTCTTGTCGAGATAACATCGGCGGGCCGGGAACCGTGCTAGGTGATGTATTTCGAAGAATCTCAGAAGAGGGTAGTATCATGTGACAACTATTTCCGATAGCTTCCGCACTACTGAAAGAGGTTTTTCCTAGGTGTATACTCAATATTTCCACATGCGGCATCACACGCATTCCCATTAGCAGAAAAATAAACTCGGATATCAATTAGGAAAAGCAGTATATATATTTGTCCTAATGTCCTAGACTTTTTAAGAGCTATGAATCCTATGATCCTAACAAAAAATGGCTCCCCAGCGGAGTCGCCATTCTGTGGTACCTTCCCAACTTAAAGGTTTTTGACCTAAGATCCTAGTGATGGCCGATCCTAGCAATAATGACATTCCCCGATGGAATAATCATTCGGTGATACCTTGTGAACCCAAGGACTCGTCCTAAGAGAAGGTTTCAACCAGAGAGATAAGAGAGACAAGATTCCTTTGTTTCGCCCCACGGTGGGCGCCATTTTTTCTGTAGTGAGCGATTTTGGATGTGGTTCTTAAGCACCGTCGCTCTAGGGGTACTACATGTCGATTCATTTTTTATCCTATTGAAGCTGATGAAGGAAGGGAAATAGATGTCTCCAACTAACCCTGCTTGCAAACTAAGGTTAAACAGTCAAAACCGTTGGTTTACAGATGCAATTTTAGTTCGTGGGCCTCTCCCTGCTTATTTTGTTCAGAACGGAATACCGGGACTGTTCATGGGGAATTTGTTGGGATCCTGCGCCAGATTGGATGGAGGTAGGGGACTTTGGGGTTTTTTGATTAGTGTGCTCGCTAAGATTCTTTTTCAATTTTATGCCTACGTATTCCTGGGATAGGGAAATCAGAGCGATCGTAGTTCCTCCTATTCTATGGGAGGAAATGCTGTTTTGGTGTCTTGTTCAAAGCCCAAGACATGAAGCTAAAGGTGGTTTGTATCTTGTTCAAAGCCCAAGATGTGAAGCTGAAGGGTCTATTTGTATCCGGTTCGAAGCCCAAGATGTGAAGCTAAAAGGGTGTTGACTTTAGAGAGAATTTGTCATCTCTAAAGGGGTCTGTTTGTCACAATTGTTTGGTGACTGATTATAAAGGAGAATTACTTTAATTGGGATATGCGAATCCAGCAAGGCCATAATTTCCTTTATAGGGGATTTTCAACCTGAAGGAGAAGACTTTAACTCAGTTTAGAGCAACACCATCTTTCCTTAGGAATTTCTCATGCTAAAAGAGGGACAGTGGCGTGGATGTAAATAATCCAGAGGCTTGCCGCTTACAACAATTAGACGAGGGAAAAGGAGTTGTTGATGTTTATATACTGTGACCAAAGCATGATTTGATGCTAAAAGGTTGATTAAATCAAACGGGGATTTCTTTATACAAAGCCTAAGAGGAGGCTATTGACCCAACAAGAGGATGCTTTTGTGTCTCGTACGAAGCCCGAGATAGAGGCTAAAAGGGTTGACTCAACACGAGAGTGTTTTTATATGTGTCTTGTACGAAGCCCAAGACAGAGGCTAAAAGGGTTTGACTAAACAAGAGAGTCTTTTATACTCACCAAGAGAGTGATTTGTATCTCGTACGAAGCCCGAGATGGAGGCTAAAGGTGATCGACTCAACAAGAGAGTCTTTTTATACTCAACAAGAGAGTGTTTTGTATCTCGTACAAAGCCCGAGATGAAGGCTAAAAATGTTTGACTCAACAAGAGAGTCTTTTATACTCAACAAGAGAGTGATTTTGTATCTCGTACGAAGCCCGAGATGGAGGCTGCAAAGGTTTGACTCAACAAGAGAGTCTTTTATACTCAATAAGAGAGTGTTTTTGTATCTCGTACAAAGCCCAAGATGAAGGCTGCAAAGGTTAACTCTGCTGGGGAGAATCATTGTACAAAGCCCAAGAGGAGGCTAGGGTTACTGTTTCAGTTGAGTGACAGGTCTAGTATGTTAGTTAAAAGAGACAATCAGTTCTTACATGGGTAATGTTGTACTCATGGATTTGATCTGAGGACCGGGATTATTTCTTGTTCTTTAAGGAAATGGGGAATCCGAAGGGTATTGAGATTGCCCAAGTCTACGGGTTTTTTTCCGATTTTTGAAAGGAACTTGAGAATGTCTTCGAGACTCAAGGAGATTAGACTGTCCGAGTCTAGAGTTTTATCTTTTGTACTATGCTTAAGAGAGATCAAGAGACAGTATGTTCGCCGTAGGAAGATCTAGACTCTTTGAAAGACTGTTCTATTAAGATGACTAATTTCTGTTCCTATACCTTTAAGAGGTCGTCGGGACAATTTGTACGAAGCCCAAGAGGAGGCGAGAAAAACTTTTAAGAAGCCGAAGGGACAATTTGTACGAAGCCCAAGAGGAGGCTATCTTCCCGGAGGAAGAATCATTATACGAAGCCTAAGAGGAGGCTGTGAAAACTTCTAAGAAGCCGACGGGTCCTTGTACAACACCCAAGAGGAGGCAGGGATGCTTTTAGGAAGCATGTGGGTCCTTGCACTAAGCCCAAGAGGAGGCTGATGAATAGTTCTAGAAGGGGTTTCACTTGGAACATTGGCCTTCTGTATATGAACTGTTCAAGGGGGAGATTTCTTAGATCTAGTTTTCTAAAATTGGTGTAAAAGAAAATTCTCATGGTTTAGGTTATGTTGAAATATCCAGGAGAACGTCGGAGGTAAAGAGACGAGGTTTTGTCTAGTTCTATACGTAGTTGTCGGGGAAACTCTAAATATCTATACTAGTATTACACAGTCGATATGAGTTTATGAAAGAAGACTTACATTGAAACAGCCCCACAATACAGTTATATACATATGAAAGCGGTAAATGAAAGCGGGTAAACACTTACTCGGTTGTAGAGCTTCCATGCTGTTTTGTTAGTTGTTCAACAAAGAAATTGAAAATAACAGTATGTTACAAAATCAAAGGATAAAGTTCTTTTTGAAAGGAAAATTGGGGCTTACGGCTCAAGGAGAGGCCCAGGGTTTTATCAGTGATCGCACTATCGTTTTGTACAGGGACTTATACAAGTGACTGAGGCCCAAGAAAGGTTTTCTGTACAAGGGGATGGGTCTTACACTCTCTCAAGAGGCCCAAAATGATTGAAAGTGAACAAAGATGGGTCTTATAGCTCAAGGAGGAGCCCAATGGTTAATTTTGAAAAGGGCGACGATCACGCCGAGGTTTTGAAAACACCGTGGGTCTTATACAATGACTGAGGCCCAAAGGTTTTTTATTTCAAAAGGGGATTGGGTATTACACTCTATTAGAGGCCCAAAATGGTTTTGAATGGGTCTTATAGCTCGAGGAGAGGCCTAGATGGTTTGTTTTAAACAGGCGATGATCGCGCCGAACTTTTGAAATACAACGGGACTTATACAACATTTGACGCCCAAAAATAGGTTTGTATTTACAAAGGATTGGGTCTTACACTCTATTAGAGGCCCATGAGTGTTCGGAAAAGTTTGTTAGGGTGAAAATCAATAAAACCCTAATTTCATCATTTTTTAATATAATTATTCAAAGAAAATTAATACAAATGATAAAAATTCCAAATAAGTTTGAATAAACAACTTGTGATTTTGGTTTTAGGTTTGAAAAATGAGGCTTTCATCACAAGATGAATTAAAACCTACTTGGTTTTGATTTTCCAAAATGGATATTTATTTTTAAAAGGTTTAAAAACAAATAAAAGACATTTATTCACAAAAATACTAATTATATTAAATAAATAATATAAATCTAATTTTTTTTGTGGAACAAAATATTTCAACATTTTTGTGATTTTTTTACGAAAAGAACCAATAAAAAATAATTAAAATTGAGGGAGTTATTAATTTTTCAATCTATTAAAAATAATATGGAAAATAACAAAAAGTGGGAAAAATAGCAAAAAGAGGATCCGGGCCGAGGGGGATTCGAACCCGAGACCTCTTGTGTATAGAGCGCGCGCCTTACCACTGGGGTGGTGATACATCCGTTGATTGAAACACAACCATAAATATACAAGGCTTGCCTTGCTTTTGGCCTAGCCAAAGGCAAGGCAAGGCAGGGCAAGTTTTGACAAGAAACGGGAAGGTCCATAACTTTCTCATTTCTCCATGGTTGGGGACAAAATTTATATGTATCTGGCCTAGAATTTCACAAGGAATCCAATGGTGGTGGTATTTTTTCTAGATCATGATCCCTCATCAAAATCCGATAGTGGTTTTGAAATAGACCATATTTTGCATTTTCTGTGCTACATCTTGGTACAGGTATGAATTACATGATAAATTGATGTAAACACAACACATATACATGTAGAAGAGATGCATGATCAGTGGACTTCAAAGCAATGCATATTTTGGAAAGTTCAAGTCATGATGTTTACCTCTTTTTGAGCTTTTGGAGTTTTTTGTTCAATCTGCTAAGTTTCTTGTTCCAGAAATGGTTTGATACTTTGGACACTCTCAAATGTTCCCTTAGAAGCTTTTAGGATGATTGGGATCAGCTGGAACCTGCAAAAACAAAAATTGGCCCTTTTTTGCAAAAGGGGTTAAAATGGCCAAAATAGAAACTCTCTCAAATGGTGTTCCAAATGTTGGGAGCCATTTAGGACAGTTCCAGGATGATATTTGGAGTGTGTTAGAGGTTTTATCTGGTTTGGAAAGTTACTGAATCAAGACATAGCTTGAAAAATACAAAAAAAAAACCTATTTTGAGGTTTTGAGATGTGACTTTGAGATTTAAGGATTACAGTTCACTTGTGTGAGTTTGGACAACTTAGATATGACATATTGGATGTGTTTGGATCATGAGCTGTGATGGAAATGCTCTCTAACTCAAAAACTCAGAGTTACCTTGCTAAAGAAGGTATTTTTGCCTAAAGAAAGTGATTTTGAGGAAAGCATCTGTTTGATGGCTTTGGTGTACTAAAACTGAGCACAAATGAGCTCTATTTATAGTAGAGCAAGTTTGTTTTGGGATCAATTATGAATGGCAACTACAGCAGAGGTTTGGCCAATGTTGATCAATGAGAATCCAAGTCTCCTCTAGCCATTGACTAGAGGTTAGAGCACAGAGCTGTGGTTCCCTAGTTGTTGGATGAATCTTGACTGAATTCAGTTGGAGGAAGCTCAGTTCATGCCACCTCTAAGCATCCATTAAATGCTCTAATCCAAAATTGGAGTCTTGTCCCTCTTTTAGGGATTTCTAGGTTTGGCATGCTACTTCTTGTTCCAAAGACTTTGGAGGCTTGGGTCAGTGTTTGTTCCATTTAGATTTGATCCTCAGATGTGTCCAAAGTGATGACAGGGCTTGGAGTTATCTGATTTTACCAAATCGAGCAAAAGTGCAAAATTCTGCCTAGCCTTGGCAGTTTTCAGCAAGGCATATTGCCATTGTCATATCTCATGGCTCAAGTGGAATTTGATGGAGTTCTTGGCCATTTTGGAAAGCCCTCATATGATACAATAACTGTTTGATCATAATTGGTTTTGATACTTTTTGGATCCAAGTGAAAATGCCCCTACATTTGGAAAAAAGTGAAGGCAGATTCTGACTTAGTAAAAATTTCACTAAGTGTTGGAAAAAAGTGACATTTTCACTTTTTGTGATTTTGATCATTCCATAATTTAAAATCCATGGGGAATTGGAATGAGTGGTAGTTGAAGCTTTTGTAGAGGGTAATGAGAGCTACAAATTCAGCTTTGGATGGGAAAAATGGCCTTGTGGTTTAGGAGTTATGATCCTCCAAAGTTGGTACCCTAGCCACTTTGTTCCATAACTTAGAAAATTTTCTAAGTTTTTTATGGTTACCCCTTTTACAAGTTATCCCACTTTTCTTGATTTTTCTTGAAGAATGATGATTCTAATCATACATTAACATCATTTTGGGGTCTAAGAACCATATTTGTGAAAAATCTCAAAAAGTCAAAGTTTGACTTTTGTGCACAGTTGACTTTTTGTCAGATGAATTCCAAACTGTGCGATCCTCTATGAAATCAAGTCATTGACCTAAATCAAACTTGATGGATTAATTTCATAGGTGTTATAGGGTGTATTGAATCATGTCTTAGGGTTTGGGAGCATGTCCTGGTCAAAAGTCAAAGATACAGTTGACTTTTTCTGCGAAACCCTAACTGTGGTTCTGATGAAATTGAAACTTGTTGCTCAAGCTTCTTGGATTAATACATTGTTGCAAATGGATCAATGTGATGTATTTGAGACCCTCAAATCCCTTCTTGAGGTCTTGGCTCATGTTTTTTCCCAAAAGTCAACTTAGGGGTGAATTAGGTCAAGAAACCCTAATTCCTGATTTTTTTTTATGAATGCATCCCCTGAGGCTAAATTGACTTGATGATTGGGTTCATGAGATCCCTTGGAGCATCATAGGTTATGCTTTGAAGCATTGGCTCATGCCCAGAGGAAAATTTCCATCTGGAGGCCCTGGTCGACCAAAACCCTAATTTGGTGACACTGGCGATCTTAAGGCTAGATCCACCTAGAAGGGAGAAGCCTTGTGCTTAATCCTTGAAGTGGGAGTCCTCTTGATCCTATGTGGATGTTTGAGAGGCTAGACAAGTTGAAGATTATGTCATTTCTTGATTGATCCTTTGTCTAAGAGCTCTGAGAGGGCTTGAAACCCTAAGTCTGATTGTAGTGGATGCTCACCCATCTTTGGGGAGACTAATGGTTCATCCATATTGTGATGATGATTTGCACAATGATGGGAAATCTTAGTGGTCAAAATTTGGGGTATGACAGAGCTATTGTGACTCTGGCTAGTTGATAGTCTCCATAAGAGCATAGATCTTGAAATTAGGGTAAGAAGTTTTCCTTCGATTCTCTCTGTGTGTGCATTGTATGTGATTTTTGAGGCTAGATTTGGAATCTACGTAACATAAGGAGTAGAATGGCATATGTTTTGTTAATTTTTGAGGACCTGTAAGCTTGACCACGACGGCGTGTGGCCGGAGAAGACGACCGGAGTCTTCTCCGGCCGGTGACCTTCAGCAGATGTTCATCACCTAGGATTTCAGTCCAGAACATATCGTGTCCGTTAGATCTCGTTCATCCAACGCGGTAGAATGCGCTAATGCATTAATGAGAGGTGTGGTGTGTCACGTGATCATTTTTGACATATTTTCGAATTCTGATGATGGCGTATGTGTGCATCATTGCATGTTATCATGAGCTTGCATCTAGACCATTCATCTTGCATAATCATGTGGTCATCGAATGTTGACTCCATCCAATGGCTCAGGATGAGTCAACTTGTCGACTAACATCCATTGCATAAACCCTTGTCTGAGCGTGTGTTAATGGATTAGGCTTTTCCTGTTATCCATACCCCCAAGGTCTTAGCCCAATGCGCTTTTAACTGAGTTTTTACTTGTGTTACACCCCCTGATCATTTCCTTTTGTTTTTTATTATTTTTGCACACTTGTTTGCATTTTAATTTTTAAAACACTTGTGAACCTCTAAAAATCCCAAATAAATTCATGAAGCATCATTACACATTTAACTAATTTTTGACAATTTAATTCTCCATTTTTGGATTATTTTTCTATTTTTCATGAATTTTCCATTGTGATACATTTTGTATGAGCTTTATTCATGATACTTGCTTAATTGATGATTTGTTTTACCTAGTTGTGAGATTAATTTTCACATGAAAAGTGATACATGCTCTTATGACATATTGAGTTACTTTATGCATTTTTTATGGATTTTTAAAAGCATTTTTGGTTGAGGTTTGAATGTCAAATTTGTGCATAATCCTTGTGCTATTTGAGTGAACTTGTGAAGCATGTTTGTGCATGATTCTTAATGAGTTTTGGTCTATTCCTTTGAGGCATGTTTACTTGCTATTTTCAATTTAATGCACTTGCCTTCTTCCATTTTTCTTGGCCTCTTAACATGTTCTTTAGGAACTCATAAATGCATCCTTGTTTATGTGAATGTTAAAGACCATATGCTAGGGTTTTAATATGCATTGTATGCAATCCTCTTTGATAATTGTTGAGACCTCTTAATACATGTTGTGTGAACATTATAGGTCCACATTCTCACATTATAGGTCATTTCTTATTCATCTTGGATTGACTTGTATGTATCTATCCAAACTTGAATTGTTTTGTGGATTTATGTTTATCCTCTTACATGTCTTTGATGACTTGTCTTCACTAATGTTTGTGTGATCTTGTACATACATCAAAACATGATTCACATGCTGTTTGTGATCATTCTAAATCATATAATGTGACTTCTAATTGCATCTTGCATGTCTCCTAAGTTCATAAACATGTGAATACTTGTTTTACTTTACTTGTGCATGTTTGCATATACTTTTGAACTTGCATTAACATGAGACTTATGTGTACTTTGTGTACTGATCCTTTAATTTTAAATGTCATCTCACATGTCATATGCTAATGACTTGCATTCATTTCCATGTATGTTCGTCTTGCATCTTCATTCTTTACTTGTGTTACAAGTATGCATAAATGTATGAACTTGTATGGTGTTTGCCTTCACTTCTTCTTGCTTAATCATTCTCCATGCTTGCATTCATGATTCACATTCCATCTTAATGACATATCCATAAATTTATAAATGTCATTTACTTCGGACTTTAATGTTTTCATGTGCATTTATTCATGTTTATGAACCATATGCATTCATCTTGCTTAGTTAATGCATAACTTGCATTCGTATGATCTTTTGATGCATAGTTTGACATTGGTTGCTTTTTCTTGGCATGTTAACCTTAGTAGGATACCTTGACCTATACCTACTGGCCTTGGATGGTCCTTAACCCTTAGGACTCTTTTCTTTTAGTTTAAACCTTGTTTGCTTCTTAAGTTGTCTTCTTAAGACAACTAGCTTTGTTTGGTTTACTTGTTTGTCATCTATATTCAATACTTGTGTTTATTTGGTACTAACCTTTTATGTAGGGGGAGAGGTAAGACATATGAGTATGTGGATGTTTATCCATGCTCATTTCTCCTTTCATCTCTCATCTCTTTTACTTCTATTTCTCTTTTATGTGTGGATTACATGATGTAATGCTTGATTGTGTAGAACTTTTTCCCATCCCTTTGGGATCCTAGCTCATCCTTAATTTTTGATTAAGGTGAGGTAGGATAAGCATTAAGTAGTGTTATCCCTCTCTCTTCTTTAGACTTAGGTTGTTCTTAAACCTCCCCTTAGGGTCATCTTTTGCATGATAACTCTAGGATAAAATTCCCCTTGGTGTTTTCTTTTCTTTGAGTCTTCTCTTCTCATCTTATAACCCTTCTAAACACTTAACAAAGGTTAACATGGATTGCGTATGAGCCTTATATATGGGAAGTGAAGAATGGGGGGTCTCCCTTCATTCTTCTATGATGCTTAGTGTACATCCTGTTGGGGACGATACACGACATATTCGTTCCTATGTTGTAGACTTGGGTGCAATGCAAGTTACAAACTAACTTCAATCCATTTCTATCTAAAAAAACACAAAACAAACTCAAACCTTTTTCATCCTTCGGGATTGTTAAGTTTCAAACCTTTTTCAGAAAATGGTGCGTTACTTCCGTCTCGTCGCAAACAGGCATCGACCCTAACTGCCGGACGCGGACTTAACGTCGCTCATATAAAACAATAAGACCTCGTTAGGCTGAACTACGACTGCTCTGATTTCCTCTCTTTGGTTAGATTGAGGATACGTAGGCACGAGACGACGATGTCTTGGCGAGCAACTTCCCCCCTTAGTTCGTGTCTGAACTACGTTAACTCTGACTTTCCCATTGCACGAGGGAATACGTAGGCATAGGACGGTGATGTCCTATCGAGTCACTTCTTTTTCTTTTCTTCTTCGTTTCTTCATTCTTTTCCGTTCCCGTTCCTTGCCCTTTCCAGTAGCAGTGGAGCTCCAGATGATGACACCCTTTGATCGAGACAACAAGCGTGGATCCCATCGAGTACGATGGACGCGTGGGGGTGCTAATACCTTCCCCTCGCGTAACCGACTCCCTTACCCGTTTCTCTTGCTCGCGAGACCATGCTTTTTTCCTTCCCTCAGGTTTACGCAGTGTTTCCTTTCCCTCTCTTGGGATAAATACACATTGTTGGCGACTCTGTTTCCGCGCCATTTTCGCGTTTGTACTTGGATGAAAATCCCGGGAGCGACAACGAGCAAACTGCTGGTGACTAACAACCTCTAAGACACACTAGTCCTAGACTTCTTAAGAATTCTGACCCATCTGGTCTCTTAAGGAATACAACGCACAAGCCAACTGCAAGTGACTAACAACACTAAGACACACTGTCTTAGTCTCCCTAAAAATTCTGACCCAACTGGTCCTTTAGGGAACGCAAACAACTGTGTGCTACAAGGTTTGTTTACAATAATGATGCTTCTACACAAGCAGGGTAAACCTACATTTTAAGCTCAATCTAACTTAGAGAGAATCTACAGTAATAACATTCTTCTTCTTTGTATTGTGGTGCTTTACTGTTCACTCATAAGTTTCTTCATTTCTTGAGTTCTTTCTTCATATACATCAGTGTTTCTGATACTTCTTCTTTTACACTGAGTATTACATCGTTTGTTGCTCACTCACATTCAATCATGCTTGCACGCATGCATCCGCTCTCTTACGCTCATGTTCACCAGCATCCGATTCGTTGAATGATCAAGTCTATATATAGCCAGAAAAAGATCCGTTGAAGGGCAGATCAGTAATATGATAAGAGTACTGGCGACTTGAAATAGTGTCGTTATGCTAGGTTGAAAATCGTACACTGAAGTTGTCCTTTGTACCACCAAATCTGGGTAGTGGAAAGGAACGTGCTTTATCTGTACTATGTACTATTTTCCCACGCAAACGTTTCATCTTCTTCTATTCATCAGAGGCTTCTAAATTGATTTGATTGAAGCATGATCAGAAGAATGAATCATTGGGTCTTTGGAGTCTTGAGTCTTTAGAGTCTTCAGAACTTGTTCAGCCGAACCTTGTCTTCAGAGTCTTCAGCACTTCTAGTTCAAAACCCTTGGTTATCAGAATACTTAAGTCTTCAAAGCCTTCAGAACCTCGTTCAACAAAACCTTATCTTCAGAATATTCAGTACTTAGTCTTCAGAACCTTTAATCTTCAGAATCCTTAAGTCTTCAGAATCTTCAGAGCTTCATTCAACAAAACCTTGTCTTTAGAATCTTCAACACTTAGTCTTCAGAAGTTAACGACCTCAGAAGCTATACAAGCTTCATAAATAGAACATCAGAGTCGCGCTCAGAAATTAGAATCTAAGAGACGTTACAACAGCAACATAGTGTCTTCTCAGAATCTTTCTGACGCACAGTAGATTAGAACTAATTCTTGCTTCTTCACACAGAAGTGACCATAGAGAATATCAGAGTGATATAGCACATTGTCTTTATTAGAATAAAAAACGTTAGAGCATTATAATTGTTCTCACACAAATACTTCATTGTTATCATCAAAACATAGAGACAAGATGCAGAACCAAATCTTGTTCTTACATGAAGCAATGGTAAAGAGGGTCATAAAACTGCACCAACGTGTCATGAACTCCATCCTCCATCTTAGTCCTAAGGATACCAATCAGCCTTCCATAACGCTTTCTGAAATCTTCAAGGCAAGACACCAAAGCTACCAACTTTCTCAACTCAACCAAATTGGGCTTCTTGAAATTGTACTTCTTAGTGTTCCTTTTCTCAAGATCCATGATACCTATGATTTGCAAAGGAAAAGACGACCGAGTTCCTTAAAACTAGCAATGGATGCAATGAGGTGTATGCAATGCACAAAACACACAAACACACATAAACACAAACATATGTACACATAACAAACCACACAAGGCCTAGGTTTAAGGGTCACATGCGTGAAGCCATGGTCTACCCATCCCAAAAGGTGTGTACTATGGGTTTATCGACCATAGAACAGGGTTCTAAAAAGTTCTCAGAGTCATGGATAAATCTTTCAGATATTATCGGCCTACACGACTACTCGTGCGGGTTAATAATATTCTCAAGATAAACTTGTCTGAGTGTAGTATCGCATGACAACCATCATAGGTCTACACCTGGATAATCACTACACTACGTCCTAAAAAGGCCAAGTGGGGGTAAAGGTAACTACGATCCTCAGTATCACGGACTCCCAGGTCAGAAAGAGTGACATCAATACGACTACTTGCATCAGACATCAATAATCCCAAATGGGCCTCCACTGAGTGTGGTCGTCATATGCCAAACATGTTAGGACTACTCCCAACAACCGACTATTGATTACACCAGAATCCTATCATATGTGTGCTCTCAAGTCCGGGTTAAGACTTATCTCACCACTCAAAAGTAGCAACCCTACCAAATAGACAAACCCAAACAAATATACAGATATATGTACAAACAAGCAAGCAAAACATAACACAAACAAAACAAGATAGGCTTAACCCTCTTAGTAAGTGAATCCCCATTAAAGTCACCATTTCTATTGCGGTGAGAATCAAATATCAAGCTATTAATTAACTTGAATCACACATCTTTGAAATTCACCATCGAGCTTTGATTTATCCAAAGGAAATGGTAAAGATCGAAGAAAAACCCTAAGTGCGCTATGTGAAGACATAGCTAAGAGATCTAAGGTTTAGGGGTTGGTTATACCTAGGAAAGGTGTTAGCATCCTTGATAGTTGTAGTACTCTATAGGAACCTATTGTTTGTATTTGTGTTGTGCTATGTTTGCGTGCTAAGGGAATCTACTAAGGGTAAAGGTAAAGACCTATGGTAAAGGCCAAAGTGCTAAAGGTAAATACCTAAGGGTATATACACTAAGTATGCTCGCCAAGACGTCGTATCTCGTGCCTACGTATCCTAATCAGGATGGAATAAGAGCATTCGTAGTTCACCTCAACAAGGATGAGGAACCATTGACTATAGTCATAGTTCCAAGGGGAATGAATATTCATGATCATGATACTCACATAGAGTTAAAGAACTCTCTAAGTTTAAGTTGTAAAAGGTAAATGAATACTCATGATGATGAGAATCACATAGAGTTTAAGAACTCTGTCCTAATTCTAAGTTAAAGGTGTGAATGGCTCTAATAAGGCCAAAGGGAAAAGGAACTTCATGATGATGATGCTCACATAGAGTTGAAGAACTCTAGATGAATCCTAAGTTGTAAGGTAAGTGGCTCTAATGAGGCCACATAAGGAGGTAATCATCTATGATGATAGTGCTTACAAGAAGAGGAAACCTAACCAGGTCTAGGGAGTAAATTGGCTCTAATGAGGCCAAGGTTTTGATCCTAATGAGGTCAAGGGAAAGGGATGGCTATATTGAGGCCAAGGGGAAAAATGGCTCTAATGAGGCCAAGGAGGTAATGAGCTATCTGTGACATTAAAGTCAATAGAGAGACTTTACTTTGGAAGGAGGGAAATAAAGAGGGTTAAGGAGGAGAGCTAACAAGCTAATCCCACTTAGAAGGGGTAACTTAATGAAGTTAACAATGATATTCACATGGCAAAAATACATGGATATAACACATAAATAAGGATGTTGAATGTGATGACATTCAAGGCAAGCACTTTAAAAGGTATACAAGTATTATGTAAGCACACAAGAATCATTCATTAGTGAACAAGGTAAATACCTAAAGGGAGCATGATATAAGTCTAGACATCTTAAACAAGTAGGTAATGACCTACAAGGGGAATATCTTTGACCTAAACTTTAAAAGGAAAGAAAACATCACTTAGATAATTCTAAGATCCACTTTTATGAAATGGAGATCTAAACACAAAGTATATGGTATAATCTAAGTGGATGGTTTGTATCTACATTAATGTCATATACACATGAGGGGGAACTCTTAATTTGAAGGTAAGGACTTATCTAATACTTCAAAGGGATGACAAAAGCTCATTCATTCTAAGGTAAACATATAGACTTACAAGTGTACCTAAAACCAAACCTACAACTATGCACAAGTCTTAAGTCATGGGGAATTGATCTTAGTATGTCAAAAAAATATTTATAAGTCCTAAAAGGTGATGGAGATCAAAGGTCAAAACCCTAAAGGTCAAGACTATTCTAAGTTATCTTTAAAAGAAAACCTACATTTCACATTGTAGCGAGTGATTTTTGGATGTGGTTGCGAAGCACGATCGCTCTAGTACTACAGCTCGATTCATTTTTTATCATATTAAAGCTGATGAAGGAAGGGAAATAGATGTCTCCAATTAACCCTGCTTGCATACTGAGATTAAACAATCAAAACTGTTGGTTTACAGATGCTACAAAGATTCGAGGTTTCTCCTAGGTTATTTTGTTCACGAGGGGTGCTTTAGGCTATCAGTTGAGATGTTAGGACGGATATATACGAAAGTATGGGATTTTGGGTTTTTGTTTAGTGTGCTCGCTAAGATTTTTCTTTCAATCTTATGCCTACGTATTCCCATTTACCGAAACAGGGAAATCAGAGCGTTCGTAGTTCCTCCTATTCTATGGGAGGAAATGGGTGTTTTGGTGTCTTGTTCAAAGCCCAAGACATGAAGCGAAAGGTGGTTTGTATCTTGTTCAAAGCCCAAGATGTGAAGGTGAAGGGTTTATTTGTATCTTGTTCGAAGCCCAAGATGTGAAGCTAAAAGTGTTGACCTTAGAGAGAATTTGTCATCTCTAAAGAGGGGTTTGTCTGTTACGACTGTTTATAAAGGAGAATTACTTTAACCGGGATTTGTGAATCCGACAATGCCATAATTTCCTTTATAGGGGATTTCAACCTGAAGGAGAAGACTTTAACTCAGTGTAGAGTAATGCCATCTTTCCTTAGGAATTGCTCATACTAAAAGAGGGACATTGGCATGGATGTAGATGACCCAGAGGCTTGCCGCTTATAGCAATTAGATGAAGGGGAAGGAGTTGTTGATGTTTGTGTACTGTGAACGAGGCACAACTTTGATGCTAAAAGGTTAATTGGATCAACCAGTTGTTTTCTTATACAAAGCCTAAGAGAAGGCTATTACGTGTCTCGTACAAAGCCCGAGAGAGAGGCTAAAAGGTTTTGACTCAACGAGGGAATCTTTTGGTATCTCGTATAAAGCCCGAGATGGAGGCTATTTGACTCAACAAGAGAGTTTTTTGTATCTCGTACGAAGCCCGAGATGGAGGCTAAAATTTGTTTGGCTTAATAAGAACCTTTTTGTATCTCGTATAAAGCCCGAGATGGAGGCGAAAGGGGTGATTGACTCAACGAGGGAGTCTGTTATGTGTCTCGTACAAAGCCCGAGAGAGGCTAAACGTTGTTTGACCCCGCTGGGGAGAATCATTGTACAAAGCCCAAGAGAGAGAGGCTAACTTCACGGGAGAAGGATCTTTATACAAAGCCTAAGAGGAGGCTGTGGTGACTGTTCAGTTAAGTGACAGGTCCAGTAGAGAGAAAATCAGTTCTTATATGAGCAATGTTGTACTCGAGGATTTGATTCGAGGATCCGGGTTATTCCTGTTCTTTAAGGAAGTGGGAAATCCGAAGGGTATTGAGACTGTCTGAGTCTACGGGTTTTCTTCCTATTTAACGAAGGGGTCACTTGAGAATGTCTTTTAGACTTAAGGAGATTAGACTGTCAAAGTCTAGAGTGTCATCTTTTGTACTGTGCTTTGAGAAACAGTAGTAGACTCTTTGAAAGGATTGTTCTATGCAGATGACTAATTTATGTTCCTATACCTGTAGGAGGTCGTCGGGATAATTTGTATAAAGCCCAAGAGGAGGCTGGAAACTTTTAAGAAGTCGATCAATCCTTGTACGAAGCCCAAGAGGAGGCTATCATTCTCGGAGGAAGAGATCATTATACGAAGCCTAAGAGGAGGCTATGAATACTTCTAAGAAGCCGTAGGGTCCTTGTACTAAGCCCAAGAGGAGGCGGGGTTGCTTTTAGGAAGCCTGTGGGTCCTTGTATGATGCCCAAGAGGAGGCCGATGCTTTTAAGAAGCCCGTGGGTCCCCAAACCCCGAGAAATTCAAGACAGGTTATTCACGAGGAATAGATCAAGCCAAGAAAGTTAGAGAATTTGGAAGAAACTCAAGAGATGCCATTCATGGAGAAAAGATCATCTCTGGGGAATAGAGTTTCTTGACAAGTGCTTTTAAGAAGCCTGTGGGTCCCCAAACCCCGAGAAATTCAAGACATGCCATTCATCGAGAATAGATCAAGCCAGGCAAGTCCGAGAATTTGGAAGAAACTCAAGAGATGCCATTCACGGAGAAAATATCATCTCTGGGGAATAGAGTTTCTTTGACAACTTCTTCGAGTGACAGTCTATGAAAGGGTTCACAAAGAATGCTGCCTTTCATATCTCCGTATTGTTTAACCCCAAGAGGAGGGAAGATTGTGTCTGGTAATCCATGGGGATCTAGTTTAGACTATTTAAGAGTGATCAACGGGCTTAATGCTAGACGTAGTTGCCGGGGAAACTCTAAATATCTATACTATTATTACACAGTTGATATGAGTTTATGAAAGAAGACTTACACTGAAACAGCCCCACAATACAGTTATATGTATATGAAAGCGGATAAACACTTACTCGGTTGTAGAGCTTCCATGTTGTTTGGTTAGTTGTTCAACAAAGAAATATTGAAAACAACAGTATATTCAAAATCAAAGGAGAAAGTGTTTTGAAAAAGAAATTTTTGGGGCTTACAGCTCAAGGAGAGGCCCAGGGTTTTATCAGTGAGCGCACTGTTTGAATTTGTACAGAGGGACTTATACAAGTGACTGTGGCCCAAAAAGTGTTTTCTGTACAAAGGGAGGTCTTACACTCTCTCAAGAGGCCCAAAAAGTTTTAAAGAAAAAGAGTGGGGCTTATAACACGAGGGTAGGCCCAAATGATTTTTCCGTTTGAAATGGCGATCGCGCCGAGATTTTCTTTTAACGCAGAGGGACTTATACAATAAGTGAGGCCCAAATTTGTTTTTGGTTAAAAGGGGATTGGGTCTTACACTCTATTAGAGGCCCAAAAGTTTTGAATGGGTCTTATAGCTCGAGGAGAGGCCCAAAAAGTTATTTTTCAAAAGGCGACGATCGCGCCGTATGTTTTTGACGGTATCGGGACTTATACAATACACTGAGGCCCAAAACTGATTTGGTCAATAAAGGATTGGGTCTTACACTCTATTAGAGGCCCAAAATGATTTTGAAAATGATTTATGAGGGTTGAATTAATCCAAAAACCCTAATTTGTTTTCAAAATGTGTTTTTAATTGAATAAAAATTCAATTAAAATGATCAAAATTGTTTAACATATGAAAAACAAATTGTGATCTTGGATTAATGCTTCAAAATTTTATTGACCTACAAAATAATTAGAAAGCATTAAAAGTTGCAAAATCAAGGTGGAAAAAGATATTTTAAATGTCAAAAACAATTAAAACATTAATTCTTTGCAAAAATATCAATTATACAAAATAAATAATCTTTTTGGGATTTTTTGGGAAAAAAAAATATTTTAACATTTTTGTGAATTATTAAAAAAAGAATCAACTCAAAATCAATAAAACTCAGAGAGAAATTAATTTTTGAATCAATTAAATAAAATCACAAAATTCAAATATTTGAATTTATGAAAATAGCGCCAAGAACATGGACCAAGAACACGCGCGTTTTCTGCCTTGCCTAGATTTGTATTTTCTATCCAATCTCACTGAATACTTGATTATATCATGCAATCCACATATCAATATGCTCGTCTCAACCTCACGATCATGTTTATGACAATTAATTTCATTTAAATTAAGCATAAAACAAGAAATCACGATAAATCCTTATGAACCCTAATTTCTGCATGAAGGCTGGGATTTTTAACACACAATTCAAACAAAGCAATTACTGGAGGGGAAACATTCCATGCATGATTATGAACATTTGGCTAAAGTATTGTGCAAGGAAATATGCATAGATTGAGAGATGACCAAGTTTAAGCTTACCTCTAGGTCGTGACAGCAAGAGAAAATTGATTTCTGAGTAGGAGGTGTTACAGATGAATTGTGATGATCTAAACAACTTCCCTACACCCTATGGAGTGTGTTTGAATGCTTAGACTTGACTGAGAATGGCTGGATCACTTCATGGCATCTCAACTGCACTTTGGTTAAAACCTTGAGCAATTGACTGGTGATTCTGAGAAATCAGTGTTCCAGTTGTTGTTTAAGTGTTTGATCAGCTCACATATGATGTATATGAGGTGTGTGTGTGTGATTGGTTTGATTGGAAAAGCTCTCAAACTCAAAACCCGATAGTTACTTGCCTTAGAAGGCAAAATTGGAGTGAAAGAAGAGATTTTGAGGAAAGCATCTGTTTGATGGCTTTGGTGTACTCAAACTGAGCACAAATGAGCTCTATTTATAGTAGAGCAAGTTTGTTTTGGGATCCACAGTGAATGGCAACTGCAGCAGGTGTTTGTTCAATGTTGGCCAATGGAAATCCAAGTCTCCTCTAGTCAATGACTAGAGGTTAGGGCACAAGGCTGTGGTTCCCTTGGTCTTGGATAAGTCTTGACTGAATTCAGTTGCAAATGACTCAGTCCATGCCACCTTGATGCTTCCATTGAATGCTCCAATCCAAAATTGGAGTCTTGTCCCTATTTTGGCCATTCTAGGTTCAACATGCTATTTCTTGTTCCAAAGACTTTGGAGGCTTGGCTCAGTGATTGTCCCCTTTAGATTCAATCCTTAGAGGTGTCCAAGTGGATAGGAGCATTTGGATTTGGATGATTTTGGCAAATCGAGCAAAAATACAAATTCTGCCTTTCCTTGGCAGATTTCAGCAAGGCAACTTTCCAATGTCATATCTCATGACTCAAATTGAATTTAGTAATGTTCTTGGTCATTTTGGAAAGCCCTTACATGATACAACAACAGTTTGAACATATTTGGTTTTGATTTATTTTGAATCCAAGTGAAAAATCCCCCTACATTTGGCAAAAATTAGGGTAAAATCTGACTTAGTGAAATTTTCACTAAGTGTTGGAACAAAGTGACTTTTCTTGATTTTGATAACTCCATAACTCAAAATCCATGAGGAGTTAGAATTAGGTCTAGTTGAAGTTTTTGTAGAGGGCAATGAGATCTACAAATCAAGCCTTGGATGGGAGAAAATGACTTTGTGGTTTAGGAGTTATGACCCTCCAAAGTTGGCACATAAGTCACTTTATTTTTAACTTAGAAAATTTTCTAAGTTTTTTTATGGTTACCCCTTTTACAAGTTACCCAACTTTTCTTGATTTTTCTTTATGAATGATGATTCAAATCATACATTAACATCATTTTAGGGTTAAAAATCCATTTTGGTGAAAAATCTCAAAAAGTCAAAGTTGACTTTTGTGCACAATTGACTTTTTATCAGATGAATTCCAAACTGTGCAATTCTTCAGGAAATCATGTCCTTGACCTAAATAAAACTTGATGGACATGTTCCATGGGTGTCATAGGGTATATTGATGCATGTCATAGGGCTTGGGAGCATGTCCTGGTCAAAAGTCAAAGTTACAGTTGACTTTTTCCTTAAAACCCTAACTGTGGTGCAGATGAAATTGAGACTTGTTGCTCAAGCTTCTTGGATTAATCCATTGTTGCAAATGGATCAATATAGTTCATTAGAGACCCTCAAACCCTCTCTTGAGGTCTTGGCTCATGATTTTCCCTAAAAGTCAACTTAGGGGTGAATTAGGTCAAGAAACCCTAATTCCTAATTTTTGATGAATGAATCCCCTGAGGCAAAATTAACTTGATGATTGGGTCCATGAGGTTCCATGGAGTATATTAGGTTATGTTTTGGATCATTAGCTTGTGCCCAGATGAAAAATTTCCATCTGGAGGCCCTGGTCGACTAAAACCCTAATTTGGCGACACTGTCGATCTTAAGACTTGATCCACCTAGAAGGGAGCAGCCTTGTGCTTGATCCTTGAAGTGGGAGTCCTTTTGATCCATTGTGGATGCTTGAGAGATTAGAAAAGTTGAAGATCATGTCATTCCTTGATTGACCTTTTGTCTAAGCACTCAGAGAGGGCTTGAAACCCTAATTCTGATTGTAGTGAAGGCTCACCCATCTTTGGGGAGACTAATGAAGTATGATGGTTCCTCCATATTGTGATGATGATTTGCACAATGATGGGAATCTTAGTGGTCAAAATTTGGGGTATGACAGATGCCCCTATTTAATCTTCTTGGACACGAAGGTGTGAATGGCGAAGGTATTTGGGCATTCGGGGTGCAAGAGGATTAAATATCGGAATACCCAAAATTTTTATGGTGGTTATGAATGGTAGCTTATGCATTCATCTTCTGTAGCTAAGCAATGATGCTTAGAAAAGGTAAACTTCCCCTCGATCCTGGTCTTCAGCTTAGGAACTGGTCTCAGTTTCTGATGTAAACTTCCCCTCGATCCTGGTTTCCTACCAAGGAACTGGTCTTAGTTTCTTTCGTCAATAAACTTTACTGACAAAGGACGCTATTCGTAGCAGCTTTCCTTCAAACTTCTCGCCGAATTTTCCTGGGGAGATGCCATTTGAGTGGAAAAAGTTTTGATGTCAGACTTACTGGGGAACCCAGTCGTCTGAGTTGTAGATGTGTACAAACTTCTCTGTTGGAGATGCCATTTGTTGACTCTACTTGGGGAATGCGAGTCCCTTGAGAGACTGCATTCGCTTGGGGTCTTTACATCATACTTTTCTTGGAGATCTTCTCGGAGAAATGCCATATGATGTGATCCAATTTTGAGGTGCCGATGACCTTTTCATCAGTGGTTTTTTCGGAGAAAAACTGCCGTACTGCCGAATCTCCGATTTAGGAGGCTTTCTCTCGGGATTTTCTTTAATATGGGAAAACAAGGATATCATCTTCAATGGCGAAGAGTGATGTTTGTCGAAGGTTCTCTGGTCTTTCGGAGGTTCAAGTTATCAAAGTGGTCGAGGACCCCACTTCAATCCAGGAATAAAACTGGAGGAGAGAGAATGTTCAGACGTAACACTTCCTGACGAGGAAAGAGCTGACAACTCGATTGAGAGGACTTTTATCACTAGGGGACAAGGCCGACTAGAGTGATAGCGATGCAATATGAAATGTGAATGCAAATCAATAATGCAATGATGCATGTATGTTTATGCTGACAAAACTGACGCGACATACAAACTGACAGGTGAACACGACTGGATACTCGGCCATCGCGGGGCGAAGAAGTACCGTTGGTTCAGAATAACAATTCCACCTTGCTTAGGAGAGATAGTCCCTGCGGGGAATACCGTTGATCGGCCTTAGGAGATAAGAACTCGGCGGAGGCGTGTCATACGAAACAAGGTCTCTGACACAGTTGATCTCTTCATTCAGGCGTACTGGGTTAGAAGGAGTACTTTGATTCTGCACTTTGAAGTTCGATTACTTATGGAGAAGCGACCGATGTTCTTCTGATGTTCAACAGTCAAAAGAAATTGCCGTCTTTATTTTAAAGCAGAAAAAGTTTTAACAAGTAAATTCATTTTTGTTTTATTTCAAGAATCGTTAATCATGTTAACAACGTCGTTCTGTAAAGCTAAAACAAATAAGAATTACAAACAAAAGCACAAGGGCTCAAATTTTATTGATAAGATGGAGATCAGCCAAACGCGTGATTCCAAAGAGTATTTACAAAGTTAGAAAATGGTAATTTACAGGAAAAAGGGCTACGTTGAAACATAACGACCACTATCCTTCTACCAACTTTGAATTCGGGACATCCTGAGCTTCTGTCGAAGATGACCTTGACTAGAGTTTTCTGACGGATGATGTAACTGCTGCTGCTGAGGGACTTGCCTCTGTTGAACATAGTTACTTGCCATTATCCCTAATTTTTGCCTGGATTGTACTGTGATGTTTCCAATCCACCGGGATGATGATTTTTTTTTATGTCTCTAACTTTTGCCTGGACCGCCCTTTCGGGTTCTCAATCCACCGAGACGTTTTTTATTTTATTTTAGGCGAAGTATTTCTTGACTACATCAACATTCGTGGGGTAGGCAAATTCCTCTCCGTCCATGGTTGCAAGTCTCAAGGCGCCGCCTGAGAAAGCTTTCGTGACCATATAAGGGCCATCATAATTTGGAGTCCATTTACCTCGCGAATCAGTGAGAAATGATTGTATCTTCTTGAGCACGAGGTCTCCTTTTCTGAAGACACGAGGTCGGACCTTTTTGTCAAACACCCTCTTCATTATCTTTTGATACAACTGACCGTGGCATAGTGCCGTTATTCTCTTTTCTTCGATCAGATTCAGTTCGTCGTGTCGGCTTTGACACCATTCAGCTTCGGTGAGCTTAGCTTCCATCAATACTCGGATTGACGGGATCTCTACTTCTATGGGGAGCACTGCTTCCATACCATACACTAGAGAGAAAGGGGTTGCCCCCGTTGAATTGCGAACAGATGTACGATAACCGTGAAGAGCAAAGGGTAGCATCTCGTGCCAGTCTTTATAGGTTACAACCATCTTTTGAACGATCTTCTTGATGTTCTTGTTAGCCGCTTCTACCGCTCCATTCATCTTGGGTCGGTAGGGAGATGAGTTATGATGTTCAATCTTGAACTCTGCACATAACTCCTTCATCATCTTGTTGTTCAAGTTAGATTCATTATCAGTAATGATCTCGCTTGGAACACCATAACGGCAGATGATATTGTTTTTGATAAATCGGACCACCACTTGTCGGGTTACATTGGCGAATGACGCTGCTTCGACCCACTTGGTGAAGTAGTCAATGGCTACCAGAATGAACCGATGTCCGTTTGAATCCTTGGGCTCAATCATGTCAATCATGTCGATTCCCCATATGGAAAATGGCCATGGGGAAGAGAGAACTTTGAGATGTGATGGCGGTACATGAATTTTGTCGGAGTATATCTGACACTTGTGACACCTCCTCATGCACTTGTAGCAGTCGGATTCCATTGTCAACCAATAGTACCCTGCTCTTAGAATTTTTCTCGTCATTGTATGTCCGTTGGCATGAGTGCCAAAGGATCCTTCATGAATTTCTTTCATAAGCATGTCTGCTTCTGGTCTGTCTACGTATCGGAGCAAGACTATGTCAAAATTTCTCTTATAGAAAGTGTCACCGCTCAGGAAGAAGTTTCCAGCCAATCTTCTAAGGGTTTTCTTGTCCTTCCTTAGCGCCCCAGGTGGGTACTCTTGTTTCTGAAGGAAGCATTTGATATCGTGATACCAAGGTCTGTCGTCTAGGACTGCTTCAATCGTGAAGATGTAAGCGGGCCGTTCAAGGCTCATTATGTCGATCTTAGGTAAGTCGTTCCATTGACCTACACTAATCATAGAAGAGAAAGTGGCTAATGCATCAGCCATGTGATTCTCATCACGAGGGATATGATGAAACTCAACTCTGTTGAAGAAAGGTAGTAACCTTCTTGCATAATCTTTGTAAGGAATCAATCCTGATTGGTATGTGTTACAATCTCCTTTTATCTGATTGATAACCAAGGCTGAATCGCCGTATACGTCCAAGTTTTTGATCCTTAAATCAATTGCCTCTTCGAGACCCATAATACAAGCTTCGTATTCGGCCTCGTTGTTCGTACATTTGAACGTAAGTCTGGCGGCGAAAGGAATGTGGGTACCCTGAGGGGTAACAATTATTGCCCCAATTCCGTTTCCATAATGATTAACTGTTCCGTCAAAGATATGTCCCCATTGGGAACCTGGTTCTGGCCCTTCACTGGGTAGCGGTTCGTCGCAATCTTTCATTTTTAGATACATGACATCTTCGCCTGGGAAGTCAAACCCGATTGATTCTTGATTGTCAATCGGTTGATGAGCCAAATGATCGGCTAAAATACTCCCCTTAACGGCTTTCTGAGCGTGGTACTCTATGTCATATTCTGATAACAACATCTGCCAACGGGCAATTCTTCCCGTGAGAGCAGGTTTTTCAAAGACGTACTTGATTGGATCCATTTCGGAGATTAACCAAGTAGTATGACGAATCATGTATTGGCGAAGACGTTTGGCTGCCTAAGCCAAAGCGCAACAAGTTTTCTCAAGCATCGTGTACCGAGTTTCGCAGTCGGTGAATTTCTTGCTCAAATAGTAAATGGCAGACTCTTTCCGTTTGGTTTCGTCTTGTTGGCCAAGTACACATCCCATTGAGTCCTCTAGGACTGTGAGGTAAATGATCAGTGGTCTTCCTTCCACTGGAGGTGATAGAATCGGAGGATTCAACAGATATTCCTTGATACTGTCGAAGGCGGTTTAACAATCTTCTGTCCAAACACAATCCTGGTTCTTTTTGAGTAATTTGAAAATCGGCGCACATATGGCGGTCATGAGGAATATGAATCTGGAGATGTAGTTCAAACGTCCCAGGAATCCTCTGACTTGTTTTTCAGTTTTCGGAGAAGGCATTTCTTGAATGGCCTTGTTCTTGTCAGGATCAACCTCAATTCCTTTCTGGCTGACGATGAACCCTAGTAGTTTCCCTGAACGGATACCGAAGGTGCACTTGTTGGGATTCAAGCGGAGCTTGAATTTTCTTAGACGTTCGAACAATTTTGACAGATGTTCAACGTGCTCACTCTCTATTTTAGATTTTGCAATCATATCATCAACATATACCTCGATTTCTTTGTGTATCATGTCATGAAACAGAGTAGTCATGGCCCTTTGATAGGTTGCTCCGACGTTCTTCAAACCGAACGGCATTACCTTGTAACAAAAGGTACCCCACGGGGTAATGAATGAAGTTTTCTCCATGTCTTTCGGCGCCATTTTGATCTGATTATAGTCCGAGAATCCATCCATGAAGGAGAAAATTTTGAACTTTGCTGTACTGTCTACCAGCATGTCAATGTGTGGTAAAGGAAAGTCGTCCTTTGGACTAGCCTTGTTCAGATCCCTGTAATCAACACACATTCTGACTTTCCGTCCTTTTTGGGAACGGGTACGATGTTGGCTAACCATTGAGGATATTCAGATGTGGCGAGGAAACCCGCGTCAATCTGTTTTTGCACCTCCTCTTTGATTTTGATGGCCATGTCCGGGTGAGTGCGTCTCAACCTTTGCTTTACTGGCGGACATTCCGATCTCAACGGTAAGTGATGTTCCACGATGCTGGTATCGAACCCTGGCATATCCTAATAGGACCAAGCGAATACATCGGGGAATTCTTTGAGAAGCTTTATCAAACTCTCTTTGGCAGTTGGACTGAGAAGTGCCCCAATCCTGATTTCTTTTCTCTCTTGTTCTGAACCCAAGTTTACCGTTTCCAACGGTTCTTTGTGAGGTTCAATGGACCTTTCCTCTTTTCTGAGTAATCCGGAGATCTCTTCTAGAATTTCGTCGTTATTTTCTTCTTTAGCCTCGAATACCGGGAACTCAAAGTTGGGAGAAGGCATTGGACCGTATGTTTCAACGGGGTTTAAAATAAGCAATCTGCATGACGTGATGATTCGTGTTTAGAAGAGATAGAGAAAATGCAAGTGTGTGCAGTGTATTTATTTTACTACTTATTTTTATTTGAATTGTTTTTTAGGATTACCATTTTCTGGAAAAGCAAAAAGAGAAAACAGCAATTAATGCCAAAATTACAGAACGACATTATTTTATTAATGAACAAGTCGATCCTTGAAACTACAGCCCTATAAAACAAAACTCTGTCGCTTCGGGCAAAGCGAAGAGGGAACCTTCTGATTTTTCTGACCATCATAATTAATCTCGATCCATTCCGGGTTGGGAACTTTAGATTCGTCAAGTAGAGGGATAATGGCAAAAACATCCCTGGTCCTGTGATGACCAGAGATCGTGACAACATCCTCAACTTGCTCGGCAAGGTAGTTCGGCGTCCAGTTGATGGGTCCAGAACCCGGATATGGACGAATCTCTCCACGATCCACCTGACCCTGAAGAGCTGCTCTCACAAGGTAACACCCTTGGTTACTTTCTGAACAAACGCTACAACGGTCATAATTGTGTGGTGGCACCTGGCCATGCCCACTTTGAATACAATGTAACCTCACTAGGTTAGCTTCCACAGATCGGACATCCTGACTCTGACGCCAAGTAGGATTCCTGTCATTGATACTAATTTGCTGAGTATCTTCATCCATGTAGATTGGCATCCACCAGTGATTTAACAAGTGCTGAAGTGCCTCCTGGACAAGGGTACAACCTCGATCATTTTCATAACCCGCTTTACAGCTTTGATAGTCATGTGATGTTAAGAATCCGAGTCAGACCTGCTCAGCATGTAACTCTACCAGGTTGGTATTCATCACGCGAATATCGAAGATCTGAACCATGTTGATCTGGTAGGAATTCCTATCATGGTAGTCTTGGATCCATCCAAGATCCATCTGACGCTGGAGGGCCTCTTGTATGAAAGAGCATCCCTGTTTGTGTACCGAGCAAATCAGACAGGAACTGTAATCGTGCCGCGGAAGATTATGATACTGGCTTTGCCTTGAGTGCATCGCCACTAAGTTGGCATTCATTGCACGGATATCGTGGTTCTGAATGATGTTGGAGTTCGTGTAGACCATGTTAACTCCACGAACTCGGTGCTCTTGGATCCATCCGAGATCCATCTGTTCTTGCAGAGCTGCTTGCACCACAGAACATCCTTGGTTATCTTTAGAGCAGATATCACACTGGTGATAGTTATGAGGTGGCACATGGCCATATCCACTCTGTCTACAATGCATCTTGACCAAATTGGTTTTCAACAAGAGTACATCGTGAATTTGATAGACATCGTTAGTCTCTCCTTCTATCAAATTGACTGCAGCCTTCTCATGTTGAGGCAGCGGATTCGTGAGAACATTAGGATTCGTATCCTTGAAGGATAAGACCCCGCTCCTAACAAGTTTTTGCACGTCGGACTTGAAATTGAGACAAGTCTCTATGTTATGCCCTGGACCTCTTTGATGATAAGGGCAAGTTTGATCCACCTTAAACCAAAAAGGCGGATTTTCCGGTACTGTAAGAGGAGATTTAGTCTGAATGTTCCCCTTAGCCAGTAGTAATGGAAACAACTCTGCGTACGACACGGGTATAAGATCAAATCCTGGTGGCCGTGTTGTACGATTGTTGTTATATGGAGGACGAGCCTGCTGAAAATGCTGTTGTGTCCTTTGCTGATCAGGTTAGCTCTGCGCAACCTGAGGTTGATACGTAGGAATAGACGCAGGGTTGATAGCAGGAGTCACAGCCGCTACTGGCTGATAACGTCGCCTTTGCTTTCCGAGAGAGTTATTCCGTATTTTTTGGTACCGCTCGTCGATCCAGTGTCTTTTACCAAACGTCCTTCTCGGACGGCTTCCTCAAGACGTACGCCCATGCCGACCATTTCGGTGAAGTCACTAGGCGCACTGGCAACCATTCGGTCATAGTAAAATGAGCTTAAGGTCTTTAAGAAGATCTTTGTCATCTCTTTTTCCTCAAGAGGTGGACAAATTTGAGCGGCAATTTCACGCCACCTTTGAGCATACTCCTTAAAGGTTTCCTTGTCCTTTTGCGACATCGATCTGAGTTGATCTCTGTCGGGTGCCATGTCCAAATTGTATTTGTATTGTTAGACAAAGGCAGTGCCAAGATCTCTGAATGTGCTGATCGTGGCACGGTTTAAACCCATGTACCATTTGAGTGCGGCACCGATTAAACTATCCTGAAAGTAATGAATCAATAGGTCCTGATGTTCCATCTGAGCTGACATCCGCCGAGCGTACATCACCAGATGGCTTTGAGGGCAAGAGTTACCCTTGTATTTTTCAAAGTCGGGCACTTGGAACTTGTGTGGAACTTTCACATTTGGGACCAAGCAGAGATCTGCGGCGTCCTTTCCAAATAGATCCTGACCGCGAATGGCTTGCAGTTCCTTCTGCATTTCCAGGAACTGCTCCTGGAATTCCTCCATTCTGTCAAACATAGTTTCCTTCTTACCAGAAGGTGTTTGTGGAATCTGTCCTTCCAGGACAGTGTGCACCACAGGGGGTGGTACCATGACTACGATAGTGAGTCTTGGCGTCTCCCAAAGTTTGTAACCTTCAGGAGTCTTCAGTATGCCTCTGGCATCTTCGCTTTCCCGAAGTTTGTAACCTTCAGGCCCAGCGGCTTCTGTTGTGATTCCCTGATCTTCAGTGATCGGCGGAACATATCCTTCCGGGATATAGTTATCAGGCATGCCCCAAGGATGATCTTTCGGTATTTGATACCTAGGATCATACTTCTCCACTATGGGCGTCAAGGTGATCTCTGAGATCACAGTTCTTTGTAGCTGAGCTTCTACCATGGCTTGCATGTCGTTACGAAGCTTCCTCATATCCTCTTTCAGAGCGTCGATCTCTTCTTTCAACTCTCTATTTTCTTCCTCAAGATCATCCATCTTTTTCTGACGATTGGCCCGAGTATTATATGAATGAGACAGTTTGACTCTAGAACCGAGACACAAACGTGAGATTCGTAGGTAAGAAGAATACGCGATGTGAGAATGATGAATGCAATGATTATATTAATTGTTTAAGGTTTAATCAAAATAAACTTCGACAATTAGATTACAAATATCAAACGGTGGGGAAACCCCTTTTTATTGAATTCAAAGGATTACAGAAATGGAAATACAGTAGATTACAAAGGGCAGAAACAGAAACCTAAACTAATGGGTCCCGAGTCCTCTCTAAAGAGAAATCGGGTGCTGATACTGGTATCTTCCTTTTCTTTGACCGGGGCTCTTGGGCCGTTGTCGGGTTGTCATTCCTTTTCCAGGTGAAAGGAGCGAGGAAATTCCTTTGGTAATCTTGATTCTCTACAAGATGTTGCTCCAAAATTTCAATCAGAGCATCTTTCTCTTTTAGTAATTGTTGTATTTTGATGCACTCCACGTCGAGGGTGCGGTACTTGTTCTTCCAAGACCTTCTCTCCTTTTGAACTTTGTTGAGAGTAACCTGAAGCTTTTCAGTTTCCGTCATGAAGTACATGACAGATTCCCTCGGCGGAAGAATTCCGTAACGAGGATAAGGCATCTTTAGCTTGAGAGCTCTAGTTTGTATCCAATGGAGATAAGGCTCCACCGAGACATAGTCTGGTTTTCCCAGAGACTCTCGTCCTTTTTTATGAACATGTTTCCAAGCGTGCACTATTTCCATCTTTAGTGCTCTGTCGTTTTCTCCTTCCTTGAAGAAAATACCTTCCAGATGAACACCCCGTGGGACGTGTCTCATCGGGTATCCAAATTGACGACGAACCAATACCGGAGGGTAGTTGATTCCTCTTTTAGTTCCTATAAGGGGTACGTTGGGGAAGTTTCCACAACGGTTAATGATCCTGATTCCATCATAGATCCTATTACACCAATCTATATCAGAGTTGGTAAGGGACATGATCTTCTGCGACCAACGTAATGCACTCTTGCAATCCCAAAAAGCAGCAGACTTGGGCAAGTGAGAGATAAACCATTTGTAAAGAAGAGGTACACAACATGTGATCTCCCCTCTGCTGTACAAATTTCCCAAGTTTACAGAATGATACGCATCTGCGAGCAAAGTCGGCACAGGGTTTCCAATGAGAAAAACCTTAATGGAGTTGATATCAACGAAGTTATTGATGATGGGAAACAAAAATAACCCGTAGGCGAGCAAGACAAAGACGCTTTCAAAAGCAGTCACGTTTCCTATACTGGCAAAATACAGGGCTTTCTTTGTCAAGAACTGGGCTGGAAAACCTTGGATGCCACCCTTGGTAGTTAGGTGAGTCCTAACCTCAGACTCGTCCAAATGAATTGCTCTTGCAATGGTCTGATTCTTTGGAATTTCTTCCAGTCCATAAAATGGAGCTCGATCTATAATGTGTAGATCAATCAGATGAGAATACTCCTCCAGCATTGGTGCGAGCTAGTAATCCGGGAATGTGAAACAGTGATAAACCGGATCGTAAAAATGAATGAGTGCATCCATGATTCCCTCAATCACATGGACTCTTAATAGTGGTAGCAAACCTCCGTGCTTGGCTCTGAAAGCCTCTGGGTTTGTAATCCTTCCTGCTAACCTTCTCAAATCCTCTAGTTTTGGAACCTTGAACGTATAACTATGAGTTCTCCTTCTACCGAAATCCATTAGTGCAATCCTTTTCTCTGATATTTGCAATCACAGTCTCAGTTTAATTTGAAAAACAGAGAGACTAGAAGAAAATTTTTTTGAATTTTTTTAATGTTTTTTAAATGAATGCATGAATGCAGCACACAAAAACATAGAAAAAACATGGGGTCAAAGGGTCGTTGTCATGAAGTCAAGGCTCTACCCATCCCCAAAGGTTTATACTAAGGTGATTTTTGTACCTGTACTCATTATCATCAGCTCCTCCCAGGAAAGCAAAACAACAAGCGGATCGCCAGCGAGTTGTAGAGCAATCTTAGAGTAAGTGCCATTCACCGAGAATAGATCACCAGCCTCAAATGAGGGTAGTATCGCGTAACAACTATTTCCGATAGTTTCCGTACTACAAAAAGGTTTGGCTCCTCAGCTTCTCAGACATCACAATCGGCCCATTGTCTAGGTGAGAGAATGGGTTGCATTGGTCAGCCTCCACTGAGGTTGATGGTCGACCTCGTCGCCATCACTTATCTTAAGTGTATACTAGATCTTTCCACATGCGGCATCACACACATTCCCATTAGCAGAAAAATAAACACGGATAGCAATTAGGAAAAGCAGTATATATATTTGTCCTAATCATCCTAGACTTTTAAAAGCTAAGAATCTTAAGTTCCTGACAGAAAATGGTTTCCCGGCGGAGTCACCAATCTGTGGTTTCATTCCAAATTAACGGCGTTTTGACCTAAGATCCTAGTGACGTCAAGGTTTCCACCTAGGGGACAAAAAGGAACAAGATCCCTAAAGAGACAATGGTATTCCCCAGCAGAGTCTCCATTTTTCTGTTGCGAGTGATTTTTGGATGTGGTTGCGAAGCACGACCGCTCTGGTACTACAGCTCGATTCATTTTTTATCCTATTAAAGCTGATGAAGGATGTAACGCCCCGTTTTGTCCGATTTATTTAATCGAGTCGATTTAATTATTTTCATTTTTTTTTATATTATTTTATTCTTGACTTTTATTTGACAATATATTATTTTTCATCGTTATTATGTTTTATCGCATTTTGAGAGCGTTTGCGAGGTATTTGAGCTGAGGGGTAAAATGGTCATTTTAGAGGTTAGATATTTTGTTAGAAATAGATATTTTTATATAAATAGAGAATTGAGAGAAAAAGAGAGAAAGATATTAGAGAATGAGAAAGAGGAAGGAAACGTGTGAAAAGAGAGAAGAAGGGGAAGAAGAGAAAATCATCAAAACAAAGCTTGATCTTCGATTAATCGGGTAAGGGTGAGAAGTTTCAATTATATTTCGATTGTATATGTATATGTAGGTGTTGTTTGTGTTTGTTTGGTTGAAATATATACTTTTTCTTATTGGTTGGATTGAAGAACAAATGTGTAGAATCGATGTTTTAACGGTTAGAATTTAGAATAGATTGTGTAGAATAGCCGAGTAATGTTTGGGTTTAATCGGGAATACTCGTTGGTATGATTTATGGAGTTTTGGATTGAGTTACATAGTTTGTGAGAGTTAGGGCATTAATGGTGAAATGGGGAGAAATCGATGTTTTCACGGTTGGAAGGGGGAATAAATTGCGTAGTATAGTCAGGTGATGATATGATTTACTCGGGTAAACTTGTTGGTATGTTTCCATGGGTGTTGATTGAGTTTTGGAGTGTGAATGTATTGATAAATCTATGTTTAAAAATATTTCAAAAATGGAAAATGTGTTGGATGACTTTTTAATGGTGAAAATATTGTAGTATTTCAAATTCTGAGATTACAGCTTTTTACGGAATCGAAATCGGAGGTCCGGAAGGCATTTAACGGCCAAAAACTGAGTTTTTAGCAAAATCTGCACATCGTGCGCTAACCCCCTACAACTGTGCGTCGACTCATGATTTCATGCGCTGACCCAGGAGAAATTCCCAGGTTCATGCGCTGACCCCCAAGCTTTATGCGTCGGCGCATGATCACGGGTTTTCCAAAATGTCTGATTTTGTTTTATTCATAACTTTTGAACCGTAAGTCTGTTTTGACCCCCGTTTGAAGCGTTGGAAAACTAATGAAAAGTCCTTTCTATTAAAAATGGTTTGGAGGACAGTAGATAATTTATTTAAGTTGTGTTTTTGAAAAAGTGTTGGTTTGTCAGATTTTTACCGTCGTATTGGTGTGCGAATGATGTGTTATCATGCTATATGCTTTTGATATGTAACATATAGCTGGTGTGCTATTATAAGGCGTGAGTATATGTGATGAAATGTTATGCATGATTGATATGCATTGGTGATTGATGTATGATATTTGAATGGTGTTGTTTTGTCGACTTTTGTCGTTGTCATTGTGTATAGTTGATGTGTATAATGCAATGTGTTGTTGATATGGATATTGTATGACTTGTGTGCTGTTGTGAAATGAAAATGCACGTGATACATGTTGTGATGATGATTTGTGGCCTAAGGGCAGGAAAATGCAATGTGTGGTATTTTATGATATATGCATGATTGTATATGTGTGCATTGAATGTCATGAGTCATTGTATGCCAAGCATCATGATATGCATCTTGTGATCGTGTGCCCATGTGGTGTGTGAGCGATCGGATCGTGTGCCCGTGTGGGGTGTGAGCGATCCATAAACGTCGTGTGCCCATGTGGGGTGTGAGCGACGGATTGGTTCCAGAGGGAATCCGCTATAACGTCGTATGCCCATGTGGGGTGTGAGCGATGATTATAGACGATCGTGTGCCCATGTGGGGTGTGAACGACCAGGTCGTGTGCCCGTGTGGGGTGTGAGCGATCCATAAATGTCGTGTGCCCGTGTGGGCTGTGAGCGACGGGGAACATCGTATGCCCGACGGGGAGTTACAGTGATGTAACGAGCGATGGTTCCAGCAGAGTTCCTGAGTGAACTAGTGATGAGAAACATTGGAAGTCGGTACCGCATGGCATTTGTATAGAGTCGTTGTGTCGGTCTCTGTGCATTTGCATAAATCATGGATGCATTATGTGTGGAAAATCATGATTTGATTGATTATGTGTGAGAATTGTGAATGGATGCATTATGTGTGGAAAATCATGATTTGATTGATTATGTGTGAAAATTGTGCATCGATTTGTTATGTGTTGAGATTGTGATAGCATTGGTAATTTGATGTGCATATGTGATAAATGCATTGGTTGTGGATAATATGTGTTATGCGTAGACATATGTTATGTGATGTGTGATGTGTTTCTAAAGGTTATGACTTGGTATGCCTTATGTGCAAATACGTGAGTATATTGGATACTTGATATATGCTATATTGTTGGATTAATAGATATATGTTACGTATATGTGGTATGTTATATGTATTAGTATGTGGTGTTTGTGGTGAGAATAGCTATGCATGTGAATTGTTATGTATTTGCATATTATTATGCAATCTTGATTTTAGTTGTTATTTCTCACCCTTTTGCTGTTTTATAACGCTCTATGAGGCATTGCAGATTAGAGTTGCTGGAGGTCTTTTTGTGAAGACTAGCCCTCCGTTCTGTTGTCGGTCTTGGTGTCTGCTCTGATACGTAGCATGGGAGTCGGGGAACGATTATATATATATGTATACATTTGTTGAATGTATTTTGTAGTACTTTTGTATATACAGTTGAGGTTCTAAAATGATTTAATTTGTAAAACAAGTCGGTTATGGATCTTTCCGCTTTATTCCATAATTGACCTTTCCTTTTAGATGGAAAAAGTTTCCCGTTAATGATTTTCTCTATTATGTGTTATATATCAAATAATTGAGCAGGGATTGTGTTTTCTTATTTTAAAATGTGGCATCCTTGTTTCTGTCGAAAAAATAAATTTTTAGTTACTCTGATTTAATTATGTATTATTTATTCGCGATGGGAATTTGGGTGTTACAAAGGAAGGGAAATAGATGTCTCCAATTAACCCTGCTTGCATACTGAGATTAAACAGTCAAAACTGTTGGTTTACAGATGCTACAAAGATTCGGGGTTTCTCCTAGGTTATTTTGTTGACGAGGGGTGATTTAGGCTATCGGTTGAGATGTTAGGACGGATATATACGAAAGTATGGGATTTTGGGTTTTTGTTTAGTGTGCTTGCTAAGATTTTTCTTTCAATCTTATGCCTACGTATTCCCGTTTACCGAAATAGGGAAATTAGAACGTTCGTAGTTCCTCCTATTCTATGGGAGGAAATGGGTGTTTTGGTGTCTTGTTCAAAGCCCAAGACATGAAGCGAAAGGTGGTTTGTATCTTGTTCGAAGCCCAAGATGTGAAGCTGAAGGGTTTATTTGTATCTTGTTCGAAGCCTAAGATGTGAAGCTAAAAGTGTTGACCTTAGAGAGAATTTGTCATCTCTAAAGAGGGGTTTGTCTGTTACGACTGTTTATAAAGGAGAATTACTTTAACCGGGATTTGTGAATCCGGCAATGCCATAATTCCTTTATAGGGGATTTCAACCTGAAGGAGAAGACTTTAACTCATTGTAGAGTAATGCCATCTTTCCTTAGGAATTTCTCATACTAAAAGAGGGACATTGGCATGGATGTAGATGACCCAGAGGCTTGCCGTTTACAGCAATTAGATGAAGGGGAAGGAGTTTTTGATGTTTGTGTACTGTGAACGAGGCACAACTTTGATGCTAAAAGGTTAATTGGAACAACCAGTGGTTTTCTTATACAAAGCCTAAGAGAAGGCTATTACGTGTCTCGTACAAGGCCCGAGAGAGAGGCTAAAAGGTTTTGACTCAACGAGGGAATCTTTTGGTCTCTCGTATAAAGCCCGAGATGGAGGCTATTTGACTCAACAAGAGAGTTTTTTGTATCTCGTACGAAGCCCGAGATGGAGGCTAAAATTTGTTTGGCTTAATAAGAACCTTTTTGTATCTCGTATAAAGCCCGAGATAAAGGCGAAAGGGGTGATTGACTCAACGAGGGAGTGTCTTATGTGTCTCGTACAAAGCCCGAGAGAGAGGCTAAATGTTGTTTGACCCCGCTGGGGAGAATCATTGTACAAAGCCCAAGAGATAGGCTAACTTCACGGGAGAAGGATCTTTATACAAAGCCTAAGAGGAGGATGTGGTGACTGTTCAGTTAAGTGACAGGTCCAGTAGAGAGAAAATCAGTTCTTATATGAGCAATGTTGTACTCGAGGATTTGATTCGAGGATCTGGGTTATTCCTGTTCTTTAAGGAAGTGGGAAATCCGAAGGGTATTGAGACTGTCCGAGTCTACGGGTTTTCTTCCTATTTAACGAAGGGGTCACTTGAGAATGTCTTTGAGACTCAAGGAGATTAGACTGTCCAAGTCTAGAGTGTCATCTTTTGTATTGTGCTTTGAGAAACAGTAGTAGACTCTTTGAAAGGACTGTTCTATGCAGATGACTAATTTCTGTTCCTATACCTGTAGGAGGTCGTCGGGACAATTTGTATGAAGCCTAAGAGGAGGCTGGAAACTTTTAAGAAGCCGATCGGTCCTTGTACGAAGCCCAAGAGGAGGCTATCATTCCTGGAGGAAGAGATCATTATACGAAGCCTAAGAGGAGGCTGTGAATACTTCTAAGAAGCCGTAGGGTCCTTGTACTAATCCCAAGAGGAGGCGGGGTTGCTTTTAGGAAGCCTGTGGTTCCTTGTATTATGCCCAAGAGGAGGCCGATGCTTTTAAGAAGCCTGTGGGTCCCCAAACCCCGAGAAATTCAAGACATGTTATTCACGTGGAATAGATCAAGCCAGGAAGGTTCGAGAATTTGGAAGAAACTCAAGAGATGCCATTCACGGAGAAAAGATCATCTCTGGGGAATAGAGTTTCTTGACAAGTGCTTTTAAGAAGCCTGTGGGTCCCCAAACCCCGAGAAATTCAAGACATGCCATTCACCGAGAATAAATCAAGCCAGGAAAGTCCGAGAATTTGGAAGAAACTCAAGAGATGCCATTCACGGAGAAAAGATCATCTCTGGGGAATAGAGTTTCTTTGACAACTTCTACGAGTGACAGTCTATGAAAGAGTTCACAAATAATGCTACCTTTCATATCTCCATATCGTTTAACCCCAAGAGAAGGGAAGACTGTATCTGGTAATCCTATGGGGATCTAGTTTAGACTATTTAAGAGTGATCAACGGGCTTAATGCTAGACGTAGTTGCCAGGGAAACTCTAAATATCTATACTAATATTACACAGTTGATATGAGTTTATGAAAGAAGACTTATAGTGAAAAAGCCCCACAATACAGTTATATGTATATGAAAGCGGTAAATGAAAGCGGATAAACACTTACTCGGTTGTAGAGCTTTCATGCTGTTTGGTTAGTTGTTCAACAAAGAAAGATTGAAAACAACAGTATATTCAAAATCAAAGGAGAAAGTGTTTTGAAAAAGAAAGTTTTGGGGCTTACAGCTCAAGGAGAGGCCCAGGGTTTTATCAGTGAGCGCACTGTTTGAATTTGTACAGAGGGACTTATACAAGTGACTGTGGCCCAAAAAGTGTTTTCTGTACAAAGGGATGGGTCTTACACTCTCTCAAGAGGCCCAAAAAATTTTAAAGAAAAAGAGTGGGGCTTATAACACGAGGGTAGGCCCAAATGATTTTTCCGTTTGAAATGGCGATCGCGCCGAGATTTTCTTCTAACGCAGAGGGACTTATACAATAAGTGAGACCCAAATTTGTTTTTGGTTAAAAGGGGATTGGGTCTTACAGTCTATTAGAGGCCCAAAATTTTTGAATGGGTCTTATAGCTTGAGGAGAGGCCCAAAAGGTTATTTTTCAAAAGGCGACGATCGCGCCGTTTGTTTTTTACGGTATCGGGACTTATACAATACACTGAGGCCCAAAAATGATTTGGTAAAAAAAGGATTGGGTCTTACACTCTATTAGAGGCCCAAAATGATTTTGAAAATGATTTATGAGGGTTGAATTAATCCAAAAACCCTAATTTGTTTTCAAAATGTGTTTTTAATTGAATAAAAATTCAATTAAATTGATCAAAATTGTTTAACATATGAAAAACAAATTGTGATCTTGGATTAATGCTTCAAAATTTAAGTATTGACCTACAAAATAATTAGAAAGCATTAAAAGTTGCAAAATCAAGGTGGAAAAAAATATTTTAAATGTCAAAAACAATTAAAACATTAATTCTTTGCAAAAATATCAATTATACAAAATAAATAATATTTTTGGGATTTTTTGGGAAAATAAAATATTTTAACATTTTTGTGAATTATTAAAAAAAGAATCAACTCAAAATCATTAAAACTCAGAGAAAAATTAATTTTTGAATCAATTAAATAAAATCACAAAATTCAAATATTTGAATTTATGAAAATGGCGCCAAGAACATGGACCAAGAACACGCGTGTTTTCTTCCTTGCCCAGATTTGTATTTTCTATCCAATCTCACTGAATACTTGATTATATCATGCAATCCACATATCAATATGCTCGTCTCAACCTCACGATCATGTTTATGACAATTAATTTCATTTAAATTAAGCATAAAACAAGAAATCATGATAAATCCTTATGAACCCTAATTTCTGCATGAAGGCTGGGATTTTTAACACACGATTCAAACAAAGCAATTACTGGAGGGGAAACATTCCATGCATGATTATGAACATTTGGCAAAAGTATTGTGCGAGGAAATATGCATAGATTGAGAGATGACCAAGTTTAAGCTTACCTCTAGGTCGTGACAGCAAGAGAAAATTGATTTCTGAGTAGGAGGTGTTACAGATGAATTGTGATGATCTGAACAGCTTCCCTACAACCTATGGAGTGTGTTTGAATGCTTGGACTTGACTGAGAATGGCTGGATCACTTCATGGCATCTCAACTGCACTTTGGTTAAAACCTTGAGCAATTGACTGGTGATTCTGAGAAATCAGTGTTCAAGTTGTTGTTTAAGTGTTTGATCAGCTCACATATGATGTATATGAGGTGTGTGTGTGATTGGTTTGATTGGAAAAGCTCTCAAACTCAAAACCCGATAGTTACTTGCCTTAGAAGGCAAAATTGGAGTGAAAGAAGAGATTTTGAGGAAAGCATCTGTTTGATGGCTTTGGTGTACTCAAACTGAGCACAAATGAGCTCTATTTATAGTAGAGCAAGTTTGTTTTGGGATCCACAGTGAATGGCAACTGCAGCAGGTGTTTGTTCAATGTTGGCCAATGGAAATCCAAGTCTCCTCTAGCCATTGACTAGAGGTTAGGGCACAGGGTTGTGGTTCCTTTGGTCTTGGATAAGTCTTGACTGAATTCATTTGCAAATAGCTCAGTCCATGCCACCTTGATGCTTCCATTGAATGCTCCAATCCAAAATTGGAGTCTTGTCCATATTTTGGCCATTCTAGGTTCAACATGCTATTTCTTGTTCCAAAGACTTTGGAGGCTTGGCTCAGTGATTGTCCCCTTTAGATTCAATCCTCAGAGGTGTCCAAGTGCATAGGAGCATTTGGATTTGGCTGATTTTGGCAAATCGAGCAAAAATGCAAATTCTGCCTTGCCTTGGCAGATTTCAGCAAGACAACTTTCCAATGTCATATCTCATGACTCAAAATGAATTTGGTAATGTTCTTGGTCATTTTGGAAAGCCCTTACATGATACAACAACTGTTTGAACATATTTGGTTTTGATCTCTTTTGAATCCAAGTGAAAAATCCCCCTACATTTGGCAAAAAGTAGGGTAAAATCTGACTTAGTGAAATTTTCACTAAGTGTTGGAACAAAGTGACTTTTCTTGATTTTGATCACTCCATAACTCAAAATCCATGAGGAGTTGGAATTAGTTCTAGTTGAAGTTTTTGTAGAGGGCAATGAAATCTACAAATCAAGCCTTGGATGGGAGAAAATGGCTTTGTGGTTTAGGAGTTATGACCCTCCAAAGTTGGCACATTAGTCACTTTATTTTTAACTTAGAAAATTTTCTAAGTTTTTTTATGGTTACCCCTTTTACAAGTTACCCAACTTTTCTTGATTTTTCTTGATGAATGATGATTCAAATCATACATTAACATCATTTTAGGGTTAAAAATCCTTTTTGGTGAAAAATCTCAAAAAGTCAAAGTTGACTTTTGTGCACAGTTGACTTTTTATCAGATGAATTCCAAACTGTGCAATTCTTCAGGAAATCATGTCCTTGACCTAAATCAAACTTGATGGACATGTTCCATGGGTGTCATAGGGTATATTGATGCATGTCATAGGGCTTGGGAGCATGTCCTGGTCAAAAGTCAAAGTTATAGTTGACTTTTTCCTTAAAACCCTAACTGTGGTGCAGATAAAATTGAGACTTGTTGCTCAAGCTTCTTGGATTAATCCATTGTTAAAAATGGATCAATATAGTTCATTAGAGACCCTCAAACCCTCTCTTGAGGTCTTGGCTCATGATTTTCCCTAAAAGTCAACTTAGGGGTGAATTAGGTCAAGAAACCCTAATTCCTGATTTTTGATGAATGCATCCCATGAGGCAAAATTGACTTGATGATTGGATCCATGAGGTTCCATGGAGTATATTAGGTTATGTTTTGGATCATTGGCTTGTGCCCAGATGAAAATTTTCCATCTGGAGGCCCTGGTCGACCAAAACCCTAATTTGGCGACACTGTCGATCTTGAGACTTGATCCACCTAGAAGGGAGCAGCCTTGTGCTTGATCCTTGAAGTGGGAGTCCTTTTGATCCATTGTGGATGCTTGAGTGGTTAGACAAGTTGAAGATCATGTCATTCCTTGATTGACCCTTTGTCTAAGCACTCAGAGAGGGCTTGAAACCCTAATTTTGATTGTAGTGGATGCTCACCCATCTTTGGGGAGACTAATGAAGTATGATGGTTCCTCCATATTGTGATGATGATTTGCACAATGATGGGAATCTTAGTGGTCAAAATTTGGGGTATGACACACATGAGAATAAAAGCCCTAAAAATTAATATTTTTGTATATATTTTTAAAATGTCATAATTAAATATACATCAAAAGAAGATTATTGCAAAAGGAATGGATTAAAAAGCATAAAAAATGAGTGAGTTATGAATTTTGAAAGTTTATGAAGAAAACATAAAAACCTAAGTGCTAAAAAAATGGGGAGGGTCCAAGTGGGAGTTGAACCCACGCCCTTGGTACTACAGCTTAAAAGGCTTGCCAAACCAACCAGAACACGCGTTGTAACAAGGAATGGTTCATGAATATTATATATGAAGCATAGCTCATTTTAGAAAAATAAAAAAAAAATACTAGGGCGAGGGGGATTCGAACCCCAGTCTTTCAATATGGAAAACAAACACACAAACCTCCATTGACCAGCGGTGCTACGTCCTCATCTGTTAACATAACCAACATCAATAATATATATCTCATACACACATAACAATGGCCACCTCAGTGCCATGTCATGCCAACTCACCTCCACCTCAGATCTTTCTTCTCTCTTTCTTTTCTTCTTCTCTCTCGCTCGCTCGTGCCCTAAACTCATGTTGTATCCAAATTTTCTACACACCACAACTCACTCATTTCTCAATCATTTTCCATTTTATAAAAACCAAAGTTAGAGCATTTTCTACAAGGAATCCAATGGTCATCCTGGCTTGTCCTAAAACTAACCATATACTTCATAAAACCAACCCTAACTGTACAACATCCCTAAAAAATACTTGAACAAAATGACACATATTCAACACAAACAATGCAAGTAAGGCTTCAAACATGTTGTACACAAATCAGGCTACATTTTGCTATAAGTATGAGACAATAAGATGCAAAGAATTTGTTCTTAGGGTTTCAAAGAAGCTTACCTCTTGGAGCAGGTCCAAGGCCTCTTCAAATGGTGTTGCAAAGATGAAATGAGCTTCCCTTTAGGCTTGTTGACACTAGGAAATATGACTGGAGTGCTTAAAGTGTATGGAAACTGCCTCAAACTTCAAACCCGTGCCCTCTTGCAGATGGAAGTTTGAAAATGGTGGATAGTGAATGAGGTGTTACAGAACTTGTTTGATCATTTAAACAAGTTCTATGGGGTGTTTATGGAAGGTTTATGAAGTTTATTTGTGAGTTGCACGAGTGGATTGGTTCTGGACAGTGTTTTTGCAAGTTTGGAAAGTTCTTGCAAAAACTATGGGAGAGAGAGATAGAGAGGTTTTCAGAGTGTTTTCTTGTGTTTTTTGAGGCTTGTTTGAGCCCTCTATTTATAGGCAAAGGTTGGAGCTTTGAATCTAACCAGATGGTTGAGTCTCCCACCATTTGGCTCGGTTGCAACTCAACTTGAAGTTTCACATAATTTGTCATTCCCCAAGCCAAGTACCATGCTGCTCTAGGGTTGTTGGAAGTGTGCAGAGCTTTTGGCCTCTTGAGTACAAGACTTTTGAGTGTAGAGGAACCATTACACATCTCAAGATAAGTTGACATTGCCAAAAGTAGCTTTATGTAAATGGCATAGTTCACTTTGTGCCAAAAATGGAAAAATTCATGAGACAATGCCTAAACCACTTGGATAATACTTCAAAAGCACTTGTACTTATCTGATCTAAGCCAAATTAACAAGCAAGGAGGTCTGCCACACGAGATCATGAGGATTTGGAGTGATCTTGCAAGTTGAAACATCATGCCATGGCCTAAAATATCAAGTTTGTGATCCTAACTTCATGGATTCGAAACTCACAGCTCACACATTTGATTGGGGAGTTCTTGTACTTTTTGGAAAGCACCAAGTATTATCTACAATGTTCTTGTTCACTCTAAGTTCGGAATCCAAAGGGATCATGATGAAAAATGGAGGTGAAGTTGGCTGAAAACTAGGGCAAAAAGAGTGAAATTTCAGTAAGTCATAAATTGTCTTGAACTGCCAAGCTTCCTAACTTAAAAACCAAGCCTTTTTTGGGGAAGGACCCTCTAATACAAACTAAAGTTCATGATGAGGGATTCAATTTGAGCTTTGGACCACAAAAATTGGAAGTGTGGCTTGTAAGTTATGGCTCTTCAAAGTTCACACAAGGAGTAAAGTCTTCCATACTTAGAAAATTTCAAGGACCAAACTTTGCCCTTTTTGCAAGAAACCTCTCAAATGTTGATTTCTCATGCTCTAACTCAAAAATCAAACATGTCTTGATGGAATATGACTTGAATACTTCATCTTGGATCAAAACATCAAAAGTCAAAGGTTTGATTTTTTAGACAAAACCCTAATTTCCTCAGGAATTCAATTGTGTGATACTTGATGATCTTGCTTCTTCAAACTTCTTAAACACCATAGATGTCCTCCAAAGATGCATATGAACATATAGAATCATGTACCAAAGCTTGGGATCATGCCTTGACCAAAAGTCAAAGGCATGGTTGACTTTTCCTGACAAAACCCTATTTTGGGGCCAGATGAACTTGAGGCTCATTGCACTTGTGATAGGAGCCAAACACACATGATTTCTTGATGAATAAGGCCTCTTGAATGTGTGTAAGCTCAATTCGTTAATGAACCAATCAAAATATTGACTTATCACACCAAGATTTCTTGTAGTTCTTCAGGTTAAAACCCTAATTCCACAACTCCTGATCTCATTGTTTCTCTTTGATTTCTCTTGATCCAATCACATGAGATCATGGAATATGATTTGAAAATTTCATGATTAGCCCTTAAGGCCAAAGATTGATCTTTTGGATCCTCAGTTGACTTTCTTGACCAGGTGAATTCAAACACCTTTCTCAACCACCTAGTAAACACTTGGAATGGATGTATGGAGCCAAAAAGTGCCTTAGGAGACTTTGAAACATACGAGAGCTTGGCTTATTGATCTTGCCCTCTTCCTTGTACAACCTTAGCTTTCAAATAGAAGAACAAACTAGCAAAATATGAAGGTTAGTTGACAATGCATAGATGATTGATTCCTAATGCCAGTGCAAGATGTTATGACATCTAAGGGGTAAAATTTGGGGTATAACACTATAGAACTGAAATGAATTGGTCATTTTGAGAAGATTGACACTTTGAATGGGATTCCATCCAGTATTATATCTAAAAGAGATCTGAGGTTTACGTCAAAGTTCTAAGAGAGTTTGCAGAAAGCTTTGGGTACAAAGCTACGTCAGAGAGAGAGGAATATCCAATTCCTAGAAGACTTGTTTAGAGTCTGTGTGCTAGAACAAATAGGTGCTTGTGATAGCTTTTTATTTTTGATTGAGTTTACCTACAACAACAGTGTCTATTCAAGCATTGGATTGGAACGGTTTGAGGCGTTGTGTGGTAGAAGGTATAGGACACCTTTATGTTGGTATGAGTCGGGAGAGGGTGTTCTGATTGGACATGAGATTGTCCAACAGACCACAGTGAAGATCAAAGTATTCCAAAAGAAGATGAGAGCTTCACAAATTCTCCAGAAGAGCTATCATGATTAGTGAAGGAAAGCACTTAAGTTCCAAGAGGGGGATCACATATTTTTAAGAGTTACTCCGGTAACTGGTGTTGGTCGAGCTTTGAAGTATCGGAGACTTACTCCACGTTTTAATGGTTTGTACCATATTTTGTAGAGGATAGGAGAAGTGACCTATTAGATTACTTTACCACCGTCGCTTTCTAATCTTCATGATGTGTTTCATGTGGCTCAATTAAGGAGATACATTCCGGATATGTTTCATGTGATCCAAGTGGACGATGTACATGTGAGAGATAACCTAACTGTTAAGGCATCACCTATGTACATAGAGGATCGGGAAGTGAAGCAGTTGTGTGTTAAAGATATTACCTTCGTTAAGGTAGCTTGGTGAGGACCCGCTGGTGGAAACATGACTTGGGAGCTTAAGAGTCAGATGAGGGATTCATATCTGAACCGTTTTACTTGAGGTAATTTTCAAGGGCAAGGAAGGAAGGAGTAAGATTAATTGTTAGTAAAAGGAATGAAGTCATAATTAAAATAAGCATTTAGAGAGTTTGGGTTCAATGTGTGAATTAATAGAAATAGAGGGGAGGATGCAGTAAGAGTAATTGTTAGTAAGGGAGAGAATTATAATTATGACTAAATTTCCCTAATTATATAAGGTTAAGAGATAACTTAAGTTTAGAAAATTTCTTTCAATACGTGAAAAGATGATTAGAGGTACGACGAAGATAGAAATTTAGAGCTTTCGAGTGAAGAGAAGAACAATCAAAGACTAGAATATTTGTTACTGCTTCTAGGAAAACAATGTAAAAGGGATAATTGATTTAATAATAGGTATATGCTTGAGGGGTAGAATTGAGGAGTCCTTAACCTCTAATAGGGCAATTGGGATTTTGATTTAATTCTGATTTTGATAATGTTCTGATGTTATATGTTGCATTGGATGTGGAAATTCATGCATTAATATATGGATAAATTCAATTTTGATGTTGTTGTGATATGTTCACCATTGGTGGGGTTTGAAGCTTTTAGGATGAACATAATAATATAGGATTAAGTGATTAAATGTGTTAAAACTGTTGAATTAATATGTTATGAATGTATTATAACATGTATGATGTATTTTGGATCGAAATTGAGAGTTTGTAAGTGATTTTGGGAGATCCCATAAGTCTTCACTTTCAAAATCGCGTTTCTACTGTTGTAATAGGTTGCAGACGGGCGTCAGCTTGGTGACTCCCAAGGCATCAAGCCCTTTGAAGTGTTGAAGGGTAGCTCGTCATGGCTCCCGGTTACGTGTGTTAATATAAAACATCACAGTGGTGACGGGATGACTTTGAATGTTGATGACGGACGTACACCTATGACGCCTAGGGAATCATGAGCTTGAGAGTTATGTGATTTATCTGTTTATTTATAATAAGTTTCCGAATTCAATTTTGTTGACTTTTGTTGATTGATGATATACTGTTAACTACTATATAATGGTGTTTTAATGGAAGTTGATGATTAAATGTAAATTTAGTCGATTTTATAAAATTGCTGACAAATGATGAAAAATTGTGAAAGTGATGATGATGTTGTGTTGAATATTCTGAGTTGTGATATTGATATATTGATGTATGAGTATGATGACTAATGATGATTGATGTATATATTATTATGGGATGATTGTTCAGGAGGGAAAATATTATCGTTGGGTCAATGCATGTTTTGTTTATTGTTAGGAGGAGATTTTAAACATTACGTCGTTGTCGCATTGATATGTTTTGACATGCATTCATTATGTCGTTGTTGATGATGAAAGATACAAGTTGCAATTCGAGCAGGGTGGGTTTGTGAGTTATCCCGAATATGAGTATGTGGATTTGGGGTTCGAGCAGGGTGAACCTGGTTCCTGAGTGAACTAATTGATGATGATATGGTACCACAAGCATATGAGTCTAGTTGAAGTTGATGGATTAGGTGTGAGAATGATGTTGTTTGATTGTTGTGGTATGTTTAGATGTTTACATTCTACCTTGCAGTTTATACTGTTACTTTATTATATGAATTCTCACCCTATTTGCTTTGATGTTTTCCACCATGGACATCTTGCAGATAATCATGATTAGGGGCTGCTGATGTGAGTGGAAGATAACTTTTTAAGTTATTTCCATTTAGTTTTGTTGTTTATTTAGTGGATATGCTCTAATCATGTACTTGTTTTAATTGTTGAATTTGAATTAATGTTTTTGTGGATTTTTATGACGTTATTTTGAAGTTGAAAACAAATATGATTTATCAAGTATTTTAATTGATTTTTCGCTATTATTTGAATAAGGTTGAGATGTTTTGAAGTTTGTAACACTTTAATCTGCGTATGATGCTTGTTATATAAGTTTTGGGGTTAGTGTGTTACACAATACACAACATTTGTTCTTCCACAAGGTTCAAATGGAACGAGATACCAATATTTGCTACCCTAAATTTATAGTGATGAAGATGATTCGAACAACGTTGAAGATAAATCGAACAATGATGAAGATCATTCGAATTCATAATTTGTTAAACATTTATACTTGTAGATTAAAACGATAAAAAGTGTAAATAAGTAACTTTTTATATGAATAAAACATGAAATATATGAAAAGGGATCCATTGACACCAGTGTCAAACATTATATCGTATAAAAGTCATTAAGTTAATAAAAGTCATCATGAATGATTAATTGAGTTAATACAAGTATTTTAATCTTATAAATATTTTGATTAAATAGAAAGTATATTATATCGGAATGAGTAATTAGGTTAATAAAAGTCATTATATTAAATATTATTTAACATAATCAAATATGATGTCAAAAATAATATTTAACACCTAAATGATTAATTGAGTTAATAAAAGCCATTTGATTAAATATTATTCAATGGATAAGATATGGTGTCAAAGTTAATGTTTGACACCGATGTCAATTGATCCCCTCCATATATATATATATATATATATATATATATATATATATATATATAATCGAGAGAAAAAGTGGAAACATTTCATGTCGCCCTTCGTTACCTCGTCAGGGTAACCAAGGTGCAATCCACTTCATGTTCGAGGTGAAATTAGGTTATTTATTGTAGTGTCTTTAATAATTGAGAGATTAGATATTTATGTTTTACTATAAAAGCACTTATTAATCAGATTTTGTTATCAACCTAATTTATATGTATTCGCTCCAAACTTATATGCATCATTATTTGGGATGGATTGCAAGACAGAAAAAAATCTTCAATCTTCTTCTATCATGAACAAAACATTTTTTGTGCTCTTAAAATCCTTTCCAACATAATGGTGTTTATATTGTTGTTGTATTTTTGTAATAACCTTCCTATATTGTCAATCAAAGAAAACACTCCATAATGTATTGCTTTCCTCAATTGACAACACTGAGAAATTTATTCCTAAACATGCTGTAAATTGCAAGCAATTGTAGTACAAATAAATGGTGAATGGTAAAAAATTGAAAAGGAAACAAGACATGTTTCTTTGAATTTTTTTATCATTCAACATTTTTTGCAAGTAATATATTACTTCCTTTTTTTAATGTAATCGAGGTGAAAGTCTTTATTTTAACAATGCTCAAGATATTGCCAACACATTAATACACAAGAAACTCTCTACATCTGCCTCTATATATCTTGTTCTCTTTCTTGTGAAAGCATTTTCCATGAAAACATTAGCTTAAGATAATGAAATCTTTGAACAGATCTTTGTGATGGATTGCAAGTGCATAAAAAATTTCCCATCGTTGAAAAAAATAACTTATTAGAAATTGGAAGCATGCAATCCATTGAACTTGAAAAGAATGTGCACAAAGATTCATTGGGTGATGTGAAAGCCTGAAAATATTTGTTGTTCTCCAAGAATAACTTGAAAATTTTTTTTTTTTTTTATCCAAGAATAACTTGAAAAGATTTGTTGTTTTCCAAGAATCCATTGTGTCATATCCTAGTTTTACTCCAAGTCATTTCATTTATCCATCAATGAATTGGTGTCATTGATCAATCATTCATGCATTAGTTCAATTAAAAGTCAACTAAAAAATCAACTTGGCCTAATTGCATCTCAGCTCATCATATTTTCATTTGTGTTTTTATCCAATTTTATAAATATGAATCAAAACCACTACTTTCACTAGCAAATATTATACATCAAACACTTACACTAAATTTAGAGGAAAATCATTATTTATTATTTTCTCACTTTCTTACATTAGTTTATCCATATGTCAAATAAAATATTTTCAGATATATATCAAACGATTTTTAGTTTAAAATAATTTTTAAATTTGGAAAAATAAGTATTGCCAAACAAATTTAACTTTATTTATAAAGCTCTTATTTTCAACTTTAGTTTAAAAGTAACTTTTACAACCAAAAAAGATCGTTAGTATAAGTGCATTAAAAGCCCACCATAGAGCATAATTAGGCGAAAAAACAAAAAACAAAAAAAAAATAGACAAATAGTGTCTAAAAAAGAACTATTATAAAAAGATAAACGAGTATTTAACCTAAGAAAAATAAATTACCATCATTAGAGAAGAAACCTCTAAGCGCGGGTTAGAATCACAACCTTGAGTAAGCTAGAAGATGCACTTGAACCACTATTAGCGAAGACAAAGGATATGGTCAGCCAAACAATTAGAGAAATAATAAGAACACCTCGACAACCGACCAAGAAATCATTTTCAGTCAAGCGAGATACACTTATCTTCCATGGCCTCCTCGTCAATCAGAGATCATTTTAAGATAAAATTATTCCTAGAATTCCATAAAATTCACAAAATTGAATGCCAAATCATTATAAGACCACCTCGAATCCTAGTTAAATCCCCTAAGGAAGAAAAACTCTCATACAGAGATAGAATATCACATGGTAAAAAAACTACCATCCCTTGCCACCAAAAAATCTATACTACAAGTTTGCAGAGAGATATAACAAGTAACAAACAAGTGAGAGATGGACCCTAAAGACCCAACATATAACCTGCAAGAGAGACTAGTAGGATCTAGAATAACCCTACCAATACTCAAATTCTCTTTGTTTAGGATCTTATCTTGGAGAAGTTGTCAAAAAAAGACCACGACATTCGAGGGAGCCAAACTAAACCAATTGGAAGCCAAAGAACAATATAAACTATATGGAAATGTAGAAGGTGAAGCCTGACACTAAAAAAGATTACAATAGGTAAATGCGATATTGGAGATATTATTCTCCCCGAACGAACCAGCACCAACGATCACTCTATAATGAGAGAGTAATACTCTGAGAAGCTAGGATAAATTCAACCACAAAATATTGCTCATAGTCAAAGAGAGGTCTCTTCCACAAAAAATTCCATACCATGTTCCCATATTCTAGTACCAATATCACCCACCTTACTCTTTCTTTTCTTAGAGATCAGAAACAACTTATCAAAATAAACTCTAAGAGGGATGGGCCCCACGCAAAGGTCATCTTAAAAAGATATGGGCATACCCCGATACCACCTTTCACCTTAGTCCATACACAAACTAATAGGAGGAATCAATAAATTTAGAATCCAAAATGGAGACTCCCTTTCACCAAGGAGAAGCCAATTGTAGTCTAGTCACTATACCGCCTTTGAAGGAGGTGACAATCTGAATCCCATATCCAAAAATTAAAATATCCTTCCAAAGGCCGATGCACTCATAAATAAATTAAATTTCAACTCCATTCTCCTAGGAAAGATAGATTTACTAAGAGAATGTCTCATACTCCAGCCCACTATTCAACCTCGATTTACACACATGTATCCAACTAACCCAAGGAATCTTATCAATGTCACTAAACTTACCCCATAGGAACCTCCTCTGAAGCTTAATAATATATTCTTCCTAACTTTAAATAGAATATTGAGAAAAGACGTGAATAAAAAATGAATTGAACTTGGAACATAATTAAGGAGGGCCACCCTTTCTCCTAGTTTAATAAACCTATGTTTCCAAGACTTCATGCATTTAGACAAGGTGGGTACAGGAGGCTCCCAAGTTGCCTCTAAACAAGTATTGGCCCCAACTAGAAGACTAAGATACTTAAAAGGGATGGACTAGTGATAGAAATTTTGGAAATCACTAGCTGAATCCAGAAAAGGACAACTCAAGTTAATAATGATAAGACAAATTTTGAAGAAATTATCCTGAAGAACAGAAGCTATTTCAAAACCTTTAAGGATATATTTCATATTCTAAATATTCTACATTGATGTTTTGCAATAATTAAAGATCATCAACATCATGCACATAGGAGATGACTAGATTTGAGGAGCCAGTCCTAAATACGAAAAAAGATTAAGATCCACTGCATGTCTAAGAGGACCATTAAGCCATTCCACAACCAAAAGGTGCAGAAATGGGCAAGTGGGTCTCCTTGCTTTAAGCTCCTCGAGATGCTAATTTTCTCAGTTGGAGATCCATTGATCAAGATTGCCAGATTCCTAGGGAAAATACATGCATGCATACAAGCATTCCATTTATTAGAGAAAATAAGCCTAGAGAACATGTAGTCCAAAAAACTAAAACTAATATAGTCATAAGCGTTTTTCAAAATCCACCCTAAATATAAGACAACCCTTCTTAGAATTCTATAAAGGTCAACCAACTCATTAAGAACTACCACACCACCAACCAAGAGTCTACCTTATAGGAATGCTGATTTGTTAAACAATGTCAACTTATCCATGAATTATTCTATTCTAGAAGCCAAAAGATTTGCCATCAACTTATGAAGAGACCAAACCAAGGAATTAGGGAATAAATTCCCTAGAGTGATAGTCGAATCCACCTTAGGGATAAAAGTGATAAAATAGGAGGAAAGACTGTGGGGGAGAGACAATATACAATAAAATTACTCAAACATAAATGTCAAATCCCCCTAAAAAGAAGCCAATTTTTTTTAAGGAAAAAAAGTTAAAACCATCAAGGTCATGGCTCATATTTCTTTCACCTTGGAAAACTGAATAGTCAATCTTAAAAGGAAGAAAGGGGGAATATAGGGCACTATTATCCTCAAAAGAGAGAGAGTGGGAGGAGAATAACAACCCATCGAACTGAGACGATCAAATAAAGGTTCCAAAAATTGTTGAGTGAAAAACCTACTCACCTTTTGTCTAATCTTAGACATTCCCTCCAACCAAGACTCCCCAACCTAATTCGCCAAGATATAAGTTCTTCTATGCCTAGATTTAACACAGGCATGAAAGAAACTCGAATTGGCATCCCATTCCTTTATCCACTTAGCCTTATATGTTTGAAACAAAAGAGACTCTGATTCTAAGAAGTGAACAGAGATGGAAATTAGCCTCTGATCTCTACGCTAACTTTAGATGGTGAATGACACCTTGGTCCACTTCTAGGCCCATATTTTTTATCTATTCTCTTAAGGTATCAATTTTATGAACCAAATTAGTGAGAATTTCCTTGTTCTCAAATTTTAATACACTTTTTTATAGATTTAAGTTTCTTTTAAAAAAAATATTTCTAACCCACTAAAATAGTATTAGCCTAGTTAGAATGAGCTACCTCAGAGAGAGAACTATATATGGCCTCAAACCTCACACCAGGAACCAAGTGAAGTACTTTCCTAAAAGAAGAAGATTAATAAGATCCATTTGAGAGATGAACGTAGAGAATACAATACAATCAGGTGATCCAAGAGGACGGGAACGATAATTGACACCGATTCTATCAAAGGTAGAACAAACAAATTTAAAATCACTGAGGGCACACCACACATCACCTCTAGACACCTTTTGCGCAAGAGAATGTCCTCCCACTTCTCGCTTTTCTTAGGAAGAGAGCACTTCAAGTGCACAATAACCATAAAGAATTGGGTCTTGGAATCCCCCACTCAAAAAAATTACAAAGAAAACCTAACCTTAAAAAAGAGAACTTAGATAACCATTTTGAGCTACACCTAATAGAGAAAAGACCACCACTGTTATCAATGGTTGGAATAAAGATCTAGTCACAAAAAGTATCACCCTAGAGGAAAAAACACCAAAGAGACTGGCACCTCCCTAAGCTTTGTCTCTTGGATAGAACCAAAATCTAGAGAATTAGAAGAAATAAACTCTTCAAATCTAGAATTTTTAATTCTACCTCCAAGAACATGAACATTAAAAGATGCAGTCAACATCGAGAATGACTTAGTCAATTGCATAACCTTCAGCTCGCAATCTCTTTTCTCTAGTCCAACTTATTTATTAGATATGTAAATATAGAAAGATTATTATTAGTATTGATTACAAAAGATTATTAGAATGATAACCACATAATTGTATTGTGTATATAAATGACTAACAGATCAATGAAAAGGCACAGCCTAAATTATCTTACATGGTATCACACTTGGTTTTATCCCAAACCCTAAAACCAGCCGCCAACCTTCTTTCTTCCTATCTTTCATTCTCTTTTCTCTTCAACCACTGCAAAACAGCCATGACTACCACTACTGGTTCCTCAAACAACAACTCTTCCTCACACTCCACCGGTCATACCGACCCTCATCCTCCACCTCCCACTCTTACACTGACTCACCCTGCTCTCACTGTCCCAAATATTACTAATTTCATTAAGATTACTTTGAGCATTGAAAAGGGCATGTATAACACGTGGTCATAACTTTTCAAAATTCATACTCAACTTTTTCAAGTGATTGACTATATCATTCCCTTTGAACCAGCCGCATATCCATCTCTCAAAACTACCGATCCACATTTATGGCTTCGTCTCGACGCCTTCGTTTTGCAGTGGATATATGGAACAATCTCCGATGATCTTCTCAACACTATCATCGAACATAATTCCACCGTTGAAATCGCGTGGAATCGCTTATTCGACATCTTTTATGATAACAAGAATTCTAGGGCTCTCTACCTAGAGCAAGAATTTTCGCGAACTCCTATGGAGTAATTCTCTGATGCTTCCTCCTACTGTCAACATCTCAAGTCTCTCTCTGATCAACTAGCTAATGTTGGTGCCCCTGTATCAAATGAACGTTTAGTTCTTCAACTCATTCCGAGACTAATTGGTGGATATGTTGCTGTGGGATCCCAAATTCGTCATGCTGATTCACTTCCTCAGTTCTATAAAGCTCGTTCCATGATCATTTTGGAAGAAACAGCACTGCAGAAAAAGGTGTCAAGCTCAGTCGAAAATTCATCTTTCATCGCGTCTCACAATGACGCACCACTTGATTTATCGACATCTCGTCCTAACCGCGTCAACAACGGCGACCACAATCGTGGTGTCCAAAGCAATGGCAGAGGACAGTGTGGATGAGGCCAAGGGCGAAACAATGGTTGTGGCAGAGGTCATGCTCTGCAACAGCAGTGGCCTTCACCATATTACCCGCATCAGCAGTGGGCTTATCCGCTGTACCCAAATCAATATCAACAGTGGAGCTCCCCGCCATGGCAACCATGGGCAACACCACCTTGTCCGTATCTAACAGCAAGAAATCCAAAGGAACAACCCGACATCCTTGGTCCCAAGCCATCTCACCAAGCTCATGTCGCCAATGCAGCGCTAACCTCCTCATATGCTCCAATGGACATTCAAGATGCCATGCATACTCTCTTACATTCTACTCCTGATGATCAGTGGTACATGGACACCGGAGCAACCTCGCATATGACGACCAACGGAGGTAATCTCACGTCCTACTTCAATATGAGTGATAATATTATTGTCGGTAGGGGTCAAAATATTCCTGTAATTGGTTGTGGACATGGATCATTACCAAATTCCCTTCATCCTCTAAAATTACCTAATGTTTTACATGCACCAAAACTCATAAAAAATCTTATCTTTGTTCGTAAATTTACCATAGATAATGATGTGTTGGTTGAATTTGATCCTTTTGGTTTTTCTGTGAAGGATTTTCATACAGGAATAGTGTTATTGAGATGTAACAGTTCTGGTGACCTCTATCTCATTGCCACAAGACCACCTAATAAAACCTTGCCACCATCTACCTTTGCCGCGTTATCCATGGAATTATGGCACAGTCGTTTAGGACATCCAGGAGCTACTATCTTAAGTTCTCTACACCGAGTCATTTTTCTCCAATGTAAAAAGTCTCAGAACAATTACTTTTGTAATCCATGCCCTCTTGGAAAACAAATAAAATTGCCTTTCTATAGCTCTGTGTCTCATACTTTTATGCCTTTTGATATTGTGCACAGTGACCTGTGGACTTCACCAATTCTTATTTCAGAAGGTCATCGTTACTATGTGTTGTTTCTTGACGATTACACAAATTTTTTATGGACTTTTCCAATTCATACAAAATCTCAGGTACATTCCATTTTTATTCAATATAGAACTCACATTGAAACACAATTTGAAAGAAAAATTAAATGTTTCCAATGTGACAACGGTAGTGTAGGTTGCTAATTTCGACGCCAAGATAGTTGTTCAGAAAAATTTGGAAATCTGCCAGGGAATTTCGACAGGAATGTATTTCTGATGGGAGAAAGTCAGTCGAAGGAAAATGTTACTTAAAGGAAAGCATTGGCAGATTTTGTTAAGTATAAGAAATACTTTGATAGAGGAGTAATAGGCCTCGTTCGACAGATGTTTGAAATTCAAATTTAGGAGGGAGTTTCATTTTGAAAAAGGACGCGCGGAATGCATCTAGTTGACGAATGCATGCAGATTGCCATTTGTCACCATTAGGAGAAATAGCTGTTATTGGTGGTTATTTCGATTGTATATAAATAGGGAGTCTTAGTGTTAGAATTCAGGGTGTTCAGAATTTGTACAAATCACTCAAGAAATACTCAAAGTAACCATGAGAGAGAAAAGAGTAGTTACTGAGAAAATGTACGTTTGAAAAACACCAGTTTTCATTCCCTGCATTTTAATAAAAGTTTTAAGTTCTTCATTTACAATTCCTTTTACATTTCTGTAATTTTCTTTCTTGCAAGTTATTTACATTTCGCCATTTATTTCAAGGAGCAAAGTTTTTATTACTTTTGTCGAAAAAATACAAAAGTTGATGAGAACAATGATGAATTCAATAAACAAAAGGTTTTTTAACACAAATTGTCAAGATTGTTAAAACACATTGTCCTAGGATTTGTTTGATCGGACCTGTAAGCAAACTAATTTTTTCATAAATTAGGAGATCAGCGGTTGTTTGCGAATTTTCCAAGCAAACAAATTGGCACACCCAGTGGGACATTGTGCTATTAACATTTGAACAACCTTTATTTTACACTTTACTCGTAAGAAATTTTCTTCGTTTTGTTGCATGAGACTAAGAAGTGGTAAGATAGCCATAAATAACGAAGAAAGACCCAGAAGGAGACGAGTAAGCAGAATGGCGAATCCAAGTCCGCCTAACAATCAGAATCCTACGAATAATGAAATACCACACCCTAATCCTTCGATTGGGGGCAATACGGCCTCAATACCAGTATCAGAGGCTATGCCATCAACAGCAGATTCGACGCCTGCGCATTCAATTCCCCAGAGTGCGCCTAGTTTTTCAACTATGGGACCCCAAATGCCTCAAATGACTCATCCCCCTTCAGGAAGTATGTACAGACCCTTTATATCTGGGTTTTCGATACCTCTAAATCGAGAACAACCATATGGAATGCCAACTTCAGTAATGGCAAGTTTGCAAAACGCGCCATCAGCATTTACGGATCCAACAATGAACATAACTTCGCCTTTGCAATGGTCTGGTTCTGGTGTGAACCATATGGGTAGAATTAGCCAGCCTTTAGGAATGGGATATCAAACTTACATGCCGAACATTACCAATAACTCTGCACAAGTAATCAGGCAACAAATCGATGAGAGTAACCATGATATGGTCCAGATGTTAGCCCAACAGATGGGGGTTATATTCAACCCTTTGATCCAAAACACGACACAAACGAATCAACAATTGGCAGCACAGATGATGCGCATTGCTGATTTCTTTGGTGTCCCCCAACCTCCCCTAAGGGAACAGGTAGTTCAGAATCCAAGGGTAGCCGTCGAAGAAGAACCTACCATAAACCAAAGGCAACCAAACGTCCCTCAGGCGGAAGTTCTGAACCAAGGAGGGGCAGTCGAACCACCTCGGGTCGAAATCCCTGTTCAACAAGAACCAAGAGTGTTGCTAGTAAACCGAAACCAAAATGCTGAAAATATTATACAAGAAATGCGTTGTAATGATATGCCGGCAGAGAACAATTTGGCTGCCATGGTCGAAAGAATTATGGCGCAAAATGGTATGAATATGGGATTACAAAGGCCTAGTTATACCTCCCCTTTATCGGAGTATATTCTGCAGCAAGAATTACCCCATAGATGGAAAGTGCCCAAGTTCACAAAATTTTCAGGGGATACCAGTGAATCGACGGTCGAACATGTGGCGTGATACTTAATTGAAGCAGGCGAAATAACGCGCAATGAGAATTTGAGAATAAAATATTTCCCTAGTTCCCTAACGAAGAATGCTTTCACTTGGTTCACCACATTGCCCGCGAATTTGATACATACCTGGACCCAGTTGGAGAGGATGTTCCATGAACAATTTTACATGGGGCAGACGAAGATAAGTCTGAAAGAATTGGCTAGCGTAAAGAGAAAGTTCTCAGAGCCGATTGATGATTATTTGAATAGGTTTAGATTGCTCAAGGCAAGGTGTTTCACACAAGTGCCTGAGCATAAGTTAGTCGAAATGACCGCTGGTGGCTTTGACTATTCAATCAGAAAGAAATTAGATACCCGATATTTAAGAGACATGGCCCAATTGGCTGATAGGGTTAGATAGGTCGAACGACTAAAAGCCGAAAAAGCTAGGGTTAATAAAAATAAGAAAGAAAGGGTAGCATATGACGGAGTTTGTGAGGATGATGACGAAGAGGAATCATCAAATTTCGACGAACAAGAAGTTGATTTGGCGGAGTTAAAACAGGGTCCGCCTTATGCTTGCAAAGTCTTGGCTCCGTCGAATGGGAAAAATCCAATCGAATCGGAGAAGAACGAAAAGTTCCCCAAAAGAACTTATACGTTCGACGTTACAAAATGTGACGAAATATTTGATTTATTAGTCAAGGATGGCCAAATGATAGTGCCTCCTAGTACTAAGGTGCCTCCTTTAGAACAACAGAAAAAGAGAGGTTTTTGCAAATACCATAATTTTTTGGGTCATAAAACATCTCAATGTTTCCTTTTCAGGGATCTAGTGCAGAATGCAATAAGAGATGGAAGGCTCAAATTCGGCGACAAGTCGAAATCCCAGGCGAAGTTGTATTCAAACTCCTTGCAAGTGGTGGAGGCCCACTATGCTTAGCCATCCATAGTGAATATGGTCGAGGTTGCTGAAGGCTTCGGGGACAACATGGATATGATGAAGGCTGTTGATGGCTTCGACAACAATGTGAATATGGTGGAGGTTGCTGAAGATCCCGCCAACGAAGGTGACGTGGACGAAGCTACAACTGACTACGTGGACTAGGCAGTGATGATCAAGGTTACTGAAGACCTTGACGCAAAGATCATTGAGAACTACATTGCTGAGGCCACTGAGGGCATCAACAACGAAACTACTGAAGGTTTTGACAAAATCAACAATGAAACCACTGATGGTTTCGCCAAAATCAACGAAGGAACTACTAAAGGTTCTTGCAAACAAGCTGTTGTTGGTATTCTCCGAAGAACCATGGAGGATCCAAAAGACAAAGCTGTCGGATTCGGCAGGCCACAAGTTGCCAGGAGTCCACTCCCAAAGGTGCTAACGAAGAAAATCTCTGAGGATTTCAATTGAATGAAGAAGGAACACGAGGTCAATGAAGGCCTCAGTTTGAAGTTGAATAAGTTGAGCATGGACACAGAGACACCTGCCAATATAAACATGGTCGAAGTGGCTCAGAATGCGTCGATGAAAGTTGACGAAGAACGTCGATGGGAGGACTACCAGAAAGTGGCTTACCCCAAGGAGGAAGAAAATCTGGCAGATTTTATACATAGATGCCAGAGGAAAAGATCTGAGGTGATGATTTGCCCTCTCTGTAGTGCTGTCTTCGATAAAAAGGCAGCACAAAACTTAGAAGGAGTGGAGAGAGCAAGAAGAAGAGGAAATTGGAGGCCTTCTGGAGAAAGATTCGACCCCAGAAGAGGGGACCGAAGCAGGGAAAAATTAGGGGAAAAACACCCTAACACATTCAAACCTACAACCAAAGCTCAAGACGACAGGTGGGTTAATCCAATCCGAAAAGCCCAAGGGCAAGGAAAATGGAAGGACTTCGAAGTACAACGGGGATCTTCTATATCATACAGAAAAGAATTCCAAAAGTCCAAAAATATGACTTACCCTTCTGAAAATTATAAGGGCAAGAATCCTATGACGAAGTCACAGTGGAGGAGATACCAACGTCGAAAGAAGGCCGAGAAGGAGGCTGCAGGAAAAGACAAGCCAGAAACCAGTAGCAATGTTCAAACTTCGACTCAGTTGGAAGGAGTGAAGTTCGAGAAGCCACCTATTGCTCCAGTGTAAGCAGCGTCAAAGGAGGAAGTAACCAAGGATGATGAAATGACAGACGATTTTAACTCAGAGTCAGAGGCATCATTCGGCGTAACATGTAATGTCGTTTCAGTGCTCCCTAAGGAGTATGATCAAACAATGGAAGTCGAAGAAGAAGAGGAAGCTTTGGAGGTCGAAACGGCCAGACACAGGCCCGTTTGCTACTATATCATGAACAATGGATGTGTTGAAGAACATAACGCATTTTTAGAAAGGCCAGATGACTCAATGAGGAACCACTTGAAACCCCTATTTATAAAAGGAAAAGTGGGTAACATAGGGGTGAATAAAATTTTGGTCGATGGAGGAGCGGTTGTCAACTTGATGCCGCATTATATGCTTAAGAAAATTGGAAAAGATGATTCCGACACCAAACCTCATAACATGGTGTTGTCGAATTATGAAGGGAAAGTAGGAACCACTATGGGTGTGATACAGGTAGATTTAACTGTCGGAACCATCACGAGGCCGACAATATTTATGGTGATTGCGTCGAAAGAAAATTATAACCTTCTTTTAGGTAGGGAGTGGATACACGGCATTGGTGCCGTCCCTTCGTCAATGCATCAACGAATAATAATTTGGCGCGCAGACGGGATTGTCGAAAATATAGAGGCTGACCAGAGTTATTTTCTGGCTAAAGTAAACCAGGTGGATAGGCGAAGTTTCGACAGGAATCTAGCTCACATAGCTCCTTGTAGCCCAGCCACCTTCGACATGACGCCAACGGACAATGGTTTTTGCTCATTATACCTTCATCCCACCCACGGTTTTCAGTGGGATAGAGAGGTAGTTGGCGAAGAAGACTACATTTTTGGAACCTCACACATCCAGCCAACTGGCTGGGGCAGCGAATTCAGTGACAATGAGTGAGTCACTGGTTCTCGAAAAGATCACAGCTTATATAGTCGAGAACAAACTCAAAGCGGTCTTAGAGGCCGAAGTAAGGTATATGGTTGTCGAAGCCAACCAAATCGAAGCAGATCAACAAGGTCTTGAAAAGGATTCTAATAGGGATCCTCCAGATAAAGATCTAGGAGATTTGCAAAACCAGGGGCTTGGCGCGATTATGACAATGAGCCGTTGGGCTTCGAAAAGGATCCTTTAGCAGCAAACATCAAGATGATGGCACAGGATCCACTCGAAAAAATCGACTTGGGATCAGGGGCTGAGAAAAGACCAACCTATATCAGTGCGAAAGTGAGCCCCTAACTCAAGATCCAAATAGTCCAATTGCTGAAGGAATTCAAAGATTGTTTCGCATGGGACTATGACGAAATGCCCGGGCTGGATAGGAGTCTGGTTGAATTAAGGTTGCCAATAAAACTTGGGAGGAAACCTGTTAAGCTGCCTCCAAGGAGATTCGCCCCAGAAATCCTCTCGAAGATTAAAGAAGAGGTCGAAAGACTCCTCAGGTGCAAGTTCATCCGTCCAACCAGGTATGTCGAATAGATTGCTAACTTAGTTCCTGTAATAAAGAAAAATGGCAAGTTAAGGGTATGCATTGATTTTCGAGACTTGAATTCAGCTACCCCAAAGGATGAATATCCTATGCCAGTGCCAGAAATGCTTGTTGATTCTTCCGCGGGCCATGAGTACCTCAGTATGCTTGATGGGTACTCTGGTTATAACCAAATTTTTATTGTTGAGGAAGATGTTCCAAAAATGGTATTTCGATGCCCTGGAGCCTTAGGAACTTACGAATGGGTGGTAATGCCTTTTGGTTTAAAAAATACTAGGGCAACATATCAGCGAGCAATGAATTCGATTTTTCACGATTTCATTGAGGATTTTATGCAGATTTATATTGACGATATTGTTATTAAGTCCGTTTCAGGAAAAAATCATATAGACCATCTTCGACAGTCCTTTGAAAGGATGAGGAAGTTTGGTCTGAAGATGAATCCTCTCAAATGTGCATTTTGTGTGCAGGCGGGAGACTTCCTAGGCTTTGTGGTCCACAAGAAAGGGATCGAAATCAATCAAAACAAGGCCAAGGCAATAATGGAGGCTAAAACTCCATCTACAAAGAAGGAGTTGCAGTCTTTACTTGGCAAGATCAACTTTCTCAAAAGGTTCATCTCCAACCTTAGTGGGAAGACACAAGCCTTTTCCCCTCTACTTCAACTGAAGAAGGAAGACTTCGAATGGGGGCAAGAGAAGCAGGATTCCTTCGACAAGATCAAGGAGTACCTGACGCATCCTCCAATTTTAGTGTCACCTTGTAGAAGTAGGAGTATGAGGTTGTACATATCCGCGTCTAACAAGACATTAGGGAGCATGTTGGCTCAGGAGGATGAGAATGGTGCCGAAAGAGCCATTTACTACCTCAGTAGGGTCTTGAACGATGTGGAAACTAGGTATAGTATAATTGAAAAGTTGTGTTTAGGTGCATACTTTTCTTGTATGAAATTAAAGCACTATATAAAACCAGTTGATGTTTACGTTTCTTCTCATTTCGACGTTATTAAATACATGTAATCTAAACCAATCTTGCAGAGTCGAATTGGAAAATGAGCATTAGCATTGACTGAGTATTCTTTGACATAGTTACCTTTAAAGGTTGTCAAAGGACAAGTAGTGGCTGATTTCATAGTCGACCACGCTATAAATGAAAAGTCTTTGGACTATATTGAAATAGAACCATGGATGTTGTACTTCGACGATTCTAGTCATAAAAATGGAACTGGAATAGGAGTTCTTGTTATTTCTCCTGACAAAATTCCAACAAAATTCAAGTACAAAGTCGAAGGCCTCTGCTCAAATAATGAGGCAGAATATGAGGCTTTGATAGCAGGACTTAAAATCTTGTTGGAATTTGGGCAACTCGGGTCGAAATAATGGGGGACTCTGAGTTAGTCATAAAGCAGATAACAAAGGAGTACAAACGTGTTAAGGAGAATTTAATCATGTACTTTGTAATAGCTAATCGACTCTTGAAAAAATTCGATATGGTTACGATTCGACATGTCCCACGAATAGAAAATCAGGAAGAAAATGATTTAGCGCAGATAGCTTCTGGATACAAAGTGTCGAAGGAAAAGTTGCAGAAAGCCATTGAAGTTAGAGGAAGAGTCGTGTCAGCTAGATTATCCCCGTCAGATTTGGAGACGATAAAGCTTGGAATTTGCCGACGAAGAAAATTTTGAAATTTTTACATAGATGATTCAATGACTGGAGATTGGAGAAAGCCTATAATAGAATACCTGCAAAATCCAACAGGACCAGTCGAACGAAAAATCAGGTATCGAGCTTTGAGTTATGTGATTTTGGGGAATGAACTATTTAAGAAAACTCCAGAAGGGATATTACTTAAGTGTTTAGGCAAATCAGAGGCATACATAGCTTTGTTGAATGTACACAGCGGGGCATGTGGTGCGCATCTGGCAGGCCATAAGATGAAGTGGTTATTATTCCGACAGGGAATGTATTGGCCAACTATGTTAAAAGATTGCGTCGAATACGCGAAAGGATGCCAAGAGTGCCAGGTACACGTAGGGATACCACATGTTCCTGCAAGTGAATTACATTCTATAATAAAGCCTTGGCCTTTTAGAGGTTGGGCTTTGGATTTGATTAGAGAAATTCGACCGGCCTCTTCAAAAAGCCAGAAGTTTATTTTGGTTGGGATCGATTATTTTATGAAATGGATCGAAGCCATGCCCTTAGTAAATGTGGATCAAGAAGCAGTAATCGAATTCATTCGAAAGCACATCATTTACAGGTTTGGTATCCCAGAGACATTAACAACGAATCAAGGATCTGTTTTCACTGGTAAAAATATGCAAGCATTCGCGAAGGAAATGGGTTTCAAACTTCTCACATCAACGCCTTACTACGCTCAAGCCAATGGTCAGGTCGAAGCAGCAAACAAGGTTATAATTGGTTTAATAAAGAAGCACGTGGGAAGAAACCCAAAGAATTGGCACAAAACTTTGGACCAAATTCTATGGGCATGTCGAACCTCTCCTAAGGAAGCTACAAATGCTACACCTTTTCGACTAACGTATGGTCATGATGCGGTCTTACCGGTCGAAATATACTTGCAGTCAACAAGAGTTCAAAGACATCATGAAATTCCATCAGATGCATATTGGAATATGATGATAGATGAATTAGTTGATTTAGACGAAGAAAGATTAAACGCGTTAGATTTATTGAAAAGGAAAAAGGAAAGGGTGGAGAAATTCTACAATAAAAGAGTGAAAAGTAAAGCCTTTTCGATTGGTGACTTTGTGTGGAAAGTGATTCTTCCCATGGATCGAAAAGATAGACTTATGAGAAAATGGTCCCCTAAGTGGGAAGGACCTTTTCAAATCACACAAGTATTTTCCAATGGCGCTTATGAAGTCGAAGAGTTGGATAAAGATAAACGAATATTAAAAATAAACGGGAAATATTTGAAAAAATATAAGCCCACATTACAAGAAGTAAAGATAGCAGTCGAATAGTCATGCATAGAAAACAAGCAACATGGTGGATTGAAATTCTTTTCGCCAAATAAAATTGCTTAAATGTCATTACAAAATAGGCCTTAAAAAGGCCAAATAAAGATATTACAAATATTTAAACTGGGAAAGATTCTTTCAGTTTTTCAAATTTGGATTTCTAAATTTGAAGACGACGCTCGCAAAGGGCCTTGCCATTCGAAAGTTCCTCGATTTCTTCACCAAGTTTTCGAGCCCTATCAATATGGTGCACCCCGACCTCAAGCTCTTTAGTTATTTCCTCTTGATTAATTTGTTGCAGTTATTCTTGGCGCTTTTCCGCCCGAGAAATTTTGTTTTGAAGAACAACAATTTATTTCTTCCACTTGAGGATGTTTTCGCCACATACAACTGCTTCTTTCTTATTTTTCTCAGAAGCCTTTTCCAATTCAGTTACTTTATTAGACGAACTTGAAGCAGCATCCCACTCAGCGAGTTGTGTTTCCGTCTTATTTTCGAGCTTCTTGGAGTAATCTCGAAGTCGGTTAAAGTCTGCCACCACAAGATCTATTAGAGTAGTCAGATCCAGAACAACATCAGTCACTTCAGGAGGAGCCTCCAGAACATTGATTTGCTTTAAGATCTTTTTTAGGTCAAAGTGAGCAGATGAGTCATTCTCTAAAAGCTTAAATAAATCAAGGCTTAATACCCTTTTTGGTCCTCTAGCTATAGGGGTAGGTCCAAATAAGTCCTCTAGCTTTTAAAAGTTCCAAATTGGTCCTATACGATTTTAAATAGTTTCGTATTGATCCTTTCTGTTAAATACATGCTAACGGTGTTAAAATAACTGATGTGTATGCTGAGTTGGCTGGGGAGTGAAGCATTGTCATCATCTTCTTCGCTAGGTACAGTGTTTTATCTGAATCTTTATAAATTAAATCCCAATCTCAAACCCTAGGTTCACAATTCATCCTAAATTCACCAAATTGAAAGGGAAATCAAGTATCTGGGCGGCGTTTGTTCTTCATTTTCTTCCCAATAATGATTTCTGGTCACGTTTCTTCTTTATCTTCATCGCAAGTTTATACCAGTTTTGGGCAAGTTATGTGTGCTTGTGGAGACCTGTGTGTACTTCGCAAGGCAAGAACCGTCAAAAATTATGGAAAGCTTTTCTGGGGTTGTAAACATTTTAAGGTAATATTCTTTATTAAACACATGCATTCCATCCATTACAGCTTCACTGTTAACAAGTTGGCTGCATATATGTATAGGGACACACGAATGCCGGATGCGGTTTTTTTGAATGGTTCTATGATGATTCAAGAGATGGGAACGAGGAACGCATGAGGAATCTGCAATGGAAGATTGAAAAGCAATTTAAGGAGTTGGAAGAAGCCCAAAAAGAGTTGGCTGAGGCAAAAAGCATGGTTGAAGTGTTGAAGGACAATAATCTACTTCTAGAAGAAGATTTGAAGAACACTAGGAAAAGGAAGATGATCTGGAAGTCCCTGGTTTTTATTGCGTTATTTGTTTTAGTGGTTAAGGTGTTGTGAATATTGAAGTTGATGTAAAAGTTGGTTCCATGACATGTACAATTTGGTTTATCAGTTGGTATAAAAAAGTTGATGTGAATGTTGAAGTTGTGTTATTTATGTGGATTGATGTACCAGTTGTTACCAAATCTAGTAATTCAGTGTTTGTGGACATGAAATTGTTCACCTGTAATTCAGTTACCAAATCTAGTAATTCAGTGTTTACACTAAATAATAGTTGGTATAAAACAATTTGTGAACCTGAAATGTTGCACCTGTTTAACAGTTTAGCAGCTTAATTTAACAGTTTAGCCTAGCAGTTTGTAACAGTTTGTACACCATAATTTATGACAATTATATGATAACAGCTTAACAGAAGTAATCATTACATCATAACAGAATAACATAGTCTGATTACATCCACATTACACAAAATACCATAATCTGATTACATTGACATTGCCCAAAATAGGATAATCTGATTACATCATGACAGAAGTAATCATAACAGAAGTTGTTCATAACATTACACAAAATAACAGAAGTTTTCCAAAGAACTTCACAACATTACACAAAATAGTAGAACTTGTTCATTACACAATACAACACAAACTACAGACCCTAAGAGGATTTCTTTTGAATGATCCTTTTAGTTGGTGTTGTCCTCCTAGTAGTAGGACCCACTGCATTCTGTGATGCACTCAATCTGGTGGTGGGTCTCTGTGAAAGTTGTACTGGTCTCTTAAAAGGCAACTTGTGCCTAGCTTGTGTTGGAGGCTTCATGGTAGTAGTCTGAGTTATTTTGCTTGCTTGACTTGGTTGAGTTGGTTTGCTTGTCTGAGTTGGTTTGCTTGTCTGAGTTGGTTGAGTTGGTTGAGTTGACTGAGTTGTTTTGTTCTGAGTTGGTTGCTTGACTGAGTTTGTTGCATGGCTTGTCTGTGTTGCCAGATTTGCTTCAGATGCTTGCTGTGTGAGCTGAGTAGAAGGAGTTGGTTGCTGGGTGGCCTGTGTTGACTGTTGTGGTGGCTGAGCCATCTTACAAGTTGATTTGTTGTGGCCAGTCTGTCTGCACCTAGTGCACCTCATAATCATACCAGTTTTTCTTATTTTCCTATCAGAACCATCAATCTCACCTTGTTCCTTATTCCTCTTCTTCTTTGGTCTCCCAGGCATTTTCTTGAATTTGGGAGGCTGCACATCAGGGTATTCAGTTCTCACCCATAGATTTGTACCATTTAGAGGGTAAATGATTGGTTCATACACTCTAATGTACCTAGCCTTCTTGTAATATTCAGGAACAAACTGGTCAATATCAAGACCTCTACTCTTGATTGAGGAAATCACATGGACACATGGGAGACCTGTCAGGTCCCACTTTCTGCAAGAACAGCTATGTTCCTTCAAGTTGACAGAGAACATGTCTCCCTGATTCTCAAAGTGCTTCACCTCAAAAATGTGTTCAGATGACATCCTATAAAAACACAACAGTCAATCTATATCCTATCAAAAGAATTTCATCCTATAAAAACACAACAGTCAGTCTATATCTCATCAAAAGAACCTCATACTACAAAAACACAACAGTCAGTCTATATCCTATTAAAAGGTTATCATGTTACCTTACAATCCATGAATTTGTGAAACTGCTGATTTTCTCCACCTTCTTCTTAATGTTTGGCAAGACTTCATCATCACCTAAGTTAGAGAACTTTAGCCTATTTGCCGCCCATTTTTCCATTATGTATCCTCTTATCTCCTCTAACATTGTAACCAAAGGTTTTGACCTTGCTTCCACAATTACACTGTTGAATGCTTCTGACATATTATTCAAGACAGTATCACATTTTGTTGTGGTTCTGAAATAGGACTTGCTCCAAAATCGTGGTGGGGTTTCCATCATGTGTTTGTAGGCCTCTTCATTTATCCTCCTCATGCCTCTCATCTCTCTTTCCCAGGCCTGTGGATAAGTAGCTCTGGCTGCCTTCCAAATGATTTCTTTCAACACTTTTCCTGGAAATTTCTTTCTGAAATTGTTGTACAGGTGTCTCACACAGAACCTTTGTTCAACACCTGGTAACAATTCATCCATAGCTGGGAGAAGACCCTGCAAATGCATATAAATTCAGGATTAAATTCTAAATAAAAAAATAATTCAAACTTAAATAAAGGCAATAAATATAGGAGTACCTTTTGCTGATCAGAAATGAAAGTGTAGGTCCTACACTCTTCTCTTCCACCCAGATCATCAATGAGGAGCTTTAAAAACCAAGTCCATGATTCTCTATTTTCCCCTTCCACCACAACAAAGGCAATAAGCATTATTTGATCATTGGGATCTGTTCCTATTGCAGATAAAATCTGGCCACCACATAGACCCTTTAAAAAACAGCCATCAAGCCCAATTATTGGTCTACACATCTTGAAGCTCTTCTTGCAAGCATCATAACAAACATACATTCTCTTGAAATAAGGTCTTGCATCCTCACTTCCCTCTTGAACTGGTGTGACATGTATCTTAACAGTTGACCTAGGATTTGTCCTCAAAATTTCATGACAATAGTCATAAATCCTAGTGTAGTCTCCTAAATAAGATCCATCTACCATGTCCCTGGCTGCAAATCTAGCCCTAATAGCCTTAGTCTTATTAACACCTACATTCCATTTCTTGAGGGCTTTCTCCTTAATATCCTTTAGCTTAAGCTTAGGATTGTTTTTCAATGTATTTTACAATCTCTTGCTTAACCATTTCGTGCTCATCATCTTAACATTATACTCTCTAGCACAGTTATGTGTGTCAACTAGTTTCCTAAGCTGCCAAGTTTCCTCATCAGGAAGTTTTCCACAGTATGCCTCCCATTGACATCCAGGCTTACATACCACCTTCACTCTTATGTTATCATTTTTTAGAAACTTCAAACCTCTCCCATTTTGCACATCATATGTTTGAATGGCTTCTTTAAAATCAGTTTTGGTATTGAAATAGGTTCCCAACTCCCATTTATAGTTTTGCATGTCTTTCATTGCCTTGAAGATTGGATGTTTCCTCTTCTTTGGTTCTTCTTCATCCTCAATGTCACCTCCACTTTCCAACTCTTCACTATCATACACAGCTCCATTCTCCTCTCCACTATCTTTACCCCCTTTCCTTTTCTTCAATTTACTTGTTCCTTCCTGTTTCTCATCATATGCCACCAGCAGTTGACGCATCCCCTGCAGTTGACGCTTCGCCAGTAGCTGACTTCTGGGTAGGAATTTTGATGGCTGGAAAAGAAAGAAAGAAAAGGTTTAAACTTAAATTAACATATACGTGTGTGGGTAAATGAAAAAGGGGGTCGAACATCTTCCCATTCCACACCTTCATATATAGGAGTTTCCACGCGAACGTGTTCTATGTCAATATGAAGGTGGCCTTTGAAATTGTCCAAGGTGTACTTAGTCGGAACCACTCGCTTAACACGTTTTTGATATTCTTGGCGAAGAAGTTTCATAGAATCCCCACAAGTGAACCAATCTGGAAATGGAGGGCTAAAAGCCACGCCAAATTCAGTAGATGGAAGAGGAGGAAATTTTGGTGGATAGAGGTTAAAAGCTACCTCATAACGTTGTTCTGGTCGAACAAATGCAGGTGGTTTTAACTCATCCAATTTTCTGGTAAATTTTTCTTTCAAAGTCACAACTGCTTCACTTATGGTTCGACTAAGTTCGTTGGGCCTGTAGGCAGTTTCAAAGTATTTCTGGAATGATTGGATTTCTTTGACGTGTCTTGAAGTAACTTTCTTCGTCTTATTCTGCACAAGGGCGAAAGCTCTAGTCAGTTGGATGGTGAAAGAAGGCACGTCAAAAAATTGAGAGTCATAATAAGCCCTCCACCATTCGTCAAACTCTTGAGTGCAGAGGAAGTTAGGTTTAAAGGGCACTGGCTGAATTTCGACCAGGTTTGAATACTTCTCCTGCAACCCAGAACACTCGTCTTCGGTGTGGGTCATGTTGTAGTGAATCAAAGAACCTTTCCTTGAGAAGAGGGGTTTTGGTTTTATTTGTATTAACCCAAACTGTTGAGATACCAGATTGGGTTGGTAGTTAACAAGGGAAACCTTCAGCTTTGAGGGAGCGAGTCTGGAAACTAAAAGTCTAGGAGTGAGAAAAGATTCCCAGACATTAAGGAATTCATCTTCTAGAGCTTTTGACTCTAATGGAAGTTTCCTGGTAAGCCACTCTGGTCCAACTTTTCTATCAGCAAAAGGAGCCATATTGGGAGTGAAGTTATGACGTTTAGCAAACATCATAACATAGCTGGTAAAAGTTTGTTGAAGGTTCGGACCTTCATCATGGGGTGTTAACTGCGCCAGTCTGGTGCCTTTGACTCTTTTGTCCTTCAGAGCAGTTTCGTCCACAGTTTGCTTGTTGGGTAAGGAAGCTTCAAAGGTGGCATTGAGCCATAGTTGTAAGAGCCAAAATGGTCCTGACAATAGTAGAATCCCTTTGTCATTGATATTCTTCAGGAAGGTAACCCCTTCGCCAAGAGATTCGTATAGGTTCGCCAAGATCATCTCACTGAGGCACAGTTGATGTCCAGCATGAAGCCGATTTGCTATGGTAATATAACGCTTCGCCACTTGAAGAGATCTAGAGCAAAAAATGCATCTCGACAGCCAAAGGGCTAAGAAGGCTACATGCTCTTGATCAGAGACTTCTTCGGTTTCTTTTTCATGATAATTGGAAATGTAGGCTGTGAAGTGGCCTTGTTTGTGTCGAAACCTATGGAATCGTCGGATAGTAGGGTAGGATCATAATCCACTCCTAGTGGACTTAGGCCAGTTATGGCAGCCACGTCGAAAAGAGTAGGGGTAATCATTCCACAAGAGAGATGGAAATTGTTATAGGTGCTGTCCCAAAAGTAAAGGGAAGCTAGAAGCATGGAAGGGCAATATCCTGGTCCTACTTTCGACAGTTGGATAAGGTCGAAAATTCCCATAGTTTTCCAAACATCATCTTTAACCTTCTCTAGTTTTTCAGCCAAGCTAGATAATCAGAGGGGTCTTTCGACAAAGGACAAGACCTAAAGATTCTAAAGTTGTTCATGTACTCTAAATTTATGACTTCTTCAGAAGGAGACCCTTGGACGTCTACCTTGGATTTTTTGTCTATGATTTTCTCCTTATCAGTTCTAGGTCTAACCCCATTAGCTATGGGTTTGTAACGGTGGTAAGCTGGAAAGAATTCTCTCACTTTTACAGGATCTAGGGCTAAATCGGGTAAGGGTCCTAGCATTGCATGAGATTTACCAGAAATTAAAATAGGAATTAGTACCTGAGACTGGTAAGTACGTCGTTTCTCCTCTTCATTTGGAGGCTCTGGTACGTACTGTTGGTTCCCCACCACCTTTGGCTCAAGGATCTTGTGGACAGGTGGTAAGTTTTTAGATTTTTTGGAATCTTTACTTGTGATTTGGGGAGCAGCGGAAGATGCCATGGTTGATTGCAGAAGAAATGAAGAGAAATGAAGAAGATGAAGTTGAAGAGAGTTCTTGCTTAAAGAAAGGAAGCGTGAAAAGTGCAAAATAAAGTTTTCCAACTTATTTATAGGAAGAAAAGGGATTGAAGCGGTTGGAATTCAGAAGTTTTTTAATGGAGAAATAATGAAAAGATTGTGGGACACGTGGAAGTTATGAAGTGGATGATTTCAGGCGGTGGCAGTTAAGTTTTGACCCATGATCCGCTAGGGACTAGGGTAGTGATGATGGAAGATCTTAAAAACGTGGGCTGAAGAGACGTTTGAGAAAAGTGCAATGATGACTCTGATGTCACAAACGTCTAGTCATATGAACAGTCACTGGTCGAATTATTGATGGCGTCGAATTGCATTGGCAAAAAATGTTTTTCTCCCTTTATCGAAAATGCATTTTCTAGGGGGCAATTTGTAGGTTGCTAATTTCGACGCCAAGATAATTGTTCTAAACAAATTTGGAAATCTCCCAGGGCATTTCGACAGGAATGTATTTCTGATGGGAGAAAGCCAGTTGAAGGCAAATGTTACTTAAAGGAAAGCATTGGCAGATTTTGTTAAGTATTAGAAATACTTTGACAGAGGAGTGATAGGCCTCGTTCGACAGATGTTTGAAGTTCAAATTTAGGAGGGAGTTTCATTTTGAAATAGGACGCGTGGAATGCATCTAGTTGACGAATGCATGCAGATTGCCATTTGTCACATTAGGAGAAATAGCTGTTATTGGTGGTTATTTCGATTGTATATAAATAGGGAGTCTTAGTGTTAGATTTCAGGGTGTTCAAAATTTGTACAAATCACTCAAGAAATACTCAAAGTAACCGTGAGAGAGAAAAGAGTAGTTACTGAGAAAATGTACGTTTGAAAAACACCAGTTTTCATTCCTTGCATTTTAATAAAAGTTTTAAGTTCTTCATTTACAATTCCCTTTACATTTCTGTAATTTTGTTTCTTGCAAGTTATTTACAGTTCGCCATTTATTTCAAGGAGCAAAGTTTTTATTACTTTTGTCGAAAAAATACGAAAGTTGATGAGAACAATGATGAATTCAATAAACAAAAGGTTTTTTTAACACAAATTGTCAAGATTGTTAAAGCAGACTGTCCTAGGATTTATTTGATCGGTCCTGTAAGCAAACTAATTTTTTCATAAATTAGGAGATCAGCGGTTGTTTGCGAATTTTCCAAGCAAACAGGTAGAGAATATGATAACTCTATGTTTCATAAATTTGGTAAAAACAATGAAATGTCATTTAGATTTTTGTGTCCTCACACCTCCTCACAAAATGGAAAAGCCGAAAGAAAAATTCGTACCATAAACAAAATCATCTGTACCCTTCTTGCCTATGCCTCTTTACCTCCATCAATGTGGCATCATGTACTACACATGGCCACTTACCTACATAATATCCTTCCAAATAAAAAGCTTTCCCTTCAATCACCCACTAAAATACTCTACCAAAAAGATCCATCCTATACTCACCTTCGTGTCTTTGGATGTCTTTGCTATTCTCTCATCCCTTCATCATATAGGAATAAGTTACAAGCTCGGTCCACACCTTGTGTCTTCTTAGGATATCCCTCAAATCATTGAGGATACAAATGCTATGATTTATCTAGCCATAAAATATTTATTTCCCAACATGTCATTTTTGATGAAACTAAGCTTTCATTTTCTAATCTAAATGTTCCTACAACGGTTGGCTATAATTTTTTGGATGACGACACACCCTTCCTTCCATCCTCTTCCTATAGTGCTCCACCCTCTAATTGTCAAAATTATACTCCACCCCTAACTACACCAGTTCAAACAAACATTTATCAACCATCACCATCTTCTTTTAATTCGCCTCCATCACCCTCTCACAATCACACCTCACCAACCATAGCATCAGCCCCATCCACAACATCACCTCTAAACCCATCATTACTAACTATCGTCTCATCCCCATTCACTACATCACTTCCGACTCCTCCACCTTCACAACAAAAACCGCCCCTCTCCCCTCAAATGACAACCAGAGCCCAACATGGTATTGTCAAACCTCGCAAACACTTCAATCTCTATACATCAACCTCAACCTCCATATCCCCTCTACCTACAAATCCCATTGATGCATTAAATGATCAAAATTGGAAAATGGCAATGAAAGACGAATATGATGCTCTTATTGAAAATAAAACGTGAGACTTAGTTCCTCGTCCGTCTAATGCTAATGTTATTTGGAGTTTGTGGATTTTTCAGGCATAAAGAGAAATCTGACGGATCCTTTGAGAGATGCAAAGCTCGCCTAATAGGTAATGGTGCAAATCAATAAACGGATGTTGATTGTGGTGACACATTCAACCCGGTGGTCAAACCGGCTACCATTCGAACGGTTCTAAGTGTTGCTTTATCTAAATCACGGTGTCTTCATCAATTAGATGTTAAAAATGCTTTCTTGCATGGGAACCTTCATGAAACAGTATACATGCATCAACCTCCTAGATTTCGTAATTCTCAATTTCCTGATCATGTCTGTTTATTGAAGAAATCTCTATATGGTCTCAAACAAGCACCTCGCGCCTGGTACCAGCGCTTTACTGATTATGTAGCTACAATGGGTTTCTCTCACAGTATTTCGGACCACTCTCTTTTTACATATCATCATGGCAATGACATAGGTTATATTCTTCTGTATGTGGACGACATTATTCTTGCTACATCATCTGGCACTCTTAGAGAATCTATTATGGAACAACTGAGTTCCAAATTCTCCGTGAAGGATCTGGGGCCTCTAAGTTATTTTCTGGATATTTCTATCACCCGACATCCCGAAGGCCTTTTTCTTTCTCAAAAGAAATATGCAGAAGAAATTATCGAACAAGCCGGTATGTCCTCCTGCAAACCATCCTCCACACCACTAGACACAAAGGCGAAACTTAGTGGTTCATCCGGTAACCCTTACCATGATCCAACTGAATATCGTAGCCTTGCCGGAGCATTGCAATACTTGACGTTCACTCAACCAGACATCTCATATGCAGTTCAGCAGGTGTGTTTATTTATGCATGATCCAAAAACTCAACACATGTCTGCCTTGAAACGCATTATTCGATACATTAATGGTACCATAGATTTCGGCCTCCATTTGTACCCTTCATCCGTCGACAAGCTCATTTCTTACACAGACGCAGATTGGGCCGGTTGTCCAAACACAAGAAGATCTACCTCCGGCTACTGTGTTTATCTCGGTGACAACTTGATCTCATGGTCCGCAAAACGCCAACATACCTTGTCTCGTTTAAGTGCCGAAGCCGAATACAGAGGTGTAACTAATGTTGTGTTTGAATCATGTTGGTTACGCAACTTAGTCTTGGAACTATGTTGTCCTGTCACAAAAGCTACTCTAGTATATTGTGACAACATCAGCGCAGTTTATCTTTCCGACAATCCTGTTCAACATCAACGCACCAAACATATTGAAATGGATATACATTTCGTGCGTGAGAAAGTTGCTTGCAGTCAAGTACGCGTTCTTTACATGCCCTCGCGTTTTCAGATTGCTGACACCTTCACAAAGGGACTTCCATTGCAACTCTTTGATGACTTCTGTGATAGTCTCAACATTCGTTCACCTCCAGTTTCGACTACGTACGGGGATGTAATAGATATGTAAATATAGAAAGATTATTATTAGTATTGATTACAAATGATTATTAGAATCATAACCACGTAATTGTATTGTATATATAAATGACTAACAGATCAATGAAAAGGCACGGCCTAAATTCTCTTACATTATCTAACTACTTCTTCCTCGTCACTCAATTGGTTTTCTTTTATCCTTCACCATTATTTTTATGCAATACCTTCTAAAATACTTTGAAAAGAACGTCACCCTAGTTTTGTTTTATTAAAAGCTTGTCGTGGTGACTGATACATGAGAAATCTCAAGATTCAAAATATAACAAGCTAATGGCAATGTAAGTAGCAAACAATTATTATTTATATCCATAAATGACCAATTAATATAAAATTACATATACATAGAGTCTCCCTTAGGTTCAGCATTGAATTATTACATAGTTCAAATGATATAAAGGAGACAATAACAAATAGTTTATGATACAAATACATACAAGAAGAAATAATTTATGGTAAAGTAGTAAAATTATATATGAAAATTCATATGTCACCGTCTCTTTTGCATTCAGAGGGAATTTGGGGCAAACGTTTTCTATCAGTGCAGTAATTGTAAATGGTGTATTTCTCTCTCACCCACTTTAAGCTACGCCATTGAGCTGCATCAAGATCACGAAACTCTGCTTGATCCCACCATCTCTTTCCTTGTGTTGCACAGAATTTTGAATTAACTGATGCTTCACAGCCATCAATGTGGAAGCTTTTGTAACCTGCTATGAATGGTGCTTTTGACCAGTCTGTTTTCTCTAATCCACCTCTTGTTGCCCAATCGTCTGCATTCCATAAACTGTTGTATATCTTCATTGGTTGGTCAAATGGAAATTTCACTCCTAAATCTTTGCTGTTCTTGAACACTCTTATTGGAACATCATCCACATAGAAACTGCAACCAAATCAATCATAGGTTAAGCATGATTGTTTTAGATTATTAGGGCAATATTGCAATAGTTGTGTCAAGTGCTGCTTACACAATCTGGTACATGTTCCATAGAATGGAATATCTGTGAAATTCTTTTGTAGGATCAAACCAGAGATAGATCCTTTGTTCTTTGTTACCCTGTCCACCAGTGAATACGTTTGTTTGCAAAATGTAAGGTTGTCCTGTTCTGTTGCCCAAGAATTCAAAATCTATCTCATCATGTTCAGCATTTTGAGAAGATAACTGCATGAAAAGTAGTTCCATTCACAACAAAGGTCATTTCATTACGACAAAATAGTAAAAATAGAAACATAAAACTATAATTTTATGTGCATACATACATAGAAAGCAGTAACTGTTCCGGCTGAATCACCAGGAACCATCTTAATGTTCATACTGAAATGACCAAACAAGTATGATCCTTTGGACTGAAAACCAGTACCTGTTTAAAAAACTAGTTAGATACATGAACAGTGTGATAGAAAGTTTAAAACTACTATATAAGGAAGAACAATAATACAGTACTAACCAGTGGACTTATCAAGATGAAGCTGAATCTCAGAACCACCATTGAAGTATTTGATGTGATCAAAAGCCCAAGTAGGGTAATAGTTTCTGCCAAATGGTACATCCACGGGCTTCCGTGGGAGAGCACAGAATGAAGAAGAAATTAGTGATGCAAAAACTAAACACAGAGTCCAAAATGAAGAACTCATGTTGTGTGTTGTTTTCATGCAAGTTGTGAAAAGTGAGAGGCTATGACTTGGGTATATATAAGCGTAAGACCCTTGGCAGTTGGCATAGAAAGTTATAGACCCATGTTCCTCTCACTTTCATTATTTATGTATCTTGTTCTTATTTATTAATTTCTCGGAGGGTGGGTTGCAAAGAATCATGTATTAGGCTTAGTTAGGATTTTGGCGTTGTAACCAACAGATAATGGGACCCTATTACGCGTTTATTATGCACTTCTATACTGCTAATTATTTCCAAATTAGAGTGCAAATATTTAGAAATATATAAACATTAGGGATTTTGAAGACTTCATTCAGGAAATTGGTTTGGAAGACCCGCCGGTGATTGGTAAAAGATTTTCGTGGTTTAGTGGTGATGGTCTATCTATGAGCAGAATAGATAGATTTTTGATTGATAGATTTATAGTAGGAAAATGGGGTTATTTGGCCAATCTATTGGAAATAGGGAGGTGTCTAACCACTGTGTTATTTGGTTGCAGCTCAAATCAATGGACTGGGGTTGTAAGCCTTTCAAAACGTTTGATACCTGGTTTGATCATCCAGATTTCTATGAGTATGTGAGAAAGGTGTGGAAGGAGATAAATATTGAAGGCAGAAGTGATTTTGTAATAAAGGAGAAGTTCAAAATTTTGAAAGGTAAACTAAGAGAGTGGAGTAGAAAGGTGTTCGGGTGGTACGACTTGAAAGCGGACGAAGGATTAGAAGAAGTTAATAGCCTCGATGATAAGTTGATAGGTTGTGACGTATCAGAGGTGGATAACCTTGTGGCTGCTAGATCTAAGGCGTATGGTCAGACTTGATTAAACCTTCACATCAAGGACAATTTGCTGAGCCAAAAAGCTAGAAATAGGTGGTTGAGGCAGGGAGACGGAAATACTAGATTTTACCATAATTTCATCAAGGCAAGGCAGAAAAAGAATTTTATAGGGGCTGTGGTCACAGATCATGGGATTGAGGAGTCTGTAGATGGAATTAAAGAAGAAGTGTGGCGTTTCTTTAAGGCTAAATACGCTGAAGAAGTCCAACAACGTCCTTGTTTGTCTGAAGGTTTTTTTTACTAGGTTATCCAAAGAGGAAGCTGACTCGTTGGAAGTCCCTTTTGGAGAAGAAGAGATTAAACAGGCTGTGTGGAGCTGCGACAGTTCGAAAAGTCCGGGTCCGAATGATTACAACTTCTTCTTCTTTAAAAAATGCTGGGAATTCATGAAGGAGGACATTGTCTTGTTTTTGAACGATTTCCAGAGGAGACCTTTCCTCCCAAAAGCCATATGCTCTGCTTTTATCACCCTGATTCCTAAGGTTGATATTCCACTGCATCTTTGTGAGTTCAAGCCTATTTGTTTGGTAGGTGGGTTATAAAAAATCTTAGCAAAGGTTTCGGCAAATAGGCTTAAGAAAGTTATTGGTAGTTTGGTGGATCCAAGTCAAACTGCTTTCGTGCTGGGGCGTCAAATGTTGGAAGGGGTGGTTATAACAAATGAGATGGTGAATATGGCTACAAGAACTTCAAAAGATTGCCTTCTTTTTAAGGTTGATTTTGAGAAGGCCTATGATTGTATGAATTGGAGTTACTTAAGGAAAGTTTTTGTGGCTATGGGTTTTGGCTCGAAGTGGCGTAGTTGGATGGAAGCCTGTCTTTTCAAGTGCTACCTTTCGATTCTTGTCAACGGAAGTCCCACTAAGGATTTCACGGTTGAAAGGGGTCTCCGTCAAGGAGACCCTCTGTCTCCTTTTGTTTTTATGTTGTCTACTGAGGGTCTCACTCAACTGATGAAGAGAGCGTCGACAAATGGTTCGTTCAGAGGTTTTGAAATTAGTCCTAATGTAAAGGTGGATATAATTCAGTTTGCTGATGACACGCTGATTTTTGGAGAGAGTAATTGACAGAATCTATGGAGTATAAAAACAATCTTACGTAGCTTCGAACTCGTGTCTGGCTTGAAGCATGAATTTTAACAAAAGCATAATTATGGGAATTAATGTTAGGTAACACTTTCTAGAAGCATCCTCAGTTTTCTTGGCGTGTAAGATTGATTCGTCGTGCTTTCGATTCCTGGGGATGCCGATAGGAATTAATCCCAAAAGGATAAGTTCTTGGGATTTTCTAGTGGAAGTGTTTAAAAGGAGATTGGAGTCATGGAGAGGTAAAGGTATTTCAATGGCTGGGAGAATAAGTCTAATTAATTCTACTTTTTCAAGCTTGCCTATCTTTTGGTTGACCTTCTATAAAATTCCTTCTATGGTCATCAAGAAAATTGACTCGATTAGAAGGAGATTTCTATGGGGAGGGATGGAAAGTGAATAAAAAATCCATTGGGTGAGTTGGGATATAGCTTGCTGCCCAAAGAATAAAAGGGGCATGAGGATTGTTGATTTGGCTGCTTTTAATATTGCCTTGATGATGAAATGGAAATGGAAAATCCTTAAGCCTAAGATAGCTACGTGGAATGAGGTTTTGAGGGGGAGATACGGGTTCGTTGAAGGTGTCCTCTTGGCGGAAAATCAGCCTGCTTAACACATTCCTAGTTCGTTCTGGTGGAAGGACCTTGTCAAGATAGGTCATGTTACAGCTAAAGAAAATTTTTCTTTTGCAGGTTTCGTCAAATATGCTTTGGGAGAAGGAAATAATATTCCTTTTTGGCTGGTTGATTGGAATGGATGGGGCTCCTTGGAATCCAAATATAAAAGGCTGTTCAAACTAAGTAATCTAAAGTTCGCATCGGTGAAAGAAATGGGACATTTCATTGATGGTCTGTGGTCTTGGAATAACTTTGGGCTTCCTTCCATTCTGTCTATTGAAGATTCAGCTTTATTGATTGCTTTGAAGTAGGAGTTGCAGTGCGTGAGTCCCTCTCTAACTAGGATGGATTTGGCTAGTTGGCATTTGGGCTCTTCAAGTGGTTTTGTTGTTAAGGAGGTGTATAGAAAACTCAGATCAGAGGTTAGGCTACCTGTAATACATCCTAGCCAACTTATTTCTTTATCGATGTTGTGGAATCTAAATGTGCCACCTAAATTTAAGAGGTTTGCGTGGAGATTATTTTGGAACCGTCTTCCTACGAAAGACAATTTAGTTAAACGTGGCCTGCATATTGAAGATCAAGTTTGCTGTTTTTGTAATGCTGGATTGGAGAACTTGTCCCATCTCCTTTTCTCTTGCCCCTTCGTGGCTTCAGTTTGGAACAAAATTTGAGATTGGGTCGGCTGCGACCAATCGTATGCAGGCTGTTTTTGGAGTTTTTTCTGTTCTTGGATTCAATCAGGCTGGCACAAGTCAACATCAAACAGGATGGGAAACTGCTGGGTCTCAATCACTTGGAACCTATGGCAGACTAGGAACAATTACATTTTTAGAAATAAAACCATTAACTTTAATGACATTTGTTGGGGAATTATGCTTCAGATGTGGAGATGGGGTTTTTTGTCAGATATTTCCCCATCAAACTCTAGTTTCTTGGCTTTTTCTTTGAATCCTTTAGGTTTCTAGTTCCTAGGATTGAGTTGGCTGGAAATATTTTTACCTCTTTTTTGAGGTGTTTTGTTGTATAGGGTGAATACAAGTATTCTTTGTTATTCAATTCCAATTGCTTTTCAAAAAAAAAAAATTAATCCATCCAAAAAAATAATATACTCTAAAAAAAATTTAAGAATGAGAAATATTTTTTTAATGAATTAAACAAAATAGTTATTTACTCACTAAGAGCACAAATGCATGACGACCCCTCGCGATTAAGGGTTGTCAAAGGCTTTAGAATTGTTATGGTATTGAGAGATAGCATATGTGTGGTGAGAAACGTGTGTGTATTACTTATGCGTTCTCCCTTTAAGTGGTTAATTCCCTGTACGCGCTCTACTCTAGAAATGAGTGGTTAATTCCCTGTTATATAAAAAGAGAAGTTAAATCCCACGACATCCTATGTAACATTTGTTGACCCAATACGCGCTCTACACACGATCACACAGTATGGACGAAGGACGCTCGAACCAATAAAAGTGCGACTTGATGATGCTGATGGGCTAAAAAATGTACCTTTTGCCTCGTACAGGCTAAATTGTTTTATCCCCTGACCTATCTTCGGGTTTTCCTCTGGAGCCTAGTCGAAGTTTTATTCTTGCCTTTAGTTCTCAAAGTATCAGATGATTCTTCTGGACGACATTCATCTCAATCCATTGGGCAAGACTCTATTGAGCCTTCCTGGCGAGACTTAGTTGAGTCCCTTAGGTGAGACTTAATCGCGTCCCTCAGACGAGACTTAATCGAGTCTTTCAGGAAAGACTTAGTTGCGTTTACTTGACGATACTTAGTCGTGCCCCTCAGGTGAAACTTAGTTAAGTACCTCGGGAGAGACTTAGTTGAGTCCCTCTATAGATACTTCCAATGTGAGGCATGTCCTTTGTGTGGTTGGCTCCATGGTGTACTCTCATGTGTATGTGATGCAACCCATTCATCAATTATGGGATTTTAAATGTCAATCAACTAAAAGAAATTAAACATCAGTCAACTGAGAGAGTTTGAAGCATCAATTGTGGTATGTTTTACATTAAATGCACTTGAGGATGATATTTATTAGGAAGCTAAATTTGGCCTTCCTCCTTACAAGTGTATCAAATACAAGAGATTTCCCATTGCTTGTAACAATTAGGACACTCATACAATGAAATGCTACCTATACAACTAGACTTGTTTCCTTTTAAAAGCCTATGCCTTTCCTCTAATCTCTTCTTTTCGCTCAAGCTTTTATTCGCACAACCAAAAGTTTGCTCGAATGAAAATCGTATTTTCCATGCTCTTGATTATAGTTACATATGACTCCTTTCCCCTTATGTTTTCGATTTTCCTCTTGAATGCCCATAAGGAACAATTGCGCTTTTAATATCATGGGATGACACCCAAATGTCTTTGATAATAACATTCATGTTCTTATTAAGAGATAATGGGAAGGATTGACAAACACGTCAATGTGCAGGACTTCACATCCTTGTATTCAAATAGGAAAGAATAATGGCATCTCAGCTGCAAATTGTGATTTCTAATATAGGACACGAGGAAGACAGAATATTGAGCCCTGTTCTAAAAGTGAGATAGCTAACATGGCTACTAGAGATGCTTCGCTTACTCCCTATTTCTATTTCCATATTCTTGTTATTTATGATTTAAGGGTCTTAATCCCCTTCACACCGTTCAAAGCCATATTCTTAATGACTGTCATTGTCGCCCTTTCGAAATCACAACCAATAATTAGGGTATTATCAGGGCCTTCAAGATTTTGCGCCACCAGCTAGAGGTTGCTTCCATTATTGGGGTATTATTTTATTTCTACAATGTCAAGCCTACCCCTGCAAGTGGTTGGGTTACTTTATTTAGTCTTTCAGGGGAAGAAGTTATTTATGTCGTGCTATAAAACCACCCTAATTGGAAGGGTAAGTTCCCGAGAGTCAGGGGCGAGATAACACTTTGATGATTACGATTGGGGCCACATGCATCCCCCGCTTTCCACTGTCTTAGATGAGTGATTCAAAGATCCATACTGCTTTTTCTCCTAAAGATCTTACCCCCTTTGAGCTGGAGGTGGTTCAGGAATTATCAGGCTTCAAGTTTATGTGTTCTTGTACCTTAATATCCTTGAATATAGGGGACACCGTCAGGATAAAAGAATGTCTATGTGAGTTTGTTACCAGATAACATTCTTGTTTAAGGATGATTTTTGAGAATTTTTATAAAAAAAATTGTTTTGATTTCTCTACCCTTTGTGCATGATCAATGTCGATGAACCCCTTGGTTGAGATAAAGGAACACTTGGTGGATGGAGGGTTAAGCATCAACCGCCCCTTGTTCTCCATAACCGACAAAATTTTAAGTGAGAGCATGACGTGTATTGAGGATCTCCTTATCATTGATGAACCTTCCTCCAAAATTCTTAAACTGGGAGAAGGATATTGTCATGCTTCTAGGAGTGGACTATTATTTGATACTCAAGAGAGTAGAGATGAAGGAGATACCCGATTGATTTGGGATGGTTAGCTCCCTTTCTCATCACTCTAGAGGGATGCTTTGTTTGATGCCATCAAATTTACTGACACGCATCTCCTTTTCCCTGAATATTTCCCCTTAGATTACCATACCCTTCATAATATATCGTCCCAGGAATTGTCCAACTTTGTAGAGGCGCACATGTTAAAGATTCTCGTGATAAGAAGGGTTCAATGGGAGAAATATACTAAAATCATTGATGTCCTGAAGTCTAAGATATCCACAACCAACAAACATTAAGGGTCTTAGTTTAGGAGAGACACACACTGGAATCCTTACTTAAAACAATGGCTTTAGATACGCTAACTAATACAACTGCTGCCACCATACTAAAGGACTCTTTGAATGAGACCCTTAGTTCTCTAAAGAAGATTGAGGAGGAAATATTTATCATCAAGGATGACTTGTTTGAGACTTTTTATCTATAATTTAAATAGGAAAATGAGCAAGTAGCCTTCCTTTATCCGAGAATGGACTTAAGATGGGTGGATTTATTTAAGGTGGTCTAGGGAGGTCAACTAGTGGATGACGAGTATGTCATTTTTTATGATGAAATCGTAACAAATGAATATCAGGTAGACGATACCCTTCGCTTTAGGGATACCTCAAAGAACTAATGATTTCAAGGTTTAACCTATCATGCCTTTGTTAGGGTTTTTCCATTATCTTGTTTTGATATTTTTGTAACACGTCGCCCTCATTTGGTTCTTTAAAAAAAATAATAGGCTCTTAATTGTCTATGTACACTATCTTGTAATGTGTCTTTAAATGGTAATATACGGGGACGAGGGTTCCCTCTGGAGATGCCCTTATTATTATAAGGATGTTAGAAGGTTCCCCAGAAGGACTCTGATTGCTTCCAGATGACATGCAGGCTCTCCTTCGTGAATATTTAATACAATTTCCTCGAGGGCGGCAGGGATTCCCTCACGAGTATCCAACATGTTATCCTTCATGAGGAACTAACATGTAATCTAGTCGTGGAGCGGCAAGGATTCCTTCACGAGGATTTAATATGTAATCGCCTCATGTAATCACCTTGAGGGGTGGCAATGATTCATGCATGAGGATGAATCATGTAATCACCTCAGGGGGCAGTATTGATAATATTCTCTTGCTCTGTGATAACCTACATGCAAATCAACAATAATCCAAAAAGTTACATAAAGTGAGGGGCTCATTAACAACTGTGTGCTATTTCAATAACACCTGAAAAGAGTGCCCTCACAAAAATGTCATTATCCATACAAAATTAGTCAGGAATATAATTCGCTTAAAATACACCTCAAATTTTTAAAACTAAATTAGACCCTCAAAATACACCTCTTTTAGAACAATGAAGTCTTCTTCTTTGGGAGCTTCTTCTGGCGGGGTTTTCTTCGCATACATGATGTTCACGCCTACCATATTGACTTAATTCACCTTCTAGATTTCCACATAGCATTTCATGGTACCCTTGGGTAATACATACCAGTCCATCTAAGAGAAGGTACTTAATGCATAGATACAAGATGGATAGGGTGTCCCCCAACTGGTTTAAGACAGGTTTCCCTATGCTCATATTATATGATGAGGGTACATCAATAACTAAATATCTTAACTTGACCTGTTTGATGATTTCTTCTATCCCAAAGACAATCTTTGGCATTATGTAAACCTTCACCTGTCGGCTCCCCCGAGAATTCAACCAAAGAGCCCTGGAAGGGTTTGAGCTCATCCAAATCTAGAAAACGCCTAAAAAATGCATCCTGATAGAGGATATACACAAAGCTCCCTTGACCAATTAGGACCCCATTCGTCACATCGAACAAAGATAAGCACAGGGTCATCGTTGTGCAGATGGATGTCGATTCTTTTCTTCAGAGAGAAGGTAATATTGGTCTTTAAAGTTATTTATTCGTCTAATTTGAAGTAAACGGAAGGACCATCGATGGCCAATATTTGGTGGGCGTATTTTATTCGGGAAGATTTAGTTTTCCCTCCTTCGGAGAACCCTCCTACAATGGTGTTAAGCGTGTGATGGACTGTTATGTCGTATTCTTCCCTACTTGGCTATTTTCACTGGCTAGATCTGGGAATCCTGGTGTCGTCGTCTTACCCATGGGAACTAGATGCCCTCGAACCTCCATTAGGGAACTTTTAACATACTTCTTTAAGTGTTCCTTTTGGATCAGACGTTATATCTCCTTCTTGAGGTATAGGCAGTCTTCTGTATGGTGCCTTTTGATCTAGTGGAAATTACACAAACTGTTAGGTTTTAGCCCATGAAGTCTGCCATCAGAGTTGGTGGTTGAGGGAGGTTATGCATGTGAATAAATTCGCACCATATTTATTCTCGACGATTGTTCAAAATCGTAAAGCTCTATGAAGGCTTTCCACTTTGCTTGAATGTTGTTCTTTCTCTCAAATTCAACGTGTATTGGTTCCATCATGAGTTGTCTGTGCCGATAGTACTCTCTTTGGCATCACAAGCCTTATTTTATGTATTACTCTCCTCACCCTTGATGTATCATTCTTCTCGTGTCACTACACAATCAAAAGATGTTGTTAGTATTTAGGAGAGGGATTTGTTGAAGTTTGCCTCCTTGAGCCCGTTCTAAAATGCTCCTACGAACATTTCTTGGATTGGATAGACTACCTTGATTATTTCTTCGTTGAAACAGGTGAGATACTCCTTCAACGACTTTGATAGGCTCTGATGTACGTTAAATAGAGTGGTGGGAGTCAGCTTCTGGTCACTGCTTGTGGAAAATTGGTGGATTAGCTTCTTCTTCATATCTTGATAGCTCGTGATAGAGAGCCTAGGGAGGCCTATATACCACCTCAAGGATGTGTCTCTAAAAGTTCTAGACAAGAGCTTAAACTTCAAGGAGTCAGGTGTCGTAATGATGGACATTTGAGTATTGATGGAGGCCAGATGCTCATATGGATCGTTGTATCCAGCGAACATAACCAACGATGATGACTCAAAGTTCTTTGGGACCGGCACCTCCCATATCTCGTATGGGATAGGTTAGGGATCATATACTTTTAGTTTATCCACCATATATGTTTCTTACTCGCCCTGTTGGATAAAAAGAATGTTGTTCTCCAAGGTTTGGTTCGGCCGACAAAGGTCATTCATAGAAGCACACATCTATCTTATGACACTTTCCTCGCCGTTATATTCCTCAGTAGTCGGAGTTGATTTCTTTTTGTTTACCTTGATAAAGGATCAACATAATGGACTAAACTGGAAAGTGTACAAGTATTGTCAAAGTAAAAACATAATTCGTCTCCATAGGGATTACGAATCAAAACAAGGAAATAATAGTGCAATAAAAACTAAATAAATAGGGGGTTTCGATAACGATTTTCTACAGAAATAAGAACGAGAAATTTAACGGAGTAAATTTAGATGATGAAAGACGATTAGATATTTCACGTCGAATCACCTAATTATACTTTGATAAGTCAAAGCTTTTGAGATTGGCATCAATTTTGGTAAAACTAACTTAACAGCAAGATGTTGGACAAGATGTCCTAACATGAAGAATTGAATGAAGATCAAGATATTGGACAAGATGTCCTATCTGATGATTCAACATTTTTTTCTGTTACTATTCAACTTTTAATTATGTTATTTTATCTCCAGATTTTAGATTATTCGGGGAATATTTGTTTATCCTAGGTGGCGTTCAAGATTGAGGAATCCGAGATTCTGATTGTAATTTGAAGATGTTGTTTTTTAAGTATGGAGACATTTTAGGAAACTTTGGATTGAAGAAATTATTCTTGAGTAGAATCAGTAACAGATTCTGTGTAACCGAATTGCTGCTTTTTTGAAGCCCAAATCCAGACTAGTTTGTGGTTATAAATATGACGGATTTAGCCTAATCAAGTATGTAGAAAATACATTGTTGATCAATGAGTTTTAGGGTTTGTATTTGTGAGCCTCTCTTGTGTCATGTGGATACTAGAGTTGAACTATTTGCATTGAGTTATAATTTCGGTCAGTGTTGTGATTGAAAGGGAATTGTGAGCCTCTCTTGTGTTGTTTAACTTAGAATTAATACTATCTAGTGTATTTCATTCCTGGCTTGGTAGCCCCTAGGCGTAGGTGTTGTTGTACACCGAACTTGGTTAACAATTACTGTGTGTTCGTTTACTTTCTGCAATTTGTATTTTGCTCCTTATTGTCATTGTGTTTGAAGCAGAGATCAAGTGTCTCGGCATATCTCAAGACATCTGAGATCTGCTACCAGAATTTCAATTAGTATTAGAGCAGGCATCCTGCTCTGCATCTGGGTGAGATTTAGGGAAGTTACTTTCTGGTGCAATGGACAAAGAAGGAGGAATATTGAACAGACCACCCATCCTTGATGGATCCAATTATGAATATTGGAAAATGTGCATAGTGGCCTTCATTAACTCCATGGATGGTAAGTCTTGGAAGTCTGTGGTCAAAGGATGGGATCCACCAAAGGCTAAAGATCAGGAAGGGAAGATTACTGATATCATAAAGCCTGAGGAAGACTGGGATGATGAATATAACAAGCTTGCTTAAGGTAATTCCTGTAGCGAGCGATTTTGGACGTGGTTCTTAAGCACTTCCGCTCTAGGGTACTACAGGTCGATTCATTTTTTATCCTGTTGAAGCTGACTAAAGAAGGCAAATAGATGTCTCCAATTAACCCTGCTTGCATAAAGAGTTTAAACAGATGACTGTTGGTTTATAGATGCGGTTTAGATTGTGGGCCTCTCTCTGCTTATTTTTCTAAAAATGGAATGATGGGACTATGCTATTGGTAAGATGTTAGGACTGATGATTTTCGATTGATGTGTGAAGGTACGGGATTTTGGGTTTTTGATTAGTGTGCTCGCTAAGATTTTTCAATCTTATGCCTACGTATTCCCGTTTGATGAAACAGGGAAATCAGAGCGATCGTAGTTCCTCCTATTCTATGGGAGAAAAAAGGTTGTTTTGGTGTCTTGTTCAAAGCCCAAGACGTGAAGCTAAAAGTGGTTTGTTTGTATCTTGTTCGAAGCCCAAGTTGTGAAACTGAAGGGTCTGTTTGTATCTTGTTCGAAGCCCAAGATGTGAAGCTAAGGGGTTTTGACTTTAGAGATAATTTGTCATCTCTAAAGGGGGTCAGTTTGTTACAACTGTTGGGTGACTGATTATAAAGGAGAATTACTTTATCTGGGATATGTGAATCCAGCAATGCCATAATTTCCTTTATAGGAGATTTTTAACCTGAAGGAGAAGACTTTAACTTAGTGTAGAGCAATGCTATCTTTCCTTAGGAATTTCTCATGCTAAAAGAGGGACAGTGGCGTGGATATGAATAATCCAGAGGCTTGCCGCTTACAGCAATTAGATGAAGGAAAATGAGTTGTTGATGAACGAGGCACAGATTTTGATGCTAAAAGGTTGATTGACTCAACCGGGGGTTTCCTTACACAAAGCCTAAGAGGAGGCTATTGACCCAACAAGGGGTGTTTTTATGTGTCTCGTACGAAGCCCGAGAGAGAGGCTAAAAGGGTTGACTCAACAAGAGAGTGCTTTTGTATGTGTCTTGTACGAAGCCCAAGACGGAGGCTAAAGGTGTTTGACTCAACAAGAGAGTCTTTGTACCTCATACGAAGCCCGAGATGGAGGCTGAAAATGTTTGACTCAACAAGAGAGTCTTTTATACTCAACAAGAGAGTGTTTTTGTATCTCGTACGAAGCCTGAGATGGAGGCTAAAAAATGTTTGACTCAACAAGAGAGTCTTTTATACTCAATGAGAGAGTTATTTTTATCTCATACGAAGCCCGAGATGGAGGCTAAATGGTTTGCTCCACTGGGGAGAATCATTGTACAAAGCCCAAGAGGAGGCTAGTGTGCTGGTGACTGTTTCAGTTGAGTGACAGGTCCAGTATGTTGGATAAAAGAGAAAATCAGTTCTTATATGGATACTGTTGTGCTCAGGGATTGATCGGAGGATCAGGGTTATTTCCTGTTCTTTAAGGAAATAGGAAATCCCAAAAAGTATGGAGACTGTCCAAGTCTACGGGTGTTTTGAGAAGTTGATTCTCGGATAGTGAATGATCTTTGTATGATGCCCAAGAGAAGGCTGGTACGTTAAGGGATGAAGGTCAACCCATTAACCGGTCTGACACTTGACTCAGAAAGACAGCTCTAGCAAATTGATGACTAGGTTCTGTTCCTATACCTGTAGAGGTCTCTGCGTCCTTGTACTAAGCCCAAGAGAAGGCGTGAGAGCTTTTAAGAAGCCGAAGGGTCCTTGTACAACGCCCAAGAGGAGGCGGGGATGCTTTTAAGAAGCTTGTGGGTCCCCAAACCCCGAGAAGTTCAAGACATGCCATTCACCAAGAATAGATCAAGCCAGGAAAGTCCGAGAATTTGGAAGAAACTCAAGAGATGCCATTCACGGAGATGCCATTCTAAGGGTGACAGTCTGAGAAAGGGTTCACCGAGAATGCTGCCTTTCATGTCTCCATATTATTTAACCCCAAAAGGAGGGAAGACTGTGTCTGGTAATCCTATGGGGATCTAGTTTTGTTTGTATTTTAAGAGTGACCAACAGGGCTTTACCTAGTGCTAGACGTAGTTGCCAGGGAAAACTCTAAATAACTATACTAGTATTACACAGTGGATATTTGACGAGTATATAAAAGTTTGTGAAAGAAGACTTACAGTGAGCAGCCCCACAATACAGTTATATATATGAAAGCGGATAAAGAAAACGGGTAAACACTTACTCGGTTGTAGAGCTTCCATGCTGTTTTGTTAGTTTGTTCAACAAAGAAAGCTTTGATAACAATATTATATTCAAAACTAAAGGAGAAAGTGCTTTGAAAAGATTGTTGGGGCTTACAGCTCAAGGAGAGGCCCAAGGTTTTATCAGTGATTGCACTGTGGTTTTGAATTTGTAAATAGGGATTTATACAAGTGACTGAGGCCCAAAAAGGTTTTCTGTACAAAGGGATGGGTCTTACACTCTCTCAAGAGGCCCAAAGGTTTATTATTATACAAGTGGTGGTGGGGCTTACAGCTCAAGGAGAGGCCCAAAAAGTTTTGTTTTAAAAGGCGACGATCGCGCCCACCTTTTTGATGGTATCGGGACTTATACAATACAATGAGGCCCAAACTATTTTGGTTTTCAAAAAGGGTTGGGTCTTACACTCTACTAGAGGCCCAATGATTTTTAAAGAATGAGGCTTATAACACGAGGGTAGGCCTAAGGGTTTGATTTTTGAACTGGCGATCGCGCCGAGATTTTCTTTTAACGCAGAGGGACTTATACAATATCTGAGGCCCAAAATTGTTTTGGTTAAAAGGGGATTGGGTCTTACACTCTATTAGAGGCCCAAAGTGTTTGAAAAAGTTTGATGAGGGTTGAATTAATCAAAAACCCTAATTTGTTTTCAAAATGTATTTTAATTGAATAAAAAATTCAATTAAAATGACCAAAATTGTTAAAAATGTGGAAAACAAATTGTGATCTTGGATTAATGTTTCAAAAGTTAGGTTTTGATTCACAAAATGATTGGAAATCACTAAAATTTGAAAAAATCAAGAAGGAGAAAATATTTTAAATGTCAAAAACAATTAAAATATTAATTCTTTTAAAAAATATCAAGTATATGAAAGAAATAATATTTTTGGGATTTTTTGGGAAAATAAAATATTTTAACATTTTTGTGAATTATTAAAAAAAGAATCCACTCAAAATCATTAAAACTCAGAGAGAAATTAATTTTTGAATCAATTAAATAAAATCACAAAATTCAAATATTCAAATATTTGAAAAAAGGGCGCCAAGAACATGGCAAGAACACATGCCCTTCCTGTGTTTCTGCAGATTTGCGTTTTCTATCCAATCTCACTTAATACTTGATGATATCATGCAGTCTACATATCAATCTACTCGTTTTAACCTCACGATCATGTCTATGGTCTTTAATTTCATTTATTTTAAACATGGAATAAGAAATCCAAGAGAAACCTCAAGAACCCTAAAATTTGCATGAAGGTTCAGAAATTCTATACACGATTCAAACAATGCAATTGATTGAGGGAAAACACTCCATGCATGATTATGAACAATGGCCAAATTATTGTGTAGCAAAAAATGCATGGATCATAGAGTTAGAAGAGCTCATGCTTACCTCTGGCAGCTAGTGATCGTGTTTTGTGTTAGAGGTGTTACAGCTTGGTTCCAAGGTTATAGACAGCTTCCCTAGGTGCTATGGAGTATGTCTGAGTGCTTGGAATGGTTTGAAATGATCTGGAACTGAAGATGGTATCCCAACTGCAACTTGGTTAAAACCTTGAGCAGCTGGCTGGTGATTCTGAGAAATCAGTGTTCCAGATGTTGTTTAAGTGTTTGGATCACTTATATATGTTGTTTATGAGGTGTGTGTGTGTGTGATTGGATTGGTTGAAATAGCTCTCAAACTCAAGACCCGATAGTGACTTACTTTGGAAGGCAATTTTGGAGTGAAAGAAGAGATTTTGAGGAAAGCATCTGTTTGATGGCTTTAGTGTACTCAAACTGATCACAAATGAGCTCTATTTATAGTAGAGCAAGTTTGTTTTGCAAGGAATAGTGAATGGCAACTGCTGCATAGGTTTGGCCAATGTTGAGCAATGAGAATCCAAGTCTCCTCTAGCCATTGACTAGAGGTTAGGGCACAGGATGCTGGTCCCCTTGGTCTTGGATAAGTCTTGACTGAATTCAGTTGGAAATGGCCCAGTCCATGCCACCTTGGTGTATGCATTGAATGCTCCAATCCAAAATTGGAGTCTTGTCCCTCTTTTAGGCATTTCTAGGTTTGACATGCTATTTTTGGTTCCAAAAACTTGGGAGGCTTGGGATCATAGTTGGTTCCTCCTTGGTCCCCCCTTTAGGTGTTCAGATGGATAGAGTTGCTTGCCCTTTGCAAAATTTGAGCAAATCGAGCAAAACTCCAAAATCTGCCTTGCCATGACAGTTTGCAGCAAGGCATATTGGCATTGTCATATCTCATGGCTCAAGTGGAATTTGATGGAGTTCTTGGCCATTTTGGAAAGCCCTCATATCATACAACAACTGTTTGAACATAATTGGTTTTGATACTTTTTGGATCCAAGTGAAAAATGCCCCTACATTTGGAAAAAAGTAAGGCAGATTCTGACTTAGTGAAAATTTCACTAAGTGTTGGAAAAAAGTGACATTTTCACTTTTTGTGATTTTGATCATTCCATAACTCAAAATCCATGATGAATTGGAATGAGGTGTAGTTGAAGCTTTTGTAGAGGGCCATGAGAGCTACAAATCCAGCTTTGGATGGGGAAAAATCGCCTTGTGGTTTAGGAGTTATGATCCTCCAAAGTTGGTACCCTAGCCACTTTGTTCCATAACTTAGAAAATTTTCTAAGTTTTTATGGTTACCCCTTTTACAAGTTATCCCACTTTTCTTGATTTTTCTTGATGAATGATGATTCCAATCCCACATTAACATCATTTTAGGGTCAAAGAACCATAATTGTGAAAAATATCAAAAAGTCAAAGTTGACTTTTGGGCACAGTTAACTTTTTATCAGATGAATTCTAAACTATGTGATCCTCTATGAAATCAAGTCCTTGACCTAAATTAAACTTGATGGATTGATTTCATAGGTGTTATAGTGTGTATTGAATCATGTCCTAGGGTTTGGGAGCATGTCCTGGTCAAAAGTCAAAGGTACAGTTGACTTTTCTCGCGAAACCCTAATTGTGGTTCAGATGAAATTGAAACTTATTGCTCAAGCTTCTTGGATCAATCCATTGTTGCCAATGGATCAATGTAGTTTATTGGAGACCCTCAAATCCTCTCTTGAGGTTTTGACTCATGTTTTGTCCCAAAAGTCAACTTAGGGGTGAATTAGGTCAAGAAACCCTAATTCCTGATTTTTTGTGAATGCATCCCCTGAGGTTAAATTGACTTGATGATTGGGTTCATGATGTTACATGGAGTATTTTAGGATATGCTTTGAAGCATTGGCTCATGCCCAGAGGAAAATTCCCCTCTGGAGGCCCTGGTCGACCAAACCCCAATTTGGTGACACTGGCGATTTTGAGGCTTGATCCACTTAGAAGGTTGCATCCTTGTGCTTAATCCTTGATAAGAGAGTCCTCTTGATCCATTGTGGATGTTTGAGAGGCTAGATAAGTTAAAGATCATGTCATTCCTTGATTGATCCTTTACCTAAGCACTCAGAGAGGGTCTGAAACCCTAAATTTGATTGTAGTAGATGCTCACCCATCTTTGGGGAGACTAATGAGGTATGATGGCCCATCCATATTGTGATGATGATTTGCATAATGATGGGAAATCTTAGTGATCAAAATTTTGGGTATGACAACTCCAAAGCATTGAATGCCTTTGTTAATGGTGTGGATATGAACATCTTCAGATTGATTAAGAATTATACTGTAGCCAAAGATGCCTGGGAGGTTTTGAAGACTGCGCATGAAGGAACCTCTAAGGTGAAATCATCAAGACTTCAACTTCTTACAACCAAGTTTGAGAACTTGAAGATGAGGAAGGATGAAAGTATTCAAGACTTTCACATGAACATTGTTGATATATCCAATACTTCAAGTGATCTTGGAGAAAAGATTCCAGAAGCTAAGTTTGTCCAAAAAAGTTTAAGATCTCTCCCTAAGAAGTTTGACATGAAGGTGACTTCCATTGAAGAAGCTCAAGATCTAAATACCCTGAAAGTGGATGAACTCATGGGATCTCTTCAAACTTTTGAAATTGCTATCAGTAAAAAATCTGTGAAGAAGAAAAACATAGCCTTGGTGTCTAATCAAGGTGAATGTAAGACAAATTCCAAGGAAGAATTGTCTAAGGCTGTTGTGCTTCTTGGAAAACAGTACAACCAATTGAAGAGGATGGACATGGAGTCGAGATCAAATGTCAAGACTCAGTCATCCAACAACAACAAAAGGAAGGATTTTGGAAGAAAGTCCAAAATTGAAGAGAAAGCTAACAAAGGCAAAGGAATCCAATGCTATAAATGCGAAGGATTTAGACACATCAAATCTGAGTGGAGCATTTGACTCTGATGGAGAATTATATGTTGGAGAACTCTTATATGATGATATGGTTAGCTCATACAGGAAGTTGTGCATCAGAAGTGAAGAAGTATGTCAGTTGGGAGAGGATCAACATAGTGTTATCGTCCGTCTTGAGGCTGAAAGATTGAAGCACTTGTACACCATCTCTGACCTGAATGAGGAAGTTGTATTGCTCAACTCTAAACTTGACAATATTACTAAAACTGTTAGAATGCTCAACAACATTTCTAATGTGCTGGATGAGATTCTTCATTTTGGGAGGAACGCTGGAGATATCAGAGGACTTGGCTACAATGACCAAGTTGTGATCAAGAAAAGAAAATAGCCAGATTAAGTTTTGCTCAGTCTAAAAGAAAGCATTATCAGAAGATGTCAAAAGGGATGTCCCAACATCAACACAAGCATCATAAAAATTCAACAGAGAGCAAGAAGCAGGACTGGAAATGTCTTCATTGTTGTAAGTATGGTCACATTAAACCTTACTACTACAAGTTACATGGCTATCCAAAATCTACTTCACAACCCAGAAAGATGTAGGCTGGTAAAGCAGAAAAGAAGTGGATTCCCAAGAATGACTATGTTGCTTTCATAGCTCATTCCTCTCTAAGAGCCTCTGCTAGAGAGGTGGTACTTTAATATTGTTTGTTCTAGACACATGATTGGCGTCAAGAATTTTTTGGTGGATATTGAATCACATGTCACTAGCTATGTCACCTTTGGAAATGGATCGGATCCAAAGGGAAAATTAAAGGTGTTGGGAAGCTGGAATATGCTGGGCAGCCTAGACTTGATAATGTGATGCTTGTTAAAGGACCGAATGCAAATTTGATAAGTATCAACCAACTTTGTGACCAAGGTCTCAAGGTTAACTTTACCAAATCTGAGTGTCTGGTAACAAATGATAAAGATGAAGTATTCATGAAGGGAGTCAAATCTAAGAATAATTGCTATGTATGGACTTCTCTAGAGACAGAGTGTTCATCCATGTCAAATAGAGATGAAGTGAAGCATCAGAAACTTGGTCATCTTCAGAAGATGAAGAAAAATGCAGCAAGCAGAGATACCTCAGATCTGAATATTGATGGTGGAGGAATCTGCGAGAAGCTAACCAAGATATCACACAAGAAGCTGCAACATCTGACTACGTCAAGGATTCTGGAACTAATTCATAGGGACTTACTGGTTGATGATCTTGGAGGAAAAAGGTGTGCTTACGTTGTTACTAATGACTTAACCACAAAAGTTGAATGCATAGAAACAGGGGATAATTGATCTCAACTCATAGGGATGCGATAGATGCTGACTAAGCACAATGTCACACAAGATGTCGTGACATTATACTGTGATAACTTGAGTATTACTGATGGTCCAAAAAATCAGTTTGAGGTGTTAAGGGGCAAATTAGGGTTTTTCCTGTTTTAGGGTTTAGAGCAATTAATTTGTGGGATACTATTCAAGTGTATGTATGTTCCCAACAAATAAATAGAGGGTTTCAAAATCAATCATTTCAAATACACCTAAACCGCTATCACGCACGCTTCATCCATATTGTACCATTCCTCACAAACTGTTTCGTCTTCCAGCTCGGAGAAAGACCTAATCTTGTGTACCCCTGTTCAAATCTTAAGTGTTCCAAAATGTCTCAACATATATCTTCAAAAGATGTAACCAAGAAGGAGAATGTTTCATCGTACTCAGCTAGGGCTAAGTCTGGGAAGTTGTCTGCTGATGATGCGATTGATGTTGCTCCATTGGCCATGGTACCATGCAAGCCTGACAAACTTCCTTTGAGAAGATTTAAGAACCTTCCTACAGGAAATGTTTCAAACACCTCTGATTCTTTCTCTAACCCTAGGACTGAGAAAGAAAATTTTGACACTGATAAGAGGATCAGAAGAATAGTAGCTAGAACCTTGAATATAGGGAGTCATCTGAATATTGCTGGGATTACTAGACCTCTGGCTCAGATTCTTCCCACTACATCTGCACCTGATACTGAACCAGAGGTAGAGACTGAGGGAAATGTTGATGTTGAGGTTGAAAAGGATATGGTTGAAGTGGTTGATCATGAAGGGTCGGAAGGGAATATATACACCCTTGTTGTTTCTGTGGTAAGAGATCTTGAAACAGACGGTGGAAAATCTCCTTCTGTAGAAGAATCTCAGTTAAAGGGTAAAGCATCTAAGAGTTTTGCTGGAAAGCCTACTGATCAGGTTATCAATGTTGATGACTTGCCCTCTGATGATGAGATTATCGCCAAGAGTCTTCACCCTGGTGTTGCCAAGAAACTGAAGTGCAGAAAAGGTAAGGTTGTGGTTGTGGAGAACACCCCTACAAGGAACACTTAGAAATCTGTTGTTGGACCCCCTAAACCTTGGAGCAAGGTTGCAATTGTGTCGAAGAAGAGGAAGGCTGAGTGTGACAATGAGTCAGATAATGATATTGAAGAAGATATCCAGGACATCATGCATGTCAAGAAACCTGCTTCTAAGAAGAAGGGTGGTGTGCTTTCTGAAGCTCCTTTGGACAATGTTTCCTTTCATGCTGATGAAAACGTGGAAAGGTGGCAATGTGTGTATCAGAGGAGAAATGCAATGGAAAGAGAGTTAGGGAAGAATGCCCTACAATGGAAAGATGTGATGAAGCTGATTGAAGCTGCTAGCTTGATGAAGACTGTCACTACATTTGGTCCTTGATATGAGAAGCTAGTCAAGGAATTTGTGGTGACATTCCTGACGACTGTGATGATGCAAATAGTGAATACTACAAGAAGGTGTATGTCAGAGGAAATGTTGTGACATTTTCCTCCACTGTGATCAACAACTTTCTGGGAAGATCAGAAGATCCTCAACCTGAGTTTGAAGTTACTGATGACCAGGTATGTCAGGACATCACCTGTAAGAAATGTTGTGACATTTTCCTCCACTGTGATCAACAACTTTCTGGGAAGATCAGAAGATCCTCAACCTGAGTTTGAAGTTACTGATGACCAGGTATGTCAGGACATCACCTGTAATACTATGAAACATTGGCCAAATAAAGGAAAGCTTTCAGCTGGGAAGTTCGGTGTGAAGTATGCAATTCTTCATAGAATTGGTACTATCAATTGGGTTCCTACCAACCATACTTCAACCATCTCAGCTGGGCTAGGAAAGTTCATATACATTGTTGGTAAAGGAAGGAAGTTTTATTTTGGTGCTTATATCTTTGACCAAATTCTGAAGCAAGATTCATCAACTGCTGTTAAACTGCCTATATGTTTTCCTTCCCTCATTTGTGGTATAATCCTGGATCAGCATCTTGGTATCCTGGTGCCTGCTGATTATGCAATGAAAAGGGAATCTCCTTTGACATTGCATCATAAGTTGTTTGTTGGGAATCATGTCCCTGATATTGTTTTGACATCTGTTCCTGCAACTTCCAAGGAGAATATTATTGCTCAGCTGAAGGAGACATGCAAGGATCTAGATGTTATCATCAAGTCCAACACAACTAGGAAGGAAAAGCTTGAACAATTGATACAGGCCTTGACAGCTGAGCAAGACAAGGTTACTGAAGCTGTTGGTGGTACTGATGATGCTGAAAAGGATGCAGCTGGAGAAGATGAGGCCGATGTTGATCCTGAAGAGGATGAAGATGAGGCTGATAATGGTCTTGATGGAGATGAAGAAGAGGAAGAGGATGATGAGGCTACTGAAGATGATATCTGACTGTAGTGTTATTCAATTTTTTTGTGGTTATGAAAGGGCTAAATGCCCAGGATATTTTTTTTGGAACTTCATGTGCTTGTTATGTACTTTAAATTATTGTGTTATTGTTTGGTTGTTTAGTTAGTTAACTACCTTTATCATATTATGGCTAAAAAGGGGGAGTAATACTAACTTAACTAACTGCTGCTAACCACTTGTTGCAAAAGAAGGATCAGATTGAGGGGGAGGCTATATTGTTTTTTTCGCTGTTGTTCTGATTTTTGCCTCTGATTTTCTTTGAGTATTTATTTGCAAGGGTTATTTAGTTAGTTTTAGCCAAAATCTGCCAAAGGGGGAGATTGATAAGTCCAAGCTTTTGAGATTGGCATCAATTTTGGTAAAACCAACTTAACAGCAAGATGCTGGACAAGATGTCCGAACATGAAGAATTGACTGAAGATCAAGATGTTGGACAAGATGTCCTATCTGATGATTCAACATTTTTGTCTGTTACTGTTCATCTTTTAATTCTATTATTTTATCTCCAGATTTCAGATTATTCTGAGAATATTTGTTTATCCTAGGTGGTGTTCAAGATTGAGGAATCAGAGATTCTGATTGTAATTCGAAGATGCCGTTTTCTAAGTATGGAGACATTTTAGAAAACTTTGGATTGAAGAAACTATTCTTGAGGAGAATCAGTTGCAAATTCTGTGTAACAGAATTGTTGCGTTTTGAAGCCCAAATCCAGTCTAGTTTATGGTTATAAATAGGATGGATTTAACCTAATCAAGTATGTAGAAAATACATTGTTGCTCGGTGCATTTTAGGGTTTGTATTTGTGAGCCTCTCTTATGTCGTGTGGACACTAGAGCTAGACTGTTTGCATTGAGTTATAACTTTGGCCACTGTTGTGATTGAAAGGGAATTGAGAAGGGTCACATACCTAGGAAGAGTCTTAGGTAGAAATTAAGCATGAGTAGTGATTAAGTGATAAGTTGTAAACCGGTGGTTGTTTAGCCTAGAATTAATACTATCTAGTGGATTTCATTCCAGGCTTGGTAGCCCCAGACGTAGGTGTTATTGTACACCGAACTGGGTTAACAATTATTGTGTGTTCGTTTACTTTTTACAATTTGTATTTTGCTCCTTATTGTCATTGTGTTTGAAGCAGAGATCAAGTATCTCGACATCTCTCAGGACATCTGAGATCTGCTACCAGAATTTCACACTTTGTTGATGAATTTTGTATTAAAAGAATTACAATTATGTTAAAATCTCACAGTGAATTAACAAAGTCAGTACACCAAATTCGTTGGTGTACAACTCACTTATTTACACAATAATTCCCTAATTCCTTATGTCAATTCATAGTTAAGCTAGGTGTTATAAATTCGTTAATTCAAAAGCCACAACTTATAATTACATATTTCTAGTTAATTACTTAGTTGAATAATTGCCTCACGTCGGATCGGTAGACTTACGGTCAATAATCCCTACACATCTAATATTAATTCTTGCGTTCTTCAACACACAAAAGACATTAAGAACAAGAATAATTAAATATGGATAATAACATAAAAGTATTCAATTAATCTCAAACACTCATATGATCCAATAGAGCATAATAAGGTTCATCTCAAAAGACCTAATATAGAATAACTTAGGTACTCAAAGAGAATTTAACTATAACCATGAGTTGATAAGAATTATTCATCAAAATCTATGGAAAATAATTTCTTCAATGACTCCAATGGTCTCCAAAATCGTGCTCTTAGACTCCTTAGCCGTCACTTTCCATCTCAAATTCGGGACCCTAAAAAAAGTAGCAAAAAGTCCCATTTATAGTAGCTGGCACGTATCAGAGCAACATAACACCACATCCGTGTTGGAATCCTATCATACCCTAATTTTGTCCTACCTATATAACATTACCTTCATTTGTGTTTCTGTTTACTAACCATTATTCAAAAAATCCAAAAATATGAAGTTACTGTCTTTTTTTCTTTTTGCCTAAGTCCAAGTTTGTTGCAAGGTTGAATTTGGTTTCGGGCAAGGCTATCAGGTCAGGTGTGTGTGCAATATTAGTTGAAATTCAATTGGTTTGGACCTAATCTTGGTCAAGACAAAATGTAATTGATTCAATTACAAGTCATTTGTGTATGGATCAAGTTATCATGCTAGGCTAAATTCAAATGTTTCAAGGTGGAGAATCATATGGAATATGTTCCTTTCAATTAGAGATTTTGGAGCAGCTGTAATGCAGTTCATATCACAAGTCATTATCTTCATATTTCAAGGCATTTGTTGCTCATTTAGTTCATGGTGAAAGATTTGGTTTATCAGTGTAAGTGGCAAAGTCCAAGGATTTATTCAGTGGTGGATTCATTTCGATTCAGGGTTCTGTTTCATTTCAAATTCAAGATGGATTCATGTGTTGTTTCATTTGTCAAGGATCGATTTGAGTTATTTCATTTTCAAGTGGAGAAGTCAAGAATGCGAAAGTTTGGTTCTCGTTGGATGGTCAATGTTAATTGTCATGATATTTTAAATAAAGAATCAAGGTTTCAAGCATGTTATCAAGATAAAAAATTGTGAGATCAAACATTGTCCAAATCAAGTTCAAGGGTGCCAATATTACATGTTAAGCCCATTAGAAATTCAAGTCCATTTGCATCCAAAAACTTTACAAAAAATATTGCTCATGATTTACCACCAAAAAAGGCCTAATTCAATTCAAATCCTAATTCACCATTTACAAGTCCATGTACAACAAAATTCCAAAAAAAAAGGATCATTATGTTACAAAAGCCCATTTGCATTTATTGTCATTACAAGAAATTTCAATTTTATAAGGGCCCATTTACAAAAATGAAACCAATTTCCAAAATTAGAATAAGACAAAATGCAAAATCCATCCAAATTGGCAGCCATTTGCAAAAGCAATTACACTTCAAGACCATTCTAGCCAAACAACAATAACCATTACACTTTACAAGCCTGTCGAACAAGCCAACATGAGACAAGATTCACAACACAATACCAGCCACACTATCAAGCCTTCCAAGCTACAGCCAATCTCCAAGCCATTCACATATAATACACTAAACCAAAGCCTTCACTGCACACGCCTGCCCCATAAAATACAACACAACCTTCCAAGCGATTACACAATCAACCAAGCCAGTATTACATCATGCCAAATCAAGCTTATGCACACAAGTAACTCGTTTTCAAGCTTAAAAATCAGCTACACAATTACACACACACATACACACGATGCAAAACACACACAAGCAGTAATCAAAGTTCCATGCCGTAACACAATACCAATTTTCAGCCATGGTGCAACATGACCAATCCACACAAACCACGCACAAAACAGCCCCACAACAACATGAGCAAAAAAAACCGACCCCACAATACAACCCATTAACACCTACAATGCACAACAAAATGTAGCAAAATGAAAGGTCGTACGACAAAACAAAAATGCAAAAACAGGTGAAAACGACAAAGAGATTCCCCAAAATCACTACAATGTGATTAATCTCATCTATTAATGGTTGGAAATACACATTTATCTCTCTCTATTAATTTTTTGCTCCAATAATAACCAAAATGAGAAACAAGTATGGAGTTGTCATGCATAGTTCATAGGAATATTGTAAGGATTACAACCACCGAAAAACATGAATAACGGGAGGTTGTATGATTAAATAGTTCAAAACCTTTTGTACATAAACTCAGCTTTACATTCCTCGATTCAACAACAAAGTCAGGGTAAACTTTATTGAAGTATTTCCAATCCTTTCCATCTGATGGATGACACATAAGTTTAGGTTCTCGTCTCGTTACAATGTCATATCATATGTGAAGTTGCGCTTAAGTTTGGGAGTTATGAGTAATAATGTATTCTTTTCATACATACCTCTTTTAATCTCCCATGCTAATCATTTTTTCTCATAACGAGGTCCATTACAAAATTTTCATTCTTTTAAATGTTTATATTCATCAGTATAAACAAGCATACAACCTGTTAAGCGTCCCACATCAGACAATCTATGGTCTGAAGATGTGCTTATAAGTGGAGGAAATCCTCACCCTACAAGTCAGGTTTGTAGGGTTGAGTTAGGCCCAAACACACATTCTTAATATGATATCAAAGCCTCGTTAAGATCCATTGGGCCACCCCATTTAGTTCCACGCTTTAGACGCAAATTCTGGGTGTGAGGGGGGTGTTAAAATATTCCCACGTCGGATAATATATGGCCTGAACATGTGCTTATAAATAGGGAAAATCCTCACCTTACAAGCCAATTTTGTAAGGATAAGTTAGGCCCAACTCACACATTCTTAAGATGATAGCAAAGTCTCATTTAAGATCCATTGGGTCACCCATCGTTTAGTTCTATGCCCAGACGCACATCCTAGGCGTGAGAAAGGGTATTAAGAGTCCTACATAAGATCATCTATGGTTTGAACATGTTCTTATAAGTGGGAGAAATCCTCACCCTACAAGTCAGTTTTGTAGGGTTAAGTTAGCCTCAACCACACATTCATAAGACAACCATTTACACAACAATCTATTTTTTATGCGGTGAGACCAAGTTTTGATAGTATTTTCTTTGGCCTATAATAATCTTGTGGGACACAATTATTTAGGGGATGTCTCTCATTCATAAGTGCCAAAATTTGAATAAAAGATCGTTGAGAAATATTTTCTCTGATTTAATCCTCGACAATATAACCGTAGTAGTAAATCAAAATGGCTTCTGGGTAACATGTAGTAAATCATAATTTTTCTATCATCGATATTAGGAGAATCTTCTAGTTCTTCATCACATTGCATTTAGTATTGTGGTCCAACAACACCATAAACCTGTTTTCAAATTTATTGTGGTCATTGATATGTCCCTCTCTTGCACATTGTTTCCTACTTAACTCTACAGACATCTATGAATTAAATTCTTCATGAACATGTCTAATACCAATAATCAAGTGTAAATCACTTTTCAAAATATGAACTTTAACTTCTTCAAAGTGTAAGAAATTAATGTTTTTACAAATAAAACAAAAAAACAACTAATTTCTTTATTTGATATGTCCGGTTCTTGGAGGGGAAAGAAAATAAATTCCTTTAACCGTCTATCCTTTTTTATGCATTTGTTAAGATTGGTGTTTCGGTTAATTGCACATTAAACATGAAATACGGGCAAAAGTATTGAATTGTCAAGTTCTATGTGATATTTTATTGTTAATAACACTCTTGGTACTTGTATGAAGTGGACTTGAGAAACATTTGTCTTTGTCTCTCTCATTTTCGACTTTTTTTTAGTTTCAACAATCATTTATTAAATTATATGAAATTCATCTAAAATTATTCCATGTACTCGATTCTGAAAAGGATGAATTTTGGGGACGTTTGGTTGTCTTGGATGGACTCGTTGGTGTTTAGTGGATCGTCGTCTGTTCTTGTCAATGGCAGTGCAACGAGAGACTTTGTGTTAACTAAAGGGTTACGGCAGAGGGATCCTCTATCCCCGTTTTTATTTATTCTCGTCATGGAAGTTCTCACTCAAATGGTTAAAAAGGTGGAGGAGATTGGCCTTTACAAGGGATTTAAGGTGGAAGAGGGAGTGTCCTTCAAGATTGTGCAGTTTGCGGATTCTACGGTGTTATTAGGTGAAGCGAACTGGGAGAATTTGTGGGGCATAAAGGCAGTGCTAAGAGGTTTTGAGTTGTTGTCTGGTTTAAAAATCAATTTTAGCAAATGTAGTGTGGCGAGTATTAATGCTAAAGCTGGCTTTACGGAAGCGGCTGCGGTTTTTCTGAATTGTGGTGTTAGTTCTTTACCTTTCAAGTTTTTGAGGATCCAAGTTAGTGATAGTCCGTGTAAGGCTTCAATGTGGAAGGAGGTGGTGGAAAATGTTAGGAAACGTCTTGCGTCTTGGAAGGGTAAGCAGTTGTCCTTAGGAGGTCGTGTCACGTTAATTAATTCCGTTCTTAATGTGATTCTGTTGTATTCGTTATCTTTTTATAAAATGCCAATGAAGGTGGTTAAGGCTATTATTAGCATCCAGAGTCAGTTTTTATGGGGAGGTCTTTCGGAGAAGAGGTCGATTCATTGGGTGGCTTGGAAGGATGTTTGCTTACCGAAGGAGAGAGGTGGTCTCGGGGTAAAAGACTTGGTTCGTTTTAACATTTCTCTTTTGACGAAATGGAAGTAGAGAGTGTTGCAGGAAAAACAAGTCATATGGTATAGTTTGTTGAGGTACAGATATGCAAAGGATAGTTTGAGCTCTGAGGTGTTGAGTTTTGAGGATCAGAAGTGTAACAAGAGTGACTCCATCTGGTGGAGGGATCTTAAGTCGATGAGTGTTGACGAGTTCTTTGGGTGCGACTTGTTTGTTAAGAACATCAAATGCTCTCTTGGAAATGGGTTATCTCTTTCTTTCTGGCACAGTAATTGGTTGGAGGACAGGCCCTTAAGGGAGCTTTTCCCTACTTTGTTTTCGTTTTCGAAAAATCCTTCTTCCTCTATTTTCTCTGCAGGCCTGTGGTTAGGAGACGTTTGGCATTGGAGGCTGGACTTGTACCCTTTCTCCGGCAGTACTGCTGCTGATTCTGAGCTCCTGGCTTTGCACGCAGTTTTGGCCTGGCGATCTCCGAATAGGGATGTGCTCGATGTTTTCTCTTGGCATTCTGGTAGTTCTGATATTTTTTCTGTGGCTGACTTTTATCTGGTTTTGGATTCTACTGCGGCTGAAGCAGATAATCGAGCGGGGCAGTCGGGTGATATATTGCATACCTCTTTAAGATATATGTGGAAGATTGAAGTTTTGTCGAACATTCATGTTTTCCTTTGGCGTCTGTTTAGGAATAGGGTGGCGACGAAAGATCAGCTGGTTAGGAGGTCTATTTGTTTAATTCAATCTAGAGTGTCTCACTCGTTTTGTAGCAAGAATGACGAGACAGCGGGGCACCTTTTTCTGTCATGTAACTACTCGAAAGTCATTTGGAGGGGCGTCGCTGCTTGGTCAGGTATTTCTCTTCTGGTTCATGATACGTGCGCGGAGTCCTTCCTGGATTATGTTAAGGAAGTTAGGAGAGTTTCTAGGAGAGACATTGGGATTGTGATTTGAGTTGCGACTGTGTGGTGTATATGGAAGAGTAGAAATAACTTGATTTTTAGAGGAAACTTGGTGTTGGTTGCTGATTCGTTATATACGATCAAGGTCTTATCCTGAAAGTGGGTTTGTTTCAATAGAGCTAAAGGCCATATCAGCCTTTACGATTGGTTTAATGCCCCTAATGATTGTATTTCTCGGTTATAACTTTTCTTTCGGTTGTAATCGGGCTTTAGCACCCCTTGTGCTGTTTTAATTCCATTGATTATTAAAAAAAAACAATTTAAAATAATTTAAAATATTTTTATGTATAAAAAATTAAAATATTTTTGTGTATAAACAATGAGAAGTAATTAATTTTTCTAATATTCTCTAATAGTTTAAAAATGTGTTAAATATTTAAATTTAAAAATGTATATGTGGTAACAAAATAACATGACAACTCCACGATACCTCTTTTAATATTAATAAACTTTTTCTTTTGAAGAATTAACTTTACAAGTATAAATTCTCCTTACTTGCATCAATGACACATTGCCTCAATAATGAGGCTCATCAAACTTGCTTTCCAGTAGTTGCGTAATTGATGGAACAAGCCTTTGATGGATAAAACCTCCAAGAATTATAATAATCACAAATAATTAATTACAACTATAACTAAAGTGTAAAGTTTCCGCTAGTAGAGGGTGGAATTAATCTCTCTTAGATTAGTCCGTCGTAAAAGTCGGATATCAAAATATCCAGAATATCCAGGAATAAAAAAAGTACATGAAAACTACACCTAACATGCATATGTACATGTAAATGATGGGATCTCATAAATGATTAACTTACTAATTTATGTATGTAATCATTCACAAATCCGATGAATTCATTATCGAGTCTCCTATAGTCTCGTTTGAGTCATCCATCAAAGGATCCTCTCACGTGTAATGTTAAGCTTGTACGTGCGGGTTACTACTATGTTGGTTTTAGGACTTTGGCTTGGCCATGAAAATGGCAGCTGTAATAGATGACGATAATTAAGAAAGAATCCCTACATGATCCACACCGACCTACCCTAGACATAACCTATACTTAATTTATACACAACCAAATTTTGTGAAAAATAAAATATAAAAATAGTTTATAATATAAATTAGTAAGTAACCCGTGCGTTCGCACGGGCCTGAGTGTTTGAGCGAATTAGGTTATTGATTAATAAATAAATAAATAATAGAGTTAAATTGTAAATAAAAATTGATAGAATCAAATATTAATATAAATAAGTATAAGAAATAGTTGTGATTATTATTAAAAAGTGATATTAAAAAAAATTAAATGTATTAACAAATAATGTAAAGTCGATGAAAAATTTTAAACAAAAAATAGTAAAGAAGAGTTAGACTTAAAAAAAAAGACAAAGTTATAGTTGATGAAATTGAAATAAGAAATAAATACTTTGATATAGAATAAAATCAAAATTGGTAGAAACCATATTAGAGACTATACAACAGAAGTAGTGATATTTATTTAAAAATGGTTTAGCAGAATTATTTACAAAAAAAATTTCTAGTGTCACGTGATATTCACGTCACAACAAGTTTTTAGCGACGTGATTTTTCATGCGGCAAAAGCACGTGTGGCAAATTTGTTGCCACGTGAAAATTACGTCACAGCTTTGCCACGTGAAAATCACGTCGTAGCAATCTCCAAAAAATTTTCAACTTTACTTACTATAATTCAGTAGTAGCAGAATCGGCAAAAGGTGTAAAAAAATTGCCACGTGATTTTCATGTGGCAAGTTGAGAGGTGATATTCATGTGGTTAGTTGCGACATGAAAATCACGTGGCAAAATATTTTTTTTAAATAAAAAAGTGTAATTGTTTTACGTTTTAATAAAGCGTTAATAAATTGTTTTTTAATAATATATTAAAATAAATAATAAAATTAATAAATAAATTGTTTTTAAAATAATTTTTAAATATAAAATTAATAATAATTTTTTTTGTAATAGTATATTAAAATGAAAAATTAATAAATACCAAAATTAATAAATATAAATATAAATATAAATAAATAAACACCAAAAGTAATAATAAAATTTTTAAATAATACATTTATAATATAGTAAAATGAATAATTAATATTTTACAAAAATTAAATTTTAAAATTAACATAAATTATACAAATCAATCCTGATCGAAAAACTCGTTAAGGTCAAAATCTTCGTCATCCATATGTTATTGCCGACCAACTCTTTAATTTCCACTAAACTTGCTTTCTAGTAGTTGAGTAATTGATGGAACAAGCCTTTGATGGATAAAACCTTCCAGAATTATAATATAATAATCACTACTACTACAACTAAAATGTCCCTGTCAAAGAAAACTACACCTAACATGCATATGTACATGTAAATGATGGGATCTCATAAATGCTTAACTTACTAAATTATGTAAGTAATCATTCACAAATCCGATGAATTCATTATCGAGTCCCCTATAGTCTCGTTTGAGTCATCCATCAAAGGATCCTCTCACGTCACGTGTAATGTTAAGCTTGTGCATGTGGGTTACTACTAGGTTGGTTTTATGACTTTGGCTTGGCCATGAAAATGGCAGCTGTAGTAGATGAAGATAATTAAAAAAGAATCCCTACATGATCCACAAGGACCTACCCTAACCATAACCTATATAGAAATCACATGAAAATACAACTTTGACTAGCAAAGAAGGCAAGACTTTAGTATTTGCCTCTTGGTACCATCAAATGCCCCGAATGTGCTTCTTTTAAATTTGATTCTAAAAGAGTATACCATTTCTTTTGAGTTTTGATGATATCTATACATTTGGGTCCATTCTTACATCTTCTAGACATTTTCTCTAGAATGTTGCTTTTTTTTTTTTAAATGAAATTCAATATTTTCGTAGTAAAAAATATGAATAAAATTGCTGCAACCAATGGTAAATTTTTTTATCAAAAATTTAGTTTCATGTAAATCAATTAACAAATATCAATTGAGTTATCCTTTTTTATTAATTGAGTTGAATCTACATTATATATATTTAATGATATTAATTATTTTTTAAGCAGTGTGTTGTAATGGTTTTTAACAGTATTTAACAAGAGTTAGATGAAAATGTATTACTTGTATTGATATCAATGCAGTAAAATACAATAATACGCTTGAATTTGGATTGAAGGCGGCAAGTTCAGTAAAAGAACTATCAGAGAGAAATGACAGAAGAATACACATAATACCAATAGAGAGAGTGCAATACACATAATATCAATCAGCTACCCCTTTCTCTCTCTCACACATTACTTAAAACGCAATCCTTCAGCTTCACATTTCGAGCACGTGTCCTCACACTCTTTCTCACAGTTGGAACATCACCCACTAGTTTGTTATGATTTAGACGATTCCCTCCGCTACTTGCCACGTCAGTATTATTCATTACAATATCATCCCATTTAAAAGGAATCTTGTCCTCAAGATTAAAGAGAGGATAATGCTTCTTGAATTCCTCTGCATTCTCCCACGTGGCAGTACTCTGCTCATCATCATCCCATAGGATCAAGGCTTCTTAAACTTGTTCACCCTCTCAAGTGTGCCTTTGTATATCACATTCTGTATATATATTTACAAGTATTAGAACCTGCATACAAGAAACACACATCAAATATAACCATTGTTCTTTTAATACTTTGTTATCATCAATACCAAAGGAATATATGTCATGAAAAAATCTTGTTCTAACACATTTGCGCTCAGGAGAAACTACTTGGGAACTGGATTCCTAGATGTGAGAAGCGTACCTCACTTGTTCTGGTAAAGAATTTAAATTCGAGATCAAATTTATTTAAGGGGGAGAGGATGTAACAACCTCATTTTCCAAACATGTTCTAGTTCTACTTAATGGGTAGAGATTAAGAATAAATTAAGTCAAGCAAGCATGCTTTAATTGCTAATCTCAAAAGTGGCATGTAGTAATTAGTTTTGTGACTAATGGTAAAATGTTCATTTTATCAGTTAGCTTTATAAACCCCAAACACAAGCTAAAATCTCATTTTTCACCACCCTTTCTCTCTCTCTCTCAGACCAAAATCAGAGTTGTGAGAGAGACTTGGGAGAGAAAGAGGCGCACGTTAGGGAGAAGAGGAGGAAATTACAACAACGTCCATTGTTGTATGTGTAAAGCCCAAAAAGTGTTGTTGAGTTGCAATAAAGGAAGCTTTTAGAAACAAGTATCAACTTTAATTCATCTTCTCCAAATTCAATTTAAAATCCCTTCATTGAGGTGGATTCTAATTAGAGACATTGGGTAGAACCATAGGTATATGCATGTTGGGGTTTAGTTGGGATTCTTGAATGCATGCCTATGTTTTTGATAATTAATTGTTTGTTCATGTTTAATTTTGTTATATAAATCGTGTTGAGTAGAATTTCATTCATAAGATGTATATTCTGCCCCTGTTATGTACATGTGTAGGTATTGAAATTGTTAGCAGGAAAACCTTTTGCAAGCTCATAAAACTCATGTTAACTACATTTAGACAATCTATGATTATGTTGTTTAATCAAGGTGTAAGTTAGAGCATTGTAGTGCTTAATATTGATTTTCTCCCTGATCATGAAGATAGATGTTATGGTTATGAAAATGTGGATTGTATTCTTGAAACTCTGGATTCAAAATTGAGTTTTTTTTTCTCGCTTAGCCATAGATGGTTGTCTAAGTGAGTTTGCTGATATAGGAATTTTAGTGGCATTGAACATAGTGTATCTTGAGCTTTGTAACTTGAAATCAAACGCTGTCAGTTACGTTGAAAATCTAAGAAAGAGAGCTTTAATATAATGAAGCAGCTATATTCTTTATAAACACAAGATAATAAGTTCTAATAAGCAAAAGTGATTGGTAATGTTGAGCATAATGATGCACCCTCGTTGTTATGGTAAGAAATGTCACATATATGATAATTAATTATGGTGTGTAGTAACTATTGAGACAGAATTCACCTCGATTCATAAACCTTGGTAGTGTAAACTAGGGAGAATACGTCCCGAGACGTACAACGGGGAACATGTAAGCACATTTTTATGAGGGTTAATTCCCAAAAGCGAGACACGTTTATCACATTTCTTTGAGGGCTCATTCCCAAAACTGAGACACGCTTAACCATGAGGCACATATCTTTGAGGGTTAAATCCCAAAAGGGAGACACACTAGATACCTATTAGTTACATCTCTAAGGGTGTATTTACAACAGTGAGACATGGACTATTTATCCCTTTAGTTACTTTTCTGGGAGCGTTGTCCCAAAAGTGAGACACAACAATCAGACAATGGATTGGTTAATCCTATAGACAATCCGACCTAGTTAGATCCTAGAACTCTCCATTTCTTATACTAAGGATAAATTGGACGATGAATTTAAATTATAGTGAAGCTATTAAGCTTTGACCTGGTTTTGTATGAAGCCTTGCGAAATTAGGAAGTTGGGTTTAATGGTCTTGTAGAGCTGAGTAAACCTATGAGATATGGGAACTACCTGAGATTCGTATCTCATCTCATGTTGTTGATTAACTTTTTAGGTGGCTCGACAAAGGACTATGGAAAAAGGATAGTTGTTTGAAGAATGGTAGTTGTTGTAGATGATGTTTCATTTTAGTTATATGTTATGATCCTGTAAATCGTATTATGGGCATTTATGTAATCGTGTATTTCATCATTTTTTGATGTATCTCGAGACATGATTATTATGTTGTTTAGGATCTTATGTTGTATTAGTACCTTCTACTTTTATATATGCCATTATTCTAGACATATGTAATGGATGATCGTTGTAGGAAATCTTATAATAACCAATAAAAGAATCTTTTTTAAATACTCACTAATGATTCAGGTGACTCAATTTGTTTCTAGAACGAGTCGATTTTACTTATTCTCTAATACTCTAGAATTGGTTTTGTAGGTACGGATTCCTATAGAACATAAGACATTGGAGGATCGAGAATAATTATAGACTCAACTTTAAGTTCAATCCTTGGAGGACCATGAATAATTTTAGACTCGAGTTCAGGTGATGAACTAAGATTACGACTCAACATAGGTAATAACTCAAGTTTATAAGTGTGAACATGGGTAGGTGCTATATGAAGTCTAGGAACAAGGTTCAGGAACTTGAACTCAATTTCTAGGTCATTAGTATTCCCCCTCTGAGACTTAGAATGAGTGATGTATAACATATTTTCATAAAAGGTGACACCTTTGGAGAAAAAAAGTTTGACTAGAAGGATAATTACATTTTTACCCCCTTTTGTGATGTAAAAAGTATAGAGAGCACATCTTATTGCACAGGGATCCAACATGTTGCAATATTTTTATGAACACAAACAAGCAGAACCCGTACATACACATGCAACTCGAAGTTTGGTAGTATGGGAGAAGAGTAAAAATGTATGAATATGTATTGAACAACACTAACATTGTGGGTTTCAGAAAAACCATTGTTCAAAAAACTTTAAAAATATTTTTCGATTTAAAACCACTTTAAAAATATTTTATAAATTTGCAGCAGAAATTAAGAATGCGGAAAATAAATAGTTAAGATATAGAGAAGTAACAACAGGAATTATAGAGGTTCAGTAAAAAATAAAATACCTAATCCTCTCCCCACAACTTGTTCTTGAGAGTATCCAATAAATCTTAAGAGCTTTTAGTATTTTGAACTCTCGAACTCTCTTATACAAGGAAAATGAAGTTTTTGGCTAACTTAAAACCAAACAACGAACATCGGAGTGAAGCAGTTAGTCTTTCTTCCAAACGACAACGTGAAGCGGTTGGTCTTATTTCGAAAAAGTAACTTGAAACGGTTAGTCCCCAAGCTAAATCAAGATTCTACACGGTCTTATCTCGAACCTATGTGAGCTTTTAAACTGGGGTAAACTAACAAATCGAACCAAGGTTTTGACGGACTGGCCATGAATCTAAGAGAATTTATACTGACCTTGTCTCAAACATATGCAAGCTTTTATCCGGGCTGAGCTTACAAACCGGATTAGAGTTTTTATCAAGATAACAATGAACCAATAAGATATTTAATATTGGGCTGATCTCGAGCCGATGAAAGCTTTGGAACAGTCTGAGCTTACAAATCGAAACATCAACATAGAATCTAAATCCCTAAATCAAAGCATTTAAAGGGTTTAGATTCAAACCCACACAAAAAATCCCTAATGGATAAAATAATCAAACAAGGTAAAAATATTTCTTGGTGAATTTACATTAATACGTCCTAGAATATAAAATTTTGCACTACACAAAAGAACTTCCTTAAATGATTAAGGATAACTTTTGTACTTACCCAATAGATTGGGTATAAGAGCCAATCGATTTGGCAATACAAAATTTTGTTTAAAAGTCATTCAGACAGTTCCTGATTCAACTGACACATCTCCAAAATATTATTAGGGATATTTTCTTAAGAAATAGAAGCTTGAAAACATATTTTAGTGTGTGTGATTTAGCCTTATAAATTTATAAAAAATCCCTTTGGGGTTTTAAAAAGGATGATTCACTCAGACGCGATAAGTAGAACTTTCACACTTCCTCTCTTTCATACTTTGAAGATTAATTTTCTTAACCTAACAGTATTGAAGACTTCTACAAAGAGGCAATCCTTGAATAAATCCCCATTCCATGTAACGAGAGGTGTATAGTTCTCTTTCGGCAAAGTACCAATTGAAATTGTTCTAATGTTGTTGAGTGGATAAGTTTTCAGAGAAGTAGGACGAAGATGCTTGGAAAGGTCGGGTTCATTTTGTTGCCATTTGAGGTGATGATGAGTTAATGAGAGAGCTTATGGATTTATAATGCAATGCACAAAAGAGGCAAGATGAGATGAAAAATGAGAGAAAAATCACTTCTATTTATAGGTATAGTTCAATTAATTGGGTGAAGCTTCCAATCGATTGGATGCATTCAAATTTGGCAGATATCCGTTGGAGATAGTTGTTTCATTTTTTCTCAACTACCTATTAGTTGTTATGTGCGCCATTTCTCAAATATTTGAATTTTTAGATCATCCAATCGATTGAGGAATTATGCCAATTGATTGAATATGTAATTTTTTCATTAGTTAAGGTTTTTGGACTTTTGTACTGGATTTAGTTTCTCTTTTGCACCTCTTTCTTGCTTTATTTGCACCTCCTTTCTATGAGAGAATAAAATATCGTTTATTGGTTAGCATAATAATTTTATTTGATGAGTAAAATTAAATCCACTATTTTAAAGTATTTAATCGGAGTCTAGTCTCGACATGGATATCTTCGTGTTTCAATAGAAGTTGTGCATGTTGTAGTCGAAGTCTGTTCAAGCATACAGTAGTCGAAGATGTGTGTGCTGTAGTTGAACCTTATTCTAGCATGTAGTTGGTTAAGTTAACTTAGTGTTTAAGTTAACTTGTAGTCTATAAATATGTTGTTCTTTCAGGTTGTTGAGAGAGAAGTTAAGCGTTGGTTGTTGTTATTCACTTGTAATATTTTGCCTTAATTGAAAAAGTGAATAGAAAATTGGTTTTAACTAATTCTTGTAATACTTCTTCCCTGTTCTCTCTCTTTTGAAAACCTAAAAAATGTTTCTTGTATTTGTTCAAGAAACTCAATCTTTTTCATAGTTTTATTCGTTATTAGTGCAGCGTTATCACAACAGATTTGTTAACTACAAATATTTTGGAAAGTGTCTGTAGTTAGAGCACGATTCAAAGGATTTATTAACCTTACTCTCTCACATATAGTATTTTGATGCTATAAAATAATATGTCTATAGTCCCTATAGGTGAATGTAAATGTTGTTAAAATTTCTACCTACACAAAACTATCAACATTTTCTAATAACTCATATGCAACTTGAACTTTGAGTACAAATGGTTGTGATCCCTCTGGTATAAGAGTATGAGATGTTCACTGCTATGTAAAATTAGCCTCATGTGATTCCATTCCTTCTAAGGACAGGAGATCTGTTGAATAAACTTAATGTTCTGTTAGTGGGTTTTTATTATTTAGTTAGTGGAGAAATCTAGAGTTAGTGGAATATCTAAAGATAGTGGGCTATTATTAGCTTTTATTGTTTGTTTGAATAGTAGAACTTTTGGTTCTATATAAAAACCAAGATTGTATTTTCTTTTTAACAAGAACAAGATCAATATAGAATTCTTGTGCAAAGTACTGCTTCTGTTTTATCAAATTGGCATCAGAGCTAATGGAAAATACGATGAGTCAAATGTCGTTGCCGCGTTTAACGAAGGCAAATTACGAGAACTGGAGTATCCAAATGAAAGTTATTCTTGGATCTCTAGATGCGTGGGAGGTGACCAGGGATGGTTTTGTAGAACCAGCAGACACCACGGAGTATACGGCGGCTCAACAAAAGGCGTTGAAAGAGACGCGTTCGAAGGATAAGACGGCATTGTATATGCTGTTCCGAGCAGTTGACGAATCAGGCTTTGAGAAAATTGTCGGTTTGACTACGTCGAAGGAGACTTGGGACACGTTAGAAAAAGCGTTCAGAGGAGCAGATCGAGTGAAGCAAGTTTGACTTCAAACTCTTCGTGGAGAGTTGGAGAGGATACAGATGAAGGAGTCAGAAAATGTATCTGACTACATCACGCGTGTATAAACGGTGGTGAACCAACTCACTAGAAATGGCGAAGCAGTGACTGATGCATGAGTTGTTGAGAAAATTCTGAGATCTTTAACTGATAAGTTTGAGAATATTGTATGTGCAATAGAAGAGACGAAGGACCTTTCGACGCTCTCAGTCGAAGAGCTCGCTGGTTCTCTCGAGGCACACGAACAACGAAAGATGAAGAAGAAGGAGGAAGCAGTCAAAGAAGCAAATCAAACGAAGGAGTCAGTCAAAGACGAAAAGGTACTTTATTCTCAAAACTGTCGAGGAAGAGGACGTGGCCATGGAGGTCGTGTCAGTGGTCGAGGTGGTCGAAGCAACAACTTCGACAGAGGACAGTCGAGCCAGCAAAATTGGCGTGGTAGAGGACGTGGTCAAAGAGGTGGTCGGTCGAACTACTCCAATGTTGAATGTTACAAATGTAACAAGCAGGGTCATTATGCGAAGGATTGCAACTCCTTCAAATTCTATAACTGTGGTAATCGAAAAGAAAGTAGAAGAAACAACCAATCTAGATTTCGAAGTCGAAGCGAATGATGGTTTTCTGTTGATGACTCAGAAGGAAGAAGACGGGGAGAATGACACTATGTGGTATCTCGACTTTGGAGCAAGTAATCATATGTGTGGTCACAAACACCTGTTTAAAGAAATGCAAAAGATTGAAGTTAGTCATGTGTCTTTCGGAGATGCATCGAAAGTGAAGGTCGAAGGCAAAGGTACGGTTTGTTACTTGCAGAAGGATGACTTGACTTGGTCAATTCAAGATGTTTATTATGTACCAGATCTCAAGACAAATATTTTGAGTCTGGGACAACTCACAGAAAAGGTTACTCGATATTCATGAAAGATCGAATATTGCACTTGAAGGACAAGTTAGGGCATTTGATTGCTCAAGTCGAAAAGGGGAGAAATCGAATGTACAAGCTGAACTTAAGGAGTGTTCGAGGAAAATGTTTGCAAGTCAATGTCGAAGACAAAGCGTCGCTGTGGCATCAACGCTTTGGTCATTTACATCTTGCTGGTCTGAAAAGATTAGCGAAGAGGAACATGGTACACAGGCTACCAGACATGGAATATAAAGGAAAGTTTTGTGAAGATTGTGTGCTTAGCAAACAAACAAGAACCTCATTTCAAAAGAAGGCAGAATATCAAGCTAAAGATATTCTCGAATTAATTCATACTGATATTTGTGGGCCAATCACTCCAGAATCTTTCAGTGGCAAAAGGTACTTCATCTCTTTTATCGACGATTTCTCACGAAAGACCTGGGTTTATTTCCTGAGAGAAAAATCTGAAGCATTCGAGGTGTTCAAAATGTTCAAAGTGATGGTGGAGAAGGCAACTGACAAACACATCAAAGCAGTTCGATCTGACAGAGGTGGTGAGTATACTTCGACAGTTTTTATGAAGTATTGTGAAGAGCATGGCATAAGGAGATTTCTAACGGCACCATACTCACCTCAACAAAATGGTGTGGCTGAAAGGAAGAATCGAACAGTTCTCGATATGGTTCGATCAATGCTTAAGAGTAAGAACATGTCAAAGGAATTCTGGGCAGAAGCTGTACAATGTGCTATTTATGTTCAGAATCGATGTCCACATTCGAAGTTAGAAGATCAAACACCACAAGAAGTATGGAGTGGACAGAAGCCAACAGTTTCTCACCTCAGAGTATTTGGTAGTGTGGCTTATGCACACGTACCAGATCAATAAAGAACGAAGCTTGAAGACAAAAGTCAGAAGTACATATTCATTGGATATGATGAGAAGACGAAAAGGTACAGGTTATTCGATCCCATAAACAAGAAGGTGATAATGAGTAGGGACGTTCGAATAAACGAAGCGAGCAAGTGGGACTGGAACAGTTCGACAGAGGTTATTGTCGAAGTTGGATCAGTCACTGTACCAACAAGCATTTCGACAGAACTTGAAGAGTCTGAAAATGAAGATGAACCTCGACAACCCAGAATGCGAAGTTTGCAAGATCTGTATGATTCGACAAGTGAAGTACATCTTGTATGTCTTTTGGCAGATGCTGAAAATATTAATTTTGAAGAGGCGTTGCGAGACAAGAAGTGGAAAACTGCCATGGACGAAGAAATCAAGGCGATTAATCACAACGACACATGGGAGCTGGTCGAATTACCAAAAGGTAGTCAACCCATTGGAGTGAAGTGGGTATTCAAGAAAAAGATTAATGTCGAAGGCGAAGTGGAACGTTACAAGGCGAGACTTGTTGCGAAGGGATACAAGCAGAAAACAGGAATCGACTATGACGAAATTTTTGCTCCCGTTGCAAGAATGGAGATAATTCGACTACTTATTTCACAAGCTGCTCAATTCAAATGGCCAATATTTCAAATGGATATCAAGTCAGCGTTTTTGAATGGTGTGCTCGAAGAAGAAGCTTATGTCGAACAGCCACCAGGGTATATGAAAGCTGGAGAAGAGAAGAAGGTACTGCAATTAAAAAAAAAAAGCACTTTATGGGCTGAAACAAGCACCACGGGCATGGAATACGCGTATCGACACCTATTTTCAGGAGAATGGGTTCAAGCGATGTCCCTATGAGCATGCCCTGTATGTAAAGAAGAATGAAGGTAATATATTGCTTGTTGCTCTCTATGTCGATGATCTTATCTTTATGGGGAGCAATGATCAGATGATAAAAGAATTCAAAGGTGCAATGACACGAGAATTTGAGATGGCAGACTTAGGTCTGATGAAATTCTTTCTTGGTCTGGAGGTTCGACAAGAAGAATCAGGAATTTTTATTTCTCAAGAAAAATATGCAAAAGAAGTCTTGAAGAAATATAAGATGGAAGGTTGTAATCCGGTTTCGACGCCAATGGAATCAGGTGCCAAGCTGTCGAAATTTGATGGGGGAGATCGTGTCGAAGTGAGCAAATATCGAAGCTTGGTAGGAAGTCTTCGTTATCTCACATGCACAAGGCCAGACATTTCGCTAAGTATCGGAATTGTAAGTCGATTCATGGAGGAACCAGTCTATTCTCATTGGAAGGTATTAAAAAGAATCCTTCGATACATCCAAGGAACTGTGTCACTTGGAATGTTTTATTCAAAAGCAGAGGATTACAGGTTGATTGGTTATTCCGACAGCGATTGGTGCGGTGATATTGATGATCGAAAGAGCACGTCTGGATATGTGTTCTTTATGGGAAATACTGCTTTTACTTGGCTTTCCAAAAAGCAACCAATAGTAACACTTTCGACGTGTGAAGCTGAATATGTGGCAGCATCTTGGTGTGTTTGCCATGGAATATGGCTGAGAAGATTGTTGAGTAAAATGGAGTTAAAACGGGAAGGTGTGAAACCGTGATACACGTGGACAACAAATGAGCAATTGAGCTAGCAAAGAATCCAGTGAATCATGAAAGAAGCAAACACATTGATGTTCGATTTCATTTCATTCGAGAACACGTGAAAGAAGGAAGTGTCGAATTGAAGCATGTGGCGAGCAAAGACCAAGCAGCAGATATCCTCACAAAGCCATTGTCGAAAGAGCTTTTCGACAGAAGAAAGAAAATGATAGGCTTGGTGGACGGTAGAAACATTTAAGTTTACAGGGGAGTTAATTTGTTAAATAAACTTAATGTTCTGTTAGTGGGTTTTTATTATTTAGTTAGTGGAGAAATCTAGAGTTAGTGGAATATCTAAAGATAGTGGGCTATTATTAGCTTTTATTGTTTGTTTGAATAGTAGAACTTTTGGTTCTATATAAAAACCAAGATTGTATTTTCTTTTTAATAAGAACAAGATCAATATAGAATTCTTGTGCAAAGTACTGCTTCTGTTTTATCAAAATCTTCGCCTTCACCCAAATTCTTTGGTCCGATTCTCACTTTCAGCAGGCAGATCAACAAAATGTATGTAAGTCGAGAAAATTCATCATACGAGTTCAGGACTCGCTTAGCGAGCCATGTCCTAGATACAATAAAAAGCCATTGAATGTGCTATGTGTTGTCCCATGTTGATCTCCTTTTATATGTTGACATGTGGTGCGTGTAGTTAAAAAAAAATTACGTGTGTAAAAGTTATAAAATCAAGCAATTTTCCTTAAACTGAATCATGCAAACATACAATATTTTTTCAATAGCAAGTTATCTCTGTTGAAAGTCTTTTCTAATATTCAAATATGAAAAATGTTCAAATAAAACGAAAACTATCAAGACATGAAAAAAAAATGTTAAGATAATATTGTCTTTTAAATCATGTCCTGCTATTTGATACATTAGAAATCTCAACATCATTATTAATTCATAAAATAACCTGAAAATGTCAATGGATGTAGCAAATTATTGTTATTTTATTGAAAAAGTACCAATATATATAGTTTCACGAATACAAAGAAGAACCATGGTGACAATAAATAATGATACAGTTTAATACAATTAAATATATGAACAAATTTAAATGTCACGGTTTCTTCTACATTCAGCAGGTATCTGAGGGAAACGTTTTCTGTCACTGCAATAATTGTAAATGGTGAATTTCTTACGCACCCACTTTATTCTTCGCCATTGCGCAGCATCAAGATTATGAAACTCAACTCGATCCCACCATCTCTTACCCTGTGTTGCACAGAATTTTGCATTAACCGATGCTTCACATCCATCTATGTGGAAACTTTTGTATCCTGCTATGAATGGTGCTTTTGACCAATCTGTTTTCTCTAATCCACCTCTTGTTGCCCAATCATCTGCGTTCCATAAACTGTTGTATATCTTCATTGGTTGATCAAATGGGAATTTCACTCCTAAATCCTTGCTGTTCTTGAACACTCTTATTGGAACATCATCCACATAGAAACTGCAACCAAATCAATCATAGGTTAAGCATGGTTATCAATATTGCAATAGTTGAGTCAAGTGCTGCTTACACAATCTGGTACATGTTCCATAGAACGGAGTATCTGTGATAGGCTTTCGTAGGATCAAACCAGAGAAAGATTCTTTGTTCTCTATCACCTTGTCCGCCAGTGAACACATTTGTTTGTAAAATATAAGGTTGTCCTGTTCTGTTCCCCAAGAATTCAAAGTCTATTTCATCATGCTCCGCATTTTGAGAAGATAACTGTATAATTTCATGCATTAATAAACAAAGCCAAATAATTTATCTCACTGCAAAATTTGCTCAAACAAAATAAATAAAATAATTTCTGTTCATACATAAAAAGCAGTGACTGTTCCAGCTGAATCACCAGGAACCATCTTAATGTTCATACTGAAATGACCAAACAAGTATGAACCTTTGGATTGAAAACCAGTACCTATTCAAATTCAAAATATGTAATATATATCAAGTTTACAATTAATTACTTTAACAAATAAGCCATAAATTTTTTTAAGGAACATCGAACATGTAGTATACACACCAGTGTACTTATCAAGAAGAAGTTGAATCTTGGAACCTCCATTAAAATATTTGATATGATCAAAAGCCCAGGTTGGCGCGTAGTTTCGACCGAATGGTACATCGACAGGCCTCGGAGGGGTGGCACCGAAAGCCTGAGATGCTAAAGACGATAAAATTAGAGATACAATCCAGAATGAAAAATCCATTTTACGTAAATGTATTTCAATGAGTAGAAGATTATGCAAGTATGCAAATTCACAGAATGGTTTAAACAGAATATATAGGCACATGATCCTAGATATGCCTTTGGAGTTGAGACCTATACTCAATGATTTAATATTGGCCTAACTAAGTAAAGGATCTTAGTTTAGAAGCAACTCATATCGTGATTATGTTACGTGTTTTACTATAATCATCCATCACTTTCTATATGCACCTTGAGTAGTGCTAATTATTAATTATGCAATGCAGAACATTTTTTTCCTAAAATTAAAGTGATAAGTTTGAAGGTTGCATCTTATAAAACAAATGACAAAAACGCTATTATTGGCTAAATTTATATGAATATTGTTAATTCATATGTGGAACTCCTAAGTTTAATGTGTCTCATATAAATTAAAATTAACAGGAGAAAAAAAATGTGTTGAAGAATTAGTATTAAAAATACTACTCGGATTTAGACTAACAACGTTTTTTAAAGAAGTATAGCCGACACAACACTGTACGAGGCTTAAAACAAACTTTGAATTGAGCCCTTTTATATTATAATAAAAAAATTAAATTAAATTAAATTCTTATAATATTTATTTAAAATTTACTTTTTAAGTTTTTTGAGATGCAAAATTATTTATTTATTTTTTTCCTTTTTTTCATTAAGCAAGGATTTCATTGATAGCGAGAACAATAGGTTCTCGAACTCACTTACAGATAAACGAGGCAAACCTCGGAAACAAAAAGAAAATTACAACCTAATTAAGCCTTAAGCTAAATAGTTCAAAGGGAACTTACTAAACTCGTAAAAGTTATAATTGGAACGGGTAATTTTTCCGATGAAAGACCATCTCCACACTAACGCCTTTATGTTCCAAACCACATCCAACACGTTCCACATCTCATTACGGAAAATAATAGCATTCCGTAAGTTCCACAAATACCAAGTTGTTGCCAACCAAACAATTCCTTCTTTGCCTTTCCTCACCCTATTATGCTTAAAGAAAGCAAACCATTTTAAGAAACTATCTTTAATATTAGTAGCTCTGAAATCCTCAAAACCAATCCAATCGGCCATTTCCTTCCACACCAATAAAAAAACACAACAATCCAAAAAAATGTGATAAAGAGATTCTTCCTCCGAAGAACAAAAAAACACAATCCGAAACACTATCAGGAAACACACAACCTCTAAAGAGAAGAGTATCCTTAGTGGGGAGTCTGTTCAAGAAGCATCTCCATCCGAAAGCCTAGGAACCACGACTTTCCACACCAAAGAAAAAACCTCATCAAATTCATTACACGGACCATAAGGAATGCGGGAATCGTTAATTAGATTGAAAAAACTACTCACCGAGTAACCCTCCAAAGGACGCAACACCCATTCAACCGCTCCAACACCATGCAAATCCGGCCTAACGAACTCAAGCAAAGAACACAACACTAATAGCTCCGTGGCGGTCTCGACGCCAACCGGGCCGACCACCCCGAAATCACCCCAAATCCACCTCTCTCCATGCCATCCTCCCATGCAAGCCACATAAACTTCTTTAAGACAAGACAAGTTATAAAGAGAAGGAAATTTGTCCTTTAGGCAACATTCTCCTATCCACCTAGAGAGCCAAAAAGAGGTTAAAAAACCATTACCAATAGAAAAATTACAATTAGAGATAAAGCAATTTTTCGGTAATCCTTTTTCAAAACAACATAATACCTTCCACCAAAAAGAATCACTAAACTCCTTTTTTGGACAAAGCTCGGAAGCCACCATCTTCAAATTTATATCTCCGTACCTAGCCTTTAAGACGTTATACCATAAAGCGTTTGATTCCGATAAAATCCTCCATCTCCATTTATTGATAAGAGCTAAGTTAAAGTCATCCACCCTTCTCAATCCAAGCTCTCCCTTATCGATCGTAAGACACACCTCCTTCCAACTAACCCAATGAATTTTCCTCTTATCCTCCTTACTCCCCCAAAGGAAATTACTTTGGATTCTAGTAATCTCTTTGACAACTTTCACCGGAGCTTTATAAAACGAAAGCATGAAAATAGAAACACTAGAAAGCACCGATTTTAAAAAAGTAAGCCTTCCCCCAAAACTAAGAAATCAATTATTCCAACAAGAGAGCCTCCGTTTCAACTTCCACACCAAATCCTTCCACATATCAAACCTATTGAACTTGAAGCCAATCGGAATCCCAAGGAACACAAAATTATTTTCCTCCGTCCTACAATTGAGGAAAAAGGAAGCAACCTCCATAAACCGAGAACCAATGTTCACACCTATAAGTTTGCCCTTATGAAAGTTAATTCTCAAACCGGAAACTAATTCAAAGTCTCTTAAAACCGATTTAATAGCCCAAAGGTGTTTCCAACTGCCATCCTCAAACAAAAAGTATCATCCACGAATTGGAGAATATCAACAAAACACTTGCCTCTTATATTGAAGCCCAAAAACTCACCAATTTCCACCGATCTACTAACCAAAACCTTCAAACCTTCCGCAACTAACACATAAAGAAAGGGAGAAAGAGGATCACCTTGTCTCAAACCTCTCTCTACCTTAAATTCCTTCGTAGGGCTACCATTAACAAGAACCGACATCTTACTCGAGAAAATTAAAGCTTCCATCCATTTCAACCAAACCTCCCCAAAACCCAACTTACGAAGCATAAATCTAAGGAAGTTCCAACTAACCTTGTCATATGCTTTTTCGAAGTCAACCTTGAAAAGTAAGCAATCTCTTCCCTCTTTTTTTAGCAAAATCAACAACCTCATTATCCACCAAAACACCATCGAGCAATTGCCTACCCGGAATGAATGCACTTTGACAATTAGAAATAATGGAATTCAACACCGTCTACAATATAGCCTCCAAAAGCTTAGATAAAGCTTTATAAACACAACCTACAAGGCATATAGGTCTATAATCATCCAAACTCAAAGGATTAGAAGATTTGGGAACCAAAATAAAAAAAGAGGAAATAAAGGATTTAGAAAACAAAGCTCCGCAATGAAAGCTTTGGAAGCATCCAATAAAATCTTCCTTCATAAAATGCCAACATCTTTTAATAAAGAGAATAGAGTAACCATCGGGACCCAGACTTTTGGAACCATCACAATTCCACACCGCCTCTTTAATCTCTTCCTCCGTAAAAGGAGCTTCAAGAAAATCTCTCTCCAAGGGACTAATACCTCTAAAAAGAAAGTCTTCAATCTCCGATCTATCAAACACCGGCTCAACAAACTTCAAAGCAAAATGACTCCTAACTTCCTCCTTAACCTCCTCCACCTTATCAACAATACCGTTTTCCGACATAATAAACTGATAAAATTATGCCTCCTCCTCTCTTTCATGACTCCATGAAAATAACGACTATTAGAATCCCCATCATTTAACCACTTTAATCTAGCCTTTTGAATAAGCATGTTCTCCTTGATCTTTAAATTCACCTAAAACTTGCTACTAGCCCTCTTTTTCTTCCTCATTAACTCCTCCCCCTCCATCTCCCCCAAATCTATATCCACATCATCCCCTTCATTCAAACCCTTTACTCCCTCTTCCGCTTCCAAATCATCCCTACCAAAAATATTAGAATTCCACCACTTAAGGCTCTCCTTTAACAAACGCAATTTCTCCTTCAGCACAAAATCTTTCCTCCCAACGACAAGTAAATTTTTCCACGCAACTTCCACAAAAGGAATGAAAGCGGGGAAAGAAAACCATTCATTATTGACTTTAAAAGGTTTAGGACCCCAATCTTCTTTATCGACAATAAGCTAAATCGGGCAATGGTCTGAGATATCTCTCTCCCCGATCAATTGGCCGACGACCCCCTAATCATCAATCACACCATTAGTAACCAAGAAATGATCAATCCTACTTTTAGCCTTACCATCACCACCATACCAACTTTATTTTTTCCCTTTGCAAGGCAAATCCACCAAATTGCCCTCCGAAATAAAAGACTCAAACTCCCTCCATTCCGTACCCAAATTAAAAGCCGTTCTCTCACTCCTCTCATGAATGTTTTTAACGGCGTTAAAGTCTCCTCCAAACACCCACTCTCCATCCATATAATTGGACATTAAATCCAATAAACTCTTTCACAAAATTCTTTTCGAAGCAATAGAACAAGAAGCGTAAATATTAGCCACATAATAAAATTTATTCTTCCACCTAACCTTAACTCCCAAGAACCCCGATCCTCTGAAGCTGCATAGTACCTCAACCGAGTTAACTTTCCAAAGAATAAGCAATCCGCCTGACATACCCTCCGAATTGGCAAAAGAGTAATCAATATCTTCCCCCCTCCAAAAACTCCGCGCCACCCTATCCGATAAATCTTGAATTTTTGTCTCTTGAAGTAAAAATAAGTCCGCTTTACCCTTTGTAATAATGTGAGAAATTCGGCTCCTCTTCACCCGACTACAACCCCCTCTAATATTCAAAGATCCCACGATCATTTCAACAATTTATATTCGCCATCCCACCAAACATTTTCACTTTATCGGCTCTCTCCATTTCGGCAATTCTTTTTTGAAATTCTCCCTTTGATTCGCCCTTTGCAACCCCCAAATTGGAAATGGCCATCTATAATCTGTCCCCGAGATTAGTATCAAAATTATCTAATATTCTGAGATTACACCTTTCGATACCGGTCTCTCCCGAATTGTCACCATGGAAAAAAATACTGTTGTCCACCCCCCCACTGTTTGCACTGGTGGATAAAAGCGAAATGCTATCTCCCAAAAAACCACCCCCACCTGTAGACAAACTTCTCTTATCTTTGATCTTTTTATGCTTCCTCGGCCTCCTATTAAAACTATTAAAAGGTCCACCTTTTCCGTAAAAGTGTTTAAGCTTTAAGCACTTCAAAACTTTCTTCCTACCACTTTTGTTGGTGAAAACGCGAATGGGGTCCACACCAGAATTAATCTCACCCAAAGTCACGTTATCCTTCGAAGTCTCTTGGGTCAAAGAGTAAGGAACCGTGGCCCTTACTAAATCATGAAAACCCTCCCTTACTGTACAACACGCAGAGCTATTAGGTGGCTGGTGAAAAGAGCCTTTTAGGGAATGAATAGCTTTATTGAAGGAAGATAAGTCTGTATCTTTTGCCACTTCACTACCCCTGTCCCTATCATCTTGAATTAAAAACTGATTAGTACAATCCACTTTATTATCCAAAGGGCAAAGCTCTTCGTCTTCCTCCCTGCGCTCCTCTTCGCGAACCGGCGACATAACACCACAACCCGAAACCTCCGACCTCACCTCCATATTTTCTTCCGAAAAGCCATTGAGATAACTTCTCAACTCATCTTTAGAGCTATACAAATCAGAAACCTCCTCAGAAAACCGATATGATAGCTTGTTCGGAGCCAGTCTCACCGGACCATGTGTGTCTTCCCGTAAAAGAATCTGGAACGGAATATTATCAATCTCCACCCTCATGGAGTCTTTCACCACAAAACCACACGGAACCTTCACCAAAACCCGAGCAACATCTTTACACACACCAACTGAAGTATTAGCGTCAACACAAATAAAAACTCCAAAGACGCTCACTAACGACTTGAAGAAATCTGAATGTCATGCGTGACAAGGAACTCTGAATAACCGCACCCACACTACCCTGTCATTATCCACATCCGTCTCCCTCCATGGTCTAATAACATGGAACCAGTTTTTCCACCACGATTCACCCTCAACAATAAGGTCGTGGATCTCACCTTCCTCAGATTCTTCGAGCAAACAGAGATTCGACCCCAAAGGGGTAGCCTTTATCAAGAAATAACCTTCAGCTTCTAATCTGGATTACACATTGTAAGACTTCCCCGCTTCAAGGACAATGCCAATAAATGCTTTGCGAAATTTTTCTTTTAACGAAGTTTCAGAAGAGTAAACCACCACTGCCTTTCCTTCCTCCTTCAAACCACTCTGAGACGTCTCCAAGCTCTTACCGATAACTTCCGCAAAAGAGCTCTTACCAACCCTCTTATGAGCCAAAACGTGACTACTGGATTCAGGAAAAGAATGGAAAAAACCCCTTTGCATGTTACCTTTAAACTTACCATGATCTTCCTTATGCATAAATCGGTCTCCACAAAAGCTCCTATCAAACCTCGGGATGTTAGCATGGATTTTACGACCATCAATCTGGATATTATCAAGTTCAATCGCTAAAACTCTCGCATCCTTGACTCCTTTAAACCTGGAGAAACCGAATCTTTTTCCGATATTGTTTCTCCTCGGAGAGATCAACACCTCAACAACGTCAGCTACACATCCAAACAGGTCAAAAATTTCCTTCGATTTCATCCGATCGGGAAACTCCGAAAAATAAATAGACACCAAGACAGGATCAACGCCCTCGCTACGCCCCTTCCCCTTCGAAAACACTTCCCATCTAGGAGCGATATTATGAAAACGACTTCTCGTTACGGTTTTCCACTCCATCGAAACCAGAAAAACCAGACACAAATAGAGAAGGCACACCACCGCGAGAACCACCACAGACTACCACCCAGCAAAATAAAATGAGAAGGACCCTAATTCGAAAATTAGGAGTTTAATCCAAACACATCCCAAGATGCCACATGAATAATCATGGCTTAAACCGCTAGTGTACCTGGATCATCACCGTTAAAAACCAGAAAGAACGGAGGAAGTAGGAAAATGAGCGAGGAAAGAAAGAGTTTCTAAAAAAGTCAATCCATTTAATCTTTATTGAGACATTGTTGATCTTAAAAAAGATTTTATTAATTTTAATTTTGAAAAACTTCTTTCTGCTAAAGCAAGAGTCACAGGAATCATTAATATTATCTTATAAGCAACAAATGCATTTGAGAAGGTGTTTAGTCTAATTATATACACTCTTCATTCTTTTTTATAAGAAAATTTTACTTTTTATGTTCATTGAATAAATGATGTATTTGGACTATATCTAGACTAGATACATCAATTATTTAATGAATCTAAAAAGTAAAAGTTGCTTATAAAAGAGAATGGAAAGAGTAGTTAACATTATTCATGTAGCTGCTGAAAATTTTGTATTGGAAATATTAAATTGATGGAAGTTTTTTTTAGGCCTTAATTTCTTTGATAACAAATTAGATATTTAGGGGCTTAAAGCCCTAGCCTTAGTGGCTTGGCCCAATGGTCGGCCCTGTACCTTCCACCTCTACCATTAAACATATTAAAAAAAATTTATAGACAAATAATGATATATTAATAGTGAGTACTAAAGGTACTCCAACCCAATAAACATAATCCACTATAAATAACTCCAACACCTAATGAAATTAGTTAAAAAAAAATCAAGAGGACATATTTGAGTCACTCATAATAGGAGCACCTAAGATTATGTTTATATCAAAAGAGGTATCCACCACCAAGAAGTTAGTATAATTCTATCTACAATAACATCTGAATTACCCACCTCGTCATTAAAAATAATATGATTTCTAAATCACCAAATACACCAACATGTCGCAAACCATATAATTGTTAGTGCGTGAGACACTTTTAGTGAGGAGAGAATAGAGAGAGAATAAGGAAATAAGGATTTGTATTATTGAATTGGCTAAATAATGATACAAACTAGGACTATTTATATACAACCCTAATTGGGCTTGGGCTAACACAACTTGGATTATATTTAAATATTAAACCTAATCAAATCTAATCTAATATTTCAACACACCCCCATAATCCAAGTTATCGAGCATACGCTAGTCATAGTCTATCTGAACTATTCCTAATTTCTTTCTCAAATTCAGGAATTTGTCGATCTGCAATCCTTTGGTGAAAATGTCGGCCAACTGTGCTTCACTTGAGCAATGCCTAACTTCAAGTTCACCTCAGTTTACCTTTTCCCTCAAGAAGTGAAATCTGGCTTCGATATGCTTACTTCTTCCATGTAGAACTGGATTCTTCGCCAGATTTATGGCTGATTTGTTGTCGATTTGCAACACAAGAGGTTTCTTCACTTCGACCTCCATTTCTTCAAGTACTGATCTGATCCAAATTGCTTGACATGGAGCATAAGATCCTGCTATATATTCTTCTTCACACGATGACAATGCCACCACAGGTTTCTTCTTCGAACACCATGAGATTGGGGCACCAAATACTCGAAAGAAATAGCCAGTTGTACTTCTTCAATCTTCCTTATCTCCACACCAATCAGCATCTGAAAAGCAATTAACTATTGCTCCTTTCCCTTCAGAATCTCGTCGAAATAGAATTCCAAAATCTATTGTTCCTTTTAAGTATCTCAGAATTCTTCTTGTAGCTTTCATGTGTGACACTCTTGGTTCACCCATGAATCTGCTCACTAATTCGACTGCGAAACCTATATCAGGTCGACTGTTGCACACATATCTCAGAGATCCAACTATTTGTTTGAACAAAGTTACATTAACTTTGTCTTCCTCTCCGTGCTTCTTCAACTTCAAGTTTGGTTCGACAGGTGAGGATGCAGGATTCAAATCATCCATTCTGAATCTCTTGAGTATCTCTTTGACATACTTCCTTTGATGTAGCACCATACCTTGCTTCAGCATTTGAAATTCCATGCCTAGGAAATAAGACAATTTTCCCAAATCTGACATTTCAAATTCCTTCATCATCAGCTCTTTGAACTTTGACAAGTTCTCCAAGCTATTTCCAGTTACCAACAAGTCATCGACATATAAGCAGATGATTGTTATATTTTGTGCTACAACCTGAACATAAACACTATACTCATACTTGCATTTGACAAATCTCAATTCGACTAAGTATGAGTCGATCTTCTTGTTCCATGCCCTAGGTGCCTGCTTGAGGCCATAGAGCGCTTTGTACAACTTATATACTTTACTCGCTTCCTTCTGAATCACTAGCCCAGGAGATAGTGTGACACAGACCTCTTCGTCTAACGGACCATTCAGAAATGTTGACTTCACATCTAAGTGAAATGTCGATCAACCTTGATTACATGTCAATGCTACCACTAGTCGAACAATCTCCAGTCTTGCTATTAGAGCAAATACTTAAGAGTAGTCAAGTCTTTCTCTTTGAAGAAACCCTCGAGCTACTAATCTTGCTTTATGTCTGGCTATCGACCCATCCGTATTGTGTTATAACTTGAACACCCACTTTAATTTGATAGCTTTTGTATGTGCTGGAAATTCGACTAACTCCCATGTGTTGTTTCTTTCGATTGCCTGTAACTCTTCGACCATAGCTAACTTCCACTGTTGAATTTTTAAAGCTTCGTTATGATTGATTGGTTTAGCACCTGCAAGTAAAGCAAAATGAACTAGTTCTCCATCTGGTGTGACTTCATCATCGCCAGTCACTTCATAATCATGAAGTCTTGTTGGAGGTATTTCGCCGTGGTCTTTGGCTTGTTTCAGCCACATCCTCTGTGTTGGGAATGTCAGTAACTGCTTCTACTTTGACTTCAACTGGATTCTCAGCAATTCCTTCAACTTCGACTTCATCAGTTTCTTTGTCGGAATCAGAGCTCATCAATGGCTTGTTAATTGAATTACTAGAATTCCAATCCCAGGAAGAATTTTCATCAATCACAATATCTCGACTCAACACAATCTTCTCATTAATTGGATTGAATAGCCTGTATGCACCAGTCTTATGATATCCTACCAGAATCATAGGTTCACTCTTGTCATCAAGCTTCCTTCTTCTTGCATTAGGAACATGCTTGTAACACATAGAGCCAAACACCTTCAGATGACTCACTGATGGTCGTTTGCCACTCCACACTTCTTCAGGAACCTTGTTCTTCAATTTCTTGGTAGGGCACCTGTTTAGGATATAAACTACAGTCGAAACAGCTTTACCCCATAAAGATTTTGGCAAATTCTTATGCTTGAGCATACATCTCGCCATATCCAATATGGTTCTGTTTCTTCTTTCAGCAATTCCATTATGTTGAGGAGTATAAGGAGCAGTTACCTCATGATCAACACCATGTTATGCACAGAATTTTTCAAACATCTTCGAAGTGTATTCGCCTCCTCCATCGGTTCGTAGAACTTTGATCCTCTTCTCACTCTGGTTTTCGACAAGCATCTTGAATCTCTTAAAGATTTCAAATACTCCATCCTTTCTTTTGATCATATAGATCCACAGCTTTCGACTAAACTCATCGACAAACGAAACCAAATATCTGTTTCCACCAATGGTATGTTCTTCGAACGGACCACATACATCTGAATATACAACTTCGAGTATGCAGGATAATCTCATAGGCATAGTCGAAATGAAATAATTTCTGGATTGCTTTCCGACTAAACAACCTTCACAGAGTTTGTCAGACATTTCAAGGCTTGGAATACCAGATACCATATCTTGAGTAATCAGCTGATTGAGTGATCGAAAGTTCAAATGTCCAAACCTCAAATGCCACAACCAACTATCCTTGTGGTCGACAATAGTTTTTAGACATTGTAATTCAGTCGAACTGATCATGGTCTTAAACACCCTGTTCTTCGACAACGAAGATTTCAAGACCAAATTGTTCTGGGTGTCGAACAATTTCAAAACTCCATTTTTCATAACAACTGAGAAACCTTTTTCGACTAGTTGTCCAACACTTAACAGGTTGTACTTCATTCCAGGTACATAGAACACATCTCTTATCATAGCTTTCGCTCCATTACTCAGTTGAAAAACTATGTTACCAATACCTTCTGCTTGCAACGAACTGTTATCAGCAAGTTTTACCTTGCTCTTCTTCGACTAGTCAAAATCTGCCAACCACTCCTTTCGACCAGTCATTTGATTTGAGCAGCCTGAGTTAAGGAACCAGATCTTGGATTCGACATGGTTATCTGCCACTGCAGCCATAACCACCATACAACCTTTAGAATCATCTGAATCTTGGCGTGCAAGGTTCGCTCCTTCGTCCTTGCCTTTTTTCGATCCATTGTCATTCCTGTACCAACAATGTTTGGCCAAATGACCCCATTTTTCATAGCTATAACACTGCATACCTTTCTTATCTTCTTTGTCCTTTCGATAGTTTCCTCCTCCTCTTTTCGAGGATTCAGAAGCTCTATCTTCGACCTGATTCTTGTGAGGGTTCGACCATGACTTCTTTCCTTGAGTCTTGTCGACGTTGCCTTTGGATTTGTTGGAACCACCATTCCTTTTCCATGACTGAGCCTGCGGTGCTTGTATCGAATCCTGAACTCCCTTTCTTACGACAATCCTCATCTCATGCGCCTCCAACAAACCAACTAAATCTTCCACTTTTAGGGTTTCAATATTGTTGGATTCTTGAATAGCTACGATAACGTGATCAAAGTGAGAGGTCAACGTTCTTATTACCTTTTCAACTATCATCTTATCAGTTATGGTTTCGCCACAACCCTTCATGGGATGGATGATTTTCTGAACCTTCGACGCATATTCTGCAACTTTTTCGTCTTCTCCCATCGACAACAACTCATATTGTCAACGCAAGGTTTGCAACTTGACAACCTTGACTTTCTCACCTCCTTCATAATACTTCACCAGAATATCCCATGCCTCCTTCGCCGTTTCAGCTAGAGAGATTCTATCGAAGTTAGCAGCATCGCAATAAGCAGCCTTGCGATCTTTCTTCTTGACTTCGTTGTGGGCTTTTTTCTGTTCTTCGGTTTCATTTTCAGCCAACACAGGAACACCACCGGTAACCACTTCTAGGGTATCATGGAAGCCAAATAAGGATTGCATCTGTTTTTTCCATCGGATCCCATTCTTGCCGTTAAGCATTGGAAGGGAATTCAGAATGCTCTTATCACCAGTCATCTTCGCAGTGGTTGATTCAATTTCCCTGAAAACACGATCTCTGACATGAAGTTCTTGAAAACTCGGCCAAGAACAATAATTGGAAGCTCTGGATACAATTTGTTAGTGCGTGAGGCACTTTTAGTGAGGAAAGAATAGAGAGAGAATAAGGAAATAAGGATTTGTATTATTGAATTGTGTAAATAATGATACAAACTAGGACTATTTATATACAACTCTAATTGGCTTGGGCTAACACAACTTGGATTATATTTAAATATTAAATCTAATCAAATCTAACTAATATTTCAATAATAATACACGGCGCATTAGACTTTGAACAACTCCCCAGCATTGATACCGCTCATTAAAAAAGGTGATGATGATAATCCTATTCCACCAAACAATGAATCACAACCCATACTGTTGCCTTCTTCCAAACCAAAGATATTCTAGGATATGAAAAAAACAAATGGCTTTTATCCTCCTCGCTACGAAAACAAAAGACGCATATCTTTTCGTCAGCATTAGAGATTATCTCTCTTTGAGCCAAATTAAAGCGAGTAGGTAACTTATCCAATAACATACGTCAAGAAAAAATCTTCACCTTCAATGAAATTTTAGACTGCCAAAGTAATTCCAACGCCATCTTACGATCAACCTCCAAAGCTTGTCCAACCGATTTAAGTAGAATGGAATCATAGCATGACTTAATTGGATATTAAACCTACACATCGAATGAAATGAATAAAATATCCTTTAACAAAAATAAAATAAAATTATAAAAATTAAATTAAATATTTTGGATTTTCAAATAATTTTGAAACATTTCGTATTTGTTTGGAATTGCCAAGATATACACGAGTAAGAAAACTATTTATTTTTTCTGTTTGATAGGCTTATATCGAAATTTATTGAAAATATGGCATATCCGATATAAAAACGTTAAACGTATGCATTTATATTGGATTTGTAAAATACCCGGTGTCAAATAATTTGTTATAGATTATATTTTTGAACAAACTGGATATAAATACATAGGGTTATTTTGAATTTGTTATTATAGTTAGTGTAAGCACGTAGGTAAGGGTGACAAAATGGGTCTGATCTGTCATGAATTGTCCATTTTGCTAACATTTTTTTAGGGGGAGGTCAAAGTTTTAGGCTCCCATCATATGCACTACCCGCCCCACCCTGTTTTTTTTTAAAAATTTTGCGAGCGCGGACCTAAAAATAAAATTTTGCAATTTTTAAATTTAAAAGGTGCAATGTCCGCGCTCATGTTTTTTTTGCTGATAGGCCATTATTTTAGATTTGTACCCTCAATTATGTTCGTCCAATTCAACTCAATTTTTTGTATACTTTTGCGTGTTGGGTCAAAACGAGACGGACATACCTCTTTGCACCCCTACGCATAGGTTTTGTATCTATTTATTAATACATACTTGATGATATATTAAAATTAGAAACAATCACATTGATGATTTAAAAACAATTATATTCAAAAGAAGAAAAAAAATGAATCATTTCAACTAAGTGTACACAATTAATTTTATTAATCTTAAAAAAACTGAATATACAAACTCTATAAAACGGACTTTTAAACAGGTTAATAGATCAAGTAGACTTTTAAGAAGATCTGATCAAACTCAAAATAAAATCATTAACAAATTACATGTCTGACTTAAGTCTTAATTCTTTTAATTAGATCTAACTTGATTTGATAAACTGTTTCATAACCTTACCTATTTTATCCCCTAATAAAATGGTTATTATTGACATTTTAAAAATATGTAAGGGTATCTTGTTTCATGATAGAAGTGTCAATTATAAATCTCATCTTTTCAAATATAATTTTACCGTAAAAATGTTGTTCAAAAACACAAAAGGTAATCAACAATACATTTTAAAATAAAAACAATAATTCTAAATATATTTTAGAAATTTACAATGCTATAAATAAAAAACTTTGTAAATATATTTTTAATAATTATAAATAAAAATAATCACTTTAATATCATTTTTCTTAAATAAAAAAAAAAAACTCTCATATTATTTTGTAACAAATAACAAAAAAAAAAAAAACATCATTTTAGTGTTTAAAAAATTCTCATTTTCTTTAAAACGTGAATAAGAAAAAATCAATTTTAACAACATTTAAAAAAACACATTTATAACGACAAAAAAATAATTCAATAGTGTATTTTATAAACAATGCTATTTTTTTTTTTTTTTCATGTGATTCTTACAACACTACAAGAAATACTCCGTTTTCCTGCGGATTTTGATAATATTTCCGCAGGAAACGTGTTACCTGCGATTCTTCCTGCTATTTTCTGTTTTTAGCTAAAACTTTCGTGGGTAATTAATTTAACAGGTAAAATCGCAGGAAAAAGTCGCAGGGAATAATCGCAGCAAAAATCGCAGGTAAAAGAGCTAAATTCGCAAATAATACCTCAGGTAACCAAAATTTTCGCAGGAGATGTCGCAGCATATTGAAAATCCGCAGGTAAATTCACAGGTTATTTCTCTCAGGTTTTTAATTATTTTTAATTGTGATTAATTCATTTTTAAAATATTATCATTAATATTAAATATCAAAGTAACAATAATATAAAAATAAAAATCTAATTTGAATAAGCCAATGAAACACTAATCACATTCAAGTTTTTAAAGCAACCAAACATTACTATAAAGTCAATAACAAGTACTTCTAGAGTTACATTACTAAAAATGACACAATCAAGTTACTAATAATCACTTGTCCAACCAAATTAATAAGAAAAAACAATGCAAATTTCAAACTAGTTAACAAGAAAAAACAATCCAAATCAAAATTCACTACTAATGTTTTCACTAATGCCTTCATCTGATTCATCAACATCATCTTCACTTGGATTATCAGTTTCATTATTGGCTTGAGGTGAATGAGAAGAAGATGCAGCAAATCCTAAATGATTCACATTAACAATGAAAGTTTATTGTTCGTTTCAATCATCTCTTTTTCTTGTCGTTGTAATTGTTGCTTCATCTCTAACTTCTCTTGTTCTTGTCTTTGCAATGATGCATTGAGAGCATGGACGTGACTTCTCAAATCATCAACCTCTTGAGAGTTACTTGAAATACTTGGTTGAGGTTGTGGTTGGAGTTGAGTGAGTTGAGGCCAACTTAGATGTGGAATAGGTTGGGGTGAGTTGCAGTTGCAAGATGGATTTGGCCAATTAACTCTCAAATCTTCTAGAAGCCTGTATACATAGATAAAGTCAAATAATAAGATTGTCTTGCTTGAATATTTATCATATCATGAAGGCATTTATTTTCATAGATGAAACTATTATCTGTTTTAACTTGTGTGTATATTTCACCTTAGTAGATAAAAGTGCATCATGTTCCACAGAACGAGTCGAGGTCACCACAAGTTTGTCCTGCCAATTGCTGGCTCTACCTTGGATTCTAAATTTCCATTCAGATCCAACCAAAACCAGATCTATTTAGTGTTTGTTAATATATTTGGTGTAAACACATAGGTAGGGGTGGTAAATAGGGTCAGATCTGTTGGGCATTACCCATTTACTTACACTTTTTTGCAAGTAGGTCAAGGTTTTAAACTCGCACCCTTTAATATGCCCGCTCTGCCCCACCCATTTTTTGTAGGCTTTAACGAGCATGGGCCTTAACATAAAATTTTGTAATTTTTAAACTTAAAATGTGCAATGTTTGCAGACCCGCCCCGCCACGCACTTATTTTTTTGTACGAAGAGTCAAAGTTTTAGACTCGTACCCTCAATTATGTTTGCCCAATCCACCCCATTTTTTGTGGGTTTTTGCATAGTGGGTCTAAACGAATTGGACATACCAATTTTCACTCCTACGCATAGGTTTATATCGCGCGTGTGTGTGTGTGTGTGTATATATATATATAACCGGTGTAAATGTTTTTGTATTGGATTTGTCTTTATATCTAGTGGAAATGCACTCAACACTATATAGTTGCTAAAATCTAATAGTTATATGGATGACATGGAGGAAGAGATGGCAGTATCATATATAAATTGAGTGACATACCTGTTAGTGTTGTTGCAGAGAGTTCTGATGGTGACAACGGAGATGATGTTGATGGTCTTTTCCACATTAGGGCGGGTAGAGTAGCTCCCGATCAAACACAGTGACCTTAGGACAACTTCTCAGATGTGAACAACTCCATTAAATTGTTTATGCTCATGTGAAATTTTCTTCCCTTTCATATTCCAAGCAAGCGAACCCAACAGAGAATGTAAAATCAGTTAAAGTAACACCAACAATCTCAAGTAGTGATAACATATACCTGATAGTTTTATAAGTCCAGTCAAATATCAAAACCATATGAAATATGTTCAAAAGCTTCCCCGAATCAAGATGTGTCCAAAATATATCACTCATAACATCCAAGTCCTCCTTATTTGTGGTCCAACACAAATACTTCTCATTATGGATCTAGCTGAACAAATATTACATTTTAGTGGATGAACCTCTAATAACAGACCAATATCTAGATCTTGCTTTATACACTTTTTCGACATTTGTCAAATTGTCAACATTCTTATCTTTGAATCCATCCATTATATACCTCAGCAATATGTTGTACTTTGTCATTTCGTTCACAAACTGCCTTTCTTTAGATTTTAGACGACCTATTATGTCATTATGGTTTAAATCCTCTTCCAGACCATGGTTGTTTTCCACCATAATCACTTGGCACATATCTAATCCGAAAGTCGCACTCAAACCTTCTACTACAAGTAACTTCAAATTTTCCTTTGTTCTTGTAATTTTTTCCCTATGACAACCAAGAATTTGTTTGTCACTCCTGCCTTTTAGCTCATCTGTTGTATCAGAATGAATGGTAACTACAAAAACACTTGTGTCCGGGAGGTAAATATCTACCAATTATACCATAAAATAAATTACTAATAGACTTCCATAATTTGATTTATAATTTTAAAAGTTTAGATGATACATGTAAGTAAAACATTCCCATATTATAGTGGTGAAGAATGGTGTAAAATCTTCTAAAATTCCATCCATCTCAGAATCATTCATTTAATACACTTTAACAAAAGTTACAAGATTATTGAATTTATGGATAAAGATAAAATAATTTTGGTACAACAACTTTTTACATAAATCTGGTAGGGACAAATTTGCACCATATATATATATATATTACAATATAAATCTATTATAAAACAAAAAAAATCATCTTCAATATTTTGTGTTTCTATTAGATAGTTATTTATAACTACTAAATTTATTGTTTAAAAACGAGTTTTAGGTCAGTCCACCAGTCAAGGATTATGGCCCCTTTAAGCTAAGCTTGACTTAACTTGTTTGATAAAAAAAGTTAGGCTCATACATTTTAAAAAGGATATTAATTTAAATAGGTGAAAATAAGGCTTATAAAAAAAACCTATATGACCTATCAGACCGATTTATTTATGTGTAATTTTATATATTATATTAATTTATAAATTAAGTGGACATAATTAATTTTTATAAAATCTTGAAAAATATATGAAAAACAATCATGCTTGATGATTTAAAAATAACAGCATTCGAAAGAAGAAAAAAAATGAATCTTTTTAACCAAGTGTATATGATTAATTTTATTAATATAAAAAAATTGGATGTACATACTCTACAAAAATAAGCTTTTAAAAGGCTAATAAACACTTTCAGAAATACTCTGTTTTTCTGCGGATTTTGACAATATTTCCGCAGGAAACGTCTTACCTGCGATTCTTCCTGCTATTTTCTGTTCCCAGCTAAAACCTTCTGGGTAATTAATTTAGCAGGTAAAGTCGCAGGAAATGGTCGCAGGAAAAAGTCGCAAAAAAAATCGCAGGTTAAACAGATAAATTCGCAGATAATACCGCAGGAAACTGAAATAGTTGCAGGAAAAGTCGCAGCAATTGAAAATCCGCAGGTAAATTCGCAGGTAATTTTTCTCTCAGGTTTTCAATTTTTATTATTAATTGTGTTTAATTTATATTTAAAATATTATAATTAATGTTAAATATCAAAGTAACAATAATATAAAATTAAAAATTTAATTTGAATAAGCCAACCCAACACTAATCACATTCAAATTTTTAAAGCCACCAGGTTGCTATATATTACTATAGTTACATTACTAAACAATGACACAACCAATCTACTAATAAGCACTTATCCAACCAAGTTAATAAGAAAAAACAATCCAGACAAGTTAACAATAAAAAACAATCCAAATCAAAATTCATACTAATGTATTTACTAATGTCTTCATCTGATTCATCTACACCATCTTCATTCGGGTAATCAGTTACTCGAAAGACTTGGTTTAGTTGATAATACAACCATTTCTATATCCAAGACCAAATACTCTCTGACTTTCATCTTCATCCTCATTTGGAATAGTTGAATTATGAGAAGAAATCTCCAACTTTTTCCATTCAAATTCACCCTAAAAGAATATTTAAATAACATAACAATAAACATCATCTCATATGAAGCAAAAAAAACAACTCTAAACACATAATAATAATAATAATAATAATAATAATAATAATAATAATATTAAAAGCTACTTCCACTTCGTAGTACGTGATACAGGCAGAGATAAGGTTATGACACATATTTTTCTATTATGCTGTATCTATCAATAGGATGATGCTTCTAGAATTCCTACACCAAAGTCTTAAATATCTACATAGCATTTCTTTAACAAATCATTTTATCTTTCAAATTTATTATACCTCACTCTAGAGGTTTTGTGCACGCTATTCCCCATACAGACACAGCTGAATATATTTATACACCTTAGATTGAATGAACATACTTAGAAGCCATGAGACTAGAAAATAGAATTTACCTCCATAATTAAGTGCCAACCAACAACAGACAACTAAAAAGACAAAAAAAAGTATTGAGTGACGACCAAACCAGAGATTATTATCAACAACTCTACATTCCATTGATGTTCACAGCTCTCGCTAAATTTACAAACTTACCAGAACTTGGAGATTACAAAAAAATAATAAAATCCAACTGGCATATGATCAAACCCTTTGATCTTAAAAACAGTGGTGTAGTAGTCATTTGTCTCTACTTTGCTGAATAACTCCTTTTCAATGTCATTAGCATCCATCACCTCTGCTTCTAAATCTGCTGTGACTTAAACTCATTAGGTATCTTTCTGGCCGTAGCGTAAATATGGTCAAATAGTGAAGTTAGAAAGTTTACATACCTATGCAAGTTGAAGGTACTGATCTGTAAGTTCTTCCATATTTCAATGGAAAGTTACTAGAGACTACAATCTTATCAAACTCCAGAGTTTGAATTTCATTTGAGCTCTTCACATTAACAGCGACGCTGTCAGAATAACGCCTTATTGCCAACACTTCGGTATAGCTATATGAGTAATAAAAGTATAGTCTCGAGGCTATAACATCAACAGTTCTTCTATTCATGTTCTCGAGCCGGTCAATGCTAGATGAGGAACAAGCTTGGGCCTAAAATGAACAATTAAAGTAACCTCAGCATATACTCAACCATCACTGGTCAATTAACATAATAAGATATTTGATAACAGTATCTGTTCTAACCTCTTCATATCATTTCTGATCAATAAGAAAAATAAGCACAAGGAAGTAACAGTAGATTTCTAGTTCAGGCAACAAGTACTTAGCTGGGGTTTGAATAGCTGCAGATGTTGCAGAATCCACTTCCATCTCATGATCATCATCCTATACAACCAATGAAAAAGAATATCGCTTGAAGACCAAACCATAAACTATAAAATAAAATGGCTCTATTAAAAGTCAGTGAATAACACATGCGATAAATTATAAATTATAAACTAGAGTTAAAATGTGTCTCAACTCTAAAGCTGCAGATGTTTATAAGTTGCTTCCATGAATGACATTAGATGCATCCGATCGTTCTCAACTTCTTCTAGCAACGCTTTGATCCATCTACATTGTGCTCGAAACAGATGCGGTAGTGATCAACTTTCTCGACTCCAAATTCAGGATTTTAATCAGTGGAATGTATCTTCCGATAAGATCCCACACACTGTACATTGTAATTAACATGAGAGCATACCTGTAATAAACAGAATGTAAACTCATAATTTAATTTGTATTTTCGATATATCCATAGCCCTCATGGTTGAAAGTAACAGACCAGGTTTGCAAGCACAAAACATGTGGATATGAATATATTAGAATGGTAAAACAAACTACCTCACAATATCAAACTCCCCAATGTAATATAAAAGCAATAGATCGAAGAAAATTTACACCAATAATCTAAGCCTATTTCGCCATGAGCGACATGCCTCCAACGCTAAGAAACACAACCAGATAAGATTTTAATTGAAGTTTAATACTACTCTGCATCCTCTTACTCATGAAATCAGCAGCAAGAAGATCAACCAAACCCATGTAAATTAAAAGACCAGCCGATAATCAATGCTTTTGGATTGTTCTCTTTGTAACTACTAGACATTGCATTTCCTATTGCAATTCCACCTTCTGTCTACATCACAAAATGATGATGGTGACCAGCATGGACATCACCTGTCTCTTGATCAACATCTTCAACTGAAACAGTAGCATTTTTCTTACCCTTCTGACTAACATCTAAGAAAACAAAGTTTTTAGAAGTCAATTTTTTACACTTTCAAAATTGATATTCATATTTATACTATTTTTTTTGTTGAGAACAATTGGAACAGTGGCAAAAGAACTGCACTTAAGTTTTTGTTGTGGTATTCATTAAATCAGAATTCAGATTATATCTAAAAAAAATGAGATATACATCTTCAATGTGTCTGATCACCTTCCCGTTTTCTGTAAACAACTAGCAATTACTAATACTATAATAAACGAAATGCCAAAGTAAGCTACTTAGCAACAAAATTGCTAGTTTTCTGTAAACAACTAGCAATTATTTTTTATTTTCTATTATCACTTCTGCTATTACAGTTAACACGGAGAACTAATATGGATAAGTTTGGCATGGGTACCACCACTGAAGCCTCTGCATTTCAGGTTCTCTTTCTATATATCTGTTCAAATTGAAGTTAGATTAATGGCAATTTTAAATATGACAAAACACGTTTGGAGAACTTAAGCATAAGAACATTCACATTGAAATCAGAGCTAAAGTATTCCCTAATACCAAAATTATCTAATAGATTTAGCACTTATCATGATCAAATTTCTTTATGACACCTATTTACATGGTGACACCTGTTAATCCAATTAATTTTAAGTTACAAACCAATTAATTAGATATACCTATGAAACTTTAATTAGGTTTTCTTCTTTGATGAACAACTTGAATGGGAAAAGCATTCAATCCATAAAATTGATGAAGAGATTTTGCAATATATGAACACAAAATCAACTATCTGAATTGTTTGAAGCAATTGTTGAGAAGCGGTTTTTGAAAAGCGACTTTGGAGAAGCGATTTTGGAGAAGTGATATTTGAAACTTTGTTCTTACGAGGGAGAAGAAAGTTTTGAGAAGAAACAAGGATTCGTTTTGATTTTTTTTTTTTAATTTTTTTTTGTTTTTATTTATTATATAGTATTATCTAATGATGATGCAATCACAATATAGTATTAACTTAATATTATTTCTTATAATGATGCAATTATTCAAGTATAGTTATTTTTAATTAACTTAATACTATTTCTTATAAATAAAATTAATATATTTTAAAAATTAAAAATACATATGTAATTTTAGGATTTAAAATTTAATATATTTTAAAAATTAAAAATACATATGTAATTTCAGGTTTTAAATAAATATATTTTAACTAATTTAATATATGTGTTTTAAATAAGAGAATAATTTAATTTATTAGAAAAAGAGAAAAATTTATAATCCTAGTATATTCAAAATTTTATATTTTTCATATTAAATATGACAATTACAAATTAAGTGTCTATAATCATAATCTTTTCAATTTGTCTACAAATTGACACCGTCGAATCACAATTTTTTCCCAATAATAAATGAATATATTTATGATTTATTATTTCAAATATCTTCATATAAGTTCAATTTTTGAAGTTTTAATTAAATATATATGTATTACAAAAAATCATTAGATTAAATAATGAGAATTCACGCAAAAGCATTTGGATGAAATGACGGGATCTTTTCTAATTTAACCAGAGATTTTGAGTTTGAATTCATCCTTAAGCACACAATAGTGTCAAATCTCTTAAAAATAATTAAAAAAATTCAATAAATATAATAAAAATATTTAATATAAAATTAAAATATCTCAAAAACATTTCATTGGAATCAATATGTCAATTATATTTTATAATTTTATTTATTAATAATAAAAATATAAGTAAATTTTTTTAAAAAAAATTATATTAAAATTTCGCAGCAAAAATCGCAATAAAATTCGCAGCAAAAGTTGCGGCAAAAGTCGCAGCAATTCCTGCGACATTTCCAGAGGATTTTGAGTTTTCAATGGACACCTAATTCCTGCGAACTAAATCGCAGTAAAATCCACAGGAAAATAAAAGTATTATTTTAAAATTTGAGATAACAGGTAAAGTCTTAGGATTTTCTGCGAAATTTGCTGCGACTTTATTTATCGGAGGAAACAGGTTTTTACAATAAAAAACCGCAGCTAAATTCCGAGGTATACCTGCGGATAATTTTCCACAGGAAATTCTGCAGGTAATTCGTGTATTTCTAATAGTGGTAGTAAAATTTTTAAAAATTTGGTACAAACTCTAAATAGAGTCTTTAACGGATAATATATCAAGCTTAGGCCTTTTTTTTTTTAATTAAATCTAACGTAGTTAAGTAAAGTTTGATACAACCTAACTGATTTCGACCCCTAATGAGAGGGCCATTTATCTTTCAAGTATAATTTTATGTAAAAGTGTTGCTCACAAACCCGAAAGAAAAACAACACTACTTTTTAAATAAAATAATCATTCTAAATATATTTTAGAAATTTACAAAAAATCTCTTAAAACAATAAAAAAATAATGATTAATTTAGAAGATGATTTTTTTAGGAAAAAATTTTAAAATTCAATATTGCTTTTTATTAACATTATTATCTTTTTTTACACATGATTCTTTTAAAAAAGCCTAAGATGAAAAAGGACAACATTTTATATAAAAAAATATTGTTGATTTTTTTCACAAAATCCTTCACTTACCTCAAACTCCTATTTCAAATTATGAATTTGTAAAAATCATCGAAGCGGTGGCGAATACAAGTTAGATGAGATTATGAATGTGCAAAATATTCGGTTGTGAGATCCAAATTTATAACCAAATACAAATCCATTTAAAATATCCGGATATAATTAAATAGTTATTAACCAGTTTAATTATTAATGGTTGGTTATCCAATCATATTTTATTTTTAGATTCGGTTATAATCCGGTTATTATCCAAAATTCAAATGTTTTAATTTAATTTTTTTTTGAATAAAAATTTAAATTTTTTAGGAAATTCTTTCTTTTTGAAAAAATTTAATTTTACGAAAAAAAATTAACTTTTTTGGAAACAAATCTCATGATAAATAATTAAAAGCATAATATTATTAAGATAAATGACTGACTTCTTAAGGTGTATTCACGTTTTTCTCTCTTAAATATACAGCAATTTTAAGCGGTATTAAAAAAATTGCCCACTATCGTTACCCCATCGCAAAAGTTGGAAATGATGCTCCACATACTACTGCTTCCTAATACACATACAAAACTTTATTAGAATATTCATGGGTTTGCCAAAACTATATTAAAAAAGGACGTAATATGCAATCCAAGGAATAATATAATTAATCACACAAGCTTATTTTAAGATTCTCATATACTAGTATAGTACTGTTATAATAATTTGTACAACAAAGTATGTGTTTTTTAACCTCGTGCAGTACTCTTTTAATTTTTTTAATAGTAAATTTTTAATATTATATTTAATTTTTTAAAAATTTATTAATTATAAACATCAACTACGTGTGTTTTTATGGTCAGAAAAGTAGATTTGAAATTTTAAGTGAATAGTTGGCCAATTACACTTGAAAAAAAAAGAAGAAAATTCTCATGAATTTGGTGCTTGGTGAATTTCTTAAGAAACAAACAAATATGATAATTCAAGTGTTACTGTTAGCAAAAGTATTCCCATATATGATTATATTGTTTATTCAACCAATTTTATTCATTAAAACTAAAAGTTTGTAAAAAAATACCAGATTTTGGGTTAATACTATTCTATTTCTATAATTTTTTTTTAAAAGAAATTAATCTTGCGATGTGAAGATTATTATTTAAAAAAACAAAAAAAAAATTGAAAACAAATAATAACCAGTTTAAAACCGATTATTTAACCATAACAAAATTTATAACCAGTTTTGATTGAAATGTGGTTATGGTTATGAATCCAAACCATTAAACTGGTTTAAAAATAGTTATGGTTTAGTTTCTAAAAATAACCAATCATGCACCCTTAGATGAGATTGAATGTACAACAAAGCATCATCATTTTCCTTATTCGAAAAATCATCATTTCTTTTAATTTCTTTAGCTATTTTTGTTTAGTTTTTTTTAATTTATTTTTCTCTCTCTACTATTACAAAAGGAATATTTTGTAACCATTTCTTTTGACAACCACATAATCAATCGAAGTAATATATATTCATTAGACGTCTTTCATTTTTTTTTAATTTTTAAATTATATATAACTACTGTCACAATTAACAACTGTTGTGATATGTTAAGAGTGACACGCTTAGAAACCCAACACATGTAATTTTTGTGTTTTCTCGTTAATAAAAAGGTGTATTCTCTTAATTTCAAATTTTAAATAAAAATTAAAAACTTGTCGATCACCATGCTCCAGATTAACAATCGTGGTGAAATATCAGGACAAATCACCATGGTTATTTTTAACAGTCGTTGTGAGATATATTACCTATATAAGCTAACTTCATTCATTTCAGAATAGACTACACTCACTACACCAAAATTGATATTTTGTATCGCCTGATTTAATAGCACTTTTAAAGAAAATACTATTAAAAAGGAAACAAACACATCTATAATAGCACTTTATAGTCGAGTGCTATTATAAAATGCAAACAATGTAATTTTGATAGCACTTTATTAAGAAGCGCTATTATTAAACTTTACTAAGATAGCGTTTTCTTTAAAATGCTATTAATATTATTCGTTAAGATAGCACTTTTGGAAAAAGACTATTATTTGACTATCATATGTTAGCACTTATAAGAAAGTGCTATCTTAGGTTTAAAATATATAAAAAAAAAATTCACACATTTATTTATGTGGTAACTCTTTTGTTTCTTTATTTCCTTTTCTCCCACGCACAATAAAAATGGGAAATGCTATTGTTAACCTTCATTTTCGACGCCAGGAAATTAAGGCTATTTTAAGTTAAGAAATTATTTTTTACACAAAGAAGGCTTCGACCGTATTTTGGAGGAGCCTGGGTCGAAGAGATTTGTAGAAGTCTCAAAAAATGGCTAAGTGTTGGGAAGTGTCTCGACCATGAGAGTGCTTAAACGCGCGTGGTAACTGCCTCACTAAAGCTGGAGGGAATTTCAAGTGTTTGAAATTCAAATAGAAGCAGTTGTAAGAGTGGGAACGGTTGAAATCAAGGAGAAGGCTCTAGAAGGGCACGACTCAAGTGATAACCACCACTTAGTAGTTATTTCTTAGCACTATAAATAGTAGGAAATTCTATGTAATAAGGGTGTTCATATTTTTGTACAAGTTACTCTGAAAAACTCAAAGTACCCGCGTGTAAAGAAACGAGTTCGTGAGAATGTACGTAATGTAACACCATTGTCTTCATTAATCTAATTTATCTTCAGCATGTTTAAGATTCAGCCATTTACTTTCCATGCCTTTACAGTTTCTTGAACTTTATCTTCCATGCCAAATTTAAACTTTCTGCATTTTACTTTCAACTGCGTTTTTACGTTTAAGCATTTAATGTTCAGGCCTTTACGTTTCAAAGTCTTTCATTTTCAAGAACGTGGAGTTCTCTTTTAAATCCATTGCACTTATTTTCAAAGTCTTTTACCTTCCTGCACTTTACCTTCGACAACACTTTTATTATTCCAGCCTTTACTTTCCAAGAACGTGGAGTTCATTTTACTTTCAAAGCTTTTACTCATTCGACGCCTTTAATTTCTGCACCCTTTATTTGCATCACTTTAAATTTCGAGTCTTCACTTTACTTTACTTTATTGCCTATAGTCGAACGTGGAGTTCAGTTAGACTGTATTTTCAGCATTGTCGAACGTGGAGTTCAGTTTACATTTTCTTTAATTTACACTTGTCTCTCAAACTTAGCACATGTCCTAGGATTTGTGTGGTCGATCCTGCAAGTTAAATAAATTTGCGTTTAGATTAATAGACCAGAGGTTGTTTACCAAAATCCACGGTTAACAAATTGGCACGCCCAGTGGGACCCAGTGCTAAGCTAAACCTTTTTGTCAACCTCATCTCTCTTGGTGAAGAAGCACTTTCGTTGTATGTTATTGAGAAGTGGGAAGTTAGCCACAGCAAACGAAGGAATACCAAAGAGAAGATACACTAAGAAAATGGCAACCAATGCCAATCAACAAGTTGATCCTCAAGGGAGTATTTCAAACACTCAGTCCAGTAGCAGTATTGGGACTCAAAGCACACCATCACCAGTGTCTTCGACGGGAGGACAGGCGTCACTTCCATTGGTAGTGTCTGAGCCAGGATCAACATATACAAAATCATATACTCAACCTGTGTTGGAATACATAGGACCACAAATTTCTAATTCACCAACACCCTCAGGAGGAAATACCATGTACAAGCACGTTCCTCCACCAGGTTTTCCACATCCATGGTCAAGGAGTCAACCCTATGGTATGCCTACATCAATGATGCAAAACCTGCAAAATGCTCCACCTGTGTTTTCAGAAACTGTTGTGTCTTCGCCACTACAATGGTCAGGATCAGGAGGACGAAACAACCAGAATATAGGTGTTGTTTACTCTGTTCAAACACCTAGCCTTACAAATACATCCATAAATTGTTTGAGACATCAGATGGATTAAAGTAACATGCAAATGGTACATACGTTGTCTCAGACAATGGGAGAAGTTTTTCAACCTTTGATCCAAAATACAACCCAAACTAACCAACAACTGGCTGCACAAGTGGCACGCATGGCTGATTTCATGGGAGTACCAGTAGTAGATCGAAGAGCGACGGTTGTCGAAGATATCCCAAGGCGTCATCCACGTCAGATACCTGATGCTAACTTGGAGGATCAAGAGATGGTTGACCATTTTAGAGTCGAACCACCAAGAAACCAGATGCCATACCAGATGAAGGAGGAACCAGTAGTGATGGTGAACAGGAACCAAAACGCAGATCAGCTACTTAGGCAGGTTCGACACCAGAATCAAGCAGAAGAAAATAATTTTGCAGCCATGGTTGAAAGGATAATGACTAGAAATGGTATGAATTTTGGCTTCACCAGGCCAAATTATACTTCACCTATAGTGGATTACATTCTTCAAGCAGAACTACCCCCTAGGATGAAGGTTCCAAAGTTCAGCAAGTTTTCAGGAGATACTACTGAGTCTACTGTCGAACATGTGGCTAGATATTTGATCGAAGCGGGCGAGATTGCAGCTGATGAAAGTCTTAGAATCAAATACTTCCCAAGTTCCCTTACCAAGAATGCCTTCACATGGTTTACTACGTTGCCTCCAAATTCCATATACAATTGGACCCAATTAGAACGTTTGTTTCATGAACAGTTCTACATGGGGCAAACTAAGATTAGTTTGAAAGAATTGGCTAGCATCAAGCGCAAAGTCACTGAGCCAATTGATGATTACCTGAATAGGTTTCGACTTCTTAAAGCCAGGTGCTTTACACAAGTGCCAGAACATGAGTTGGTCGAAATGGCTGCTGGGGGTCTAGATTATTCCATTAGGAAGAAATTAGATACCCAGTATCTTAGAGATATGGCCCAGCTGGCTGATAGGGTTCGACAGCTAGAAAGGCTCAAAGAAGAAAAGGCCAAATTCAGTAGAGGTAAAAAAGTAGCATTCGTCGAATGCAAGGAAGATGTGGAGAATCTGTATGGTGAACCATCTTGTTTCGACGAAAATGAGGTCGACGTTGCTGAATTAAGCAAGGTCCACCTTATGCTTGCAAATTATTAGCCCCTTCAGAAGGAAAAAATCCTGTCGAATCTAACGACAAATTCTCTAAGAAAACATATACCTTCGACGTCACTAAATGTGACGAAATTTTTGATTTGTTAGTTAAAGATGGGCAAATGATAGTGCCTGCTGGTGCTAAAACGCCACCTTTAGAACAAAGAAAGAAAAGAGGTTTTTGGAAGTACCATAATTTTTTGGGTCATAAAACTTCTCAATGTTTTCTTTTCAGGGATTTGGTGCAAAATGCTATCCAGAAGGGAAGGCTGAAATTTGGGGAAAAAGGCAAAGCCCAGATGAAGATTGACTCCGACCCATTGCAAGTTGCAGAAGGCAATTATACAGAACCTCATAAGGTTCAGCTGGTGGAAGCCACAGGGGGATTCCACGAGTCAGTCAACATGGTAGAAGCAACTGAAGACTTCGCCATCAGTTATGTGATAATTGAAGGTTATAGTAAGGCTACAAGTGGCCTAAACGTTGATGATACCAGTCTGATGTTGGTAACCAAAGAAACAGCTGATAAGTTTGTTGAAATGGATAAGGCTGCTAAGGTTTTGGATAGGTGGAAGATAAATGCCAAGGAAGGCATTAACATGGTCGAATTGGTTGAAGAGTCTGATTCTAGCTCAGATAGTGTCAACACCGATAAGGCTATGAGTATAAATGCCCCTAAAGTTCAAGTTGTTAACGAATTGGAAGATGATATGCTCTTGGTGGGAGAGATGCTGGACATGAATGGTTGTCTGGTGAAAAATTGGATATGCATGGCAGCTGAAAAATTTTTCAAGACATCTCCTAATGTCGAGAGAGTCAATGCTGAGAAAGTTGCTTGGGAAAAAGCTTCCCAAAGAGCTGCAAAAGCAGCAGTAGGTGGTGGCTGCTTGGCAAAGGCCACTGAAAGTCTGGAAGCCAGTTTCGCCAAGATGCGCCTGAAGGACAGAATGGATGTCAACATGGTCGAAATTACGGATCGAAAAGATGAACAATTGAGTAAGGTAGATGAGCAAGAGAAACTCAACAAAATGGCTTATCCTAAGCCAGAAGAGACAATCGTGGACTTCTTGCATCGTTGCCAGAAAAAAGACTCTGGAGTAATGTTGTGCCCCAGGTGCAGCGCCATTTTTGATGAGAAGGCTGCCCACAAGCTGGAAGGTATCAAGAAGGCTGGCGAAAGCTGGGGGCAGAAGGTGAACAAGGGGCACAGAGGTTTTGACCATAGGCGACTTTCGACAGGGCCAAAGAACCAAGTACCAAGAGCCAAGCCAGGAACATTCAAACCTGCTGTGAATGTGCCAACAGGTAGTTGGATCAAACCTGTCGAAGGGAGAGGATAGAAGAAAAAATGGGAGAAGTTTGATGTGGAAAGAGGTGCGTCATTTGAGTACAGAAAAGAGAATCACACCACAAACAAATCAGCATACATTTCTCAGAATTACAAAGGTAATAATCCCATGTCCAGATCACAATGGCGAAGAGAGCAGCGCAGGCGAAAAGCTGTCAGGGAGGCTCAGGTGCAAGGGGAGTCAAGCACCAATGTGGCTGGGGCAATGGAGAAGATGCCCATACGACAAAAGTTGTTTACTAGTCAACCAGAGAAAAAGGTCGAAGAGGATGATGATATGACTGATAACTTCGACAATGAGTCAACAGCTTCCCTAAACATTTTGGTAAATGTGGTGTCGGTGATGCCAAGAGAATTTGGTCAAGTCTCAGAGGTCGAAGACTTAGACCAAACTGCTGAATTGGAAATGATGGCACACAAGCCTGTGTGCTATTACATCATGAACAATGGGTGCATCGAAGAACAGAATACTTTCTTCGAGCGTCCCACAGAGGCAATGAAGGGTCATTTGAAGCCTCTTTACATTACTGGAAAAGTGGAGAACGTCCCTGTCAAAAAAATTTTGGTAGACTGTGGTGCGACGGTTAATTTGATGCCAAGATTTTTGTTGAGCAAGATTGGAAAATTTGAGACTGATACTAAACCCCACAACATGGTTCTGTCAAACTATGAAGGCAAAGTTGGTTCCACTCTGGGAGTGATTCAGGTGGATCTCACTGTGGGAACTATTACCAGACCAACAATGTTCATGGTCGTCGAAACAAAGGCTAACTATAATCTACTCTTAGGTAGGGAGTGGATTCATGGGATAGGAGCAGTACCCTCATCTATGCACCAGAGAATCACAATCTGGAGACCAGATGGGATAGTGGAAAGCATTGAAGCTGATCAAGGGTACTTCAAGGTGCCTGTTAATCATGTGGACAGTAGGAAATTTGAGAAACATCTGGAGAACATTGCTCCATGTCCTCCAGCTGATTTTGAGTTTACACCTGACGAGGAAACGTTTTATTCGTTGTACTTACACCCTGTTGAAGGTTTCAGATAGGACAGGGAGGTACCAGGAGGAAGATTACCATGCCTAGGCACACCTCCAATAGAGCCCACAGGGTGGGGAGATGAATTCAGTGATCATGACTGAATTCGACGCTTTGAGAAGAATTTCAACCTACGTGGCCGAAACAAAACTACAAGCGGCTTTGGAAGCCACCAATGATTATATGGCTGGTGAAGCCATTTCTGAAGTATATCAAGACGGTCCTGGTAAGGACTTCGACCCAAAACCTCCAAATGGGGTTGAAACTGGAGGGCAAAGCCAAAGGCTTGATGACATCTATGAAGATGAGCCTTTGGGATTTGAGAAGGATCCGTTGGCGAACAATATAAAAATGCTAGCACAAGATCCTTTAGAAGAAGTGGACCTCAGTGAGGGGACAACCAAAAGGCCTACCTACATCAGTGCCAACCTTGATCCCCAGTTGAAGGTCGAAGTAGTTCAGCTGTTGAAAGAATTCAAAGACTGTTTCGCTTGGGATTATGATGAGATGTCTGGTCTGAGCAGGGAGTTAGTCGAACACAGGTTGCCTATGACGCCTGGGAAAAAACCAGTCAAGCAAAATCCAAGACGGTTTGCACCAGAGATACTGTCAAAGATCAAAGAGGAAGTCGAAAGACTGCTTCATTGCAAATTCATTCGCACTGCAAGGTATGTCGAATGGTTGGCTAATATAGTACCTGTTATTAAAAAGAATGAGTCTTTGAGAGTTTGCATCGATTTTAGAGATTTAAACTCTGCAACTCCCAAAGATGAGTATTCAATGCCAGTAGCAGAAATGTTAATAGATTCTGCAGCAGGGCATGGATATCTTAGTATGCTAGATGGATATTCTGGCTATAACCAAATATTCATTGCTGAGGAAGATGTTCATAAAACTGCTTTTAGATGCCCTGGAGCCTTAGGCACCTATGAGTGGGTAGTGATGCCTTTTGGTCTCAAGAACGCTGGTGCTACTTATCAAAGGGCAATGAATTCAATTTTCCACGATTTTATAGACACATTCATGCAAATTTATATTGATGATATTGTTATAAAATCTATTTCTGGGAATAGTCACATTGACCATCTTCGACAGTCCTTTGAAAGGATGAGAAAATATGGTGTTAAAATGAATCCTCTTAAATGTGCTTTTTGTGTGTAGGCAGGGGATTTCTTAGGCTTTGTGGTCCACAAGAAAGGGATTGAAATAAATCAGAATAAAACCAAAGCCATAAGGGAGGCGAAAGCGCTATCAACCAAAAAGGAGTTGCAGTCGTTGTTGGGCAAAATCAACTTCTTAAGAAGGTTTATATCCAACCTGAGTGGCAAAACACAAGCTTTTTCGCCATTGCTTCGTTTTAATAAAGATGGTTTCGAGTGGGGGCAATTACAGCAAGAAGCCTTCGACAAGATCAAGGAGTACCTAAGCCACCCTCCAATTCTTTCACCACCTTGTAGAAACAAAAGTATGAGATTGTACATAGCTGCATCAGATAAAACTCTAGGGAGCATGTTAGCTCAGGAGGATGAAAATGGAGTCGAAAGAGCCATTTATTACCTTAGTCGAGTTTTAAATGATGCAGAAACTAGGTATAGCATGATCGAAAAGTTATGTTTATGCTTGTATTTCTCTTGTACTAAACTGAAGCAATATATAAAACCTGTTGATGTGTATGTTTCGTCTCGCTTTGATGTTGTAAAGCATATGTTATCTAAACCCATTTTGCATAGTCGAATTGGCAAATGGGCATTAGCATTAACAGAATTTTCCTTAACATACCAACCTTTAAAAGTTGTGAAAGGGCAAATAGTTGCAGACTTTATAGTTGATCACTCCATAAATGAAAATGATTTGAATTACGTCGAATTAAGATCTTGGAAATTATACTTTGACGGATCAAGTCATAAAAATGGAACAGGAGTAGGAATATACATTATTTCTCCTGAAAAAATTCCAACAAAATTCAAGTACAAGGTCAAAGGTCCTTGTTCTAACAATGAGGCTGAATATGAAGCATTAATTGCTGGCCTTGAAATTTTGTTAGAATTGGGGGCAACTAGAGTCGAAATAATGGGAGATTCAGAATTGGTTATAAAACAAATCACGAAGGAGTATAAATGTGTTAAAGAAAATCTCATTATGTACTTTGTGATAGCCAATAGATTATTAAAGAAATTTGAGGTGGTGGCCATCCAACACATACCTAGAATAGAGAATCAAGTTGCCAACGACTTGGCCCAAATTGCTTCTGGATACAAGGTGTCGAAAGAAAACCTTCAAGAAGTAATTAAGGCAAGAGGTAAGGTGGTGGTTGTTGGATTATGTCCATCAGACTTAGAAACAACTAAGCTTGGGTGTATAGATGGCAAAAATTTTGAAATTTTTGCCATAAATAATTTAACAGATGAAGACTGGAGAAAGTCCATAGTTGAATATTTGCGAAACCCAACGGCTTCGACAGAGCGAAAAATCAGGTATCAAGCTTTGAGCTATGTGTTGGTGGGTAATGAATTGTTTAAAAAGACCCCTGAGGGAGTCTTATTGAAATGCCTTAGTGAAGCAGAAGTGTATTGGGCACTTTCAACAGTACATAGTGGGGCATGTGGAGCACACCAAGTTGGCCAGAAGATGAAATGGTTGTTGTTTCGACAAGGCATGTATTGGCCCACTATGCTAAAGGATTGCATAGAATTTGCTAAAGGGTGCCAAGAATGCCAAATTCATGCTGGCATAGAGCACATCCCTGCAAGTGAATTACATTCTATAGTGAAACCATGGCCTTTCAGAGGATGGGCTTTGGATATAGTGGGAGAGATTCGACCAGCATCTTCAAAGAACCAGAGATATATTTTGGTGGGAATTGATTATTTCACCAAGTGGATTGAGGCAATACCACTGGTGAATATAGGTCAGGAAGATGTTATTGAGTTCATTCAAAATCACATTATTTATAGATTTGGTATTCCTGAAACAATTACTACAGATCAGGGATCAGTGTTCACTGGTCGAAAGATGCAGGAATTTGCCAAAGAAATAGGTTTTAAGTTATTAACTTCTACACCTTATTATGCTCAGGCCAATGGGCAAGTCGAAGCTGCCAATAAGGTAGTAATTGGACTAATCAAGAAACATGTGGGAAAAAGGCCTAGAAATTGGCACAAGACATTAGACCAAGTTCTTTGGGCGTGTCGAACATCCCCCAAAGAGGCTACCAACACTATCCCCTTTCGACTCACTTTTGGTCATGATGCAATATTGCCTGTTGAGATTTATCTACAGTCTGTAAGAGTTCAAAGACATCATGAAATTCCCGCTGAGAATTATTGGGAGATGATGATGAATGAATTAGTGGATTTGGATGAAGAAAGGCTTAGAGCCTTGGATTTGCTGAGAAGACAAAAGAAGAGGGTCGAAGAATCCTACAACAAAAAGGTTAAATCTAAATCTTTTGCATGTGGGGAATTGGTTTGGAAGGAGATTTTGCCCATGGATCGAAAGGATAGAACATTAGGCAAATGGTCTCCTAAGTGGGAAGGACCGTTCCAAGTCATACAAGTGTTCTCTAATGGAGCTTATGAAGTGGAAGAGTTAGACAAAGATAAAAGAATCTTGAAAGTAAATGGCAAGTATTTGAAAAAATATAAGCCTATGCTGCAGGAGATTCATATTAAAACATAAGCTTTATTTAATAAGAGAAAGCCAAGATAGGCCAAGTCAGGCTAATATGGCATACAAAGCGAAGGGAAACTAGTACAACATTTTTTTTTCTCAAGGAAAAGTTATTCATAATCTCTCCAATCTATGGATTTGAGGAAGTCCATATAATCTGCATCTGGCTCATCATCAGAATCTTGGGTGCTGGAGCGCACTTTCTTGGAGATCTTCATTTTGGTTTCTCTCTTCTTGGCTGAGGAGGATGCTCCGACGGGGACATTAGGTTGTTGGGGCGCCTCTACCTTCTTTGTTTCCTCAGTTGCCTTGGGCTTTCCAGCCATCTTCTTAGTTGAGGATTTCTCTGAATTATTCATGGTTGCTTCTACGCAAAACATGGTCAGATGGAAGAAATTTATAGAGGCTAATGGTTGATGGGATTGGTCATCCAGACGGTGGAAACAGGTGAGTTATTCTTGGAAGTAGGCCTGAGGGCTATGCTATAAATGTTACTTTAAAGCTAGAGGCTTATGCCTTGGAATTTAAAGCTGGAGGGGTGACTTTCCAAGAAAAAGATAGAATGCCTTAATTGCGAATTTGACTGATAAAAGATAACAATAAAGAACATCATCATGCAATATAGGTCGAAAGCAAAATAATAATAATTGATTAAGTCAATGCCAATATGCATAAAATTGTCATTACATAAAATGCCTGAAAAGGCCAGGGAACAAGTGATGATTAAACAAATGAAATAAAGGTGTCGAAGGTATCAGAAGGGAAGCCTCGACGCCAACTGAGAAAAAGACCCTATGTGATGTTTGAGGCAAGCGTTGCACAAAGATTCGTCAAGTTTTGCTGCTGCAAGCTCTTTTTCGCATCGTTGGGCCACCTCAATACGATCAATAGCATGCTTTGTTTCTTCAGCTAGCTTAGTGTCGTCGAAGTGGTGCAAATCACGGTTGCATTTTTCAGCACCTTCGATTTTGGCTTGTAGCTCCGTGATTTGTTGCTTCCAGGCTTCAATGTCCTTCTTGTTGGAGTCTATCTCGTCTTGCTTTTTCCTTTGATCAACCTCCATACGTTGGATCTCTTCGTACGCCTCTTGTGCACCACACCAGGCTGCACTCTCACTGCCAGATGTTCTCTCTATGGTATCCTGGATCGAGGGGAGCAGTTTTAGTTCTACAGCTATTTGGTTTACCACAGCAGTTAGCTCTATCAGAAAACCAGAGACATCTGGATTGAGAGTAGTGAGCTCAATCTTTGCAAGGGTGTCCTTCAAGTAAGCAGGTGCAGTTGGATCTGAGGCCAGAATTTTGTAAATATCCCCTTTGAAGAATTTTTTCTTGATGGCTTGGCGAATTGATTGGGCGAAGTCATCTGGCGCTAAGGTCGAAGAAACAGAGGAAGAACCATGCCTTTGCTCAAGAATCAATTTGGAAAACTAACGTGGGTTCGACCACTTGAGTGCTATCAGCGAGTCCCCAGATAGTGGAGTGACCATAGGCGAAAGAGTATGGTGGGGGCGAGGCTCAGCTTGTTCTTCTTCCTCCTCTGTTGATTCTTCTTCCTCTTCATCTTCTCCTTCTCCCATTTCCTCATCAGATTCATCCGCAGCTGGTTGCACATTTTCCTGGTCATCAGCCGGGGTGGTTTGATCAGGAGTGGCGTTGTGTGTTTGGATTTCAGGTTCGCACCGTTCTTCTTCGACCATTTGGCCTTTATCCATGGAGGCATCCAGATTGAAAGGTGGTGGGCTTGAAGCTTCATCCTCATCATAGTTAGCTCCCTCAGCTTGTGCGTGTTGGGTTGGGGTTGGAGCTGGTGCTGCAGTAGCTGTTGTAATATGTGGAATGGGTTGATTAATCTCACTCAAACCAGAGCCAATATCAGAAGATGGGTGATATGTTGGCTCACCTTGGCTGTTGAGGAGCGTGGTAGTGAAGCTTCCTGAAGTTGGCTGAGGAACAGAGTCGTCAATTATGGTGGTGGCAAAGTTGCTTGGAGTTGGTGGGGGAGCTGGAGTGTTGATTATGGGTGCCTGAAGAACACAAGTGGAGATAATGAGAATGAAATAATAGACGAAGGATGTCAAGCATAATAGAAAAGATAATGGTGCGCATACCTGAGTTTGTTCAACAGCAGGACTTGATTTATCACCCCCATGGTCACCAAGAGGGGTTCTCAAGGCTACCTTGGAGGATTCCTTATCGACACCACTTGTGGTGGAGGCCTTTTCGAGTATTTTGGCCACCTTCGAAGGAGGTGGGCCAGCAGGTCCAGAGGCCTTTGTGGGTTTTTTCCTTTTCCTAATGAGAACCTCTTCAGGAGATTCATCTGAGGCATCTGAAGCTATAACTACAACTGGGGTGTCCTTCTTACCTTTCTTGGAAGGCGTTGGAGGCTTTCGACTAGTCTGAAGAGGCAGTGAAAATAAGGGAGAAATTCATAGAGTACAACAAAAAAAAACAAAAAGGGGTAAAATATACCTGTGTACTCCCTTGTTCTTTGCCACTTTGTAAGGTGGCAGCTCTAGTCGAAGCAGTTTTCCTAGGCACAGCTGAAAGATAGCACACAATTGTCACAAGTTAATGATTACATGGCTAGTCATAAAGCCATGAATAAAGGATTTCAAACCTTCATATATTTCAGATTCGACACGAACGTCCTGAATTCCTATATGAAGGTGTCCTTTAAAACTGTCTAACGTATGCTTAGTCGAAACCACTCGTTGGGCTTTTGGCTGAGATTGCTGTCGAAGAAGTTTTAAATGCTCCCCACAGACAAACCAATCTGGAAATGAAGGGGCAATCGCCACTCCAAAGTCAGCATTAGGCAGTCGAGGGAACTTTGGAGGGAAAAGTTTAAAAGCTACCTCATAACGTTTCTCACGAGGGACGTTGGGAGGAATTTTTAGTTGATCCAGCTTTCCTAGTAATTTTCTCTTTAGAGTAACAACAGCCTCATGAATGGTTCGACTAAGATCATCTGGTCGATAGATAGTTTCAAAGTATTTTTGAAAAGCCTGTATTTCTTCGATGTGAGCGAACTTACTTTTTTTCGTCTTGTCCTGCACATGGAGAAAAGCTTGGTCAAGTAACGAAGAAAACGTAGCTGCATCAAGAAAATGCTCAGTGTAATGCTTCAACCATCATTGGTGGAAGGATGAAGTGCATAAAAAGGAAGGTTCGAAAAACACAGGGGAGAGGGTGCTTCTTTTTTCGTTCCTACTGTTGAGTGCTTCTAAGACGTTCTCCTCGTCGAGGTAGGCAGTGTGAAGAATCACTTGACCCTTTTTCTCATATAAGCACTGAGGGAAGCTCTGGGCCAGCCCAAATTGTCGAGAAACCAAGTTGGGTTGGTGGGCAATCAATGCTGATAAGCCTCTCCCTAGGTTCAGCTTGTGGATAATAAATTTAGGAATCAAAAAGGCTTCCCAGATGGCAACAGACTCTGGATCAAGGGGTTGGAGAGGATTTGGAAATGGCCTTTGAAACCAATCAGGGCCACAGCTCCGTCGAACAAAGGGCGCCATGCTAGGGGTGAACTCATAGCGTTTGGCGAACATCATTATATAACTGGTGAAAGCCCTTTGCAGGTTTTCACCATCATCATTAGGAGTGAGCTTAGCCAGACGTATTCCTTCGACCCTCCTCTCCCTAATCTCAGCGGAAGCTTCATCGACTATGCCTTTTCTGGGGAGGCTAGCCTCAAATGTAGCGTTGAGCCACAGTTGAAGTAGCCAAAGAGGACCGCTCAAATGCATAGGACCTTGGGCTTCCACATTCTTCAGTCGAGAAGCCACGTCACTGACAGATTCGTAAAGGTTTGCCAAAATGAGTTCACTCAGGCAGGTCCCTCTGTTGTAGTGGAGTTGGTTCGCCAGGGGCAGGTACTTCTTAGCCATCTGCAAAGACTTGGTACAAAAAACATACCTCGACAGCCATACTGTGAGGAAAGCAATGTGTTCTTCATCAGACACCTCATCATCTTCTTGTTTGAAGCGGTGTTTGATAAAGATGGTGTAGGTCAGTTTTGAACCTGAAATGTTGATAGTATCGTCAGCATCAACCTCAGGATTGTAGACAAGGCCATCTGGGCGAAGCCCCGTGATAGCAGCTACGTTGAAAAGGGTTGGAGTAACCATCCCACATGGCAGGTGGAATGTATAATGGGTGCTGTCTCAAAAGTATAAAGATGTTGCCAACAGGTTCAAACAATAGGGTATGTTGGTCTTCGACAGCATCAGAAGGTCATAGATCCCTATCTCCTTCCAATGGTCAGCTTTAACTTTCTCCATCTTCGCCATCCATTGGTCGAATTCCTTTAAAGGGTTGACGGCTCTCACCAGTCTAGTGCCATCAGTGAGATAGCTAACATTGATCTTGGGTAAAGGGGTCTCTTCAGGGGAAGTTCCAGCAGCAGAATTAATTTTAGAGAAACTCTTTTGCCCTAATGGTCTGGATTTCCGGTATTGATGGGAAGAACTCACTCATCTTCTCGTTGGAAATGTCCACCTCAGCCAAAGGACCAGATAACGCATAAGTTTTATCAGACATAATTAGGGGAATCATTACCTGAGATTGGTAGATGGCTCTTGATTCTGTAGAGGTAGGTTCCGGCATACAATGATGATTATCTACCAGTTGGGGGCCTGGGATGTTAGCGAACGATGGGATGGTTTGCTTGAATGCAGTGGCTCTGTCCTTTTGGGTCTTCTTTGCTTGAGGATTAATTTGGGAGGATGCCATTGTAGAAGAAGATGGAAAGATGGTGTCTTTACTGGGTTTGCAAAAAACTGAAGAGAAGAAGAGTTGCTTGAGAGTGCTAAGAGTGTGGAAAGTTCACAAAGTGGCGGAAATGGGTATATATAGACATTTGGAAATCTCAAGGGACTTGGATCCACCGTTGAAGCTGAAGGGTTAGTGGGACGCGTGTCTTTCTCCTGAAGGCGTGATGAAAGGTAGCAGTTATGTGCAGACTGTTAACGTCTGTTTTCAAGAAAGGCGTTATGATGAATACGGCTTAAGAGACGTTTTAAGGATTTGTCATGATGGAGTGACGTCAAAGGCGTGGGTTAAAGAAACTGAACAGTTCAGGTAATTAGTGGGAAGGGCCATGCAAACCAGCGTCGAAATGGTTAGTATATCAAGAAATGACCTTCCTACCAATCCTGGCGAAAAGGAATTCCTTGGGGGCAATTTGTTAACCTTCATTTTCGACGCCAGGAAATTAAGGCTATTTTAAGTTAAGAAATTATTTTTTACACAAAGAAGGCTTCGACCGTATTTTGGAGGAGCCTGGGTCGAAGAGATTTGTAGAAGTCTCAAAAAATGGCTAAGTGTTGGGAAGTGTCTCGACCATGAGAGTGCTGAAACGCGCGTGGTAACTGCCTCACTAAAGCTGGAGGGAATTTCAAGTGTTTGAAATTCAAATAGAAGCAGTTGTAAGAGTGGGAACGGTTGAAATCAAGGAGAAGGCTCTAGAAGGGCACGACTCAAGTGATAACCACCACTTAGTAGTTATTTCTAAGCACTATAAATAGTAGGAAATTCTATGTAATAAGGGTGTTCATATTTTTGTACAAGTTACTCTGAAAAACTCAAAGTACCCGCGTGTAGAGAAACGAGTTCGTGAGAATGTACGTAATGTAACACCATTGTCTTCATTAATCTAATTTATCTTCAGCATGTTTAAGATTCAGCCATTTACTTTCCATGCCTTTACAGTTTCTTGAACTTTATCTTCCATGCCAAATTTAAACTTTCTGCGTTTTACTTTCAACTGTGTTTTTACGTTCAAGCATTTAATGTTCAGGCCTTTACGTTTCAAAGTCTTTCATTTTCAAGAACGTGGAGTTCTCTTTTAAATCCATTGCACTTATTTTCAAAGTCTTTTACCTTCCTGCACTTTACCTTCGACAACACTTTTATTATTCCAGCCTTTACTTTCCAAGAACGTGGAGTTCATTTTACTTTCAAAGCATTTACTCATTCGACGCCTTTAATTTCTGCACCCTTTATTTGCATCACTTTAAATTTCGAGTCTTCACTTTACTTTACTTTATTTCCTATAGTCGAACGTGGAGTTCAGTTAGACTTTATTTTCAGCATTGTCGAACGTGGAGTTCAGTTTACATTTTCTTTAATTTACACTTGTCTCTCAAACTTAGCACATGTCCTATGATTTGTGTGGTCGATCCTGCAAGTTAAATCAATTTGCATTTAGATTGATAGACCAGAGGTTGTTTACCAAAATCCACGGTTAACAGCTATACCCTCACAAAAAAAACTCTCACGTGCCAAAAGTCATCTCTTAGTTGAGAAAATTCCTTCTTCCCCAAAAAACTATCGCATTCCAACCCACTCACTGTCTCCACTCGCCATTGTTCACAAACTCTCACTTCATTGTTCCTGAACCCATAATTCATCATTCGCAAAACACACTTACCTTAACATAGCGATTAAACCCTGAAAATTTTCTTATCTCCATTGTTCACAATCTTCTATCGTTCCTTAGAACTTATTGAACCCTAAATTAAAAATCTATAGAACCCTAGCTAGAAATCGTTCTATGTAACTTGTTGAATCCTAAAACCATATTCCTTTGTCATTCACCATCATAAATTGTTCCTGAGCTGCTTGAAACCCATGAAATCATGACTATAGGTATTTCGAAGGTCGTTGGTGCGGGCGAGTAACGATGGTCGTTAAATTGCAGAAGCCAATAGCTCATCTGGTTCGTTGAACTCTTTATTCCGTCTTTAATTTTATATTCTATTTTGTTATTGTAGTTTATTATTGTATTTGGTTTGTGTTTTTGTTTAGAGTATTTTGAGGCTAGAAGTTATTTTCGATCATATATTGGTTCAGCAGACGGTGTGGTGGTTTTGGCAAATGTTTGTTGGGTTAGGAAACATTATCAGAGGGCTATTTGGGAGTGTTATTTCCACTTACTTGTTTTTTTGTCTCTTGCAAAACTTGAAACTAATGAGGTTTCTAATACATCGTATATGGTGTTTGTAGAGCTTTATAGTGACTTTGGTTAACCTATAGTTGCAGAAATATTCAGAACTCTTCTTTTGGTTGGTATATAGTTAGTGTTCTTCTTGTGTACTTTCTAGATTTTTTTCATTTATGTTGTTTGCTAGGATTTTTTTATGTTTGCTTAGATATTATTTATTTATAGGTGTTTGTTTGCTTTTCTTATCTACTAAGCACAGACAAATAGAAGTATATATTTATAATAGTCTACCATCTTCTTAGATTTTGAATTTATTTACATGTACCACTTTAAAACTAGTGCACCTAAATGTCAGATCTGGCTACCAAAACCTGAAGAAGGATAAAACAAACCCCTATTTAAATAGGGTCTGCAATTGAAAAAACATTGCAGGGTTAAATTTGTTGTAATTGTAGTGCCTACCAATCAACCAATGTCTAAATTTGGTCTCTAATGTTTAACTGCATGTCTCAATATTATATAGGCTCCTAATTATGTGAATATTTACATTTAGTTCTGACTAAATTGATATCTATTTGATTCTATATTGCAACTCCTTATGTTTTTGCCTCATAGTTAAAAAATATCATGTTTATTTTTTTAAATGTTTAAAGAACCTAAGCCACGCAGTTGATGATGAAGCAGTTCAGGCCATTTCTCTCCCAGGTTAGACCTTAAAACTTGTTAGTTTTCTATAGGTTTTTGGTTATTTGATTTTCTAATAATTGAGAATTCCATTGAATTGTAACCAAATCATCTTTGGTCTGTGTTTGGTTTTCTATTTCATATCTGTAATTTAATTGAGAACATAAAATTTAATGGATTTTAATAGAGAGATCATATTTATTCATGTAAGAAACAGAGCAAATAATTTACAGAGTTAGCTATTGGAGTAATCTTCAGTAAGTTATTATTAAGACTCGCCATCTCTTTTCCATATTCCTTCCTGTCATTTCTATATAATAGGTACCAAAGATAACAGACCGTAAAAGGGGTATTTTTTATTCTTTTGACAGTGAACTCTTGAATTGATGGTACAAGCCTTGTTTATATTCTTGACAATGAACACTACGCCAAAATTACTCTTTGGCAGCACTTCATAGGCAGCGCTTTATTACAAAAGCGCTGCTATAAGTTAAAAAATTTAGAAAACACGGAAACTGTTCACTTAGAAAAATAAAAGCGCGTCTAAATATAAGACCTTAGACAGCGCTTTTGAGGAAAGCGCTTTCTAAGGTCTTATAAATTAAAAATAAAATTAAAGGAAAATATTAGACAGCGCTTTCCTTAAAAGCGCTGTCTAAGGTCTTATAAATTAAAAAAATAATATAAGACCTGAGACAGCGCTTTTGAGGAAAGCGCTTTCTAAGGTCTTATAAATTAAAAAAAAATTAAAGGAAAATATTAGAGAGCGCTTTGCTCAAAAGCGCTGTCTAAAGTCTTATAAATTAAAAAAAAAAAAATCAAAAGCGCTGTCTAAGGCCCATATGAGACAGCGCTTTCAAAAGCGCTTTCTAAGGCCCACCTTAGACAGCGCTTTCATTCAAAGCGCTGTCTAAGGTATTTTTAATTAAAATAAAGATTGAAACTGTATCAGTATTCTATACTTTTTCATTTCATTTTTTCCCTCTTTCCCTCTCTTTCTGCGAACAAGAACGAACCAGAGCTGAAACCACCGCCGTCGTCCGTCCTTTCGCCGCCGTCGTCCGTCCTTTCTCGCCGTCGTCCTTCCGGCCGTCGTCCTTCCTACATTATCCTCCACCATCCTCCACCGTACTCCACCGTGCTCCACTGTTCCGGTAAGAGTTTTTCTTTTTATGTTATGTTTTAAGTGAGTTTCATATTTTTCTGTTAGGTTTTGTTCTTGTTACCATATTTTTGGAGTTCTTTAGATATAATGATGTTCTGTTAGGTTTTGGAGTTCTTTTGATAGAATGATGTTCTTTTGATAGAATATGAGTAGTTTAGATTAGTGTTATTGTAGTTTAGGTTAGTTTAGGTTAGTGTTATTGTAGTTTAGGTTAGTGTTAATGTTGCTCTACATTGTTATTGCTATATAATGTGTTAGTTTAGTTTAGGTTAGTTTAGGTTAGTGTTAGTGTTAGTGTTAATATTGCTCATTATTTTAATATTGTAAATCCTTGAGGTTGTTGTTCTAAAGAACCGAAATTCAAAGCAATTTATTAGGTAAAGAAATATATTGTAAATCCTTAAGTCATAACTTTCCTCCTTTTGGTTTTGATTTCTATTATTGTAAATCTATGTTTTATCATAACTTTCCTCCTCATTCAATGTTTTGATTCCTCATATAATAGTGTTTTTGTTGACCTTAATAAGTAGGAAAACCATGGATAAAAAATGGATGGATGCCGATCGATTGTCCAAAGAGTACGAGAATGGGGTATTAGATTTCATTAAGTTTGCTGTTCAACACATTAAATAGGTCGTATTACTTTTCCCCTTCGGTTCAACATTCTCGTTAATTTTCTCACCATGATGTATCCAACACATTAAAGACCCCAGTCGAATGGACTCACCATAGATGTATACTTGACACCTTTGATCGAAGATTTAAAGATATTGTGGGAGAACGGTGTGGAGGTTTATGATGGATATAGGAAAGAAAGTTTCAATTTGAGGGCGATGTTGTTTGGCACAATTAATGATTTTCCAGCTTACGGGAATCTATCAGGGTACAGCATAAAAGGTGAAAAAGCGTGTCCTATTTGTGAAGATAAAATAGATTCGAAGCGATTGGAGTTTGGTCATAAGAATGTCTTTCTCGGCCATCGTAGATTCTTAAATGCCAAACATCACTACCGTGGGTGGAGACAAGAATTCAATGGAGACACCGAACAAGGTAGAGCTCCACCTATGTTGTCAGGTGACCAAGTTTTTAAAAAGGTGAAAGATATGCGTACTCAGTTTGGCAAACCTTTTGCATATAAGGTTGTCAAAGGTGGGTGGAAAAAGAGGTCGATATTTTTTGAATTGCCATATTGGAAGTCTTTGTACGTGAGACATTTTCTCGATGTTATGCATATTGAGAAAAATGTATTTGAAAGTGTTATTGGTACGTTACTCAATATAAAAGGAAAGACTAAGGATGGCCTTAAAGCAAGAAAAGACTTGGTAGTGATGGGGATTAGAACTGAATTAGCACCTGTGAAGAAAGGAAGACGAACATATCTACCACCTGCTGCTTTTACTCTGTCTAGAAAGGAGAAGAAAATATTGTGTAAGTTTCTGAGTGAAGTTAAAGTTCCAGAAGGATACTCTTCAGATGTTAGAAGACTTGTGTCTATGAAAGACCTCACGTTGAAGAGTTTAAAGACACACGACTGCCATGTTATAATGGAACACTTTCTACCAATAGGTATACGTTCTATTTTGCCAATGAAAGTAAGAAGCGCCATAACTAATTTGTGTTTTTTCTTTAGGTCAATTTGTAGTAAGGTAATCGATCCCGATATCTTACCAACACTACAAAAAGAGATAGTTATTACCTTGTGTGAGCTTGAAATGTATTTTCCTCCCTCTTTTTTTGACATAATGGTACATCTAGTTGTTCATCTTGTGAAAGAGACACAGTTGTGTGGACCAGCTTATATGAGATGGATGTACCCTGCTGAACGTTATATGAAAATATTAAAAGGGTACGTGAAAAGCCGAAGTCGACCAGAGGGGTGTATTGTTGAACGATACATTGTTGAAGAAGCGGTTGAGTTTTGTACTGAATATTTGTCCAATGTTCAATCGATTGGACTCCCCAAAGCTCATATTTTCAAAAAAAAGGATGGTAAAAAATTAATTGGAAATAAAATTGTGACAGTATCAAGGGATTAACGGGATCAAGTGCATTTGTATGTTCTGCACAATGATAATGAGGTTGAGCCATATATTGAGATGCACAAGGATGTACTCCGAAGGTTAAATCAGAACAGAAATGAAAATTGGATAGTACGAGAGCACAATCAAAGTTTCATACAATGGTTAAAGGATCATATTTATTTGAAGCACTCTTCAGATCCTGCTTCAGTAACAGAAAGGTTGAGATGTTTGGCCTATGGTCCAAGTTTGCATGTGTATTCTCATAGCGCATACGCAATTAATGGATACACATTTTATACCAAAGAACAAGATGATAAAAGTACTATGCAAAATAGTGGTGTCACCGTCCTAGCTGAAGCAATGCACATATCAAGTATGAAGGACTTAAACCCCAAATATGCAAATCTGTCATATTTTGGAGTTATTGAGCACATTTGGGTGTTTGATTACGAGAAGTTTCAGATTCCAATCTTTGGTTGCACGTGGGTAAATAGTAGTGGCATACGAATGGATAAGTCTGGATTTTTGCAAGTGGATCTTAATAGGGTGGGGTACAAAGATGAGCCTTTTATTCTAGCATCTCAAGCTAAACAAGTGTTCTATGTCACTGACCCGACGAGTACGAAATGGTCTATAGTGCTTTTATCTAACAAAGTGGTTGATGATAGCGGTGTAGATCAATGTGATATTGATGTTGAGAATGAGTCATGCATTAGACGGAATGAGTTGAATAGAAATGATCAAGATGAGGATCTTATAGCGGATGAGTCATATATCAGAAATGACCATAACGAGGGAATTTGGATCCATTCATCCGTCCGCATTGCTAAGAAACAAGTAATTCATATTCCAACCAAGAAAAGAACGAGATGTTAGTGAAAGAGGTCAAATAATAAAATGTTATATATTATGTCATATTATATTTGATATCCTTGATTTCCTTGATTTCTTTATCCTTGATTTCTTTATTATATTTGTTATATATTATGTCATATTATATTTGTTATATAATATATTTGATATCCTTGATTTCTTTATTACAGGTTAGATGGCTACTAACGATGATCACCCACATGATGATGATTACCCACATGATGATGATCCTATTCAGGATGAAAGTCAAAAATCTATGGAAGAAGAGATTAAAAGAGGAATAACCGTTATGAAGAAAGTGATATGTGCTAGAGATCAAGGCATCATTTTAGATGTGCATTGGAGCCCTTCAGGCACTCTTGTTGAGCCTAACAGTCATACCTTGACAAGTTTCATTGGTGCACTTGTAAGGAATGCGATTCCTATTACTTGTGATGATTGGAGAAACAAACAGTTGAAGGAAGCCAAAGAAAAAATTTGGAATGAGATAAAGGTACCATAATTATGTCTTTAATTATGCCAACTAATCATGTATTTTAAATTATTTGTACTAACCAATGTGTATGGTTTTTTTAGAGGTGCTTCAACGTTGAGGAAGAAAGAAAAGCTTATTTGATCAGATTGGCAGGGAAGCTCCTAAGAGGGTTTAGGACATATTTAAACCGCACCTTTCTTAAGGATGCTGAAGGTAACTTTGTTGATGCAGAGTATCCATCTAAATATGCAAGTTTGATTTCACCAAAAGAATGGGTAACGTTTAAAGCCAAACGACAAACCCCGACATTTAAAAGTTTAAGTGCAATTAATCGGGAAAGAGCATCAGCTCCCCAATATCGATACAGGAAAGGACGTGTTGGATATGGACGTTTGGAGCAATCTTTGGTAAGTATCAATAAATTGCAATGATATAATAATTGTTCATCATGAGTTATATTTGATCATATTATTTGGATTTATATGTAGTTACAAAAGGCGAATAGCTCTGAAACATCTCTTCCTGCACATGTCTTGTGGAAGGAAGCCCGTGTGGGCAAGTCTGGAGTTGTTGCAGAAGAGGTTCTACAAGTATTTGAGAAATGTGTAAGTATAACAATATTTCTTTAATTAAATCAAAACTTTATTAACAAATATTTGACAAATATTTGATATTCATCAGATTTTCAGGAGGCGTTATCTCAGTCTGTATCTCCAGATGATTCCAGGAGCATACTTAGTCGGGCATTAGATGTCCCTGAGTATTCTGGTCGGGTGAGGGGTAAGGGATTTGGGATCACTCCGACCTCCTTGAATATTAAAAAAGGAAAGGCTCCTAGTAATACAAAACTTCAAGCTAGATTGGAAGCACTGCAAGCTGAAGTTCGGGAATTAAGAAAGGAGAAAGAAAGGGATAACGCTTCAGGTTTTAGAGATGGATCGGAGAAAGATAGTATCAACTGCAGCTTTCGACCGAATATTCCAGAGGTAACTATATATATTTTTATGAAATTCAATTAGTAGCTTAAATTATTTAAATGACATATATACACATTAACAATGTCATATTTATTTTTGGTTTTAGGGCGTTTCCCATTGTCAGCTCTTCTTATCTTCACCAACTTATCGGAAGGTTGGCAAGGGAAAAGTGTATAACACTTCGGTAGAATTACTTCACAATAACCCACTCCCTACTGGATGCATGAAAGTATCGGTTGATATTGCTACAGAGGCGGGTGCATTATTACCCTATCCTGACGATGTTTCAGATGCAACATTGGTGGGAGATGCTATAGGGTCGTATGTTGCATGGCCGTCAAACCTCATACTCGTAGGATATGAGGTATGCTTAAAACCGTTATGAACCTTTGTTAACCTTAATGTGTAGATTCAAAGATTTTACGAGCATTTTATTTTCATTTTTTACATGGTAATGTTATTTAGACTCCAACAAGATCCAAAACAAAGGATAAGGGGATTCCGGAGCATACCGAGTCCGTTGTCTCAAAAAAAGAGGTACATCACAATTATATGATATTTATGCATGGAAAATGTTAAATTGGATATCTTATACTTCATCTAACAAATTATATGATATATAGCTGCCTGGTAAAGAGATTAGCAACGTTTCAACACAGAAAAATGTTGGTGCTAAGAAGAACAGGGCTAGAAAACAACCTATCTCCAAGTTTAGGTCGTGCCTTCAGACGTTTCTACAATTGACAGATATTCCGACCGGAGGTGTTCGTCTTATACATATGGAGAAAGGTATATATGGCTTTGAACATGAACAAAATATTGGTAATGAAGACTTCGAGCAAGTTTTCAATCATGAAGAATTGGGCGTCAGTGTTGTCAATACATACGTGAGGTATATATCCGATCTACTTTGGTATATTAATTGAACAACTTATTTACTTTATGTTTCAAATGAATAGTCTAATGTTAATGATGTTTTTATTTAAGGTTTCTGTATGACAAAGTTATGCGCCCACGTGGATTGCAGCAAAGATTTGCATTCTTATGCCCCGCGTCTGTCAACTTATCCTTAATAATAAATAAACAAGATGAGGTCCTAGCATATGTACGTGACGTCTTTATGGACAACCAAGAAACGGAAAAGTTGTTCCTTTTACCGTTTAATACTGGGTTAGATTTTCATTCTAAATTCATCTATTATAGTTTTTTTGTATTTTGACGTCGTGTAGAAAGTTTCCATCTAACACTTGTTTAATCTTACAGTGGACATTGGTTGTTGGTCGTAATTAATCCCAGCAGAGAAGTGGTGTATTATCTGGATTCGTTAGGAAATGATTGGACAACATACCCGGATATGAAGAAATGTATTGACACGTAAGTGAGATTGTTCTAAATATGAATGTGTATATTTATTTGTTTGTTTATTTATTTATGTGAATTGTTCTAAATATTCATTTATATTTTATTAGCGTTATACAAGCTTTCCGAGCACTACGAGATGGCCAAGTACCAAAGAGGAGAGTCAACCCCATTACATGGAACACAGTGAAGGTATATTAATTATCACATGTTTTATATTAGTGATGCTACATGATAAAACTTAGGATTTATCCATATTTTATTTTCATTTGTAGTGTCCTCGGCAACGTAATGAGATAGATTGCGGATATTTCATGTTGAGGTTTATGAGAGACACTCTTTTTTTGGATCGAATAGAGATTCCATCCGATGTATGTATTTCTAACTTATGAGTTATTTTAATATTTAACACATATCTCTCATATAATGAAATAGTTAAAACTAAATTAAACTATGTTATATTATTATGTAGTACTTTGAAGAATGCAAGTGTGCTCATTACTCAATTTCTCAATTGGATGAAATTAAAGAGGATTGGTGTCAATACATTATGGAGCTCGGAGTTTTATCATGTATAATATTGTACTCTTACTTTAATTGATGAGAATTTAAATATGTGTAACTTTCTAACTATAGACATTGTTGATGTATTCTTTTAATTGAATTATAATCTTTGTGTTCTTTCAGGACCTATGTAGATTTGAAGCAATGCTTTGGTTGGATGCAAAAGTACTAGTATAAGTAATATGTACATTTGTAGAAAAAATATATATTGGTTTGAATTGCCAATTGTTTCGGATATATAATTTTGGTGTAAATTGGTACATTTAAATAGGCCAAATTGGATTGATTTGAATCTCCAAATTGTGGTATTTTTCTGGAAAAAAATTGGTTGAAAAACAGGTCAAATTCTGGTTGAAAAACCTGGTAAAAATTGTGGTTTAAAAAAATTTATATAAAAATTTTCGTATACCTTTGACAGCGCTTTACACTAAAAGCGCTGTCTAAGGTGGGGCTTAGAAAGCGCTTTCACCAAAAGCGCTGTCTAAGGTATGCCTAAAAAAGTTCAAAAAGGTGGGGCTTAGAAAGCGCTTTCACCAAAAGCGCTGTCTAAGGTATACCTAAAAAAGTTCAAAAAGGTGGGGCTTAGACAGGGCTTTTACCAAAAGCGCTGTCTAAGGTATACCTAAAACATGTCAAAAAGCGCTGTCTAATGGTACCATAGACAGCGCTTTTCATTAAATATACCCCCCTTTAGACAACGCTTTTGGTATTACCCAAAGTGCTGTCTAAACCTTTAGCAGCGCAGGTTTAGACAGCGCTGTCTAAGGCCAAAAAAAGCGCTGTCTAAGGTCTTGTTTGGCGTAGTGGAACTTGAAGAAGAGGTATGTGCTCACAAATCTCAGATCAATGTCGTTTACAAAGCATGAAAGCTTATCTCTTATGTGATGATTTTATTCGTAGCAGCTGATTCCAGCTCTTTGAACTTTCACAAAGATGCTCTGTTCTTCTATGTTGTTGAGTGGCTCCCTTACAAAAGGCTGGGAAAAGGACAGCTGACATGACTCTAGCTATTGCCTATTGGAGATGGTATATCTTTTGTTAACTTGTTTCAGATTCTCATTTCTAGAGAACAGAACACGTGGACCTGAGAATATTATTATAAGTTTGTGAGTTTTTTTCTTCAATTTTTTTTAATATTTGAATTTGATTAAGTTGCTAAAAGGAAAGCTTCATTCCCAAAGTCATATAGTTTTTATTTCAGCCTTGTTGAAAATCATATAAGGGTTGATTTGATAACTATTTGAGAGCAAGGTGAATGAATGGCAACGAGTGCAATTTTATTTGTTGCTTGTGGGGAACAGTATTTGTTGCCGACGGCAATGACGACGCATATAACTTTTCTAAGATATTTGAATCGGACTATTCAGTCCATCAACCAACGATTTGCTCACATTTTCTGCTCCCAAGACGATGATGTTAAACATGTCAGGCACTTTCTTCAATTCACTTATGCGTGTTTTTTTATTAAGTTGCACCAAATCTATGGCTAACTGTGATAATCAATGAACTTGATTTAGGTATAATTGAATTTGAACTTGAAGTTATATATGTTCCTAGTTTTGTACTCTAAATTTTTGTTCCATTACTTTAAGGACCATTTAGGATTGATTTATTTGAGTCTATATGGTGGCATAAGCGCTTATGATATAAATGTTTAATTAAGTTGTTTATTCAAATAGGGTGTAAGTGTCTGTGGTGGGTTTGATCATTTGACAAATGTGATCAATCAACTTTATTTTGTAAAATTCATTTCGTTGTAGTTTTATGTTTAGACTTTTTTATTCCAGAAGCTACTGTTATCACCTTTAGCCTTACTTTGGAATGAAAGTTAATTTTGATTTGAAGTAGTCAATTCTATAATATTTCACCGTGACTCCAGGCACACCTTTTCTGAGATTCAACCTTAGATGTGATTTATTTTTTTTTTGTTGTTAATTTTTGGCTTCTTAATGGTTGGTTGTAGGATTTTACATGAAGACGGTTTTGAGAGAAAATGCCAACTAAATGCTCAAGATTGTTCGCTGCATGACAAGAGTTTTCGTGGTGAGAAGAAGGGCCACATGTTGTTTTCAATGTGTTGGCAATTATTTTGGAGTGCAACAGATGTATAAATCCATCAGTGCCAGGTTCAAACAATTTCAAGCTTATGTTATCATTGTAATGCATTTTCTTCTTCAATATAAATATATATTATTTATCTTAAAGTTACAACTAGTGTTAGTTTCAAAGTTTCTGGTTTGTAATCAGCGTGCTTCTGTTTTAACTTGTTTATAAGTCTAGTTGTAACTTGTAAGTGCTTAATTTAACTTGTTATCGCTCAAATAAGATTCAATGATTGACATTTGTAGTTGTGAATATTATAACTACAATCATTATGCAATTGACAAGGACGAGTGTTCGATCCGACTTAACCATTGATAGTGTTCAAAATTGACTTTGTTGTATAATTTAAACTGTCTGATCTTAAATCAATGGTTGATATCATTTACTGCATGTAAATGCATGATATTAGGTTTTTAATTTTTAAACCCCACTTAAATTCTGTAAGAAAAGTGTGCTGCCATTGTTCCTTAATTGTAACACTGAAATTGAAATTTTGGGAGACATTTTGTACAGAGATTTGGCACTGCACTCTTATGTTGCATTATTTTCTGTAAATCTTTTGTTTCTAGTTAGTAATTTTTGTTGTGTTTTCTTGTGCAACAAAGATATTGTTGGACAGTATGAGAGTCACTATGCCTTCACTCTTCTAGGGCTCTACCGTGTTGTGCACGGTATCGATGTCTTTGATCCTAAGTTCAACATTGTATCTACAAAAGATGATTAGACAATTTACTAGATAGCGATTCAAAGTACTAGCGGGTGTGGAGGTTCACAAGTGAGTGTTGAAGGTTCTTTACAAATTTGAGGTGTACAAAGTCTTGGAGAGGCAACACATGAAGAAAGAGTGCATAGAGTCAAGATATGGTTATGTGAAAAGTCATGTGTTTTGTGCTTATTAGTACTCAATATTAATGTCATAAACGATGAACAAATTTGTTTGAATTTTAGTTTATAATTTATTCAATGTTTCTACATACTTTGAAATAACTTTTTAAATATTAATTGTTTTTAACAATATGGATTTGGTTTAAAATGTTATTTGGTATTGATGGATCATAATATGTATGCAATGAGTAACTTCAAGCGTTATTTGGTATTGAATTGAATGTATCTTTTTGATATTTACAAACCAAAAGAATGATTTTGTGTAAAAAAAAAAGTGTACTATAATAGCGTTTTGTAGAGAGTGCTATTAATAAAACATCCTATAATAGCACTTTTAAGAGAGAGTGCTATCAAACATGTGCCATATGTTAGCGCTTTCTTTGAAAGTGCTATCAAACATGTGTCATATATTAGCGCTTTGTTTGAAAGTGCTATCAAACATGTGCCATATAATAGCGCTTGTTTTGAAATTTCTATCAAATATGTGCTCTATAATAGCGCTTATTTTGAAAGTGCTATCAAAAAACGTGCAAAATGCCTACTTCGGTAGCGCTTAAGGAAAAACGCTATTAAACACTGGTACTTTAATAGCGCTCTAAAAGTGCTATTAAACAAAAAACATTTACAATAGCGGCGCGGTTAATAGCGCTTTTAAGCGCTATCAAAAACAAAAAAAAAGAGCTATTAAATAGCTTATTTGGCGTAGTGACTGTAAGTGTGAAACCATAACTTCTATTGCCTTGTCCCAATCTCTCAAGACTTCATCCTAACTTTACAAAATTGTACCATAGCTTCTTAAACTATTATAAATCAAGGGAAGGTGTCACGAAACAAGTATTAACAACCCCTTCCTCTCCATCATTCCTAAGAGCATTTTTTCCAACCTTGAAAAGCCTGTAAGTGCTTCAACTCTCTCTCCCATGGCAAAAATTTGGTATCCATTACTAGTGTCAAATTTCCTACCTAGAGAAAAGGATCTGGACTTGCTTAGTTATGATGACAAGCATCTCACGTACATCATCCTATCAAGAATTTAAGTTATCCTTCCCTCACCATATTTAACTTCATGAAGTCAAAGATCATGTTCTATCGCGAGGAAATAACTTTCTTCATTCCTTATGGACGGGTTCTCTTAGAACACTTCTCTCAAGAAAGAATAGTTAATAAGGTGCAAAAAATTGGCATGATTGACGTTCCTGTAACCCGAAGCTTGATGGAGTTGAAAGCACTGATGATCAAAGGCAGAAGTATAGAAATATTGCCTCTAGAGTTGGAGCCTCTGGTGATTAGTCATTTCCCCTTCTTTTCTCCACCATTTTCTCATCTGAACCATCTTTTCTCATATATTTCTATTTTCTTTAGTTCAGATCTTGTAATTTTGACTGATTAATGAAATATTTCTTTCCTTCACAATTAATTTTGTTATTCTTCATGTTTTTATCTATGTTTTTGATTGATGACAAATAGGGAGAAACAATATGACTTCAATTCATTTTTATTCGAAGATAAATTTCAAAAATTTTAACAATTTGTTGGATAAATTATGAGACTATTGTGATGATTGAAAATAAAAACTTTTCTAATTCTTAATCTCATGGGAGCTTGCAAACCTCACTTTGTGAACTTAAGCTAAGAAAAAATTGAAGGCTAAAACTCGGGGGGAGATTACAAACCTAACTCTTCTTTTTTGTTGATTATTTGTTAACTCAAAATTGTTCATCAAAATTATTGTATTTGTTATCATCAAAATGGAGGAGATTGTTGGAACAAGGTTGGTTATACATCTACAGTCCTTGAGTTTTGATGATAACAAAGTATAAAGAACAATTGTGTACTCTAACATTTTTGTTCAGTGTGCATTATCTTAAAAATAATGAAAGCAAATTTCGGACTCTAGACTAAGTGGATTATGGATAGAGCAAAGTCTAAACAAGCCAGACGCTGGACAAAGTAGACTTTGAACAAAGCATACTCTAGACCCTGGATAAAGAAAACTTTGAAAAAACCAGGCTTTAGACACCATCTGACTCTGGACTTTGGACATCATGAAATTCTGAACTAAGGTTAAAATACGAAGAAGTCTTTAACTAAAAGTCAACCATCTGAATAACCTAGTCAGCGCTTTTGAAAAGATAGTCTAGACTTACTTTGATATATTCAACCCTCATTTTAACTAGACTTTGAATGCTAATGTTCTATCATATGAACTCTTATCGAACTTTAAATCATCTCAAATACGAAGCCAGTGATTTAGAGAACAATGATTGAAAGAATATTCTTGAAAATCGTACATTCAAGTGGCCAAATCAAATGTTTCCTTTAAAGGACAAATATGTTGGAATTATTAAGGAATGTACTACCAACAAATATCCATGTTTCGCAGCTTACCCTCGTACCACCATTACAGTTGTGTAATTGAAGAAATTTCCAATTCTATCCTCCAACTATATTATTCGTCATCTATTTAAAGAGGACAAAGCAATTATGAAGGTGTGTGAGTGTTAGCTCTTAAATTCGACGCCTAATATTGGATTAAGATTTTTTCCAAGAAGAAATGAAATTTTTGGAGTTTCAGGAGACTTCGATAGGAATGTCGTCACCAGAAAGTCCAGTCGAAAAGTATCTTTGTGCAGAGAAGACATGGTTTATGGACTTAGAAATATTTCTAATAATTTGGAGATATGTTTTGACAGATGTTTAACTGGTGTCATTCGATTGGAAATTCAAATTCAAATAATGGAGGGAATTGTGTCCTTATCCATTTGATAGAAGGAAATACGTGGAGAGCAGTTGTAGGACGAAGCCATGCAGAGTGACATTTGTCTCATTCTTATTAGCGGGCTGTTAGTGGGTAGTTATTTCTTACCATTATAAATAGCAATTCTTAGTATTAGGATGTGTGTGTGTTAAAGTTGTACAAATTTCTCAAAATCACTCAGAGTATCCGTGTGTAAAGAGAAAAGAGTTTCTGAATAAATGTACGCTTTATATAACACAATTTTTCTTATTCAATGTAATCCAATTAAGTTTACCCAGAAATTTATCTTGTTTCCTTTACTTTGTTAAGTTACTCTTCAATGCACTTTTAATCATTCCTTTGTATTAATTTTCTTTTAAGTTTTGTCGAAGTAGTTTCTTCTCTAAATTATGAAGATTGTCGAATTGTTTATCTTTTGTCAAGTACCCTTTTAAATCATTTTAGCACATGTTCTAGGATTTAGTTTGGTCGATCCTGCAAGTTACCCATTTTTCTTACAAATTTGGTAGACTAGAGGTTGTTTAATATTTTTCACAGTAAAAAAATTGGCACGCCCAGTGGGACTGTGCTAAAACGATTCGAGAAAAACAATTTTCTGTGTTTTCAAAGAAACTTATAATTTTGCATTTAATTATCCTTCTTCTGTCGAAAGCTTCATTGTATGTTATTAAGAAGTGGAAAAGTAGTCTCCGCAAACGAAGATAGACCAAGGAGGAGACATACGAGGGAAATGGCAAGTACTAATCAGCCAAATAGTTCGAATCCTCAAACTATGCCCAGTATCAACGTAGAACCAACCCCAGGGTCTTCGACTAGAGGACCAACGGTTTCTGCGCCTGTGTCTGAAGCCATACCATCTATGGCAAGTTTGATCCCTACAAATTCGATTGCCCATACTCAGCCCATTCTGAGTTATGTTGGATCAAGTGGTCCACCAAGGACCCCCTCACCAATGGGAGATGCTAATTTCCAACCATTTATTCCCCCTCGATTTTCTATGCCTTTTCCTAGTCGAGACCCGCCTTATGGGATGCCAACTTCGATGATGGAGAACTTACAGAATGCTCCGCCAGTATTTACAGAACCCATAGTAACTTCACCTTTACAAGGGTCAGGATATGGGGTTAATATGGGTCGAAACAACCAATCCTTAGGAATGTGGTATTCAACCCAAATGCCAAACTTGACAAATACTACTGCAGCATACTTAAGGCAACAAATGGATGAGAGTAACCATAAAACGGTCCAAATGATGTCCCAAACTATGGGAGAAATCTTTCAGCCTCTAACCCAGAATACCACCCAGACTAATCAATAAATGGCTGCGCAAATGACGCGCCTTGTAGATTTCTTTGGTGTACCACCCCCTCCTCGACACCCTCAGCGGGAGTATATCACAGGAAACTAAGGGTCGGTGTTCAAAGAAGACCCTACTATTAACCAAGGCCAACAAAATCCAGGAAATCTACCTCAGGCGAATTTGGAAAACCGGGGAGTAGTTGAACCCCCTAGGAATCAACCACAAATTCATGCAGGAGAGCAACCAAGGGTGGTTTTGATAAATAGAAACCAAGATGTTGACAACGTTATACAACAGGTTCGACGTAATGACGTGGCAGTGGATAATAATCTGGCAGCCATGGTTGAAAGGATTATTGCCCAAAATGGAGTAAACTTTGTCCTTCGAATGCCAAATTAAACATCTCCATTGTCAGAATATATTCTCCAGTCGGAGTTGCCCCCTAGAACGAAAGTCCTTAAGTTCACTAAGTTTTCTCGGGACACCACTGAGTCCACTGTCGAACATGTGGCCAGATATGTGATAGAGGCTGGAGAAATTGTGAATAATGAGAATCTTAGGGTAAAATACTTCCCAAGTTCTCTAACAAAGAATGCCTTCACATGGTTCACCACTTTGCCACCAAATTCGATCCACAATTGGACTCAGTTGGAACGGTTATTTCATGAGCAGTTCTATATGGGATAAACTAAGATTAGTCTAAAGTATTTGGCTAGTATAAAACGAAAATTCACCGAGCCAAAAGATGACTATTTGAACCGATTCCGACTGCTCAAGGCTAGATGTTTTACACAAGTGCCAGAACATGAGTTAGTCGAAATGGCCGCTGGAGGCCTCAATTATTCCATTAGGAAGAAGTTGGATACCCAATATTTAAGGGATATGGCTCCATTGGCTGATAGAGTTCGACAACTAGAAAGCCTAAAGGAAGAGAAGGCTAGGGTAAATGAGAATAAAAGGGTAGCCTACGTCGAAGTCAATGAAGAAGATGAAAAATATTATAATGACCCAGTAAGTTTCGACGAAGGCGAGATTGATCTTGATGAATTGAAACAAGGCCCACCTCATTCTTGTAAGTTGTTGGCCCCTTTGAGTAGGAAAAATCATGTCGAACCAGAGAAGAATGATAAATTTCCTAAGAAAACTTACACTTTCGATGTTACTAAGTGTGACAAAATTTTTGATTTGTTAGTTAATGACGGTCAAATGATAGTGCCTCCTAGTGCTAAAATGCCTCCTTTAGAACAAAGGAAAAAGAGAGGTTTTTGTAAGTATCATAATTTCTTGGGCCATAAAACTTCTCAATGTTTTCTTTTCAGGGATCTTGTCCAGAATACTATCCAAGAAGGAAGGCTCAAGTTTGGTGAGAAATCTAAAAGCCAGATGAAGATTGATGCTGATCCCTTACCTGTGGCTGATGCTCACCACACAGAGCCAACGGAGGTTAACATGATCGAGGTCGCTGAAGGTCTCCACAACAATATCAACATGGTCAAAGTCACTAATGACTTCAACAATGGAGCGGTCATGGTCAGGATCACTGAAGGTCTCGACCAAGGGTTCATAAAGAGTTTTTCTAGTGAGACTGTTCAAAGTTTCACCAAAGACACTACTGAGGGTGTCGACGTAGGGGTTACTGAAGACTCTGACGAAGGAATAACTGAGGATTCCCATTGGATGATGATAACCAAAGAAACCGCTAACGATTTCGTTTAGATGGACAAGGCTGCTGAGGGCCTTCAGATGGAATTACGTAAGCTTGATATCACTGAGGATGTCAAAATGGAAATCAACATGGTGGAGATTTCGCAAGAGACACCCATTGAGGTTGATGACGAACGTCGATAGGAAAAATCAACAAATTTGCCTTCCCAAAAAAGGAGGAAAATCATATTGACTTCATACACAGGGGTCAAAAGAAGAGGTCAGAAGTTATTTTGTGTCCCAGATGCAGCGCTGTATTTGAGAAGAAGGCAGCGCAAAACCTTGAAGGAGTTCGAAAGGCCAGGCAAAGGGGCGAGGAGAAAGCCCATCATGGCCAGCGGGCTTTCGACCTAATGAAATCTGATTCGAAGCAAGAATAGCCGAAGACTAGGGTTCTAGGGGCATGGCCCGCCACCTTTAAACCATTTGCAGAACTTTCCAATGGCAAGTGGATAAAACCAAATGAAAATAAGGAAAAGAGCCAACAGAAATGGCAGAGTTTTGATGTAGATAGAGGCTCTTCGATGGCCTCAAAGAAACCAGCCTACGTCTCAGAGAACTACAAAGGGAAAAATCCTATGCTCAGGTCCCAGTGGAGGAGGGAACAAAGATGAAGGAAAGCCCAGAGAGAAGCTGAGGCGAAAGCAGAATCCAGCACCAACGTTGTAGTCGATAAGAAAGAGCGAAAGCCTATCGAAAAGGCGCCTGCCGCTACACAAGAGCAAACAGCCAAGGAAGAGCATGATCGAAAGGTTACTGAGGATGAATTGCTCATTGATAATTTTGATTTAGGGTTAGAGCAGTCTCTCGACATTTTGGTTAACCTGGTATCTGTCCTACCAAGGGAATTCGACCAGATATGTGAAGTCGAAGATACGGCGAATAACATTGATATAGAAATGGCCACGCATAGGCCAGTTTGCTATTATGTGATGAATAATGTGACGCCCCCAATCTATACCCCCAAATAATCATGCATTTAAAGCAATAACAGAAAAATTCGAAATTTGATCAGAGTATATTTAAAAACATGGCATAGACGGGGAAATCACATCACTTTGAAACCAAACATACATACAACACCTGCCCATAAAGATATGCAACAGTGGGGTAGCAATCGACAGAGGAAACTTCGTTCCTTACACCCACACTTCAGAAATTAGAATTAAAGCGGAAAATCTAAAATCTGATTAACATACATCATGCAAAAAGTTTGTCAAACATCCAGTTATACATGTACAAGCCAAAATATAATATATACATAATACATAATAATCGCCAACGGCCTCCCTAACTACCCGGTGTCACATATCAGAGCCGACCGACAAAAAGGGTGAAGACACAAAGCTTCACAAAAGACCTCCAGCAACTCTAATCTGCAATGCCTCATAGAGCATTTTAAAACGAGCAGAAGGGTGAGAAAAACAACCATAATATAAATGCATATAATTATATATATCCACATAATCATACACATATAAAGTATTCTCACCCCAACTATCAAATGCTAACACATAAAGCATATACCGATTATATTCACATAATCACATATTCACTCATGATACATATGTTTATACACGAAACACATCATCCATAATTCCAAGCATGTAACACGAATGCACATCAATTCACCAATACCATCACAAATTCCACACATAATCAAACAATCAGACTATGCTTCATACAAATGCACAGAGACCGACACAACGACTCTATGCAAATGCCATGCGGTACCGACTCCAAATATTTCTCATCTCTAGTTCACTCAGGAACTCTGCTGGAACCATCGCTCGTTACATCACTGTAACTCCCCGTCGGGCCTACGATGTTCACCCGTCGCTTGCAGTCCTCCTTGCATGAGGCTCACGACGTTTATGGATCGCTTGCAGTCCTTCTTATCTAAGGCTCACGATCCGATCGCTTGCAGTCCTCCTTACATGAGGCTCACGATCATCTATAACTACCGTTTTCAGTCCTTCTTACATAAGGCTCACGATGTTATAGCAGATTCTCTCAGGAATCAAACCGCCACAACAATGCGTATCATGATGCTTGGCATACAAGAACTCATGACAAACAATGCATTTCCACACATATATGCAACCATAAACATGCATATATAATCAAATACAACTCGTTGCATTTATTTGCCTTTCGGCCACAATTCATCCCCACAACATGTCATCACAAGTATTTCCATCACACAACAGCACATGGCATAATACACATCAATTATGCACACTTACAACGACAACCGTCGACAATCGACACTATTCACTTTTCCCGACATAATTAAATCGGCTAACGAATTCCAAAACATCATAATCACCAAGTACAGTTCAATACCTTTCCAACGACACCAAGAATGTCAAAATCAGATAAACGGAACAAAAGTTACGGACTAAACAAGAAAAGACATCGCAAAAAAAACACATTCTGCACCCTTGCTGGCCATACGCGTATTGCCCTCAGCCATACGCGTATTGCCCTCAGCCATACGCGTATTGCCTTACCCCATACGCGTATTGCCTATTTTCCTTCATTGCCATACGCGTATTGCCCTCAGCCATACGCGTATTGCCCTACCCCATACGCGTATTGCACTGTACCATACGCGTATGGGCAGCGAAACCCAGAATTTTTCCTGCTGCGTTGCTGTTACGAATTTCACACCCAAAACCCTCCAAATCATCAACCAAACTCAGAAAAATACCAATTTGATGCACAACAACATATATCTTTCATGTATCAACAACAGGAAACCAGAAAAACATCACTTCCGACACGATTAAATCGAATTCTAACACTTTCTACCAAAAATGGGTTTTGAAGTATTTTTCATATAATTCAACAAAACAACAAACAAACACATACACAATCATACACATGTATAAGATAATTGAATTTCGCACCCTTACCCGATTTAATCGATACCCAAGCTTGCTCCTGATGATTTTCCACTCTTTTCTTCACTTTCTCTCTTTTCTCTCTTCTCCTTTTCTTTTCTTTCTTCCCTTCTCTTTTTCTTCTTCTCTTACTATTTTTCTTTCTTTTCTATTTCTATTTTTCTTTCTTTTACTAACTTAATAAAATACACCCAAATGCCCAAAATACCCCTACACTCAATTTTCTCGCAAACGATCCCAAAACGCGATAAAATATAATCACGACGAAAAATAACATATTTTCACACAAAAGTCGAAAATAATAATAAAATAATCAAAAGAATCAATAAAATAAAAACTGACAAAAACTGGGGCGTTACAATACTCCCCCACTTAGAAATTTTCGTCCTCGAAAATATAACGAGACGAACCACTCTGGATGCGACTCTCGCATCTGACCAACAAACATCAGGCCTACCAAAAAGGCACACCACGAATAACACAACTGACAAACCACCTTGCTAACCTTAAACACAACGATAACACGACAACAACGACAAGATGCAAAGCCCATACAATGCACTTGACGACCAACTCACAACTCAAGGAATACGCAAAACACAACTCACAGGCTCACTCTTGAACCGAAACACAACAGGACCGTCACCGCCACCGTAGGTAACACTCCTCTAATTCCCATACAGAAATTAGCTCTTCGCACTCGAACCACCACAATGGAAACGAGACAATAACCCAAACAAGAACATAAAGTTCCACGACACCACACGGTCTCAACAGCATCTACAAAACCAGAACACCAACATCCTTGTCACACAACCATACCACAACACCGCTACGATTCACCAATCGAACATAAAACCAAAACATCCCCCAACTTAGCAACACATGGATACTATTAAAACCTTTCTCCTAACACTTCCACTCTGAAACATCCAATGATCTCATCATTCCTACCGATTTCCAATGTTCAACCTAAGAACTCTTACAAGTCGCACACACATATACGAAATGTGCCACATCACGCTTCCGCTGCGCACTCTGATGACTCGTAACCATCTAAACCACCAATATCTCTCCCAAGGTCTAACTCTTTCACAAACTTTCCATAAACTATTGTTCACTTTTAATATTCTACCTCGCAATCTTTCGCGTTATCTCGTACACCAGATACAAGCCTCTGTACTGCTCAAACAATTCTAATACTCGGACCACCAAAACAGCCATTCATAGAAACTTTCATCTTAAATCCTCAGACACCGCAATAACTCTTCTCAACTTCTAACCACTCTCGTTGTCTCTATACCTTCAGACCAAACCAGTACTCAACATTCTTGTAATTACTAAGCACTTCGAATCTAGAATCATAAAGATAATACTTCCAATATTCCAACTCAATTGCAACTGCAAACAATTCCGATTTCCACAATAATACTAATCCTTTCTCGAATCCTCAAATGTCGGCAAACATAAGCCACGACTTACTCTCTTACCCTAACACACTGACTACTCATCCAAGATACATCCCACACAATCGAATTCACCTTTGCAAGTCAACTGAAGTAACCAAATGCTAGTCTTGGAAAAGCCTCCCATACCCTTCAATAATAACCAACAAAAGTCCAAAAAGTTCCCAATCACCTTTACCAACTTCGGATACTCTAATAACAACACCGCATCTACTTCCGATGACAACAACATAACCCGACACACAAGTCGATAGCAGCCTCAACTCAAGCAAATCACTACTCTTATCAAACATCCCAACAATTGTAATTCTAATCCCAAAAATGAATACTTAATCTAAATCGTCATCTTATACCATTGTCCGTAATCCATACACAATCCCTTCTATTGATAATCCAAATTCCAACCTATTACAACACCCAACCAAAAAGAACTCTTAATGATTTCCCAAGTTAACCACCTACCAGAACCTCTAATCCAACTCATCTTTTGATATAAGAATCTTCATTGCCACAACCAAACAATCTATAGCCAACTCTTTCCATTTCAAGTAATCCGTTTCACACCACTATCAAGCCGGAAAGACACGTCCATACATCCAACATAATTCCCGTCTGCTATCAACAAGAGATTAAGGGTGATCAGTTCCTCAATTTGTCAATAGACAGCCGACAATCATGATGAAGCATAAACCGTCTCCACCCAACCATAATAGCATTCCTTACATCCTATACACAAAACTACCTAAGGCACGAATCCATAGTTAACACAAACCTTACTTCTACATCCCTTCTTGAACCAGAAATCACACATATAATCCTGTAATTCACAATCCACTGAGCTAGCGCTTTACACCTGAAACAACACGGAGAAGCACCAGCTTCTCCCCCACTTATCTCATTCTAATCTCTCCAACTGTAGACACACTAATTCCATTACAAGCATTTACCAAAAATGGTCAAAGAACAATTTAAACAAACCGAAAAAAGTAATTACTGACCCCATTGTTGGAGTATCAATAACCATTACACCATCCCAAGAAGACAACACAAATTCAAACACTTCACGCACTCACACGAAATAAACGAATGAGTCGTCCCAATATCAATAATAGCAATTAAAGGCGTAATAATAAAACAAGTACCTTAATCAAACGGTCTGCAACAGTAGCCTCAGTTCCTGCCAACGCACAAGTCTCCCCACCAACCTAAGCTTGTTTTGGTTCTGTACACCTCGTGCTAATATGACCTATTTCACCGCAGTTGAAACACTTCATCCCATAGTCCTTACAATCAGCTGCGACATGTCCCTTACGTCCACAATTGATGCATTTCAGTTTATTCTTCGCACAATCAAACTGAAGATGTCCTTCTTTACCACACTTGTAACATCTCGGGGGATTAGACGTTCCTCCATCACTTTCCTTTCTCTCAAAATTACCCCTATGTTTACCATCGTCAGCGGGTGTCACATAAGGACTACCACGAGACTGTTGTTTCCCTTTTCTGTCATTCACACTTTTATAGTGAGTCGAACGAGCCTTACAATCTTCTTCATAAATCCTACAACAATCAACCAAGTCAGCAAACCTTCTAATCCTTTGGTAACCGATTGCCTGTTTGATTTCAGGACGCAATCCGCTTTCATACTTCACACACTTAGAAAATTCCGCAGTAGGTTCAGCATAATGTGGATAAAACTGCACCAGCTCCACGAACTTAGCAGTATACTCAACAACAGACCTATTACCTTGTTTTAATTCCAAAAACTCTATCTCTTTCTTTCCTCGGACATCCTCGGGAAAATACTTCCTCAGAAACTCTCGGCTAAACACTTCCCAAGTGATCTCTTCTTCCTCCGCAGCTTCCAACACCTGACGAGTACTGACCCACCAATCATCAGCCTCATCATGTAACATGTGAGTACCCAGCCTCACCTTGTGATCATCTTCACAATCCATTACTCAGAAAATCCTCTCAATCTCTTTCAACCAAATCCGTGCACCATCCGGATCATGTTTCCCTTTAAAGATCGGCGGCTTATTCTTTCTAAACTCATCATTTCCTGCAGCATTCGGTGCACCCTGCACAGCTCGTGCCATAGCCTCCATTGCAGCAGCCAAAGCAGCATCGCTCCTACCAGCCATATTCTGTTCATCCCCAATAACAGCAACAATGGTTAAACAAACAGCTCATCGAACCACAAGGACCAGCAAAGACACACACAACTGACACAACTGACACGGACTGGCTCTGATACCACTTAATGTGACGCCCCCAATCTATACCCCCAAATAATCATGCATTTAAAGCAATAACAGAAAAATTCGAAATTTGATCAGAGTATATTTAAAAACATGGCATAGACGGGGAAATCACATCACTTTGAAACCAAACATACATACAACACCTGCCCATAAAGATATGCAACAGTGGGGTAGCAATCGACAGAGGAAACTTCGTTCCTTACACCCACACTTCAGAAATTAGAATTAAAGCGGAAAATCTAAAATCTGATTAACATACATCATGCAAAAAGTTTGTCAAACATCCAGTTATACATGTACAAGCCAAAATATAATATATACATAATACATAATAATCGCCAACGGCCTCCCTAACTACCCGGTGTCACATATCAGAGCCGACCGACAAAAAGGGTGAAGACACAAAGCTTCACAAAAGACCTCCAGCAACTCTAATCTGCAATGCCTCATAGAGCATTTTAAAACGAGCAGAAGGGTGAGAAAAACAACCATAATATAAATGCATATAATTATATATATCCACATAATCATACACATATAAAGTATTCTCACCCCAACTATCAAATGCTAACACATAAAGCATATACCGATTATATTCACATAATCACATATTCACTCATGATACATATGTTTATACACGAAACACATCATCCATAATTCCAAGCATGTAACACGAATGCACATCAATTCACCAATACCATCACAAATTCCACACATAATCAAACAATCAGACTATGCTTCATACAAATGCACAGAGACCGACACAACGACTCTATGCAAATGCCATGCGGTACCGACTCCAAATATTTCTCATCTCTAGTTCACTCAGGAACTCTGCTGGAACCATCGCTCGTTACATCACTGTAACTCCCCGTCGGGCCTACGATGTTCACCCGTCGCTTGCAGTCCTCCTTGCATGAGGCTCACGACGTTTATGGATCGCTTGCAGTCCTTCTTATCTAAGGCTCACGATCCGATCGCTTGCAGTCCTCCTTACATGAGGCTCACGATCATCTATAACTACCGTTTTCAGTCCTTCTTACATAAGGCTCACGATGTTATAGCAGATTCTCTCAGGAATCAAACCGCCACTCAGGACGTCACAACAATGCGTATCATGATGCTTGGCATACAAGAACTCATGACAAACAATGCATTTCCACACATATATGCAACCATAAACATGCATATATAATCAAATACAACTCGTTGCATTTATTTGCCTTTCGGCCACAATTCATCCCCACAACATGTCATCACAAGTATTTCCATCACACAACAGCACATGGCATAATACACATCAATTATGCACACTTACAACGACAACCGTCGACAATCGACACTATTCACTTTTCCCGACATAATTAAATCGGCTAACGAATTCCAAAACATCATAATCACCAAGTACAGTTCAATACCTTTCCAACGACACCAAGAATGTCAAAATCAGATAAACGGAACAAAAGTTACGGACTAAACAAGAAAAGACATCGCAAAAAAAACACATTCTGCACCCTTGCTGGCCATACGCGTATTGCCCTCAGCCATACGCGTATTGCCCTCAGCCTTACGCGTATTGCCTTACCCCATACGCGTATTGCCTATTTTCCTTCATTGCCATACGCGTATTGCCCTCAGCCATACGCGTATTGCCCTACCCCATACGCGTATTGCACTGTACCATACGCGTATGGGCAGCGAAACCCAGAATTTTTCCTGCTGCGTTGCTGTTACGAATTTCACACCCAAAACCCTCCAAATCATCAACCAAACTCAGAAAAATACCAATTTGATGCACAACAACATATATCTTTCATGTATCAACAACAGGAAACCAGAAAAACATCACTTCCGACACGATTAAATCGAATTCTAACACTTTCTACCAAAAATGGGTTTTGAAGTATTTTTCATATAATTCAACAAAACAACAAACAAACACATACACAATCATACACATGTATAAGATAATTGAATTTCGCACCCTTACCCGATTTAATCGATACCCAAGCTTGCTCCTGATGATTTTCCACTCTTTTCTTCACTTTCTCTCTTTTCTCTCTTCTCCTTTTCTTTTCTTTCTTCCCTTCTCTTTTTCTTCTTCTCTTACTATTTTTCTTTCTTTTCTATTTCTATTTTTCTTTCTTTTACTAACTTAATAAAATACACCCAAATGCCCAAAATACCCCTACACTCAATTTTCTCGCAAACGATCCCAAAACACGATAAAATATAATCACGACGAAAAATAACATATTTTCACACAAAAGTCGAAAATAATAATAAAATAATCAAAAGACTCAATAAAATAAAAACTGACAAAAACTGGGGCGTTACAAATAACGGGTGTGTCGAAGAGCAAAATGCATTCTTCAAGAGACCCAATGAGGCTATGAAAAGCCATCTAAAGTCTTTTTTATCACTGGGAAGATTGAAGACGTGTCAGTTAACAAAATTCTGGTAGATTGCGGCGCAACGATAAAGTTGATGTCGCACTTCATGTTGAGAAAGATAGGAAAGTTAGATACTAACACCAAACCCCACAACATGGTGTTATCCAATTATGAAGGGAAGGTTGGCAACACATTCGGGGTAATCCAGGTTGATTTGACGGTAGGGACAGTCACAAGGTCAACCATGTTTAGGGTTGTAGAGACGAAGGTCAACTATAACCTGTTATTGGGAAGAGAATGGATTCACGAAATAGGAGTCGTGCCATCTTCGATGCATTAGAGAATCACAATTTGGCGAACAGATGGTATTGTTGAGAACATTGAAGGCGACCAGAGCTATTTCTTGGCTTCGTCTAACCATGTCGATAGTCGAAACTTCGACAAGAATTTGGCTAACATCGCTCCATGTAACCCAACCAATTTTGCATTCACTCCAGACAACAACACGTACTATTCACTGTACCTACATCCAACAAATGGGTTTATGTGGGATCGGGAAGTTGTAGGAAAAGATGACTTCGCTTATGAAGGGACATCTAGAGTTAACCCCGCAAGGTGGGGAAGTAAATTCGACGATGATGCCTGAGTTTGAGGTGCTCGAAAGGATTTCAGCTTATATAGCCGAAAATAAACTACAAGCGGCCCTGGAGGCCGAAGTTAAGCATATGGCTGTCGAAGCCAACAAAAGAATAAACCAAGAAGGTCCTGGTAAAGACTTCGATCCAGAACCGCCTGATAAGGTTCAGGACGAAATCCAAAGCCAGAGGCTCGACGCCATTTATGATGACGAGCCTTTGGGTTTCAAGAAGGATCCGTTGGCAGCCAACATAAAAAAGATAGCGCAAGATCCTTTAGAAGAAATCGACTTGGGAGAAGGGGCAACAAAATAACCAACATATATCAGTGCAAATATTGGCCCACAACTCAAAGTCGAAGTGATCCAGTTGTTGAAGGAGTCTAAAGACTGCTTCACATGGGCTAAGCAGAGAGCTGGTCGAATTGAAGCTGCCAATTAAATATGGAAAGAAGCCAATCAAGCAGAATCTAATGCGGTTTGCACCAGAAATTCTCTCGAAGATCAAGGAGGAAGTCGAAAGGCTTCTCCGTTGCAAATTTATTCGAACAGCCAGGTATGTCGAATGGCTAGCAAACATTGTACCTGTTATAAAAAAGAATGGTACTTTGAGGGTTTAAATAGATTTTAGAGATTTAAATGTTGCGACCCCAAAGGACGAATACGCAATGCCTATGGCGGAAATTCTAGTCGACTCTGCTACTGGCCATGAATACCTTAGTATGCTCAACGGGTATTCTAGATATAACCAAATATTAATTGCTGAAGTGGATGTCCCTAAAATGGCGTTTTGATGCCCTGGGGCCTTAGGCACTTACGAATGGGTAGTTATGCCTTTTGGCCTAAAAAATGTTGGGGCAACATATCAAAGAGAAATGAATACAATCTTCCATGATTACATAGAGACTTTTATGCAAATTTACATTGACTATATTATTGTAAAGTCTGTTTCAGGGAAGAATCACATTGACCATCTTCGAAAATCATTCAAAAGGATGCGGAGACATGGTCTAAAGATGAATCCTCTCAAATGTGTTTTGTTGTGTGCAGGAAGGACATTTCTTAGACTTTGTGGTCCATAAGAAGGGAATTGAAATAAATCAGAATAAGACCAAGGCCATTATGGAGGTGAAAGCGCCATCAACAAAGAAGGAATTGCAGTCACTGTTGGGAAAGATTAATTTCTTAAGGAGATTCATCTCAAACCTCAGCAGGAAAACTCAAGCCTTCTCACCTCTACTTTGAGTAAACAAGGAGGGGTTCGAATGGGGGCAAACTCAGCAAGAAGCGTTCGACAAAATCAAAGAGTACCTGAGTCATCCTGCAATTCTAGCACCACCTTGTAGAAATAGGAGCATGAGATTGTACATATCTGCGTCGGACAAAACTTTAGGGAGCATGTTGGCTCAAGAGGATGAAAATGGCGTCGAAAGAGCCATTTACTACCTTAGTAGGGTTTTGAACGATGCAGAAACTAGGTATAGCATAGTTGAAAAATTGTGTTTATGCTTGTATTTTTCTTGTACAAAGTTGAAGCATTATATTAAACCAGTTGATGTTTATGTTTCGTCTCATTTCGATATCATCAAACATATGTTGTCTAAGCTAATTTTGCATAGTCAAATTGGTAAATGGGAATTGGCATTAACTGAGTATTCCTTAACTTACATGCCTTTAAAGGTTGTTAAGGGACAAGTGGTCGCTGACTTCATTGTCGACCACTCTGTAAACGAAAATATGTCAAACTATCTTGAGCTTGAACCTTGGAAATTGTATTTTGACGGTTTTAGTCATAAAGATGGTACAGGCGTAGGAGTCCTGATCATTTCTCCTAATAGAATTCCAACAAAATTCAAGTATAAAGTCGAAGGTATTTGTTCGAATAATGAAGCTGAATATGAAGCCTTAATAGCCGGACTTGAAATATTGTTAGAATTTGGGGGTAACTCGAGTTGAAATAATTGGAGACTCAGATTTAGTCATAATACAAATTCACCACTCGAGTTGAAATAAGGAAAATCTCATTATGTACTTCGTAATAGCCAATCGATTACTGAAAATGTTCAAAGTAGTAATGTTGTGGTGAGAATCGGATATCAAGCTATTAATTAACTTGAATCACACATCTTTGAAATTCACCACCGAGCTTTGATTTATCCAAAGAAAAGGTTAAAGATCGAAGAAAACCCTAATTGCGCTATGTAAAGACAGAGCTAAGAGATCTAAGGTTCGGGGGTTGGTTATACCTAGGGATGGTGTTACCATCCTAGATATCTGTAGTACTCTACATGAACCTCTTGTTTGTATTTGTGTTATGTTATGTTTGCTTGCTAAGGGAACTGTGCTAAGGTTAAAAGACCTAAGGTAAAGGCCAAGGTGCTAAAGGTAAAGACCTGAGGGTAAAGACCTGAGGGTAAAGACCTAGGGGTATATACACTAAGTATGCTCGCCAAGATGCTGCATCTCGTCCCTACGTATCCTAATAAGGACGGAATCAGAGCATTTGTAGTTCACCTCAGAGGGTAAGGAACTCTTGATAATGATCAAGGTTCTAAGAGGGGATGAGTATTCATGATCATGATACTCACATAGAGTTAAAGAACTCTCTAAGTCTAAGTAGTAAGGCAAATGAGGAAGTGAATACTCATGATGATGAGAATCACATAGAGTTTAAGAACTCCATCCTAATTCTAAGTTAAAAGGGGTGAATGGCTCTAATCAGGCCAAAGGGAGATGGAACATCATTATGATGATGCTCACATAGAGTTGAAGAACTCTAGGTGAATCCTAAGTTGTAAGGTAAGTGGCTCTAATGAGGCCAAGGAGGGAAGTAACCAACTATAATGATAGTGCTTACAAGAGGGGGGGAACCTAACTAGGTCAAAGGGGAAGTGGCTCTAATGAGACCAAGGGATTGATCCTAATAAGGTCAATGGAAAGGGGTGGCTCTAATGAGGCCAAGAGGTAGTGAGCTATCTATGACATTAAAGTCAATAGAGAGACTTTCCTTTGGAAGGAGAGGAACAAAGAAGGTTAAGGAGAAAAGCTAACAAGCTAGTCTCTCTTTGGGGGGGGGGGGGGGGGGGGGAGTAACTTAACAAAGTTAAAGATAAAAGATAACAATGATATTCTCACATTTAATGATGGAAAAAATACATGAATATAACACATGGATGATGATGGTGAATGTGATGACATTCAAGGCAAGTATTTTAAAAGTATACAAGTATTATGTTAACACACAAGTATCATTCGTTAATGAACAAGGTAAATACCTAAAGGGCACATGATACAAGTCTATACATCTTAATCAAATAGGTGATGACCTAAGGAAAGTCTTTGACCTAATCTTTATGTAAAGGGAATATATCACTTATGCTTTAAAAGTCCACTTTTACGAAATGGGAGTCTAAACACACATGTACATGGTACTACCTAAGTTGATGGTTTGTATATACATTGAGGGGGAAGTCCTAATTGAAGGTAAAGACCTATCTAAGACTTCATGTGGATGACAAAAGTCCATACATCCTAAAGTAAACAAATACACTTACAAGTGTACCTAAATCAAACTATACAAAGGTGCAAGCTCAAGTTAAATCTCAAAGGTCTAAGCATGTTAAGACAAGTTTGTACAAGCCCTAAAAATGTAAGGGAAACTAAATGGTACAACCCAAAGTCAAAACTCTCCTTTAATGAATCCTAAAAAAACCTTAATCTTCTATATGAACCAAAGCCTTAAAATAAATATTTTTTTTGGAGACTTTTTTATGTCAAGATAAAATAACTAACAAGAGGGGGCTAATGCAAAAACAATGGGCTAAAAACTCTAAAGTATGAGGAAGTTATAAATTGATGAAGTTTGTGAAATAAGCTAAAAAACTAAGTGATAAAAATAAAGGAAAGGGCCTTGATGGGAGTTGAACCCACACCCTTGGTCTCAATGTTAAAACAAATTACCAGTTGCACTGGTTGTGTAGTTTGTAAACTATATGCTTTTAGAAAAATAAATAAGAAACTTCTTACTGAATGCTAAAACCAAAACGCGCATGGAAAATGGACAAAAAGGTTGATACCAGAATCGAACCCAAGACACTACACACACATAAGACACGGCAAGGCAAGGTTAGCGCCACTGGGGTGGCCAATACATCCAGTTATGAATCTCACTCTAATAAATAATATATGAAAAAGGCTTCTAAGAACTAAAATGGCCATGGCGCCATCATCTTCTTCCTTAAGTTCAAAGTTCTGAAACACTAACTCCCTCAACTCTCAATGGATTTTAACAAAGTAAACATGAAAATCATTCCATTTTTCACAAGGAGTACGAAGGTAGCATTTATTTTCATTTTCATTAACCACACATGAAACAATCGTGACTGCAACAGGAAGAACACTAATTTTAAAAACTATACTGAAACTCCATATGACATAGATTCTAATCAATTAATATGGGGAAATACTCCTTACATGATGACAAACAACATGGCATATCAAATGGATGTTAATGATGACAGAATCAATAACTTAGAAACCAAGTCATGCTTACCTATTGGAGCTGGGTCCAATTCCCTCTTCCACTTGTTACAGTCACTGGTTGATGATCCAAACAACCTCTATGAACTCCCAAGAAGCTTTAGCAATGATTAACTAGCTCTGAACTAGCCCCAAACTTGGTACTCGAATCCTCTTGCAAGAACAAAAAAACCAAAACTTGAACTCCAAGGAAATGGAGTTGCATTCACCAAATGAAGCTTGGAATAGCTCAAGTGATGTTAATGGAAGGTGATGGAAGGTTTAGGTTGGATTGAAAAGGTCAGAATGGAGATTTGGATGAGTTTGTGTAGAAAGTCAACACTTTCAAGGGTTAAGGGTTGACTTTCTGGTTTATGAGTTTTTGGGTGATTGTGAAGGTTTGAACAGGTTTAATGGATGTTTTATGGTTTGTGTGGATGATTTGTTTGAAGGTTTGAGGGCTGGAATTGAGTATGGACAAGTTTGTGCAAATGAGAGGTTTTTGGTTCGAAGGGTGGATGATTGCAAGAGGCTGGTTTCAGTGCTTTGCTTGAGTGTTTTTCTCAGGTTTTTGTTGTGTGTTTGAAATGTGTTGGGATGCTCTAAAAGGGAAAGGGAGATCAGATTGCAGCAATGTAACTGATTTGGTTTTGGTTTAGTTGCGCTTTAGTTGAAATGCAAGTGGAGTTTTCCAAGATGCTTCATGGTTCCAATGTGTGGTAGTGACCTTTCTAGAGTAGTTAGGAGGCTCAGACACTTTATCATGATGAAAAGCAAGGTTCTGGTGCAGAAGGAACAGTTTGGAGGCTCAAGAAGCTGACTTTGTGCATAAAGTCCCTTTTTCCAAAATGGAAGTCAAGCCTTTATGCGATAAATAGCAAGATCAAGTGGATAAAGCTCAAATTTGTTGGATAATGCTCCCAAATCCATGCAATCTTTTGAGCAAATGAAGATTTGCAAGTAAACATCTCTAAAATGCAAAATTGTACGACAAGAAATTGGATTGGCAACAAGTTCACAAAGTGGAAAGCATGAAAATCAAGTTTCAAACCCTCAACTTCATGGCTTTGATTCTCTTATCTCACTTATTAGATTGGGGTTTTCTAGTACTTTTTGGAAAACCCCAAGTATGCTCTACAATGTTCATGTTCACTCCAAGTTTTGAATCCAAAGGGATCATAATGAAAAAAGTGGTTGAAGTTGGCTGCAAATTAGGGAAAAAAGGGTGAAATTTCACTAAGTCCTAAATTTGAACTTCCAGGCCTCATAACTTAAAAACTAAGCCTCTTTTGGAGAATGACCCTCTAATACATTTTAAAGTTCATAATGAGAGCTTCAAATTGAGCTTTGGATCACAAAAAATGGATGTGTGGTTTGAAAGTTATGACTCTTCAAAGTTCACACAAGGACTAGGGTTTTCCATACTTAGAAAAATTTCAAAAACCAAACTTTGCCCTTTTTGCAAGAAACCTCTTAAATCTTGATTTCTCATGCTCTAAATCAAAGATCAAACATATCTTGATGGAATATGGCTTGAATACTTCATCTTGGACCCAAAACATCAAAAGTAAAAGGTTTGACTTTTCAGACAAAACCCTAATTTCCTCAGGAATTCAACTAGGTGATCCTTGTTGACCTTGCTTTCACAAACTTCTCAAATACCAATAGATAACCTCCAAGGGTGTATATGAACATATGGAATCATGCCCCAAGACTTAGGACCATGCCTTGATCAAAAGTCAAAGGCATGGTTGACTTTTCCTGACAAAACCCTAATTTGGGCCAGATGAACTTGATGTTCGTTGCACTTATGATGGGAGCCAAACACACTTGATTTCTTGATGAATAAGGTCTCTTAAATGTATGTAAGCTCAATTGGTTGATGAACCAATCAAGTCATAGACTGATCACACCAAGATCCTTTTGTAATTCCTCAGGTCAAAACCCTAATTCCACAACTCTTGATTTCATGGTTTCTTCTTGATTTCTCTTGATCCAATCATATGGGATCATGGAATATGATTTAGAAACCTCATGATCAACCCTTAAGATCAAATATTGAGCTTTTTGGAGCCTCAGTTGACTTTCTTGACCAAATGACTTCAAACACATTTCTTAACCACCTAGTGAACACTTGGGATGGATGCACTCAGCCAAGAAGTGTCTTAGGAGACTTTGAAATGTTATGAGAACTTGGCTTATTGATTTTGCTCTCTTTCTTGTGTGAGACTGTAACACACCATTTTTAATTATTTAATCGTCTGGTTTTATTTTAATTGTTGGCCTTGTTTAGGGTGCGTGTCTGAGTGCGTGGAGGGTAATGTTAGTAATATGGAAATATTATTATTATTATTATTATTATTATTATTATTATTATTATTATTATTATTATTATTATTATTATCATTGTTATTTCGGTACTATTAATAATATAATTCATAATATTATTATTATTGGTATGGTTAGTATTATTTAGTAAAATAAAAGCTTATTTAATTAAGTAAATAATGGAAAAATAGAATTAATAAGGGAAGTTTAGTAATTAGAGATTACTTAGTGGAAATTGGTGAGGGTCTAGCATAATCAGAATTTTAGAGATAGAAAGAGAAGGGCTAAGGAGAGGAAGAACAAGGGTGTGCTAGGGCAAAGATCTTCATCAATTTTCGCAGAAATTAATCAAGGATTCGAGGTAAGGGGGAGAATGGTTTAATATTTGGTGAATTGATCGTATAAGGGTAGTGGGGAGTCCTTAACCCCATAGGGATTTGTATGCAAAATGTTGTGTTGATGATTTGTTGTATATGTCTGATATGATGCTGAGATTGTGCATAAATCAATCTGTGTTAATATGATTTTTCTGTTGTTGTTGCTGTTGTATGAACATTTCTGTTGCAGATTTGTTTTTGACCCAAATTGGGAGAAGGATTTGGAATCTAAGACCTATAATTCATGTAGTAATAATAGATGAAAATGTAATAAGAAAGAATAAGTCCTAAAATTGATGTAGAAACACTTTTAGGACTGTTTTGGGAGTGAAGGAATGTAGATTTCGTAGCAAAACTCAGACTGGTGTGGAGAATAGGATTTTTCGTAATAGATCTGGCCATACGCGTATCAGGTAAGGCGATACGCATATGGGGTGGCTGATACGTAGCAATACGCGTATGAAAGGCTAGGCATTACGCGTAATAGAAGGGCCGTACGCGTAATGGGTTAGAATTTGGGAAATTCAGTGGGAAAACGTCTCTGTCTGTACGCGTACGACACAAGGCATACGTGTAAGGACTTGGGCAACGTGAGGGAATACGCGTACGAAAGGAGGCATTACGCGTATGGGTTGGGCGAGCGAGCTGGCAATACGCGTATGGCACAGGGCAGTACGCGTATGGCCAGCGAGTGTGCAGAATTTCACCGTTTCACGATTTCTTTCCCGTTTTCGCATTCGAAGTTGTTCCTTTTGGTTCGAGAGGTTGGGGATAGATGTCAGACCTTGAGAAATGTAGGATTGGTGATGATAATAATTAATTTAATAATTTTAGAGAATTAATTAATTAATTAACCATTGATTGATGTTGTGAGAGATAATTGTATGATGTTGAATATTGGTGTGTAATTCAGGTGTGATCAGGAGGATCGTGAACATGTATCTATATGTTATTGTACATGTGTTTTATATGCATAATTGTGTCATGCATTTCATGGTGTTGGTGGGACGAATCATTGCTCAGGAGGAGTGTATGTGATTCATCCGTACTCCGAAATGGAGAATGGCGGGGATAGATCATTGCCAAGTAGAGGTGTATGTGATCTATCCGGGTTCGATTGAATGAACCGTGTTGTTGGTACCACATGCATTGTGTCTGTGTCGTGTCGCATTGCATTTGTTAATTGTTGATTGATGGTGATTGAACGTGACAGTAGGTCGTGGTTGCATGTTGTTGATTTATGTGAGATACTACTTCTTATTTGTATTATTCACCTTTTTATATTGAATGTAGTTCTCACCCCTCTGTTGTTGTTGTGCCTGTGCTTCTTTGGAAGTACAGATAATCCAGGTACTTAGGATGCGTGGATATGCGTGTTGCTTGTTCGAGTCTTAGGAGTGCTCTGATACGTAACACGGGATTTTGGGGATTTCATTCATTTTGTTATTTGTTATTCTTTTGTTACGTATCTTTAACTTTGATGAACATTATGGTGAACCAGTAGTTGATGTGGAATTTTATTTGTTGTTGGCATGTGGCCGTGATTTAATTAAATGAATTATTTCCGCTATTTTTATTTCGATTAAATAAAAGAAGTTTCGATGTTGGTTTTGCAAATGTGGCATCCTACTTTATTTTGGTGTAAAAACTCTGATTATTTTCATTGAATTTTATGCATTTTTCAAAAATGGGAAAGTGGGGTGTTACAATTGGCATCAGAGCAGGTCGGTCCGTCCGGCCAGGCGTTATAGTTGAGTCTGTCCTTAGAATAGGAGTTGATTTGGTGTTCTGACCATATGTTGATTGTTGAACAGTATGGCAGGAAGGAATGATGCTGCTCTTGCTGCTGCTATACAAGCCATGGCACAGGCGGTAGAGAACGCCAATCAGGCTGGAGGTGCTCAGTTTCGTGACTTAGCACAGTTCCAGAGCAACAAGCCGCCTACCTTTAGGGAGGTATCTTGGATCCAGAGGCTGCACAGAAATGGCTGAAGGCTGTGGAGAAGATCTTCAGGACCATGGAGTGCAGTGATGCTCAGAAGGTAAGGTTTGGTACGCATATGCTGGAAGGAGAGGCTGAGGCTTGGTGGGACAATAGTCGTCAGAGATTGGAAGCTGCAGGTACTGAGATTACTTGGGCTGTGTTTCAAGCTGAGTTTCTGGAAAAGTATTTTTCGGAAGACATTTGTAGTGCAAAAGAGGTTGAATTTTTGGAGCTGAAACAGGGTGATAAGACAGTTACAGAGTATGCCGCTAAGTTTGAGGAGCTGGTTCAATATTGTGCTCATTACAATACTGAAGAAGCTATGACTTCGAAGTGTTTGAAGTTTGAGAACGGGCTGCGTCCCGAGATCAAATTGGGTATTGCTTGTCAGAAGATAAGAAACTATCCAGAGCTGGTGAGCAGAAGCAGAATTTATGATAATGATAACAGAACCAGGATTGCTCATTACAAAGCTGTGAATGAGAAGAAAAATAAGCAGAGATTTGGAGGTACTCCTTACAGTGCTCTAGCTGATAAGGGGAAACAGAAAACTGATGTGGGAAAGAAACCCAAAGAGAAGGGAGCAGGTGCTGATACTCTCAAGTGCTTCAGATGTGGTGGCGCGGGTCACCGTGCTAACAACTGTCAGAATAAGGTGAAGAAGTGTTTCAAATGTGGCAAAGCAGGTCATGTTATAGCTGATTGCAGAGCCACTATGCCTACTTGTTATAATTGTGGAGAGAAGGGTCACATCAGCACCCATTGTGAGAAGCCGAAGAAGTCTCAAGCGTCTCAAACTGGTGGGAAAGTGTTTGCCTTGGTGGAAGCCCAATCCATTGAGGAGGAGCATTTCGTCAAAGGTATTTGCTTTATTAATGATGTTCCTTTTATTGCTATCATTGACACGGGTGCAACGCACTCGTTTATTTCTGTTGACTGTGTGAAGAGATTAGGGATTGTGCCATCTACTCTAGAGCAGAGGATGACAATTGAAACTCCATCTATTGGTTCCGTGGTTACTTCTTTGGTGTGTTTGAAGTGTCCGCTGACCATGTTTGGTAGCGATTTCAGAGTGGACTTGATTTGTTTGCCACTCGGTAATCTCGATGTTATTTTGGGAATGAACTGGTTGGAGTTCAACCAGGTGTATATTGATTGCTTCAGGAAGACGTTGCTGTTTCTTACTCCTGAAGAGGAAGCATTGGCAGATTCGCTATCTAGCAAGGAGTTGAGGGCGTTGTTGGAGGACGAAGCGAAGCTGTTTGCAGTGTTTGCCTCGTTATCTGTTGAAAGCAAGACTTCAGTTAATGAATTACCAGTAGTGAATGAATTTCTTAAAGTGTTTCCAGATGACATCTCAGAATTTCCTCCAACAAGGGAAGTAGAATTTGCTATTGATCTTGTACCGGGTACCAGACCTATCTCTATGGCACCGTACAGGATGTCTGCATCAAAATTGGCAGAGTTGAAGTCTCAGGTCGGGGAATTGCTCGATAAGAAGTTTATAAGACCAAGTGTGTCGCCATGGGGAGCTCCAGTGTTGTTGGTGAAAAAGAAGGATGGTAGTATGCGTCTGTGCATTGATTACCGTCAGTTGAATAAAGTAACCATTAAGAATAAGTATCCACTTCCGAGGATTGATGACTTAATGGATCAGCTGGTAGGAGCTCGTGTTTTCAGCAAAATTGATCTAAGGTCGGGTTACCATCAGATTAGAGTAAAGGAAGATGATATTCAGAAGACTGCTTTTAGAACTCGCTACGGACATTACGAATATGCAGTGATGCCTTTCGGAGTGTCTAACGTGCCGGGTGTATTTATGGAATATATGAATCATATTTTCCATTCTTATCTGGATCAGATTATTGTGGTATTTATTGACGATATACTGATTTATTCTAAGTCTGACGAAGAGCATGCAGGTCACTTGAGAATTGCATTGCAGGTGTTGAAAGATAATAAACTGTTTGAAAAGTTCTCGAAGTGTGAATTTTGGTTGAAGACTGTGAGTTTCTTGGGTCATGTGATTTCTGGTGATGGTATAGCGGTGGATCCCTCTAAAGTAAGTGCAGTACTTTAGTGGGAAACTCCGAAGACCGCCACGGAGATTAGAAGCTTTTTGGGTTTGGCAGGTTACTATAGAAGATTCATTGAAGGGTTTTCTAAATTGGCGTTGCCATTGACTCAGTTGACCAGGAAGAATCGAGCTTTTGTCTGGGATGCTGCCTGTGAGGAGAGTTTCGAGGAACTGAAGAAGATATTGACTACAACACCAGTACTAATTTTGCGAAGTCCAAATGATTCTTTTGTAGTGTATTGTGATGCGTCTAAGATGGGCTTAGGCGGTGTGTTGATGCAAGGTGGCAAGGTAGTGGCTTATGCTTCAAGGCAGTTGAGGGTGCATGAGAGAAACTATCCTACTCATGATCTGGAATTAGCTGCAGTGGTGTTCGTGTTAAAAATCTGGAGACATTATTTGTATGGATCAAGATTTGAAGTATTTAGTGATCACAAAAGTTTAAAATATTTGTTCGACCAGAAAGAATTGAATATGAGGCAAAGAAGGTGGTTAGAGTTCTTAAAGGATTATGATTTCAATTTAAGTTACCATCCAGGAAAAGCTAATGTTGTGGCAGATGCTCTGAGTCGGAAGACAATCCATATGTTTGCGTTAATGGTGAAGGAAATGGAATTGATTGAACAGTTCAGAGATTTGAGTATGGTTTGTGAAACTACACCGGGAAGTATCAGATTGGGTATGCTGAAGGTGAATAATGACTTTTTGGATGTAATTAAGGAAAATCAGAAACTGGATGTGAAATTAGTGGACTTGATGCCTACAAGAGGAGATGGTCCTGATAGTGACTTTAAAGTGGATAATGTTGGTGTGTTGAGATTCTGGGGCAGAATTTGTGTACCGGATAATGAGGAATTGAAAAAGGCAATCTTGGAGGAAAGTCATCGGAGTAGCCTGAGTATTCATCCGGGAGCTACAAAGATGTACCATGATTTGAAGAAGTTGTTTTGGTAGTCCAGTATGAAGAGGGACATATCTTAGTTTGTCTACGCTTATTTGACATGTCAGAAGTCAAAAGTAGAGCACCAGAAGCCTTCGGGATTGATGCAACCATTAGAGATTCCTGAATGGAAATGGGACGTATTGCTATGGATTTTGTGACTGGTTTACCGAATACGGCAAGGGCTTTGATGCTATTTGGGTAGTGGTGGATCGACTTATGAAGTCCGCACATTTTATACCAATTAACATCAGCTTTCTGTTGTCGAAGCTGGCGGAGATTTATATCAGGATAATTGTGAAGTTACATGATGTTCCGTCGAGCATAGTGTTGGATAGAGATCCTAGGTTTACTTCAGAATTTTGGAGGAGTCTGCAGGAAGCCCTGGGTTCTAAGTTGAAGTTGAGCTCGGCTTACCATCCACAGACCGATGGTCAGTCAGAGAGGACCATTCAGTCGTTGGAGGATTTACTGAGAGCCTGTGTATTGGAAAAAGGTGGTGCGTGGGACACTCATTTGCCATTGATTGAGTTCACGTACAATAACAGTCACCATTCTAGCATTTGAATGGCGCCTTTCGAAGCTTTGTATGGTAGGAGGTGTAGGACACCTCTGTGTTGGTATGAAATAGGTGAGAATGTGGTGCTTGGACCCGAAATTGTGCAACAGACTACTGGGACGATTCAAATGATCCGTGAAAAGATGAAAGCGTCTCAGAGTAGGCAGAAAAGTTATCATGATAATCGAAAGAAAGATTTGGAATTTAGTGAAGGTGATCATGTGTTCCTGAGAGTTAACCCAGTGACCGGTGTGGGTCGTGCTTTGAAATCTAAGAAGTTAGATCCTAAGTTTATTGGACCGTATCAGATCTTGCAGAGAGTTGGGGCAGTTGCCTACAGAGTGGCGTTGCCACCGGAACTTTCGAACTTGCATGATGTATTTCACGTGTCGCAACTTCGGAAGTATGTTTCATATCCGTCTCATGTATTCAGAGGGATGAAGTACAAATCAGGGAGAATCTTATAGTAGAGACGATGCCTTTAAGGATCGAGGATCGCAAGATGAAGCAAATCAGAGGGAAGGAAATACCTCTGGTGAGGGTAGCTTGGGGAGGAGCTGCTGGCGGAAGTGTGACCTGGGAATTGGAGAGCAGGATGCGGGAGTCGTATCTAGAACTGTTTCCATCTGGTACATTTTTTAGGACGAAAATAGTTTAAGTGGGGGAGAGTTGTAACACCCCATTTTAATTATTTAATCGTCTGGTTTTATTTTAATTGTTGGCCTTGTTTAGGGTGCGTGTCTGAGTGCGTGGAGGGTAATGTTAGTAATATGGAAATATTATTATTATTATTATTATTATTATTATTATTATTATTATTATTATTATTATCATTGTTATTTTGGTACTATTAATAATATTATTCATAATATTATTATTATTGGTATGGTTAGTATTATTTAGTAAAATAAAAGCTTATTTAATTAAGTAAATAATGGAAAAATAGAATTAATGAGGGCAGTTTAGTAATTAGAGATTAATTAGTGGAAATTGGTGAGGGTCTAACATAATCAGAATTTTAGAGATAGAAAGAGAAGGGCTAAGGAGAGGAAGAACAAGGGGTGTGCTAGGGCAAAGATCTTCATCAATTTTCGCAGAAATTAATCAAGGATTCGAGGTAAGGGGGGAGAATGGTTTAATATTTGGTGAATTGATCGTATAAGGGTAGTGGGGAGTCCTTAACCCCATAGGGATTTGTATGCAAAATGTTGTGTTGATGATTTGTTGTATATGTCTGATATGATGCTGAGATTGTGCATAAATCGATCTGTGTTAATATGATTTTTCTGTTGTTGTTGCTGTTGTAAGAACATCTCTGTTGCAGATTTGTTTTTGACCCAAATTGGGAGAACGATTTGGAATCTAAGACCTATAATTCATGTAGTAATAATAGGTGAAAATGTAAGAAGAAAGAATAAGTCCTAAAATTGATGTAGAAACACTTTTAGGACTGTTTTGGGAGTGAAGGAATGTAGATTTCGTAGCAAAACTCAGACTGGTGTGGAGAATTGGATTTTTCGTAATAGATTTGGCCATACGCGTATCAGGTAAGGCGATACACGTATGGGATGGCTGATACGCAGTAATACGCGTATGAAAGGCTAGGCATTACGCGTAATAGGAGGGCCGTACGCGTAATGGGTTAGAATTTGGGAAATTCAGTGGGAAAACGTCTCTGTCCGTACGCGTACGGCACAAGGCATACGCGTAAGGACTTGGGCAACGTGAGGCAATACGTGTACAAAAGGAGGCATTACGCGTAGGGGTTGGGCGAGCGAGCTGGCAATACGCGTATGGAACAGGGCAGTACGCGTATGGCCAGCGAGTGTGCAGAATTTCACCGTTTCGCGATTTCTTTCCCGTTTTCGCATTCGAAGTTGTTCCTTTTGGTTCGAGAGGTTGGGGATATATGTCAGACCTTGAGAAATGTAGGATTGGTGATGATAATAATTAATTTAATAATTTTAGAGAATTAATTAAGTAATTAACCATTGATTGATGTTGTGAGAGGTAAGTGTATGATGTTGAATATTGGTGTGTAATTCAGGTGTGATCAGGAGGATCGTGAACATGTATCTATATGTTATTGTACACGTGTTTTAATGCATAATTGTGTCATGCATTTCATGGTGTTGGTGGGACGAATCATTGCTCAGGAGGAGTGTTAGTGATTCATCCGTACTCCGAAATGGAGAATGGTGGGGATAGATCATTGCCAAGTAGAGGTGTATGTGATCTATCCGGGTTCGATTGAATGAATCGTGTTGTTGGTACCACATGCATTGTGTCCGTGTCGTGTCGCATTGCATTTGTTAATTGTTGATTGATGGTGATTGAACGTGACAGTAGGTCGTGGTTGCATGTTGTTGATTTATGTGATATACTACTTCTTATATGTATTATTCACCTTTTTATATTGAATGTAGTTCTCAACCCTCTGTTGTTGTTGTGTCTGTGCTTTTTCGGAAGTACAGATAATCCAGGTACTTAGGATGCGTGGATATGCGTGTTGCTTGTTCGAGTCTTAGGAGTGCTCTGATACGTAACACGGGATTTTGGGGATTTCATTCATTTTGTTCTATGTTATTCTTTTGTTACGTATCTTTAATTTTGATGAACATTATGGTGAACCACTAGTTGATGTGGAATTTTATTTATTGTTGGCATGTGGCCGTGATTTAATTAAATGAATTATTTCCGCTGTTTTTATTTCAATTAAATAAAAGAAGTTTCGATGTTGGTTTTGCAAATGTGGCATCCTACTTTATTTTGGTGTAAAAACTCTGATTATTTTCATTGAATTTTATGCATTTTTCAAAAATGGGAAAGTGGGGTGTTACAGAGACCCTAGGTTTCAAATAGAACAAAACTAGCAAAATATGATGGTTAGTTGACAATGTGTCATACCCCAAATTTTGACCACTAATATTTCCCATCACTGTGAAAATAATCATCACAATATGGATGGACCATCATACCTCATTAGTCTCCCCAAAGATGGGTGAGCATCCATTACAGTTGAACTTAGGGTTTCAAGCCCTCTCAGAGCTCTTAGACAAAGGATCAATCAAGGAATGACATGATCTTTAACTTGTCTAAACCTCTCAAACATCCACAATGGATCAAGAGGACTCCCACATCAAGGATCAAGCACAAGGCTGCAACATTCCAAGTGGATTAAGCCTCAAGATCGCCAGTGTCACCAAATTAGGGTTTTGGTCGACCAGGGCCTCCAGATGGAAATTTTCCTCTGGGCATGAGCCAATGCTTCAAAGCATAACCCAAAATACTCTAAGGGACCTCATAAACCCAATCATTAAGTCAATTTAGCCTCAGGGGATGCATTCATAAAAAATCAGGAATTAGGGTTTCTTGACCTAATTCACCCCTAAGTTGACTTTTGGGACAAAACATGAGCCAAGACCTCAAGACATGATTTGAGGGACCCTAATACACTACATTGATCCATTTGCAACAATGGATTGATCCAAGAAGCTTGATTCACAAGTTTCAAGTTCATCAGAACCACAATTAAGGTTTCGCGGAAAAAGTCAACTGTGCTTTTGACTTTTGACCAGGACATGCTCCCAAACTTTGGGACATGATTCAATACACCTTATAACACCTATGAAATCTATGAATCAAGTTTGATTTAGGTCAAGGACTTGATTTCATAGAGGATCGCACAGTTTGGAATTCATTTGATAAAAAAGACAACTGTGCCCAAAAGTCAAAGTTTGACTTTTTTATTTTTTGATCAATTATGGTTCCCTAACCCTAAAATGATGTTAATATGTGATTGGAATCATCATTCATCAAGAAAAATCAATAAAAGTGGGATAACTTGTAAAAGGGGTAACCATAAAAAACTTAGAAATTTTCTAAGTTATGGAACAAAGTGGCTAGGGTACCAACTTCCAAGGATCATAACTTGAGATCCAAGCAACCATTTTGGCTGATCCAAAGATGGATTTGTAGCTCTCATGGCATAATTTAAAAGTGTCAACTACACCTCATTCCAATTCTTCATGGATTTTTAGTTATGGAATGACCAAAATGACAAAAACATGAAAATGCCACTTTTTCCAACACTTAGTGAAATTTTCACTAAGTCAGAATCTGTTTCACTTTTTTCAAAATGTAAGGGCATTTTTCACTTGGATCCAAAAAGTGTCAAGATAAACTATGATCACACATATGTTGTATCATATGTGAGCTTTCCAAAATGGCCAAGAACTCCATCAAATCCCATTTGAGCTAAGAGTTATGACAATGGCAATATGCCTTGCTGCAACTGTCATGGCAAGGCAGATTTGTGCATTTTGCTCGATTTGATCAAATTGTGCAAATGACAAACAAGTTTATCCATCTGAACACCTCAGGGGGAGACCAAGGAGGAACAAACACTGATCCATAAGCCTCCCAAGTCTTTGGAACTAAAAGTAGCATGCCAAACCTAAAATGCCTAAAAGGGGGACAAGACTCCAATTTTGTTTTGGAGCATTCAATGGATGCACCAAGGTGGCATGAACTGAGCCTTTTCCAACTGAATGAGTCAAGGATGATCTCTGAACTAGGGAACCAAAGGCCTATGCTCTAACCTCTAGTCAATGGCTAGAGGAGACTTAAGATTCCAAAGTGATGCAATTGGACAATGACCTACTGCAGTTGCCATTCACTATTGTTGCAAAACAAACTTGCTCTACTATAAATAGAGCTCATTTGTGCTCAATTTAAGTACACAAAAGGCCTAAAACACTTGCCCTTCTCAAAATCATCTTCTCACTCTCAAAAATGCCTTTCTTAGCAAGTCACTATCGAATTTTTCAGTAGAGAGAAATTCCACTCAAATATATTGCTCTAACACCTCATAAACATCATATGTGAGCTGATCAAACACTAAACACACAAATGTAACACTGATTTCTCAGAATCACCAGCCAGTTGCTCATGTTTTCAACCAAGTTGCAGTTGAGATGCCATGAAGTGATCCAGCCATTTCCAATCCAGTCCAAGCATTCAAACACACTCCATATTGTGTAGGGAAGCTGTTCTGATCATCACAACTCATCTGTAACACCTCCAACTCAAAAATCACATTGCTCTTGCTGTCACGACCTTCAAGTAAGCCTAAACTTGGTCATCTCTTAATCTATGCATATTTCCTCGCATAATACTTTTACCAAATGTTCATAATCATGCATAGAATGTTTCCCCTCAATTAATTGCTTTGTTTGAATCGTGTATCAAAATTTTCAGTCTTCATGCAAATTTTAGGGTTCTTGAGTTTTTGTCTTGATTTCTTATTCCATGCTTAAAATAAATGAAAGACAATAAACATGATCGTGAGGTGAAAACGAGAAGATTGATATGTGGATTGTGTGATTTCATCAAGTATTCAGTGAGATTGGATAGAAAATGCAAATCTGAGCAAAACTCCCTTCGCGCATGTTCTTGGCCCGTGTTCTTGGTGCCTTTTTCACAAATTTGAATATTTGAATTTTGTGATTTTATTTAATTGATTCAAAAATTAATTTCTCTCTGAGTTTTAATGATTTTGAATTGATTCTTTTTTTAATAGTTCACAAAAATGTTAAAATATTTTATTTTACGAAAAATTCCCAAAAATATTATTTATTTCATATACTTGATATTTTTGCAAAGAATTAATCTTTTATTTGTTTTTTAACATTTAAAATATGTTTTCCTCCTTGATTTTCCAAATTTAATTTGTTTCCAATCATTTTGTGGATATAAACATGATTTTTGAAACATTGATCCAAGATCACCACTCATTTTTCACATGTTTTCAACAGTTTTTGTTAATTTTTTAACAAAATTAATTCCTTTTTTAAACAAAACTATGGTTTTGATTAATTCAACCCTCATCAATCATTTTCAAACACTCATGGGCCTCTAATAGAGTGTAAGACCCAATCCCCTTTTAACCAAAACAATTTTGGGCCTCAGATATTGTATAAGTCCCTCTGCGTTAAAAGAAAACTCTCAGCGCAATCGCCAGTTCAAAAATTAAATCATCTGGGCCTACCCTCGTGTTATAAGCCCCCATTTTTTTCTTTAAATTTCTATGGGCCTATAAAAGAGTATAAGACCCAACCCCTTTGTAAATAATACCTTTGGCCCTCACACATTGTATAAGTCCCTCTGTATATTTTCAAACGTTCGGCGCGACCGTCGTCTTGTTAACAAAATCAACTGGGCTTCTCCTTGAGCTATAAGACCCATCTTTATTCATTTTCAAACTCTTTGGCCTCTAATAGAGTGTAAGACCCAACCAATTTTTCCAAAATGATTTGGGCCTCATATGTTGTATAAGGCCCACTGTGTTTTCAAAAACCTCGACGCGATCGCCATTTTCAAACAAATAACCCTGGGTTTCTCCTTGAGTTGTAAGTCCCATCCCTTGTACAAAAATAAATCTTTGGGCCTCTAATAGAGTGTAAGATCCATCCCCTTTTACATAAAAACTTTTTGGGCCTCAGTCGTTGTATAAGTCCCGATACGATCTTTAAGACAACAGTGCGATCATCGTTAAAACTTGGGCATCTCCTTGAGCTGTAAGCCCCAACAATCTTTTCAAAGAACTTTCTCCTTTGATTTTGAATTCAAATATATGTTGTTATCAAAACTTTATTTAATTTCTTTGTTGAACAACTAACAAAACAGCATGGAAGCTCTACAACGGGTAAGTGTTTATCCGTTTTCATTTACCGCTTTCATATGTATATAACTGTATTGTGGGGCTGTTTCACTGTAAGTCTTCTTTCACATCCTTTTATATACTTGTCACATATCCACTGTGTAATACTAGTATGGTTATTTAGAGTTTTCCCCGGCAACTACGTCTAGAACTAGGTAAAGCCCTGTTGGTCACTCTTTAAATACAAACAAAACTAGACCCCCATAGGATTTCTAGATACAGTCTTCCCTTATCTTGGGGTTAAACAATATGGAACAAAGAGAAAGGCAGTATTCTCGGTGAACCTTTTCTCAGACTGTCACCCTTAGAAATTGTCAAAGAAACTCTAACTCCCTAGAGATAATCTTTTCTCCGTGAATGGCATCTCTTGAGTTTCTTCAAAATTCTTGAACTTTCTTGGAATGATCTCTTCTCTGTGAATTGCATTTCTTGAACTTCTCTTGGTTTGGGGACCCACAGGCTTCCTAAAAGCATCCCCGCCTCCTCTTGGGTGTTGTACAAGGACCTTTGGCTTCTTAAAAGTTCTCATGCCTTCTCTTGGGCTTAATACAAGGACCCTGACGACCTCTTAAAGGTATAAGACATAACTTAGTCATCCTTTGCTAGAGCAGTCTTTCCGGCGTCAAAAAAAAAACTCCGGCCATTGTAGGGTTGATACTTATCCCTTAATGCCCGCGCCTCCTCTTGGGCATTGTACAAAAGATAAAACTCTAGACTTGGACATTGTAAAACTCTTGAGTCTCAAAGACATTCTCAAGTTCCTTTCAAACATAGGAAAAAACACCGATCACTCTGGATCAATCTTCAGCAGAAACCCGGTCTCTCTCATGAGAGTTCCCCACACTTGGACCCGCTTCAGGATCTCAATAATCCTCAGCAGGAAGTCAGCCTTCTCTTGGGATTTGTACAAATGATTCTCCCCAGCGGAGCTAACCTTTTCAGACTCTCTTGTTGAGTCAACCACTTTTAGCCTCCGTCTTGGACTTCATACAAGACATATAAAAACACTCTCTTGTTGAGTATAAAAGACTCTCTTGTTGAGTCAATCTCCTTTTAGCCTCAGTCTCGGGCTTCGTACGAGACAACATATCACTCTCTTGTTAAAAAGACTCTCTTGTTGAGTCAATCAACCTTCAGACTCTCTTGTTGAGTCAGTCACCTATTCAAGACTCTCTTGTTGAGTCAACCATTTTAGCCTTTGTCTTGGGCTTTATACAGGACAGATAAAAGTACTCCCTTGTTGAGTCAAACCCTTTCAGCCTCCATCTTGGGCTTTATACAAGATACATTCTCCTCAACGGAGTCAAAATCCCTTTTAGCCTCAATCTTGGGCTTTGTACAAGACAGAAAGAACATTTTCCCCAGAAAAGTCAAACTTCTAGCCTCCTCTTAGGCTTTGAATAAAGAAATCCCCAGTTGAGTCAATCAACCTTTTAGCATCAAATTTGTGTCTTGCTCACAGCATACAAATATCAATAATTTCTCTTTAGAGATTACAAATTTCCTTTCAGTCAAAACCCTTTAGCTTCACATCTTGGGCTTTGAACAATATACAAATCACCTTTAGCTTCAATCTTGGGCTTTGAACAAGACACCGAAACACCTTTTTCCTCCCATAGAATAGGAGGAACTATGATCGCTCTGATTTCCCTGTTTCGTTTAGTGAGCATACTAATCAAAAACTCAAATTCCAGTACCTCCATACATCAATCAAAAAGCATCAGACCTAACACCTTACCAGAAGCCTCGCAAATAGTCCAGACATTGTATTCTTAAACGAAATAACCTAAGACAGACCCCCCTTTTTTATAGCATCTGAAAGCCAGCAGTTTTGACTGTTTAACCTCAGTATGCAAGCAGGGTTAATTGGAGACATCTATTTCCCTTCCTTAATCAGCTTCACAGGATAAAAAATGAATCGAACTGTAGTACTAAAGCGATAGTGATTCGAAACCACAAAAATCGCGCTACACAATGCATAGATGATTGATTCCTAATGCAAGTGCAAAATGTCATGACATCTAAGGGGTAAAATTTGGGGTATAACAAGTAAATAATCGACACATGTCTCGATTGGAAAATCAAGTGGCAAATGACCTGGCTCAGATTACTTCTGGATATAAGGTTTTGAAGGAAAGATTAGAAGATGCAATCAAAGTTAGAGGAAGATTTGTATTAGCCAGATTGTCCCCTTCAGATTTGGAAATGACGAAGCTAGGATACGTTGATGAAGAGAATTTCAAAATCTTAGCGGTAGATACCTTGACGGACGAAGACAAGAGAAAACCAATAGTTGAATATCTGCAGAGCCCAGCGGCGTCCGCTGATCGAAAAATCAGGTATCGAGCTTTAAGTTATGTTCTTTTGGGTAATGAGTTATTTAAAAAGACTCCTGAGGGATTTTTGCTTAAGTGCCTTAGTGAGTCAGAAGCGTACATAGCCCTGTCGACTGTTCATAGTGGGGCAAGTGGCGCTCATCAGGTAGGCCACAAGATGAAATGGTTGTTATTCCGACAAGGGATGTATTGGCCAACTATGTTAAAGGATTGCATCGAATTTTCTAAGGGATGCCAATAGTATCAAGTGCATGCAGGTATACAGCATGTCCTTGCAAGCGAATTACACTCTATAATCAAGCCATGGCCCTTTAGAAGTTGGGCTTTGGATTTGGTTGGTGAAATTTGACCAGCGTCATCAAAAACTCAAAGGTAAATTTTGGTAGGCATTGACTATTTTATGAAATGGATCGAAGCTGTGCCATTGCCAAATGTCGACCAAGAAGACGTGATTGAGTTCATTAAAAAACACATTATCTGTAGGTTTCGAATCCCAGAAACCATTACGACAGATCAAGGATCAGTATTCACTAGTCGAAAAATGCAAGAATTTTCTAAAGAAATGGGTTTCAAAATTTTAACCTCTACACCTTATTACACTCAGGCTAATGGTCAGGTCATAGCAGTAAATAAGATTGTAATTGGTATGATTAAGAAACATGTAGGAAAGAAGACTCGAAATTGGCACAAAACGTTGGACCAAGTTCTTTGGGCATGTCGAACTTCTCCCAAAGAGGCGACTAATTCTACACCATTTCGATTGACCTTTGGTCATGATGCAGTATTACCAGTTGAGATCTACCTTCAGTCGACGAGAATTCAGAGACACCATGAATGAGGTATCGAATGTCATTCTCAAAAATTTCCTTTTTCTTCAGTGGTGTCAAAAATGACATTTTTGGGGGGCAATTTGTTAGCTCTTAAATTCGACGCCTGATATTGGATTAAGATTTTTTCCAAGAAGAAATGAAATTTTTGGAGTTTCAGGAGACTTCGACAGGAATGTCGTCGCCAGAAAGTCCAGTCGAAAAGTATCTTTGTGCAGAGGAGACATGGTTTATGGACTTAGAAATATTTCTAATAATTTGGAGATATGTTTCGACAGAAGTTTAACTAGTGTCGTTCGATTGGAAATTCAAATTCAAATTCAAATAATGGAGGGAATTTTGTCCTTAACCATTTGATAGAAGGAAATATGTGGAGAGCAGTTGTAGGACGAAGCCATGCAGAGTGACATTTGTCTCATTCTTATTAGCGGGCTGTTAGTGGGTAGTTATTTCTTACCATTATAAATAACAAGTCTTAGTATTAGGATGTGTGTGTGTTAAAGTTGTACAAATTTCTCAAAATCACTCAGATATCCGTGTGTAGAGAGAAAAGAGTTTCTGGAGAAATATGTGTTTTATATAACACCATTTTTCTTATTCAATGCAATCCAATTAACCTTTACCCAGAAATTTATCTTTTTTCCTTTACTTTGTTAAGTTACTCTTCAATGTACTTTTAATCATTCCTTTGTATTACTTTTATTTTAAGTATTGTCGAAGTAGTTTCTTCTCTAAATTATGAAGATTGTCGAATTGTTTATCTTTTGTCAAGTACCCTTTTAAATCATTTTAGTACATGTTCTAGGATTTAGTTTGGTCAATCCTGCAAGTTACCCATTTTTCTTACAAATTTGGTAGACTAGTGGGTAACTTGTAGGATTGACCAAACTAAATCCTAGAACACACAACAATTATCCTGATTTCTCTCCAACTGAGAGTACTCTAGTCCCCTTTCCACACAAGAGATTTCCACTATAATCAACTTGATTACAATTGCTTATACTCACCAGTATAAGACTTTCCCTACTCAGACCTACAGTCTAAGACTTCCCTGCTTAATCAGCACCTGATTAAGACTTCTCTACTCAAATCCTCAGATCCTAAGACTTTCCTTGCTTAAACCCTCCGGGTTTAATACTTCACTACTTAGACATTCTTCCTAAGACTTCTCTGCTCAGACGCACCGTCTAAGACTTCCTTTGCTCAAATTCTCAATCCAAGACTTCACTGCTCAGACACACTGTCTAAGACTTTTATCTAAACAAACTTGTTTAGGGAAGGAATAACTTACAACAACACTTGATTAACAATCAAAGGTATTTAAATACAATACAACACACTTTTACACAAAGGATTATTAAGCTATACAAGAATAAGAACAGTTTAACAGATTAGCCTCTCTTGAGCTGATATGAATGTAATGCATGTATATCTCAGTTGTAGTTGCAACATTATTTGTTGAGTTGATCTTCCAATCTTCTGCTCCATTTATAGGTGAAGAAATATAGTTGTTGAAGTATCAACAACGACTATAATCAGATCAAATCTTCTAGTACATCTTCTTTTCAAAGAAATTAGATGTTGGAACTCGTAGACAGGGAATTATCCACAGAACAAAGCCTTTGTCCAAAAAACACTTCCATGAAACAAGTACAACACAATCTTTTAAAGATAATGTCAACATATCTTGAGTCCCGTGTTAAAAGAGCTTGATTTGACACTACTCAGTTTCAGAGGTAGCCATAACACACTTCTGATTCTGAAGTGTACTACCAGTAACTTTCTGATCAGACTCTCTCACGAGTGTATAATTAGAACCAAACCAAAGCTACTTTTGTGTCAGAACCAGTTACATCAAATAAATAAAATTATGCACACACGAACCAGCTAGTTAAAAATCTTAATTATTTTTCAAATACTTTGTTATCATCAAAACTTTATAGGATACATGGTATGAACCAAATTTGTCTCAACACACTAGACTCTAGGCAGAATTCACCTCTCTTATGAGGACGAAACTAACCGCTTTCATGGAGACAACAAGATAAAGGAATAAGAATTCCTCAGCCACCAGTCACGATAGAAGTGGCGAGGTTGACAGGGCCGTCTTCAAGGATATGAATGCTTGCTGACCCTCTTGGTTCCATTCGAAATGTTCTTTTTTCCTCAACGTCTTGTAGAATTGCAAAGCGTGATATGACGATCTAGAAATGAGTAAATTCATCTCAACATCCCATTCAACATAATTACTCTCTTATTCATCGTTGGTGCCACCATCTTGATCATTTTCTCACACTTATTCGGGTTCACCTCTATGGCACTTTCTGTAATGTAAGAGTCTAGGAATTTTTCGGCGCTGACCCTAGAGGTACATTTTTCTAGGTTGAGCCTCAAGATGCACTCTCAAACTCTCATGAACTAGCTATGAGATGCTTATCATGTAGCCCTTCCTCGCTCTACTTTACGTTCATATCATACACGCAGACTTTTAGTTTATCACATATTCCTTGAAGATTTTGTTCATCATCCTAGTAAGCTTCCCGAGCATTGTTTAAGCCGAAGGGCGTAACATTGTATTGATAATTGGCTCATTCATGAAGGTTGTTTTCTCTCTATCTTGTTCATACATTGGTATCTGGTTATAATTGGAGTAGGCATCCATGAACAACATGAGTATGTAACCACCTAAACTATCTATAAGTTTCTATATGTTTGGAAATGGAACTACAACATTTTTGGCCTACGGCCAAGCTAAATTTTTCGACAACTCAAAAACTGGGGCCACATAAAAGCTTTGGCCAGGGTTTTCAAATCGTAGACATATGTTTAGAAACATTGAATCCGGAGTGTGAAACTGTGGCCATTTCTTCAATTGCCACGGTTACAAAATCACACTTATATTTAAGCTACGGTCAGCAAACTGTAGATATTTTAAGCCACAAAGAAAAATCGCGGAATTATAATTTTCACTTCAAACTGTGGCCCAATCCCAAAAAAATATACCCCGCCAGAATTTCCCTCTCGTTTTTTAGTTTCCCTCTCGTTAATTATTTTCTTTTCTAATTTTTTTTAGATTAAAAAAAGAAAAAAAATGAAAAAGTAAATTAGGTTAGAAACAAAATAACTTTCACTCTTCAAAACAAAGATTCTCCTCGCGTCTCCTCCATTTCTCCTCCCATGTTCCTCGTCTCTTCTTCTGTTTATTTCGTGATTTTCTGATACAAGGATGCCTGTAGTTTTTGTTTTGCAGTTGACCTAATATATATTTTTGTTTTGCAGTTCTGATACAGAAGCTTCCCCTTGTCGATTACTGTTGGAGTTACCTGTGCTAATACCGAAGGTAGGGTTTCATTTTTAATTTTGTTATGGTTTCATTTTTACCCGTTTTGTTATAACTGTTGTGTTTATTAAGGTTAGATTTTGTTATGGTGATTTGAAACTCAGTGGATTGAGGTGAGTAACAAGGGTTGAAGGTATTGACAATGAGAGTGGCACTGAGTTTTTTTTAGGTTGAGTAACTAAGGTTGAAACTGATATGGATTTGAGGTTGAGAAAGTATATTAGTAACTGATAATAGTTAACTGCTATGTTATGTTGGTGTTAGTGATGTTAAATGTTAGTTAGTTCAATTATTCTTGTTAATTTTTCTGTTAAACTATGTCAGTAATTTCCGTTAAATTGTTAGATTGTTAGTCTTGTTAATTGATTGTTAGTATTGTTAATGTTAAATTGTTTTTCTGTTTCCTTCAATGTATTTTTAGCCATTCATGATCAAATTGTATTTTTATGTTAATGTTAAATTGTATTTTTAGCCACCTCTAAAGTTATCTCTAAAGCTATCCTAATTTATTTTTTGAATGCCCAAATGATAATTTGTGTTATTTGTTTGACATTTTGGCTAAAGTTCAAATCTTTTCTTGCAATTGGGGTTCGTGAGTTATGTGGGTCATTATATGAAATTGGGATAGTGATGAAATGTGTTTTACTTGTTGAAGACATGAGGGTGGTTATTATGGGGTTTTTGTGTTGATGCAATGACTTGTAAGATTGATGAAGGTTATGGCTTTCTTTACAGTTCATAATTTTGATTACTACTACTCTTTGTGGTGCAGGTTGTGGAGTAGTAGGGTTTGTGAATGTGAGTGAATCTCACTATGAGAGTCATATTAGTTTTAGAAAGTTGAAAACTACCCCATAAGTCCCTTAAGTATGTATTACATTGTTCTAATATGCTTAGAGTGAATTATGTTTGAGGACTAATTTGAGTGATGAATTGCATATTTAAGGACCTGTATGTGTAATTCTTATCTTTCTGGTATTAACATGATACATGAGTAAATAACCTGCGTTATATATTTTAGACAGATAATTGAGAGTTCTCTCAATAAATTAACCTTAATGTCTCACTAATCAGTGTAATTCTAAACTTAATAGACATTTTTGGGGTGATAGATAGTGTGCTCCCATTGGTTTACTTCCTAAAAGTGTGTTTCCTTGTGAGAATCTCTCGTTGGATTGAATGTGATTTGAAAATATGTTTATAAGTGGATCCGAGCTTCCTCCAGTCAAACCAATACATAGGGTTAGTAAATGTGCTTTGAATCAATGACTATGGATTTATAATTTATTTATTTTTAAATGGTTGTGCAACTAGTTCTTCACCTAGACTTTACAATGTAATTATTCTTGTTGAAACTAAACTAATTGTTTATTTTCATGTGTTTAAAGGCAGAGGGAACATTGAAGGAAATAGTTGTTCCACAATTGACCAAAGCTTTAGAGGTAGCTCTAGTTTATGTTAATGATAAATTGTATTTTTAGCCATTCATGATCAAATTTTGGGATGTGTTAGTGTTTCAGATATAGATACTATCATGACTATCTTTATTCTAGTTCCAGGAAAAATATTCAACTGAGCCATCTATAGTCTTTGTCCTAGGTGATACACATTAATAATTGTACTGCAAATAATAAGTAATCGCATTGGTCCTGTTAGTACAGCTCCAAAGATGTTTGTTTTGTATATGTTCATGTATGTGTTATGTATGCATGCAGTTTTGAATTTGTTCTGTGTTGTGTGTTTCAAATATTTAGATTATAAAGTGATGGACAAAGAGTGGACTAAATTTCCAAGGTTTAGTCAAGAGTACATCAACGGTGTTACTCAATTTTTAGACTTTGCCTACACTAATGGAAGACCTCAAGGAGATGAGCTTTTATGCCCTTGTGCCAAGTGTAAAAATTTGTATTGGAAAACAAGAGATAATATTAAGGATCACTTAATAGCCATGATAAGTGATTTAGGCCTTGTTTAAAGAAGCAATGCCTGATTTAAACATTCCTGTATCATTTTATAAGACAAAAGCCATGATAAGTGATTTAGGCCTTGATTATAAAAAGATCCATACATGCCCAGACGATTGCATGCTATTTTGGAAAGACCATGAAAAGGACAATTCGTACACGATTTGTGAAGCTTCACGGTGGAAAGAAAATGCTCCAACTGAAGGATGTGAGTTTGAGCAATCGAAAAATGATTATAGAGTTCCTGCAAAATTTTGAGGCACTTTCTATTTATTCCTAGACTACAAAGGTTGTTCATGTGTTCAAAGACAACTGAGTCAATGAGATGGCATGAAGAAGAGCGCTCAATGGATGTGAAATTGAGGTATCCTGCTGATGGTAAAGCGTGGAAGGACTTTGACGAGCTCCATCTAGATTTTGCTCGTGAGTCCCGCAATGTAAGACTTGGCTTAACGAGTGATGGGTTTAATCCATTTAGGACAATGAGCTTATCTCATAGTACATGACCTGTCTTGATGATGGTATACAACACACCACCTTGGCTGTCTATGAAACCTAAATATACAATGTTGTCATTGTTGATTCCTGGACCAAAATCTTCAGGAAACGATATTGATGTTTACCTCCAGCCACTTATAGAGGAGCTAAAGGAATTATGGGAATCCAGCATAGAGACATATGATTCTTCAATAAACCAAACATTTCGAATGCGTGCAGCTCTTTTATGGACAATTAGTGACTACCCTGCTTATGCTATGTTGTCGAGTTGGAGCACCAAAGGAAAATTGGCGTGTGCATGTTGTAAATCTAACACTAATTCGTTCTACCTCAAACACAGTCATAAGATGTGTTATATGGACCACCGTATGTTTTTACCAAGAACTCATTCTTGGAGAGATGATGTCAAATCATTTAATGGAGAAGAAGAACATAGGACTGCACCATCCATGTTAAAAGGGCCAGAAATCCTTGAAATCTTAAAAGATTTCTATAATGAATTCGGGAAGACAAAAAAGAAGAAAGTTGATGGCCCGTGGAAGAAGAGGTCAATATTTTTTGAGTTGCCTTATTGGGCTCAAAATACATTGTGCCATAATCTAGATGTACTGCACATTAAAAAACATATTTGATAGTATTATTGGAACTCTTTTGGACATCCTGGGGAAGACAAAAGATCATATTAAAGCCCGCTATGATTTGCAAGATTTGGGAATTAGAGAAAGACTTCATCCAAGGGAGATTGGTGGAGGACGTTCAGAGTTTGCAAAAGCATGTTTATCAATGACTCTGCACAAGAAGTCAATTTTTTGTGGAGTTATAAAGGCTGCCAAGTTACCAGATGAGACTGCATCAAATATTTCAAAATGTGTACAAGTTGCTGACAAAAAAATATCTGGTTACAAGAGTCATGATGCACATTTCATGTTACACTATTTGTTGCAAATTACATTAAGAAGCACAATGCCCAAGGAGGTGGCGACCCCACTAATTCATCTTGGCTCTTTTTTCCCCTCTCTATGTCAGAAATTTATACAAGTGGAAGATTTAGATTACTTAGAAGAGGAGATTGCAGAGATACTTTGTCAGTTAGAGATGATATTTCCTCCAAGTTTCTTTGACATAATGGTTCACTTGCTTATTCACCTGGTAAATGAAGTTAGATTGGGTGGTCCTATTCAATTTCGATGGATGTATCCCACCGAAAGAGACTTATGTAAACTTAAGAACTATGTCCGCAATAGAGCTTGTCCTGATGGTTCTATTGCTGAGGGGTATTTGGCTGAAGAAGCTATAACATTTTGCTCAAGGTATTTGCATAGCAATATAGATACAAGGTTGAATAGGAAGAGTCAGAATTATGATGATAGTGATTCACTTGAAGTAGATTCAGATGATTACTTTACAATGGCGGGTCGTCCTTTAGGTGGGGCAGGTGAACCCTTTCATCTTGATGTGAAATCAAAGGATGATGCCCATCGATATATCTTATTCAATTGCAATGAAGTTCAAATTTACATCAGGTACTACAATAACTATTTGTCCTCCTATGTATTTATCTACTAATCCTAATATTAGGTTATGTTAACATATAAATTGTTGACTTTTGTAGTGAGCATGACCAGAGTGTTAATTCAAACACTAACAAACGGAAGTGGACCAAGGCCAAAAGTCAAAGTAAAGATTTTGGTGAATGGTTTAAAACTCGTGCCCAGAAAGATGATGTGCCATTACAACTTGAAAAACTTTCTAGAGGTCCAAATTTTGTTGCATAGAGGTATCCAGGTAACATCACTAATGGATATAGGTTCCATACTACGAAGCAAGATACAAATCACAAAACTCAAAATTCTGGTGTAACTTTGGTTTCACTAGCTTCAAGTTTTGCTAGCTTCAAGGATGGAAATCCTAGGACAGAACCTATCACTTATTATGGAGAAATTGTTGATATAATTGAGTTATACTACTATAGTAACTTCAACTTTGTGTTGTTTAAATGCGATTGGTTTGAGGTTGAAAAAGACAAATACGGACTTACTTGTGTGCGCTTCAATAAGAAAATTTATCAGAATGATCCGTTTGTGCTACCTTCTCAAGTTCATCAATGTTACTATGTCCAAGACCCTTTTGATCCAAACAGGCATTATGCTCTGCAAACAGTTCCACGAGATTTCTTTAACATTGGTGACCCTTCAAACTTACAAGCTGAAACACCTTCTCATGGAGAAAATAGTGATGGTGATGGTGAACTAAATTGGGTTAGGGAAGACATACCCGCAACAGTAATTGAAACACCTTCTCACGAAATGAAAGAAGTTGAAAGTGATGGAGAGGATTCTGATTATGATGATACTCTATTTGATTTCATGGACTGATGTATAGTGTTACTTTCGTATTTAGCTATTTAAATTTGCTGCATACTATCGGTTAAAATGCTAATTTTTTATTTTGATTAAATTATTCCTAATGTTATGTTTTTTTCAATGTTGACCGAAAATGAAGAAGGTATCAAACTTACAAAAGAAGACGAATGCAACACAAAAGGGTGAACAAGTTACAGCCAATTTTCGGTTGCCTTTATTTAGATCTAGTGCTGAATTGGCTAAGAAGTATGATATAAAATGTGAGATGGTAAATAGTAACAACCAACTCACGAGAAAAGTAGGCATTCGGCCTCCATTTGTGCCTGCATCTGGGGAACTAATCAAGCTATCAAACTTTGAAACTACTGGTCAAGCAATTGATAGTTTGAACAATGTGTCGTATCCAACCAAAAAGAGGACAACGACACCAAGAAAAACAGGGGCTGAAGTTGCTGATTCATGGACCAGGCAGCAAGATTCCAGAAAAATAGGGGCTGAAGTTGCTAATTCAAGGACCATGCAGCAAGCTTCCAGAAAAACAGGGGTTGAAGTTGCTGATTCAAGGTCAAAACAGCCTTCAAGTGCAAACCAACAACCTTCAAGTGGAAAGCAACAACCTTCAAGTGCAAACCATCAACTTAAGGAGAAACAAGTGGTTGACACTGCTGATTCAAGGTCAAAGAAGAATCCTATGAAAAGGGCAGTGATGGAAGATGATGGAAATTCAAGGACAGAGTAAGAAATTGCCTTGAAGAAGACAAAAAGAATCTCAATGTGTAAATCGACTTCAATTGAAAAATTCCTCAAAGAAAATGGGGAAAATGGTGAAGATGAAGATGAAGGTGAAAACTTTGAGGAAGAAGAAAATATAATGGGTGAAGAAGAAAACACTGAGTAAATTGAAAGTGAAAAAACTGATGGTAGTAAAATTTGTTTGTGTCATGCATTATTCTTAATTATTGTTTCATTCAAATTTATATCCCATTTTAATAGTTTATCAAACACAGGGACAAGTAAGAAAAAGACACGTGGACCAACACAATGTTTGAAAATCCATGCTAGAAAGAGTGAGGATCGTGAAGAGGTGGTCATAGACGATGATGGAGAGCCTATTGGACCCAATGATCGAACCGTGTTAGATTTGAGTTGTCTCCTTGGCACTGTCGCGAGGAATTCAGAATTGTGTCCCTTAGTTTTCACTAACTTCAAAGCTTTGAAGAACGCTAACCAAAACCGTATATGGGAATTTGTTACTGTAAGATCAAACGGAGTTTTTCTCATTTTGTTACTTGTGTCCCTTAATTTGTTACTTGTATCTAATTTCCTTCTTTGTTGTAGGATAAATTCATTATCTCTGAAAATGGAACTAAAGCAGTTTTCTCTCGCATAAATGATGCTTGGAGGCGTTACAAGAAAGATATCAAAAAGAGTTGCTTTTTCAAGTACACTACTATGAGTGAAAGATTGAAACATATTAGAAAAATAGTAAAATCCAAGTAAGATAATTTTATGACTTATTCACAACTTTGATATTTTATTGTCTAACATTAATTTTCTGTTCCACAACGTAGACAATTAGCAAAGTAAATGATGCGAACAGAGCTAAGCAAAAGTACATGCATCGTATGAGACCAACAAACTTTGCAAGGATTCGTGCAAAATTGGTAGGGTGTTTATACATTCTTCAATTTATAATTCTTTGTTGGTTGAGTGATTCATAATTGTCTGTGTTTAATATCAACCAATGTAGCGTGCAAAGAAAGATGACGGAAAGGAAGTTAGCCAAGCAGAGATGTTCATTGATACTCGACAAAGTCGAAAAGGAAAGCTAGTGGATGAGGAAGCACAAACTGCAATTTTAAGTTTTCTGTTTTATTGATGGATTTAGTTGCTAAGAATTATTTGTTAAATATATGGATATAATCTTTAATTAATATCAGTTGAACCAATATTGTTCATTGATTCTCATGCACATATACTTATAGTATCTTGAGCTTTTGTTGAAGTTTGTGTTTCTTACAGTAGTGTTGAATTGTTATCCTTATATTTGTTATCCTATGAAAACCTGTGTCACGTCATTGTTATCCTTATATTTGTTATCCTTTTATTTGGGACTTATTTCTTTGTTTGATGTAAGACATTCGAATGAAACTGTGAATTGTCGGTTCCAATCTTGTGGTTCTAAGTTATGAATATTTTTTAATTAGGATAAGCTTCAAGATTCAGTCCAGAACTCAACTGAATCTGAGACATTTAAGTCATTGTTTGGGAAAGAAAAATCTAGTCAAGTTCGTTGCTATGGAAGAACAACGACACCAACCATGCTTAAAAGAAATGAAGAAATTTTGGTTATTAAAAAGTAGCATAGTGATGAAGTGGCTGGCATGAAGAGGGAGATGGATGGTATGAAGGCACTTTTTAAGACCATGATGAAGCAACAAAACCCACATATGAGTGATGAGGAGATCTTTAATATGCTGGCAACTGCTTTGGGCAGTTCCAATAGTACTAATGTTGCTCCTGCTGCTCCACATTCGTCTGCATCAACTCATATTCCTCATTGTGAAGATGTATACTCTAAACTACTGCTTGTTCTCTGTTTGTCTCTTTTTTCCTACAAATGAACCACATTCCTACAAATGATATATGATTTTAAAATGCATTAAAATCTCCTAAAACATATTAAATTTCTAAAATTACTTATATTAATTTATGTATCATGTTCCTTGCAGAATGGAGACGAAGAAGCGTGTCATCAAGATATGGAAGAAGAAGAAGAAGAAGAAGGAGATGATCTAGAAGAATATTATGATGCATGAGTTTAATTAATAGTAGTTGTATTTTATATTATCTATCTCTTAGAACTTTTGTTTTGAATTTGGGATGACTCTCGAGAGAGAAACTTGGGATGACTCTGGAGAGAGAAACTTATCTATATTTTTGCGACTTATTAGTCGGTAGCGTCACTAGATGTAGACTTCCTTATTTCGTAATGAATATTTTGACGTTGTGGCTTAATATTTTCTTGTATAATTAGATTTTAATTTTTTTAATCAATATCTACAAAAATGAGTATTTTTGTTGGAAGACATTATATTGATCTAAAATGGTTCTTTATGCCATGTCATGAAGAACAACATGGTTACAACTATGCGGCACAAAAAGAAACCGTGGCCTACTTAAATGGTGTAAAACCATGAGTAAAATGTAGTCGCGGTTTTAATTAGTGGCCATAAATTAAAACCCTATACATTAAATAAGAACCGTGGATAGATTCGGCCACTATTAAGAACCGCGGCGCATGATAATCCACGGCCTTAACCTAGATACCTAAACCGTGGCTTATTCAAGCCACGGATGTATATAAAACGTGGCCCAAACACGAAAACCGTGGCTTATAATTTAGGTCACGGCTTCATATCCCACAGTCACTTATTTGTGGCCAAACTGTGGCCAAAGCTTTCAACCACGGTTATTTTTCATATAACCGCGGTTTTCTGGCCATGGCGGATAACCTTTTTTTTGTATTGTGGGTAAGAATCTTTGGGGCACACCCGATTGAGGTTGGCATAACCAATGCAAATCCTTAATTTCCCCGAGGCTTTCATGACTAGTGTCACATTATACAACCATTATATATATCTTACCTTGGAGATAAACTTAGCATCAAGTAAAATCTAGACTGTCTCGATGGTTACATCGGCTTTCTCAGGAGATTTCTGCCTTCTCCGCTAGGCTAATTATTGGGAAGAGGGGTCAATATCACACTAATGGCACGCTACGCTCGGATCTATGCCCGACACCTCACCGAGAGAAATTAAGAAAAGGTTGACATTGGCTCTGAGGCATTTAATGAGCTTCTTCTTCACTATGGATGGAAAATCAACACCTACACAAATCAACGTGTTAGGTGTTTCAAACTCGTTGCCTAGGAGTGGATTTAAGGTCTTCGTCTTGACTCCTGATGGAATTCGTCTTCTTGCACATCTTTTTCCCTACTCTTGGTGGTAGTGTCACATTAGGATTTCCATCCACCTTCTCATGGTCTCAAAATCCTATAATAGGCTTATCTTCTTTCTTGCTTATGGACTAATGCTGATTATTTGAGCGAATTTCTATAAGATCTGGTACCGATAAAACAATGACCAAGATAGTCGTCGATCTTGGCTTGACATTTAATAGTGTGTTTTATTATAGTTAAAATGCATATAAGAAATACGATTAAATTTATCAGTAGCATTGACATTCCTAGACTATAAAGTGGAGACATGTGAAAGAGAGAACGTGCTTTGTCTTGAGCCTGACAATCACCAATACGTGTGCCTTCTTTCTGATATCTGATAAAACATTGCACCAGAAAAAACCTGCATGCAGTGTATATAGTTTATTGCTATTATTGTTTTAATATATTTCTGACGGAATTATTAAATAATATAACATATATTTATTGACAATATCGGTTTTATAAATTATGAAAACAACTTGTTACGACTAGAGATGAAGAAATACAGTTGAATTTGAGTTGTCATGTCCAAGAGTACATTAAAAAACTGATGTGAAGTGTGATATCATTAATAAATCTTTCTGGCAGTGCCAATAATTGAGTTAGTTTAGCAGTTCATTTAGCAATTTTGTGGTGCAAGGTTTATTGAGCTGGTTTATAATAATAATAATAAAAAATAATAATAGCTTACCCGAATAAGCAATACTATATAACATCACATGTTCTTTGTCCCTTCCCTAATACACAATCACATCCTTTACCTTAAACATAGAATACCCCTACTTCCAAACGCTCCCTTCACGACTACATCAATAACAATTCATTAATATTTGCACATGCGCAGATCACTTTGTTACCTAATTTGATCATTGGATTATTTTCCAGTTCTACATGAGACAAATTAAAAAACAAATATATATTTTTTAATTTATTTGATACGTAGACTTTGATATCGTAGGTATACAATACTAAGTTACGTTGTGAATCCATGTGTCACAATATCCGTCTTGTTATGTTGACACCATGGTGTACACCTACACCGTATAACAATAGTGAAAAAAATATTAAATAATGTAAGCATGTGCTGATGTGGGCCATAGGTGTGATGAACAGTGCACGTAAATAGTAAATCCGTACATGTACAGTGACCGTGAACAGTACCGTGCATGAATAGTGTCATGAACAATACCGTGAACAGTATCTGTGAACAGTGTCTTTTAATAGTAAATCAAACTTGGTTAATGAAATGTAAAAACTAGGTTAATATAATGATGAAGTTGGTTAATAAAGGTCCAGATATTAAAAATAATTTTTACTAGTAAAATAAAGTTGGTTCATACAATGTAAAAAGTTGGTTAATGAAGTTACGAACTTGGTTAATAAACGTCCAGGTGTAAAAATAATTTTTAGTAGTAAAATAAAGTTGGTTAATGCAATGTAAAAAGTTGGTTAATGGAGTGATGAACTTGGTTAATAAACGTCTAGATGTAAAAAATAATTTTTAAATGTAAATTTTTTCTTTTTAAATTAAAAAAAAAAAAGTATTATTATAATATTTCACTGTTCATTGTATTAGTGAACAGTAAAATACAGTGTAGGTGTATGGAAATGTGTCAAAATAACATTTCTCGTCACCATATATCCCACTTTGTGTTAGCCTTTAATTATCTTTTTCTGTTTTTCCACATTTTTAACCATGTGATACATATAATTATTTTATTACTTTTAGTTATGTTTACTTTACAACTATGAAAACCATTATACTTAATACAATTTATATAGAATCGGTTTACTAGCTTGATCATGTATACTTGCACGTACAAAATAATCATCAAAGAATAATGTATATACATTAATGGACATAACTAACTTCCTTAACAATAACCACTTATTAGAAACTAATAATATAGCTATGATTAAAATTAGAAATTAAAATTAGAGGATTAATCATTACAACAAATTACATTTTTTTATGACGAAATTTTCACTACGAACAATATAAAATCGAAGGTTTATGTAAATGGTTTGACATTCGATTTCCAGCTCCTGCACTTTTATGTTTTATATGGAACCAAAAAGACACCTTTAATTTTAATAGATCTTACGACGGATATGTTACCTCGGTTTTCATGAAAACCGAGATAAATCCTCTCTCAATTTTTATTCTTTTTTGAACAAAAAATGCACCTTTATTTTTTATATATTTTATGTCGGATATGTTACATCGGTTTTCAGTATAACCGCAATAAATACTCTTTATATTTTTTATTTCCTCAGTGTCTACCTCATTCACTTCTCGAGCCCTAGCAAAAGAACACTTCTTCTCCAGCCAACGAAAGAATACTTATTCTCTAAGGAGCCTTAGCGAACGAAAAAACTCTCTCACAATTATTCTCCGGTACGTTATTATTATTGTTGTTCTTGTTGTTGCTTCGGTCCATTACTGTTGTTCTTATTATTCTCCATTACTGTTGTTCTAGTTGTTATTGTTCTTGTTGTTATTGTTGTTGAGAAGCTTTATTTTTGTTGTCTGTGTACTATTTTTATTTTTTTTCAGAAGCTTTATGTTATTATGGATTGTAGTTGGATGAACGTCAATAGATTAAGTATAGAGTATGAGAATGGTTTGAAATAATTTCTTGATTTCGCTAAAAAAAATCTTCCTAAATGGAATTTTTAGGTGTCCTTGTAAAAACGGCTTTAATACGAAAAAAACACCATAGGGATGTTATATTCAATCATTGTGGTTGTGATGAAATTATTCAAAATTACACAAAATGGGTATGGCATGGTAAAACAACAAAAAAGAGACCCATGTCACATATAGTTAAAGATGATAAAGTTATGAATGATACTTTAGAATACATCATTCGTGATATTGGAGTTGATGCTTTTAAGAATGCTAATATGGTATGTACTTTGCAAAGAGACATGGGCGATTCATTCTATCCAGGATGTTAAAATTTTACAAGATTGTCAGTTGTGTTAAGATTATCTAATTTTAAGGCAAGAGGTGTTAAACTTTTGCTTGAATTGTTGAAAAAAAAACGCTTCCCGAAGGTAACACGTTGTCAAACCGTACTTATGAGACCAAGAAGATATTGTGCCCAATGGGTTTGGACTATGTCAAAATACATGCATGTCGTAATGATTGCATATTATATAGGAAAGATTTTGAAAACTTGATGGAGTGCCCGAGGTGCGGGGAGTCACACTACAAGCAGAAGGAGAATGATGTTGATGACGATGATGGTGTAACTAGCAAGGGTGTTCCTTCCAAGGTGATGTGATATCCACCGATAATTCCAACGTTCAAGAGATTGTTTGCTAATGTTAGTGACACAAAGAATACTAGATGGCAGACAGATGAAAAAATGTGTGATGAAAAATTTGTCATGTAGCTGATTCATTGCAATGGAAGAAAATTGATTCCTTGTATCCATATTTTTCCCTTGAACTGAGGAACCTTAGGCTTGGACTTGCCACCAACGAAATAAACTCTTTTGGTAATTTGAGTACTAACCATACTAAATGGACTATTGCTGCCAACATAGATATTCTTCTGTGTATTCCATTATAAATTACAAGATAAAATCATTCATTTGGAAAGGAAGTTTGATATCGCTCCAAAGCTCTTAACTAGGAAGGAAGTTTATAGAGATAATGTCATGGAAGGAGTTTGATATCACTCCAAAGCCCTTAACTGGGAAGGAAGTTTATAGAAAACAACAACACATTAAGCTTGTCGAAAGAAACAAAAAAAGTTCATGGAGAAAAATATTTGGAAAAAGTGGTAGGTATTCTTTGATCTTCCATACTGGTCTAGTCTTGATGTAAGACATTTTCTTGATGTGATGTATGTAGAGAAAAACGTATGTGATAGTCTGATTGGAACACTTCTCAACAATAAAGGCAAGACAAAAGATACTAAGAAATCTCGCGAAGATATGGTTTTGATGGGTATACGACAAGAATTAGCCCTAAAAAAAGTAGGAAATAGAACCCATTTTCCCCCAACATGTCAAACTCTTTCTAAAAAAGAAAAAAAACGTTTTTGCGATTGTTTGCAGGGTATCAAAATTCCCCAAGGTACTCATCAAATGTTAAGAAACTTGTGTCAGAGAATGATCCCAAATTAGTTCGCTTGAAATCCCATGATTGTCATGTCTTGATGCAAAAACTTCTACTAGTGGATATCCATGACATTTTACCAAAAAAATATAAGGGTAACTATAACCAGATTGTGCCTATTATCTAACACTATATGTAGTGAAGTTATTGATCATGGAAATTTAGATGAGTTGGAACACGAAACTACAATTATCTTGTGCCAATTATAGATCTTTTTCCCTCCATCATTCTTTGACATTATGGTTCACATAGTTGTTCATCTAGTAAAGGATCTCAAAATTTGTGGTCCAGTTTGTTTATGGTGGATGTATCCGATAGAGCATTACATGAATAATTTTAAAGGGTATACAAAGAATTGTCATTGTGACGCCCCCAATCTATACCCCAAAACAGTTAAAGCAATAAAAGAAAAATTCAAAAATTCGTCAGAGTATATCTAAAAACACGGCATAGACCGAAGGGGTCACATCAATAGAAAACAAAATACCGATAACATACAACACCTGCTCATAAAGATATGCAACAGTGGGGTAGCAATCAAACAGAGGAAACTCAGTTCCTTACACCCACTTTTCAGAAATTAGAATAAAAGCGGAAACTCTAAAATCTGAATAACATATATACATATATCATATAAAAGTCTGTCATACATTAAGTTATACACGTACAATTCCAAAAGATATCATCACATATACAAAATAATCATAAACGGCCACCCTAGCTACCCGGTGTCACATATCAGAGCCGACCGACAAAAGAATGAAGACGCAACGCTTCACAAAAAGAATACCTCCAGCGACTCTAATCTGCAATGCCTCATAGAGCATTATAAAACAGCAGAAGGGTGAGAAAAACAACCATAATATAATTGCGTAAAATTATATATTAACACAAAAATACTCAAGTAGGCATATTCTCACCACCATTGCACAACAATCAAACATAACACAATACGGTACAATTTTCACGTATCAAATACCACTGCACTTCAATCATTCACAATTCAATTACACATATTCCATCTCATCAATCACAATCACAAATCCATGCACAATTAATTCATGATTTATGCAAATGCACAGAGACTGACACCACGACTCTATGCACATGTTATGCGGTACCGACTTCCAATGTCTCATCATCAGTTCACTCAGGAACTACTGGAACCATCGCTCGTTACTGAGGATCGCTCAATAACTCCCCGTCGGGCCTACGATGTTCACCCGTCGCTTCAGGTCTCCACATGAGCACACGACGTTATGGATTGCTTTAGGTCTCCACATGAGCACACAATCTGATCGCTTTAGGTCCCCACTGTAATACCCCAAAATTTGCTCTCCTTTTTTGGCATCATAGCATGGCATTATCATTTATCATATCATATCCATCTCATTAGCATTGCATTGCATTTAACATAGAAAAATGAAGCATGGCATCCTTCTTACCATCAGGGCATGTGATCAGGTGGAAGGTGGACAATCAAGGGATCATTCAAAGCACAAAAAGGTCAATCAAGTTGCCTCAAGGCAAGCCAAGAGCCTCTCATGTCTCATACTATCTCAATTGATCTTCCAAAACCTCAAGGAAGTGAGATTCAATGGGAGGTTGAAGCACTACATCTTTCACTATGCAAGAGGTTCAAAAATTGAAGGAAAACCCTCAAAAGAGATAGCTCATTGATCCAAAATCATCCTAAAGTGGCATTTCTCATCATCCTTTAAGAGGATACACAACATACTCTGAAGAATTTGAAATTGGAGACTGCACATTTTTCTCTTAGGAGGTGGGCACCAAAACTAGGGTTTCCCATTAAATCAGGGAATCCTTGATTTTTTGGGCAAGACTTGATGTCATGGTTCCCTATATGTCCCTAGGTATAGGGATGTGGAAGATTGCATCTCAATTGGTTTTAGAAGTGATTCAATTGGAAGAAAGATCAAAAATCAGGGGATTTGGGGCCAAGTCAAATAATCAGAGGAAAAAGTCAACTCTTGACTTTTTAAAGCCAAATTCATGAAATTCATGTTATATGTGACCAATGTACAAAATTTGATCAAGAAACTCCAAAGGAATCATGAAAAAATCAAGATTTGGAAAGTTGCCATTTTTGGATGAAGTAGGGTTACTAAAAATAGCAAGTTTTGGCCATTTTGCATCAGAATTGGAACCAAGGCCATTCAAAATTGAAGCATCAAATGAAAATTCCACTCTGCCTCAATGAAAGATCTTGCTTTAAGCTTCAAATCCATGGGTATAACATCTCCATTGGACAAAAATTGAGGGAGATATGATTAATCAAAGTTGGAGGAAAGTGGGCCAAAAACCATGTCTTGACCAAGCTTGGCCAGGTCTGCGCGCAGTCATTTTTACAAACGTGTGGTGGGCCAAATGTCCATTCATTTTTCTCATGGTTAAAGGCCTCTAATGAGAAAATTTTCAACATCAAAGTTGTTCTATGTAGTCTTATCTTCAATGTTCATGTTGGACAAATTTTGATTTGACCAAGTTATGAAATAGAAAGATGGGTCTAAAGTTGGTGTGATTATGCTGAAAATCACTAGGCCAACTTGCCATGCCATGCCCCAAATTGCTCGCCCATGCATCAGTTTGTTTTACATCTGTTTATGGTCATTTTTAGGCATGTTCCAAGCATCATTTCCATTCAATTTTCACACCAAACATGTAGCATTACATCTCCTGTTTCCAATGACTCCAAAAACACATCAAATCATCCATGGATTTGAGAGAATTCCATCATCAAATCACCATGATTGCATTGGTTTCAAGCTGTCATAAAACCAGAAAATAAACATGGTTGTGGTTGATTGTTTCAGAATTCATATGTACACTCTTTATTCCTTTCCTCATTTAAGCCAACATCCCCTTACAAACTTGAGCAGCACGTGCTATCCATGTTGTTTCCATACACTAAAGAGGAAGAACAAAACTTGTGAAACAAGTTTATCAAGCTGCCACACCAGAACAACTCATCATCACCATTCCTTGCAATTGCTCCTCACCATAACTCCATGAACCTTCATCACCATAACCCAGCCATGACCAACTCGTCCCCTAACTAACTTGGCTCAGTTAGTTAGGGTGGACTCAATTAACCCAACTTGGACTCATTTAACTCACTCACCAAACCGTGGTTAACTCAAATTATAAAACAAAATCACACTTCACAATTCATTTTCAGTTCTCATTTTTTCACATTCACTCCAAAAACTTCTCTTTTCTCTCTCTCAGTTTCTCTCCATTTTTCTCTCTCTCTGTACACGAACCTCATCATCCTCCATCTTACTTCATCATCATCATCATCAATGGCATTGGATTGAAGAAGTTTTCCACACAGTCCTCAAGATTTCAAGTATTGCTCAGCCTTGAATCTCTCTCTGTTCTCAATATCTCAAGGCTCAACTGCATTTATTTTGCACGAATCAAGCTCAAAGATCAAGAGTGGATCTCTGGTTTTCTTTTGTTTCAAAGTTCTGCAAATTTCAGGTTCCAATTACTCCAACTTGATTGCATAAGTTCTTGTTGTTTTAGCTTGCTTTATGATGTTTAGAGCTTATTAGAGGCTATGCGTGAGTCCTGACTAGTTGATAGGCTCTTTAGGAGTTTAGATGAGATTTTAGGGCAAAATGTTTTGGTTCGGTTTGTGTTGTACATGCGTGATCTATGAAAGTTGATTGCACATTCATGATGTATGTGAGCTCAGCTTCATTTTGGTATATGGTTTGTGTAATTCTGGGAAACTCAAAGTTGCAGACGGTGGTGATTGACCGGAGAAGGTGACCGGAGGTCCCTCTCCGGCCGGTGGTCTTTGGTTAGGGTTTTGATTGCAGTTTAAAACATGACCGTAGATTTGCTTGCATCGTGTGGCTTAAAACGTGCCAACACATTAAAATCAGCATGCTCTTCACGTGCCTTTTTTCTGAATTCATTTAAATTTTATGTGGTGCAGTGCATGTAACGTAATGTGTTCCCTCACGTGCATACGTTGATCTTGTGTACTTTGACTGTGTGTTGACTTGACTTTATCCAATGGTTTGGATTGTGTTGACTAATGTTGACTGAAGGTGCATTTTAATTATTGTGTCATGCGCGTAAATGGACCCAAATCAGAATACTATCCACACCCCCAATTTTGAGGCCCATGTGATTTGAACATGCTGATTTACTATATTCATACCCCCCTCTCATATTGCATTTTATTTTTATTTTCATTTTCATACACGTTTGATTTCTAACTTTTAAAAATACCAAAACATATTGGAAAATTCTACAAAAATTCATGTGTATTCTTAAAACATTTAGGAAATTTTCTATGATTTTATTTTCTGATTTTATGACCATTTTGCCCCTGTTCCATTATTTCTTTTGAATTTCCATTTGTATGCATACTTAATGTGACATATGATTTTGTGCATTTTTGTTCTTGATCATAAAAAATGATTTTGATGCCTTTCTTTTTGCATTGTGGTCACAATATGTTGAGGTATGTTTGAGATTTATGAGATGATTTTTAAGTCTTTTTTGGATGACTTTTGATGTGTTGCTTTGAGCATGAATGCATGAAACTTCCATGAGACTTTGACCTAATTGTTGAGTGACTTTGGTTCTGATTCATTGCTTGTGGACTTGATATGTTAATGGCATGTGTTTAAGGTGTTTGATTGGTGAAAGTCATAATTTTTGAAGCATGTTTACTATTTGTTTGAAGCATGAAGTTTAATTTGTTCATTTTGTGAATGCATGCCTCATGTTTGGTTTGCTTGATCATGAAGGCACTTGTGCCATGAGTTGTGGTTTTGTTTGAGGATGTATAGCATGTTAATTGACTTCTGATTGTGACATTTGGGTTTCATCTTTGCATGTTTGATGTTTATCTTGCACCTTAAGTCACTTGTTTCACAAGTATGAACCACATTCACATCACTTCACCTTTTCTTCTTTGCTTCTTGTTGGATTGAGATTTGCATGATTTGGTATGCTCATTTAGGATAACATTAGGTTGTGTAAATATGAGTTACATTCTGACTTGGAAGCATGTATAGCATTTAATCTCATTTTACTTTGTTTGTCAACTTGTTTGAATTTGATTTGTTCATTATATTTTCTTACTTTACTTGTAAGTAATTGTGCTAACCATGTAGGGGCTTCGGTAAGTTTCAATTGAGTGTGGATAAGGAATCCACATTCAACTTCTATCCTTTCTCTTTTACAATTCCATTTGGTGTTTTGCTAAGCACTTATGTGCTTTCTTTTAATAACTCATTACTTTCCCTTTTTGAATTACAATTCATCTTCTACTTTGGAAGTGAATTGTTTAATTCTTTCTTTCTTTAGACTTTAGGTTGAAACCTCACAAACCTTTAGGATCACTCTCTTTAATCTTCCATTAGGATTGAGTCTTAGTCCATATAGGTTTTACCTTTTCTCCTCTCTTGAGTCTCTCTTCTCATCTCAAAGGAAATTCAAAACACATAATAAAGGTAGGCATTTATTGCATTTAGGCCTTTCATATAAAGAAAAGATTATAAGGGGTCTTCTCTTGTAATCTTAGAATGTATAGCATATAGCCCATCTTGGGTCAATGTGTTAAACATTTGATCTTGTATGAGGGACTTAAATGCAATATTTGTTGAAGGTGCAAATAATAAAAAACACTTCTTCATTTCTTAATCAACAAAAACACTTAATAAACACAAGTATGCTAGTATGTTTGAACCTTGACAATTGGAGCTAAGTGTGGAGGTCTTCTTCACTCTTAGTGTGCTTTCTTACCCATTCCATCTTGGAATGTGAGAATGTACACATTCCGATGACTAAGATTTGGATACACTGTCGTATGCAAACAAATCCAAAACACTTCCTTCTAAAAGACAAGAAACAAACAATAACGTCTTTCCTTCGGGAATTCTTTTCTCACCTCATTCACTCTTAGCGTACGAACGCGCTTCTACTCGTTCTCTTGCAAGATGGTAACGCACTCGGACCAGCGAGCCTGCAACACCTGAGCTAGAACGTCAGCCGTTCTCTAAAAAACACAAACAATTCATCCCTAGTGAGGGGAACTACGTCGCTCTGATTCTCATGCTCCCGATGAGATACGTAGGCAGTGGGGTAGGGCCCATGCGAGCACTTCTTTTATTTTCCCTACATTTGTTTCTCTTTCTCCTTTCCTCTTTCAGTTCTTTCTCAGTATTCCTTTCTTTACACCCTTTGATCGAGACAAGCAAGCGTGGATCCCATCGGGTACGATGGACGCGAGGGGGTGCTAATACCTTCCTCTCGCGTAACTGACTCCCGAACCCACTTCTCTTGGTCGCAAGACCATGCTTTTCCTTTCTCTCAGGTTTACGCGGTGTTTCCTTTCCCTCTCTTGGGATAAATACACATTGCTGGCGACTCTGTTTCGGTGCCACTTTCGCGTTTGTACTAGGATGAAAATCCCGGGAGCGACAGCTGGCGACTCTGCTGGGGACATAGATTTTGACCTATTGCTGGTCCATCCCTAAGCGAGTCAATCCTAGCGCTTGTCTGCTTTTCTTTCATTGGGTGTTTACTGTTGTGTTGTACTTACTGTTTTATTGTATGGTTATTTACTGCTTTACTGTACATTACTGTATTTACCGTATTTTAGCATTTTCATTTCATATGATATATTATGCTATACTGGACTGTGTTGTTTTCTGTTTGGCGGGCGGGATTTCTGAGAGATAAGCCCATTACACAGGCTTGAGTATACACTTAGAATTAGAGTGGAGAGTAGTGGGACCTACGTGCCGTTTGGAGTGCGTTGGGTGTTCACGAAATTCACAGCTAGACGAGGCTATCTTGGGACACGTCGTGGCATACGCATCTTGCGTATTCCAGGATGTAGATCTAGAGAGCTGTCGACTCTAGTGACCGATCATGAGGACCTTAGTGGAAATATCCCTCTTTAGTGGTGACAATGGCAGACCACATTCTGTGGCAAACCCATTCGCACCCGAGGACCCACTTTGGAACTTGCATAGGATGACCTTTATTTTCTAAGGGGAGTCAGTGGACGACCTCTTTGATTGGCATAGCATTGTATCCTACGGGCTGAATGTGTTATTGCTTCTCAAACCTCCGAAGCTGACAAGCCTTATTTTCTAAGAACCACATGTGAGTATGGACGGGATGTTTACAGGTTTGCAGGAAACCCAGCCTCCTACCTACCTTACTCGTGATTCTATGATGATTTCAGACATTGTATCCTATGACAGTGATTTAAGTGTTCATCTCAGATATTGCCAGATTCAGTACCGAGACACAGTGCACACAGTTCAATACAGACACAGACACTTGATTACCTGATCACATGCCCTCTTGCATTGCATTATCATATCATAACAGTTATGTTTGTCATTTTCAGGTGCATAATACATTTCTGATTCCGATCCATGGGTTCAACAGAGATCGTCGCCGAGAGAAAGAACAATGTGTCTTACAAGTTTCCAGATCCTGTTTTGGATTCATTGCTCAAAGTTATAGATATGGCTGGTCCGGGTATTCTTGATAGGTTTCAGAAGAGCTACGGGAATTTGGTTGGGATGGTCCGTACAATCACCAAGTATGAGCATGATGCTTTACACACTCTGCTGCAGTTCTACGAGCCTTCGTTGAGGTGCTTTCTTTTTTCAGATTACATTTTGATGCCAACACTGGAAGAATTCTCATTTATTTTGGGAATTCCGATCACGTCGGCAATACCATTCTTCTCTGGTAGTTCTCCCAGCGTAAAAGAAATTGCTGCTGCTTTACAAATGGATCAGACGTTGATAAAGAGTGGTGTGAGCAGTAAAAATGGAGTTAGCGGATTTCATTTAGAATTTCTGGCTGGACAGGCCCAAGAGGCTGCAAGTGCTAAAAATTGGACGGTTTACAATTCCATTCTGGCTCTCTGCATATATGGCCTAGTTTTCTTTCCCAATCAGCAAGACTTTGTGGATATGCAAGCAACGAGAGTTTTTGTCCTTAAAAATCCAGTCCCTACTTTGTTAGGAGATTTTTATCATTCCGTGCATTACAAGAATGAGAAAAGGAGGGGAGGATCCGTTAGTTGTTGCACTCCACTGCTGAGTCATTGGTTTTTCAAGCATTTGCCTCAGACAGGTGCCTTTGTGGAAACCAAAGATGTGGCGAAATGGTCTAAACGATTGATGAGTTTAACTGCTGATAACATTGTATGGTTTGATCACCGGTTGTTGAGAATAGAGCTTGTCACAAGATGCGGAAATTTTCCAAATGTGCCTTTGATTGGCAGAAAAGGAGGGATTAATTATAATCCAGTTTTGGCCATCCGACAGTTTGGGTATGCTTCCAGATATCCTCCTACAGAGCAAGATGTGGAAGAATCTTTATTCTTTACAGGAACTAAAGATGCGAAGGTGGTAGAAGTAGTGAATGCTTGGAAAGATAAGCACAAAATTGGAAAAGCAGTTTTTGGAAAAGGAGATTGTAGATCTTATCCTGAATATGACAGGTGGATTGAAACGAAAGTAAAGGAATTGCTTTTACCCTTTTCAAGGGGACCTCTTTTATGTGCAGTACAGCCAGAACAACCCACTATGGTGGCTATTGAAGAATGTGAGAAGTGGAAGAAAATGGTCAGAGAGTTGCAGATAGAGAATTCTGGAATGAGCAGATGTCTTCAGAAAGCTCTAGCTGACAACAAAGAGTTGGAAAAGAGAGCCTTGAAAGCGGAAAAAACCTTGGCTGACAAAGAGGAAGATTTTGATGACCGAGCTCGGTACTTTCGGAAACTTACTTTGGGAGCAGATGACACTAGTCAGGCTCACAAGATTACAAAACAGGCTTTAGCCCGAAGCAAGGATTCATTAGCTCAACTTCGTCAAGCTTGGGATGAAGTCAGAATTGAAAATGCCGAGTTAAAGGATCAGTCGAAGACTAAAGACGAGGAGCTTAAAAAGGCACATGAGCAGAGGAGAAAGTATCGGGAAAGTCTCGATAAAAGTCAAGAACAGTTAGAAGAAGCTAGAAGCCAGTTGAAGAATACCAAGAAAGAGCTTGAAGAAGTCATGATAGAAAGGGAGATACTCAAGACGCAAGCCGGCATAAAGAGACACAAAGGAGTGTGTGATGACGAAGCTCTGATGCTGCATGTGGGTTCTTTAACTGAAGCTCTTGAGAAAAGGGATGTCTTGATCAAAGAGATGATTGAAAAGCCGAATCACCAGCGTACCCGTATACTTTTTGAGGAAATCAAGTATTCAAGTGATAAGCTGAAGGATGTGGAATTGTCAGATTGATGTTCTTTTCCCTGTATATTGTTGTTAATGGCTACCATCAGGCTTGTTGATGGATCCATTTTTTTTCCTTGTATTGCATTTGCGGTTGAACCTTTCTTAAATGTACTTGAATATTTTGTTGAATGAGTATGAGCAGTTTTATTCAGGATTATTTCTTATCAGATAGCCGCACACAAGCACATGACCACGACACGTCTCTTTATATCACAATTTCTGGTCTTCAGATTTCTGTGGTGGGATTGGAATCAGGGTATAAAGCACCTCGGAAATGACAAACATGGCATTGCATGGCATTGCATATCATTTTGCATTTTTGTTACTTGCTTTTCAGGTACTCGTTGCGGGGTCTCTAACCTTTATTTGGTTTCAGGCAGTATAGCGGAGAGTCATATTCACCGATATTCGACGCGAAGAAATCAAGTAAGAATCATGGATCAAGTGCAAAGTGATTTGGCGGAAATGAGGGCGCGTATGGACCAGTTCATGACCCTCATGACTGGCATGGCGCAGAATCAGGAAAGACTGAGGCTTCTGGTAGAGCGTCCCGACAATGGGCCCGAAGGTGATCATCATGACAATTCACAGGGACATGGCATTCCTCCTCCCGGTGGCAACCCTCCTCCTGGTGGTAACAATCGGGGTAATGGAAATGGTAGGCAGGCTGGCGTTACTCTTGAAGATACTCTGGAAGACCAATTTACTCTGCTGGATGCTGATGTGGGTAATCAAGGTGATCGAAGGTATGATGAGTTAGCAGAGAAGATCAGGGCCATAGAATGCAAGAACTCTATGGGTATTGATGTTACCAGCTTGGGGCTGGTCTCAGGAGTCAGAATTCCCCCTAAGTTCAAACCTCCCACTTTTGATAAGTATCATGGCAATGCGTGTCCCCAAACGCATCTTCAAGCTTACTTTGGGAAGATTTCAGCCCATACGGATGACGAGAAGCTATGGATGCACTATTTTCAGGACAGTCTGGCTGGGGCATCCTTGACCTGGTACATGAAGTTGAGTAGAGCTGCTGTGAAGAATTGGAAAGATCTGGCAGAAGCGTTCCTGAAGCAATACCAGTATAATATTGACATGGCGCCCAACCGCACTCAATTGCAGGGGTTGTCACAAAATGCCAAGGAGAGTTTCAAAGAATATGCACAGAGGTGGAGGGAAATGGCTGCCCAGGTTCAACCTCCCTTGTCAGACAGAGAAATGGCAGATATGTTCATGGGCACCTTGCAAGGGGCCTATCTGGATAGATTAGCTGCTTGTCCGTCAACTGGATTTGCTGATATTGTGATTGCGGGAGAAAGAATAGAAAGTCTGTTAAAGCTTGGAAAGATCCAGGATGTGAGTGGGGCTGGCTCTTCGGGGACGAAGAAACCGTTTGCTAGTAACCAGAAAAGAAGAGAAGGTGATACGAATGCTGTGTTTAGAGGACGAGGCAGAGGGCGTTCTCGAGCTTATTATCAGGTAGATGCTGTAACAATCCCCACACCGTCTGTTCAGAAACAACAACCCCAACAACAAGTTCAACAGCAACAACCTTTTTTCCAGCAAAGGTCTAGACAGAGGGATCGTAAGATGGATCCTCTCCCTATGACTTATGCCGCGCTATTGCCCAGGCTACTCGAGTTAAAGTTGGTAGAACTCCGTACTATGAAAGCTCCGGTTGCTGGAAACCTGCCACCTAACTTCGATGCTAATGCTCGTTGTGAGTTCCACTCAGGTGCTCAGGGGCACTCCATTGAAAAATGCTGGGCTTTCCATCATAAAGTACAAGATTTGATTGATGCTAAAGCCATCAATTTCTCTCCCGCTCCTAATATTACTCAGCATCCCATGCCTGATCATAGTGCAGCAAATGTGTACGCTATTGAAGATGGGAGGAGATTGAATTTGGTGTTAGACGTTCATCAAGTGAAAACTTCTTTGTTGGTGGTAAAAGATCGTTTATTGAAGGGACAGGTGTTCCCGGGCTGTAATCAAGATTGCTCTGAGTGCATGAATCAGGAGAACGGCTGTGATAAGTTGAAGATGGGTTTACAGAATCTGATCGATGAAGGATGTCTACAGTTCGACAGAGTCGTGAAAGACACTGATGAGATATCAACCGTGACCATCTATTACACTCCCGCTGAGATTCAAATGCCGGTCAATGCAGTTCCCGTGGCGAGTGTTGCGCCAGAAAGGCCCAGTCCTGTCACTATCACGGTGCCAGGACCAATTCCGTTCACGTCTACGAAGGCTATCCCATGGCACTATGGGGCAGATGTATATTACGAAGGTAAAAAACAGGAAGTTGAGTCGTCAGTCAGCCCAAATATTGATAATGTAGGGGGTGTAGGGGGCTTTACAAGGAGTGGAAGGTTGTTCGCTCCCCAAACCTTGAGAAGTGATAAGGAGGTAGAAGCTGCAGCAAAGGCTAAGGGTAAACAGGTGGTTGAAAGTGCGCCTACACCTGAAGCAGAGACAAAGATTACTTTTGATAAGGAAATGGAAGAATTTATGAAGATAATCAAGAAAAGCGATTATAAGATTGTGGACCAACTGAATCAGACCCCTTCAAAAATTTCAATCTTGTCACTATTGATGTGCTCTGATGCGCACCGGCAGGCGTTGTTGAAAGTGTTGAAGAGTGCGTACGTGCCGCAAGAAATTACTGTTAATCAGCTCGAGGGCGTAATCTCCAATGTTAATGTCAGCCATGGCTTGGGCTTTACAAGTAGAGATTTGACTGTTGAAGGAAGAAACCATAATAAGGCTTTGCATATCACGATGGAGTGTAAGGGCGCAGTGTTATCTCATGTACTGGTAGACACTGGTTCATCACTTAATGTCTTGCCCAAGAAGGCATTGATGAAGCTGGAAGTTGATGGTTTGATCTTAAGGCCTAGTGAATTGGTGGTCAGAGCATTCGATGGGACAAGACGATCTGTGTTTGGTGAGGTGGAATTGCCCGTACAAATTGGACCACAGGTATTCAAATCCACGTTCCATGTAATGGACATACAACCTGCATATAGCTGCCTATTGGGACGCCCTTGGATTCACGGAGCCGGGGCTGTTACTTCTACTCTACATCAAAAGCTGAAGTATGAGTTTGAAGGGCAGGTTGTGACAGTGTGTGGAGAAGAAGACATCTTTGTGAGTCACTTATCCACGTTCAAGTACATTGAAATGGATGGGGAAATTCATGAGATGCTGTGCCAATCATTTGAAGCAGTCAACATTGACGATGCACCTGAGTCTTCTTCTGTACCAGTTGGGGCTGGTACCTCCATTTCATCTTACAAACAAGCTGTCGAAGTCGTCAGGGCAGGCAACGCCCAAGGTTGGGGCAGGTTGATAGAGACCCCAATGAAGGAAGACAAATTTGGTATTGGTTATCATCCCTCTACAACTTCAGATGCGGGGAGCAGGGGACCCATTACTTTCAATAGTGGGGGAATCATCTACACGGACCAGTCTTGTGCAGCCACAGAGGATAGTGTTGACAGTGATTGTGACCTGGACAATTGGGTACGCCCTCATGTTCCGGGACAACAAGTGCAAAACTGGTTCGTTGAAGAAGTCATCCGGGTTACTCTTCAGACAGAGTAATTTTTCTTTGTTTTTTCTAACCATAATGCATGACAAAATCTTGCGCTCTGCCCAAGGCGTATAGATTCATTTGTAGGGCCACCATGGTTGCATTTGCAATGTTTAATCATTAATAAAGGACGTTTTGCAATCAAATTTTGTTCTCTGTCTTTCAGTTTTTATTTTTGCACAAAAAATATAAAATGGCAATGTTTCATTTTCTTTTGTTTTGCTTAAAAATAAATTCTAAAATAAGGCATGAACCCGTTCATGCAGACTTGATCCTCCGGATACCACTGATAACGATTTTGATATGGCCATGTATGACTTTGACAATCCGATTTATCAAGCCGAAGAAGGGGATGGGAAAGATTGTGAACTTTCTGAAGAACTGGCCAGATTGTTGAAACAAGAGGAAAGGGTCATCCAGCCTCATCAGGAGACTGTAGAAATCATCAATATTGGTACCAAGGACGCCAAGAAAGAGATCAGGATTGGTGCCAGCTTGCAAGCAGATGTGAAGCAAACTTTGATGGAAATGTTGCGCGAGTATGTTGACATCTTCGCCTGGTCGTATCAAGACATGCCGGGGTTGGATACAGATATTGTTGTGCACAGGCTGCCATTGAGAGAAGAATGTCCGCCAGTCAAGCAGAAACTTCGTCGGACTCACCCCGACATGGCTTTAAAGATTAAGGAGGAAGTCCAGAAGCAGTGGGATGCTGGTTTTCTTGCTGTGACAAAGTATCCTCCATGGGTAGCCAACATCGTGCCAGTACCGAAGAAAGATGGAAAAGTGAGAATGTGTGTGGATTATCGAGATCTTAATAAAGCTAGCCCGAAAGATGATTTTCCACTACCTCATATTGATGTGCTGGTCGATAATACAGCTCAATTTTCAGTGTTCTCATTTATGGACGGGTTCTCCGGGTACAACCAGATCAAGATGGCACCTGAAGACATGGAGAAGACCACGTTCATTACTCCGTGGGGTACATATTGTTATAAGGTAATGCCTTTTGGGTTGAAAAACGCAGGGGCAACGTACCAACGGGCGATGGTGACATTGTTTCACGACTTGATTCATAAGGAGATCGAATGTTATGTAGATGATATGATTGCCAAGTCGAGAACAGAAGAGGAACATCTGGTTAACCTGAAAAAGCTGTTTGAAAGGTTGAGAAAGTTCCGTCTGAGATTAAACCCAAACAAGTGCACGTTTGGGGTGCGTTCTGGAAAGTTGCTGGGTTTCATTGTGAGCGAAAGAGGAATCGAGGTTGATCCTGCTAAGGTGAAAGCAATACAAGAAATGCCTGAACCGAGAACAGAAAAAGAGGTTCGTGGTTTCTTGGGTAGATTGAACTACATTGCAAGGTTCATATCTCACCTAACAGCCACGTGTGAACCAATATTTAAATTGTTAAGGAAAGATCAAACGGTCAGGTGGAATGACGATTGCCAATTGGCATTCGATAAGATAAAAGAATACTTGCAGGAACCTCCGATTCTAATGCCTCCAGTTGAAGGGAGACCGCTGATAATGTATCTGACAGTGCTTGAAGGTTCCATGGGTTGTGTTCTCGGTCAACATGACGAGACAGGTAGGAAGGAGCATGCTATTTACTACCTGAGCAAAAAGTTCAATGATTGTGAGTCCCGATACTCAATGCTTGAAAAGACATGCTGTGCACTTGCATGGGCCGCTAAGCGATTGAGGCAATATATGGTTAGGCACACAACCTTGTTGATTTCAAAAATGGATCCTATCAAGTATATTTTCGAGAAACCAGCATTGACAGGCAGAGTTGCACGGTGGCAAATGGTCTTGACAGAGTATGACATTCAGTACACTTCACAAAAGGCCATCAAAGGAAGTATCTTGTCCGACTATCTCGCGCAACAGCCGATTGATGATTACCAACCCATGAAGTTTGACTTCCCTGATGAGGACATCATGTTTCTCAAAGCTAAGGACTGCGAGGAACCACTTCCGGAGGAGGGGCCAGACCCTGAATCCAAATGGAGTCTGATGTTTGATGGGGCTGTCAATATGAATGGGTGCGGAGTTGGAGCAGTCCTTATCACGCCGGAAGGTGTTCATATGCCTTTCACTTCCCGAATAACTTTCGGGTGCACCAACAATGAAGCAGAGTACGAAGCTTGTATAATGGGGATCGAGGAGGCGATTAATCTACGGATTAAGACCCTTGATATATTTGGTGATTCAGCTTTGGTAATCAATCAAGTGAAAGGGAGTTGGTACACGCACCAAGCAAATCTAGTGCCGTATAGAGATTATACGAGGAGATTGCTGACATTTTTCATAACAGTGAAACTGTACCATATTCCTCGAGATGAGAATAGGTTCGCGGATGCCTTGGCCACTTTGTCTTCCATGATCAAAGTGCAAGGATGGAACCATGTACCTAAGATTGAGGTATCCCGCCTTGACAGACCAGCATTTGTGTTTGCGGTCGATGCAGCGTCTGATGACAAGCCATGGTTTTATGACATTAAGTGTTTCTTGAAAAGTCAAGAGTACCCGCCCGGGGCATCGTCCAAAGACAAGAAGACGTTGAGAAGGTTAGCCGGTAGTTTCTTCTTGAACAAAGATGGCGTGCTGTATAAAAGAAATTTTGACACGGTCCTGCTTAGATGTGTGGATAAACATGAAGCAGACTTGTTGATGATTGAAGTGCACGAAGGCTCTTTCGGTACCCATGCCGGAGGGCATGCTATGGCTAAAAAGTTGTTAAGGTCGGGATATTATTGGTTGACTATGGAGTCAGATTGTTGCAAATATGCCCGCAAATGCCATAAATGCCAGATCTACGCAGATAAAGTGCATGTACCTCCAAATCCGTTGAGTATCATGTCGTCGCCTTGGCCGTTTGCCATGTGGGGCATTGATATGATCGGAAAGATTGAGCCCACAGCTTCCAATGGTCATCGTTTCATCTTGGTGGCAATTGATTACTTCACCAAATGGGTTGAAGTCGCATCCTATGCCAATGTTACAAAGCAAGTGGTCGCTCGTTTCTTAAAACGGGATATCATTTGCCGATATGGAGTTCCCGAAAGAATCATTACTGATAATGGTTCTAATTTGAATAATAAGATGATGGCTGAGTTATGCCGGGACTTCAAAATCGAACATCACAATTCTTCTCCGTACCGCCCAAAGATGAATGGCGCGGTCGAAGCGGCCAACAAAAATATCAAGAAGATTGTGCAGAAGATGGTTGTCACGTACAAAGATTGGCATGAGATGTTACCATTTGCTTTGCATGGGTATCGAACGTCGGTACGCACGTCCACTGGGGCAACCCCATTCTCACTTGTATATGGTATGGAGGCAGTGCTACCAGTTGAAGTAGAGATTCCGTCCCTCAGAGTTATGATGGATGTTAAGCTAGATGAAGCTGAATGGGTACGAGCCAGATTTGATCAGTTGAGCCTTATTGAGGAAAAGCGATTGGCGGCTGTATGCCATGGGCAACTATATCAGCGCAGAATGAAGCAGGCATTTGACCAGAAGGTGCGTCCTCGGGTTTATAAAGTCGGAGATGTGGTACTCAAAAGGATCCTTCCTCCTAATACAGATCACAGGGGCAAATGGACTCCTAATTATGAAGGTCCATTCGTGGTTAAAAAGGTCTTTTCGGGCGGAGCTTTATTGCTTACAACCATGGATGGCGAATACTTTTCATCCCCTGTCAACTCGGACGTAGTCAAAAAATACTTCGCATGAATAGACCCGCTGGATAATAAGAATAAAAAAATCCAGGCAAAAAAGGGCATCCCGGCGAACCAAAAACAGAATAAGGTTCGGGCAAAAATTAGGGATATAATTGAAAAAATTTTGTACACCCGGTAAGTTGAAAACCCGAAAGGGCAACTTAGGCAAAAAAGGGTATCCTGGTGGATCGAAAACCTGAAAGGGCGGTCCACACAAAAGAGAGATTTAAGCGAATGACTACAGTCTGAGTTATCTGTACCCATTACCGTTTGAACAACTGACGTTCTGAAGAATAGGAATCGGTCTGATCATTCCTCAGAAGGCAAGGTCGGGGAGTTTTGAAGACATACTGGTCATAACAGAATGGAAACTCAGTGGAATTCCGTTTTCACATTGCCATTAGGATAGTTTCTTTTCTCAATTTTTCAGCGATCACCTCTTTCCAGGGATTGCTTCCAGATGTAATTGCCTATTCTGGGCTCTCAGTCAATAAATTGAATTTCAATAAAAAGCTTTCTATTTTTGTTTTATTGCTTTGTTTGCAAAAACGTCCTAATTGTTGATAAACATTGCATTTGAAAACATGGCAGCCTTGCAATAACATGCGCAGAAAAAACATTTGAAATTACTTCGAATGTTGAATACTCCCGGATGGTGGATTCTAGCCATGCAATATTCGGGGCATGTGGGCATATTCTTTTGTTGCAGGTAGCGGGTGCAGACGATTTTAAGTACAAGACCAGCAAGAAATCACCCCACGCAAAAGACTGGGGCAATTATGGGTAAGGAGATCGGCGTTCATCGTTCGGTCGACGGTCGGTCACGACGATTCGATATCAACGAACTGAGTTCAACTGGGTATCGTTGTATCTTATTAAGTCGATTCTCTCATTCAGTACTTCCAACAGCTACAAGCTTTTCTGTGTCGATAATGGTTGCGAATTCCCCAATAAAGTTGCTTCGCAGACACCGAAGTTGATGGTCAATCCCCGTTGAAGTCACAAGAGTTTGAAGAGGCTAGATCTTCTGTAAAATCCTCTTATGACATCCTCTGCGGGGACGAATTGTTGTGTTGTCCAAGCATGGGGCATGATTGTTTCCCCAGCATAAAGTGTTGGTCATCCCCAGTAGAGTTTGAGGACAGTTGGTCTTCTGTAAAATCCTCTCAAAAGGCATTCCCCAGCACGAGACGCTTTAAAGCAGTTTTCTCCAGCAGAGTTTGTTATAAACTCGTCATCCCCAACGGAATTGTCTAAAGGGAAGCTCGCCTAACATGGTGCATTGTGGTACTTATCCTAAGCTTGACAGTCATATTCTTCAGCAGACTACTGTGGATTTGCTTTGGGTTTCCCCAACAGATCTCTAAGGACTCTTTTCTAGCAAGTTGCAGTAGAATGTTCTAACCAGGATTTGCATATCCCTGGCAGAGTAGCCCTGATACCCAGCAAGATCGTATCTCTGGTCATGGTATCCCCACAGAGGTCAGCATTGAATCTTGTCAGCAACTTCCAGCTGAGTTGTTGTTCTCTCCGCAGAGGTTTATCAGATCGACATAATCTATTCCTCAACAAGGATGGTACAGCCTTTCCCTAGCCGGGTCAGAAGGTTGATAATCCCTATAAAGGATCTTGGGTTGAATAAATCCCCAAGCAGAGTTTTAATGGCTCATTTCCCCAGCAGGACGTCATTTAAAAATTCTCATCCCCAGCGGAATCGCTGTGACCAGAATTCGTTCCCCCAAGCAGATGGAATAATTCCTGGCAGAGTCGTCATTCCCTCATATCTTAAAGTCCAATTTATTGTTGGCAAGCTTGACAATTCGAAGCAGACGGATTGTTCATCCATTCGCCAGCAGAGATATTATCCTCTCAGGAACCTCTAAAGTCAAGTCATTTCATTGGTCTTTGCTCCTCAGCAGAGTCAGCATAGATGTCTGACACAGATGCAGAGAGTAATGCAACGTGCATATGGCAAAAGTCCAACAGTGGATTGGCAAAAGTCCGTCTTCGGGTGGCAAAAGTCCAACAGTGGATTGGCAAAAGTCCATCTTCGGGTGGCAAAGCAGCTAAAAGTCCAACAGTGGATTGGCGAAAGGTCCATCTAAGGGTGGCATATTCTCAAAGTCCAACAGTGGATTGGCAAAAGTCCGTCTCCGGGTGGCAAAAGTCCAATAGTGGATTGGCAAAAGTCCGTCTTCGGGTGGCAAAAGTCCAACAGTGGATTGGCAAAAGTCCGTCTTCGGGTGGCAAAAGTCCAACAGTGGATTGGCAAAAGTCCGTCTTCGGGTGGCAAAAGTCCAACAGTGGATTGGCAAAAGTCCGTCTCCGGGTGGCAAAAGTCCAATAGTGGATTGGCAAAAGTCCATCTTCGGGTGGCAAAGCAGCTAAAAGTCCAACAGTGGATTGGCAAAAGTCCGTCTTCGGGTGGCAAAAGTCCAGCAGTGGATTGGCAAAAGTCCGTCTTCGGGTGGCAAAAGTCCAACAGTGGATTGGCAAAAGTCCATCTTCGGGTGGCACGAAGCTGCAAAGTCCACCAGTAGTGTGGCAAGCCAGTAGTCGTCTGGCGTCGTTCAAAAAGACATTTCCAAAGTCCACCAGTAGTGTGGCAGGCCAGTAGTCGTCTGGAATTGCATAAAAGACATTATTAAAGTCCACCAGTAGTGTGGCAAGCCAGTAGTCGTCTGGCGTCGTTCAAAAGACAGGTCTCTCCGACGTTTCATCGAAGATTCAATCCAGCAGTCTCGTTGGGTTTATATCCCTGTTATTCTTCATCATCCAGAGCAAATTTTTGGTTATTTTTGGTATTCAATCACTATATACCTTGAAAGTCCGAAAGCAATCGCTTTCAGGCATTCAGGTCTACATCGCTTGAATAAGGGCAGCTGTAATACCCCAAAATTTGCTCTCCTTTTTTGGCATCATAGCATGGCATTATCATTTATCATATCATATCCATCTCATTAGCATTGCATTGCATTTAACATAGAAAAATGAAGCATGGCATCCTTCTTACCATCAGGGCATGTGATCAGGTGGAAGGTGGACAATCAAGGGATCATTCAAAGCACAAAAAGGTCAATCAAGTTGCCTCAAGGCAAGCCAAGAGCCTCTCATGTCTCATACTATCTCAATTGATCTTCCAAAACCTCAAGGAAGTGAGATTCAATGGGAGGTTGAAGCACTACATCTTTCACTATGCAAGAGGTTCAAAAATTGAAGGAAAACCCTCAAAAGAGATAGCTCATTGATCCAAAATCATCCTAAAGTGGCATTTCTCATCATCCTTTAAGAGGATACACAACATACTCTGAAGAATTTGAAATTGGAGACTGCACATTTTTCTCTTAGGAGGTGGGCACCAAAACTAGGGTTTCCCATTAAATCAGGGAATCCTTGATTTTTTGGGCAAGACTTGATGTCATGGTTCCCTATATGTCCCTAGGTATAGGGATGTGGAAGATTGCATCTCAATTGGTTTTAGAAGTGATTCAATTGGAAGAAAGATCAAAAATCAGGGGATTTGGGGCCAAGTCAAATAATCAGAGGAAAAAGTCAACTCTTGACTTTTTAAAGCCAAATTCATGAAATTCATGTTATATGTGACCAATGTACAAAATTTGATCAAGAAACTCCAAAGGAATCATGAAAAAATCAAGATTTGGAAAGTTGCCATTTTTGGATGAAGTAGGGTTACTAAAAATAGCAAGTTTTGGCCATTTTGCATCAGAATTGGAACCAAGGCCATTCAAAATTGAAGCATCAAATGAAAATTCCACTCTGCCTCAATGAAAGATCTTGCTTTAAGCTTCAAATCCATGGGTATAACATCTCCATTGGACAAAAATTGAGGGAGATATGATTAATCAAAGTTGGAGGAAAGTGGGCCAAAAACCATGTCTTGACCAAGCTTGGCCAGGTCTGCGCGCAGTCATTTTTACAAACGTGTGGTGGGCCAAATGTCCATTCATTTTTCTCATGGTTAAAGGCCTCTAATGAGAAAATTTTCAACATCAAAGTTGTTCTATGTAGTCTTATCTTCAATGTTCATGTTGGACAAATTTTGATTTGACCAAGTTATGAAATAGAAAGATGGGTCTAAAGTTGGTGTGATTATGCTGAAAATCACTAGGCCAACTTGCCATGCCATGCCCCAAATTGCTCGCCCATGCATCAGTTTGTTTTACATCTGTTTATGGTCATTTTTAGGCATGTTCCAAGCATCATTTCCATTCAATTTTCACACCAAACATGTAGCATTACATCTCCTGTTTCCAATGACTCCAAAAACACATCAAATCATCCATGGATTTGAGAGAATTCCATCATCAAATCACCATGATTGCATTGGTTTCAAGCTGTCATAAAACCAGAAAATAAACATGGTTGTGGTTGATTGTTTCAGAATTCATATGTACACTCTTTATTCCTTTCCTCATTTAAGCCAACATCCCCTTACAAACTTGAGCAGCACGTGCTATCCATGTTGTTTCCATACACTAAAGAGGAAGAACAAAACTTGTGAAACAAGTTTATCAAGCTGCCACACCAGAACAACTCATCATCACCATTCCTTGCAATTGCTCCTCACCATAACTCCATGAACCTTCATCACCATAACCCAGCCATGACCAACTCGTCCCCTAACTAACTTGGCTCAGTTAGTTAGGGTGGACTCAATTAACCCAACTTGGACTCATTTAACTCACTCACCAAACCGTGGTTAACTCAAATTATAAAACAAAATCACACTTCACAATTCATTTTCAGTTCTCATTTTTTCACATTCACTCCAAAAACTTCTCTTTTCTCTCTCTCAGTTTCTCTCCATTTTTCTCTCTCTCTGTACACGAACCTCATCATCCTCCATCTTACTTCATCATCATCATCATCAATGGCATTGGATTGAAGAAGTTTTCCACACAGTCCTCAAGATTTCAAGTATTGCTCAGCCTTGAATCTCTCTCTGTTCTCAATATCTCAAGGCTCAACTGCATTTATTTTGCACGAATCAAGCTCAAAGATCAAGAGTGGATCTCTGGTTTTCTTTTGTTTCAAAGTTCTGCAAATTTTAGGTTCCAATTACTCCAACTTGATTGCATAAGTTCTTGTTGTTTTAGCTTGCTTTATGATGTTTAGAGCTTATTAGAGGCTATGCGTGAGTCCTGACTAGTTGATAGGCTCTTTAGGAGTTTAGATGAGATTTTAGGGCAAAATGTTTTGGTTCGGTTTGTGTTGTACATGCGTGATCTATGAAAGTTGATTGCACATTCATGATGTATGTGAGCTCAGCTTCATTTTGGTATATGGTTTGTGTAATTCTGGGAAACTCAAAGTTGCAGACGGTGGTGATTGACCGGAGAAGGTGACCGGAGGTCCCTCTCCGGCCGGTGGTCTTTGGTTAGGGTTTTGATTGCAGTTTAAAACATGACCGTAGATTTGCTTGCATCGTGTGGCTTAAAACGTGCCAACACATTAAAATCAGCATGCTCTTCACGTGCCTTTTTTCTGAATTCATTTAAATTTTATGTGGTGCAGTGCATGTAACGTAATGTGTTCCCTCACGTGCATACGTTGATCTTGTGTACTTTGACTGTGTGTTGACTTGACTTTATCCAATGGTTTGGATTGTGTTGACTAATGTTGATTGAAGGTGCATTTTAATTATTGTGTCATGCGCGTAAATGGACCCAAATCAGAATACTATCCACACCCCCAATTTTGAGGCCCATGTGATTTGAACATGCTGATTTACTATATTCATACCCCCCTCTCATATTGCATTTTATTTTTATTTTCATTTTCATACACGTTTGATTTCTAACTTTTAAAAATACCAAAACATATTGGAAAATTCTACAAAAATTCATGTGTATTCTTAAAACATTTAGGAAATTTTCTATGATTTTATTTTCTGATTTTATGACCATTTTGCCCCTGTTCCATTATTTCTTTTGAATTTCCATTTGTATGCATACTTAATGTGACATATGATTTTGTGCATTTTTGTTCTTGATCATAAAAAATGATTTTGATGCCTTTCTTTTTGCATTGTGGTCACAATATGTTGAGGTATGTTTGAGATTTATGAGATGATTTTTAAGTCTTTTTTGGATGACTTTTGATGTGTTGCTTTGAGCATGAATGCATGAAACTTCCATGAGACTTTGACCTAATTGTTGAGTGACTTTGGTTCTGATTCATTGCTTGTGGACTTGATATGTTAATGGCATGTGTTTAAGGTGTTTGATTGGTGAAAGTCATAATTTTTGAAGCATGTTTACTATTTGTTTGAAGCATGAAGTTTAATTTGTTCATTTTGTGAATGCATGCCTCATGTTTGGTTTGCTTGATCATGAAGGCACTTGTGCCATGAGTTGTGGTTTTGTTTGAGGATGTATAGCATGTTAATTGACTTCTGATTGTGACATTTGGGTTTCATCTTTGCATGTTTGATGTTTATCTTGCACCTTAAGTCACTTGTTTCACAAGTATGAACCACATTCACATCACTTCACCTTTTCTTCTTTGCTTCTTGTTGGATTGAGATTTGCATGATTTGGTATGCTCATTTAGGATAACATTAGGTTGTGTAAATATGAGTTACATTCTGACTTGGAAGCATGTATAGCATTTAATCTCATTTTACTTTGTTTGTCAACTTGTTTGAATTTGATTTGTTCATTATATTTTCTTACTTTACTTGTAAGTAATTGTGCTAACCATGTAGGGGCTTCGGTAAGTTTCAATTGAGTGTGGATAAGGAATCCACATTCAACTTCTATCCTTTCTCTTTTACAATTCCATTTGGTGTTTTGCTAAGCACTTATGTGCTTTCTTTTAATAACTCATTACTTTCCCTTTTTGAATTACAATTCATCTTCTACTTTGGAAGTGAATTGTTTAATTCTTTCTTTCTTTAGACTTTAGGTTGAAACCTCACAAACCTTTAGGATCACTCTCTTTAATCTTCCATTAGGATTGAGTCTTAGTCCATATAGGTTTTACCTTTTCTCCTCTCTTGAGTCTCTCTTCTCATCTCAAAGGAAATTCAAAACACATAATAAAGGTAGTCATTTATTGCATTTAGGCCTTTCATATAAAGAAAAGATTATAAGGGGTCTTCTCTTGTAATCTTAGAATGTATAGCATATAGCCCATCTTGGGTCAATGTGTTAAACATTTGATCTTGTATGAGGGACTTAAATGCAATATTTGTTGAAGGTGCAAATAATAAAAAACACTTCTTCATTTCTTAATCAACAAAAACACTTAATAAACACAAGTATGCTAGTGTGTTTGAACCTTGACAATTGGAGCTAAGTGTGGAGGTCTTCTTCACTCTTAGTGTGCTTTCTTACCCATTCCATCTTGGAATGTGAGAATGTACACATTCCGATGACTAAGATTTGGATACACTGTCGTATGCAAACAAATCCAAAACACTTCCTTCTAAAAGACAAGAAACAAACAATAACGTCTTTCCTTCGGGAATTCTTTTCTCACCTCATTCACTCTTAGCGTACGAACGCGCTTCTACTCGTTCTCTTGCAAGATGGTAACGCACTCGGACCAGCGAGCCTGCAACACCTGAGCTAGAACGTCAGCCGTTCTCTAAAAAACACAAACAATTCATCCCTAGTGAGGGGAACTACGTCGCTCTGATTCTCATGCTCCCGATGAGATACGTAGGCAGTGGGGTAGGGCCCATGCGAGCACTTCTTTTATTTTCCCTACATTTGTTTCTCTTTCTCCTTTCCTCTTTCAGTTCTTTCTCAGTATTCCTTTCTTTACACCCTTTGATCGAGACAAGCAAGCGTGGATCCCATCGGGTACGATGGACGCGAGGGGGTGCTAATACCTTCCTCTCGCGTAACTGACTCCCGAACCCACTTCTCTTGGTCGCAAGACCATGCTTTTCCTTTCTCTCAGGTTTACGCGGTGTTTCCTTTCCCTCTCTTGGGATAAATACACATTGCTGGCGACTCTGTTTCGGTGCCACTTTCGCGTTTGTACTAGGATGAAAATCCCGGGAGCGACACCCACATGGGCACACGATCGTCTATAACCATCGCTTTAGGTCCTCACATAGGCACACGATGTTATAGCGGATTCCCTCTGGAACTAAACCGTCACTCAGGACGTCACAACAATGCATATCATGATGTTTGGCATACAAATGACTCATGACAATCCAAGGCATACATATATACAACCATGTGAGCCATTTCAACATCAATAATCATGCATTGAAAATCAATTCAAACAATGCATTCATCATTAACCACAAATCACAACAACAAGCATATTATCATATGCATTCACACCAATTCACATCAATTACACCAAACGGCAACGAACTCTTTCACAATTAACATGCATTTACATTTAATTTAAACAATGTATTTATTTGCCAAAAGGCCACAATTCACAATAATTTCCACAATCTAGGATTCACGCCATAAGGCTATCCACAACACATCGTATAACAGTACACACAAGCTATACGTTATATAACAAAAGCATATTGCACGATAACACCTCAATCGCACGCATTCAATACGGTAAAAAATTAACACAACAATACGGTTTCAATTTTCTGCTATAATTGAACCATATGCAGACCCCAAAACTATTTTTCCTAGAAAGAACATCTCGTTAGCTTTCCAACGCTTCGAACGGGGGTCAAAACCGACTTACGGTTCAAGAGTTATGAATTTTGGAAGTTTTGCAAAAACCAGAATTTTTCTGCTAACAGCCCTACGGGTTCATGCAATTTCGTCCGAAAATCCGACCGATTCAATTATTTTCTTCGAAACAAACACATACTCATTCATACCAAACATATAGTAGTGATTTGGAACCATTAAACGTGAATTCTACGACTTTCGATTTCACTCCGAATCTTAAACTCTCAATTCTCCAAAAATGCAAAAACTTACAAACTCAACCAAATTCGATAAAACAAGCATACTCGATCACGACCTAACATTACTCGACACATCTACACAATTTATTCCGACTTTCGTCCGTAAAAACATCGGTTTCTATCGATTTCTACCGTTTCGACCTAAAAGTGAAAACTATGGAAAACAAGCAAACATTCCAAGAAAACATACATAATCTTACACAAGCATAAGATAATCGAGCTTCGCACCCTTACCCGATTAATTCGCGTTTGAAAAGTCGGTTGAATCGGTTCCTAAATCCACAAGTTTTTCCTCTTTTTTTCTTCTTTTTCCTCTTCTCTTTCTCTTCTCCTTTTCTTTTTCTTCTTTCTTTCTCTCTTTTCTTACTACTTTTCTATTTTTATAACAAATCAAAATATCTAACCCCAAAAAGACCAAAATACCCCTCAGCTCAAATATCTCCCAAACGCTCTCAAAATGCGATAAAACATAAACATACCGATGAAATATATTTTGGGAAATAAAAGTTGAAAAGAAATTATAATTTATTGCAAATATTTTACCTATCAGAGAAATTATCCAATTAACAGGTAAAACTCATTTAATTTACACAATTCAAAAAAATGCCAAAAACTCTCTAACTTCCACCAGTGGAAGTCAAGTGCAAAACGTGACATAACCAAAAATAACACTAACTTCCACCAGTGGAAGTTAGTTCAAAATGTGACACATTTATGCCACAAAACTCTCAATGCCCAAACATGATGCATTAACATGAAACACAATAAATCACACAATTCACAAAATTTCACATAAATGGAATAATTAAATACGGTTAAATAAATCGCGGTGTTACAACTCTCCCCCACTTAGAAATTTTCGTCCTCGAAAATATTACCTGAGACGAACAACTCTGGATACGACTCCTGCATCCTACTCTCCAACTCCCACGTCAAATTGCCCTCAGCAGCGCCTCCCCACGCCACTTTCACAAGTGCAATATCTTTGCCCCTCAACCGCTTCACCTCGCGATCCAAAATACTAGCTGGTAACGCCTCGACCGTAAGGTTCTCCCTTACCTCAACCTCGTCTATCAGAATCACATGTGAAGGATCCGGAACATACTTCTGAAGCTGTGAAACATGAAACACATCATGCAAATTCGACAGATTCGGCGGTAACGCCACCCGATACGCCACAACACCCACTCTCGCAGATATCTGGTAAGGACCAATAAATGGAGAAGTAAGCTTCTTAGATTTCAATGCACGACCAACACCCGTTACCGGCGTAACTCTCAAAAATACATGGTCACCCTCTTGAAACTCAAGATCCTTCCGTCTCCGATCATGATAACTCTTTTGTCTACTCTGAGAAGCCTTCATTTTCTCACGAATAAACTTTACGTTTTCTATCGTCTGTTGCACCAACTCCGGTCCAACCACCGAACTTTCACCAGATTCGTGCCAACACAACGGTGTTCGACATCTTCGTCCATATAAAGCCTCAAAAGGTGTCATTCCAATACTAGAATGGAAACTATTATTATACGTGAATTCAACCAATGCAAGATAACTATCCCACGCACCCCCTTGTTCAAGAACACAAGCCCTCAACAAATCTTCCAACGACTGAATGGTTCTTTCGGTCTGACCATCCGTCTGCGGATGATTGATGCGTTGTATTCGCAAGTGTACGAATCGCGTCAGAGTAATATAAAAAGTTATCGTATCCACAGAGACCAAATGTCGATCTAACGAATTCTGTTTGTTACAGTGCTTATCTAAGGCAGTTCAATTCAGGGTTTACTAATGCAGAGGAAAATAAATAAAAGTAAATGACGAGGTAATAAAATTCAGACAAAACAATAGGCTTGAATGTAATTCTCATAACCGATAATATTTCTATATTCATCAACAGAACTACTTACGGGCAATATCTTCTATTTTAAGAAAAGAATTCAATTTAACAAAAACTGTCGCTTTCGCGTAGTCAGAACCAAGTTTACCCTCTAAACTAACCCCTTTATTGTCACTTATAAAAAGGCGCGCATTGCGTTAGAGTCATGGAAAACTTACTTTTAAGAAATGTAAATTCTAAACTAAACAGAAAAGTATTTTGACCTGAAATCTCTAAACTAAAGAGGTTCAAAATGAATCAGATTCTAATCTCACTAACGCGTCCGAAAATATTTTTAAAATCTCTTTTCTAAAGTGTTAAAAATCCCTACTCGACTGAGCAAAGCGTTTTCGCTGTATTTGATCAGTTGAGAACTAAACAAGTTCACAAAGGGTTGGACGGCTTTCGATCTTACCCAACATTGCTTTTAAGTACAGAAAACTTGTGTTAAAGATTAAAACAGCCCTTAAGTATTTCTATTAACATATAGACGTATTACGGTGATTATGGTCTTTACATTCTTACCTATCTAAAACTTAGCCAGCCATGGTAGTTATAACAGTCATATTAATTCTTATCATGTATGGAATTAAGTCTTTTGAAAAGTAAAGTTTTGAAAAGTAAGGCAGGACAATAAATAAACAAAATAAAGCAAGTGCAAGAAATAAATGAAAGTAAATGCGATTAAAATAAAACCTGCTTCAAAGCGGAGTCTTTAAATCTGGTACAATGTACGGAAAATAAAATGCTGGCAGGATTACTTCTACCAAAGTGCTCCAACTTGATTACAGACGCTCCAAGACTTGATTACAAACTCGATCACACACAGTGCAATAACTCCTCGATGTGAGAAGATTACTGCTTTACAAGAGTGAAATTTATGCCTAGGGTGAAGTAAACTAAGATTGGATGATCCTAAAATTCGAGTTCTGAGAGTATTTATAGGCAAAGTTGGCATGGTGCAAAGACAAAAGTGACCTTGGCTTAATAAATGGGCGGGAACTAATTTTGCCTTGTCGCGCCCGCGACAGGCCTACCGCGCCCGCGACACGAAGAAAACGGCAAAGGTGAGTGCTTGATCGTGGGAACGTGGCAGTTGAGTTGTGGAGATCATGGGACACGTCGTCGCCTACCCTGGGGCGCCCGCGACAAGAGAAGCGACCAGAGTAAATTGCTGCCAAACTTGAATTCTAGCTCCTTTTGCATCCTTTTTCGTCTGGGACCTCGATTTTATTAAAAACTTGAAAAAAAAAAGGAAAACATAACAATAACAAAGCATAAAAAATAAAAAAAAACTAATATGCATGTGAAATCAGAGTCGAAAATACAGTATAATTTAGTGTCATCAAATTCTCCCACACTTAGACCTTTGCTTGTCCTCAAGCAAAACATTTAAAGCTCATAGAAAAATCAGTGTCGATCGATGATTTTTGGGCGAAAAGGGCTTCTAAGTCCAAGTCTGGATGCAGTGGTCAGTACTAACTGAGTGAACCAAGGGCATCGTGATGACACTAATCCGCAAATACGGACATAAACTTCACTCCTATACTAATCAACCCATTATATCCCACAATACTTAGGCCTTCCTTTTCCATCTCTTTTGAGTCCTTTTCATTCAAGCGCAATCACATTAAGCCCGTTTTCCGCACATGCTTCATGGTAGAGTGACCTGTTAGTGATTCTGATCTTTTCATACCGGATTTCTGGCACAAGGAACTGTGTAAAATCCTTTTATTCCTCTTAAGTGCAGTTGTGGGGGATCGGATCGTAATCCGTTCTACCGAGTTCAGCGCCAGATACCTCTGAACCAACTGAAATGAGCAAGCTAAACATTTTTTTTTAATGTACTCAGATCAGTCACTTATATTCGTCGGTCTCCTACTTAGAACATGTTTAGGCCGGAGCTGATTGCTGAAATAAACTACTAAGGATGATTTTGAAATGAAATTAGGGCCATGGTACATGGGGTTTCAGGTGTGATTCTTATATTTACGAAGTTCATGGTGTAAGGACGATACTGGTGTTTCGAAGGTTCTCCCAAGTCACCGCATCCTAACCCGAACCTGTCTTAAAGTCCAGAAATTTTTCAGAACAACACTTTTTTCTAGAAATTTTTTTTTTTTGGGGTTAAAATATGTGGGAAAAAATGAAGGTGAACCAAAAAATACACTTATACTAATGACTCTTCAAACACATGCATTTTCTAAAACAGAAACAAAAGTAAATAACTGAAGGGAAATAAAAATAAACTACTAAAACGACGGAAATAAAAATGATAAAATCTCCTCCCACACTTAAATCAAACATTGTCCCCAATTTTTCGAAGTAAGCTAAGGAGAAAGGAACCTGGCAAAACTAGTGAGGACCGCTGGTGCCCTCGCCGCCCTGTGCTGAACGCTCGGAACGACGGGATCTGCTACGGTGATGGTCTCGCTCGGAACCTGACAAAATTTTCACAAGCATATATATTTTTTATAATAAATTTTTTTTATATATTTTGTCAAAGAAAAATAAAATAAAAGAAAATATTAGCATATAAACATAAAAAACTCAAACCTTAATATAAATCGGAAATATATCAAATGCAAATAGTAGGAAATATGTCTGGGTGATACTGGAAGTAAATTAATGCATAAGAAATATAGTAAATAATATGAAAATGGAAATCAAGATGTCTGGTCATCAGTCTGGTCATCTCCACGGAGTCTTGCTATCTCACGACGGAGCTCCGCCATGTCTTCATATAGCACATCGTACTCAGTAGCGTGGGTCAGCTCTGACACTTCCATCCCCAGGCGTAGGTCAGCAAGAGTCTGTCGGAGATCTGCTATCTCTTGGTGCATCATTGCCATCTGGGTCTGCATATCTGGAGTACCTAATGAATGATTATTTGACCATACCGTGGTCCTGGCAGGTGGTGGAGCTGGAACGTACTCTGGCTCTGGGAAGGGTCGTGGTGCGTCCACCGTCTCACCGTGTCCTTCTAAGGCATATGTCCAGTTTGCTGGGTCATGAACACTGGTCATAACAGGATCTGGCAAAGTGAAATGATGTATGGTCTCACCATCGATCAGGAGTCTGAACTGAGAGGGATTAAAGGAGTTCCTTCTCATCAGCCACCGATCTAAACAAAAATCAATATCCATGGTGGTATGGCTGCAGTAGGGAGTCAAATGAAATAGCTTTCGGCCAAGGCCTAGAGCAGCAGCAATCTCAGTCACATTACCTCCTACATGTATAGGTCCTCCTGCCCAGGTGGCAACACCACTAAAAGAATACAGCATAAAGTTACCACAAGCTAAACGACGCGACTGATTCGCACAAAACATGAAAAATATGTCCTCCTCAGTAACGTGGTCATCAGCATCTGCTCTCCCAAAGAATGTATGGGCAATGATCATCTGAAAGTATCGGAGAGCTGGGTTATGGATAACCTGCGAAATGTGAGTATCAGGGTCAGGGCCTCCACCTCCAGAGATGTCACTCCAAAATTTCTCCACGTCTCTATTCATGAAGTAACCCATGGGCAGCTCAGGGATAGCGCCAACTCCAGTCTCAAATCCAAGAAGATTACCGAACTCAGTATGGGTGAACGAATACTCTGTGCCAAATAACCTGAAGCTGGTGTGGCCATCTGGTCCCAAGTACGGATCATAGGAGAAAGAGCTGAGGAACTCCAGAGTGAGGTTCCTATAGGTGGGATGCAAATCATCAGCGTACTGGTCCCATTTGAGCTGGTGGGTCAAGTATCGGACACTGGGCTCTATGCCCAAAGCTTCCATGCAAGCACTGTCTGGGTCGCGAGTGGGTGCCATAGGTCTGAGTGAAAGCATCGCATAACGCTCTCTCTGGGCGTCGTCTCTAAAGGTCACGTGCATGTCGTCGACTGGTGGCATCCTGAAAGAAAAAGTTAGGAAAAACAGGCCCTGAAATCAAACACACCAAACAAGTTAGACATATATGTACAAACAAACAAACAAACGTAAATCAAAATAAACAGAAAGAAAATAAATACGAAAAGGAAAAGAACCATGGGTTGCCTCCCATGCAGCGCTTGCTTAACGTCGTTAGCTCGACGAGTTCAAGTCATGTATCTGGTGCGAGGATAGGTGGGTCTGTTAACGTGAACCTGGAGTAGTATGCTGGAATGTCACCTCCTTCATAATGCTTAAGCCTTTGTCCATTTACAACGAACGGAGTGCAAGATTTGTTCTTAATTTCCACTGCCCCGGATTTTAGGACTTTGGAAACTTCGAACGGGCCCGTCCATCTAGATCGAAGCTTACCTGGAAAAAGTCACAGTCTTGAATTGTATAGAAGAACAGGGTCACCTATGTTGAAGTCTTTCTTGACGATCTTCTTGTCATGCCATGCTTTGGTTCTCTCTTTATATATGATGGCATTTTCATAGGCTGATTGTCGGAGCTCTTCTAGCTTATGTATGTCTAAGATGCGTTTCTCACCAGCTGCTAGGTAATCAAAAATTAAGGTTCTAATGGCCCAATATGCTTTGTGTTCCAATTCAAAGGGTAAGTGACATGATTTTCCGTAAACTAGTTGGTAAGGGGTTGTTCCAATGGGAGTCTTATAGGCTGTCATGTAGGCCCACAGTGCTTCTGAAAGCTTCTGTGACCAATCCTTTCTGGATATCGAGACAGTTTTTTCTAAGATATGCTTGATCTCTCTATTGGATACTTCTACTTGCCCACTGGTTTGCGGGTGGTAAGGTGTGGCTACTCTATGTTTAACTCCATACTTTCTCAACAGTTTGTCAAAAATCCTAGATATAAAATGTGATCCTCCATCACTTATGACTAGCCTGGGAACTCCGAATCTAGGGAATATATTCTGCTTGAACATCTTAATCACTACTCGGGTGTCGTTTGTGGGTGCAGCTATAGCTTCAATCCATTTGGACACGTAATCGACAGCGACTAAAATATATTTGTTTCCTAAGGATGATGGAAAAGGTCCCATAAAGTCGATTCCCCAAACATCAAAAAGTTCTACTTCTTGAATGTTTCTTAATGGCATTTCATTTCTCCTCGAGATGTTTCCGGAGCGTTGACACGGGTCACACTTGGTTATATATGTATGAACATCACGCCATATAGTTGGCCAATAAAGACCAGTTTGTAAGATCTTAGTGTGAGTCTTAGATGTGCTTGCGTGTCCTCCGTAGGGTGCTGAGTGACAATGTTCTATGATATGGTGCACTTATTCCTCTGGAACACACCGGCGAAAGATTCCGTCAGTGCCTCTCTTAAAAAGGAGTGGTTCGTCCCAATAGATATGTTTAACGTCATTGAAGAACTTCTTTTTCTGCTGATAGCTGAGGTCAGGAGGTATTATATCTGCAGCAAGATAGTTAACAAAATCTGCATACTAAGGTACATTATTTACCGCTAAGGATTTTTCAAAATCTTCTAAGGTTTCTAAACTTACATCTCCAATGGCATCTAGCTTAGCGATTAACCTGTCATAAGCAAAGTCATCATTTATGGGTACTACATCAGGTTTCAAGAACTCAAGCCTGGAAAGGTGATCGGCAACTACATTCTCAGTGCCTTTCTTATCTCTGATATCAAGGTCAAATTCTTGCAATAAAAGTATCCACCGGAGTAATCTAGGTTTAGCATCCTTTTTATTCAAAAGGTATCGGATGGCGGCATGATCAGTGTAAACAATTATTTTGGCTCCCACCAAATAGGATCTAAATTTGTCTATGGCGAAAACTACGGCTAGGAGTTCTTTTTCTATGGTTGCATAGTTTAGCTGAGCGGCATATAGAGTTCTACTGGCGTAGTAAATCACATGTAACTTCTTATCAGATCTTTGCCCTAGCACTGCTCCTACAGCGTAATCACTAGCATCACACATGATTTCAAAAGATTTTGTCCAATCTGGTGGTTGCATAATGGGTGCTGAGATTAAAGCTTGTTTTAAAAGGTTGAATGCTTCGTTGCATTTTTCATCAAAAATGAACTCGGCATCTTTCATCAGAAGACCTGTCAAAGGTTTAGTGATCTTAGAGAAATTTTTAATGAAACGCCGGTAAAATCCAGCATGTCCAAGAAAACTTCGAACTTCTCTAATTGTTTTGGGTGGTTTAAGATTCTCTATCACCTCGATCTTAGCTTTATCAACTTCAATGCCTTTTTCAGAAACGATATGTCCTAGAACTATACCTTCAGTGACCATGAAGTGACATTTCTCCCAATTTAATACCAGGTTTACTTCGACACATCTCTTCAAGATCTTTTCAAGGTTGACTAGACAGTTATTGAAATCAAATCCGCAGACTGAGAAATTGTCCATGAATACTTCCATAATTCCATCAAGATAATCAGCGAAGATTGACATCATGCAACGCTGAAAAGTTGCTGGGGCATTACAGAGTCCGAAAGGCATACGTCTATAGGCAAAAGTTCTATATGGGCATGTGAAGGTTGTTTTCTCTTGGTCATTAGGGTGTATAGGAGTTTGGAAAAAACCTGAATATCCGTCGAGGTAACAGAAGTAGGAATGTCTAGCTAGACGTTCCAACATCTGATCTATAAAAGGTAATGGGAAATGGTATTTCCTAGTGGCTTTGTTTAATTTTCTGTAATCTATGCATATACGCCAACCTCCTTCTATCCGTTTTTCAACGTGCTCACCTCTTTCATTCTGTACCACGGTGATGCCTCCCTTTTTAGGTACTACATGCACAGGGCTTACCCATTTACTGTCCGAGATCTGATATATTATCCCTGCTTCCAACAACTTAAGAACTTCCTTCTTAACTACCTCACTCATTATAGGGTTAATCCTTCTTTGGTGTTCTCTCGTAGGTTTAGCATCTTCTTCAAGTGAAATCCGGTGCATGCACAAAGATGGACTTATTCCTTTAAGATCTGAGATGTCGTACCCTAGTGCTGAGGGATATCTTCGCAAGACATCTAAGAGTTGGTTTGTTTCATTTTGGTTCAGAACGGCACTGACTATAACTGGTCTGTCCATTTCTTTGTCTAAAAACTCATATCTTAGATTCTTGGGTAATTCTTTTAATTCTAAGGTTGGTTTGCTGGGGTTTTGTATAGGATCTGGAGTTAAGGATAAACATTCAAAAAGGCTATCATCTATGTAGGGTTCCATACTGTCATCATCTTTCTCAATGGGCGTTGAAGGTAGTTTTATTCTTTCTATTGGCTCTTCCTGGTTAAGTTCACAGACACATTCATCAATGACATCAACTGCATAACATGCATCTCCTATTACTGGTGCCGTGAGAAACTTTGCTAGGACAAACTCTATTTTTTCGTTACCTACCTCAAAAGTCAATTTTCCTTTCTTGACATCTATTATGGCTCCTGCAGTTGATAGGAAGGGTCTACCTAGGAGGATTGGGATATCTTTATCTTCTTTGATATCCATTACGACGAAGTCGGTGGGAATGAACAACTTGCCTATTCTAACTGGGATGTCTTCTAATACGCCTACAGGGTATTTTATAGATCTGTCAGCTAATTGGAGAGACATCTTAGTAGGTTGCAAATCTCCTAGTTTCAATCGTTCACAAACTGCGAGGGGCATTAGGCTTACACTGGCTCCTAAGTCCAGAAAGGCTTTATCTATGACATGATTCCCCAAAATACAAGGTATGGAGAAATTCCCCGGATCTTTGTCTTTTTTGGCAAGTTTGTTCTCGGAAATGGAATTACACTCCACTGGTTTTGGATCGTCAAGTCTACATTTATTGGTGAGGATGTCCTTCAGGAATTTAGTATAAGATGGTATTTGGGTGATGGCTTCTGTAAAAGGAATCTCTACATGGAGTTTTTCTATAACTTTAACAAACTTCTGGAATTGGTCATTGATCTTAGTTTGTTTAAGTCTTTGTGGATAGGGAATTGGTGGTTTGTATGGCTGAGGGGGTGTTGAAGCTTCGTCCGTAACTTCTCCTTTATCTTTGTCTTTTGGTTTCTCAATTTCTACGGGTTTCTCACCTTCGGGGGTAGCATCCCTTTTGGAAATTTCGGAGTCACTCAATGTCGGGTTTTTAGGCCCTTCATAAGTGGTTCCACTTCGTAAGGTAACAGCGTTAGCTTGCCCTCGAGGGTTCTGTTGAGGTTGTCCAGGAAATTGTCCTCCAGGAGTAGTTTGGGGTGCTTGCTTTAAGGCTACCTGAGAGATCTGGGTTTCAAGCATCTTGCTGTGGGTGGCCATTTGATCCATTTTGGTTCCTAGTTGGGTAAGTAGCTCATTCACATGAATATTGTGATTTAGGAACTCTTTGTTTTGCTGGGCTTGTGCTGTCATAAAATCATTTAGCACTTTCTCAATATTTGGCTTAGGTGGCACTGCTTGCATAGGTTGGTTTTGTCTAGGTGCTTGATTGTTGGTTGATCTCGGAGGTGCTTGGTTTTGGATAGGGTTATTGTTTTTGTAGGAAAAATTAGGGTGATTCCTTCATCCAGGGTTGTAAGTATTTGAGAACGGGTTTCCTTGGGCATAGTTGACTGGGTCTGGGTTAGTCTCGTTTAACAGATGGCAGTCAGCTGATTGATGACCTTTAGTACCACAAAGTTCGCAATCCGATACTACTGCTGCTGCAGCGGTTGGTTATGTGTACATTTGATCGATCTTGAGGGCCATAGCATCCATTTTGGCTTGCATCATGTCTATAGAGCTTACCTCATGTTTACCTCCTTGGGCTTCTTTCTTTTCCACTGTTGCTCTTTCGTTTCCCCATTGATGATGGTTTTGAGCCATATATTCAATGAGACCACAAGCGTCAGGATAGGGTTTGTTCATCAGGGCACCGCCAGCGGCAGCGTCGATGGACATCTTTGTGTTATAATGAAGTCCGTGGTAAAAGGTATGTATAATCAACCATTGCTCCAAACCGTGGTGTGGACAAGCCCTTAGAAGGTCTTTATACCTCTCCCAAGCTTCAAATAGCGATTCTCCTTGGTTTTGGGTAAATCTTGTTATTTGGTTTCGGAGAACGGATGTTTTCCTTGGGGGAAAGTATCTAGAAAGGAATGTTCTCCTAAGGTCTTCCCATGTTGTTATAGAATTGGCTGGAAGGGAATCTAACCAAGTTAGGGCTTTGTCTCTAAGGGAAAAGGGAAATAGTCTTAAACGAATCGCCTCAGGACTAGCACCATTGGTCTTAAAGGTGTTTGACAACTGGATAAAGACTTTTAGATGTTGGTTTGGGTTTTCAGATGGTAGTCCTGCGAATTGGTTTTGTTGAAATAGGGACGGTTTTAGTTCAAAATTATTGGCAGGTATGGTAGGGTTAACTATACTAGAGCTCGGTTCTTCATCAGCAGGCTGAGCGAATTCCTTAAGGGGTCTTTGGTTACGATCTTCGGCCATAGCTTGCTTAATTCGACGAAGCCAAAGTCGTGCGCGAGCGTAACGTTCTGGTTCCACTAAAGGATCTATTACACTACTGGAGCTGCGAGATCTTCGCACCGACCAGTTCGTGCGGCCCTAGTCTAAACGGTGATAACAAACGAAATTCGAAATTCGGCGAAATTGATCCCCGACAATGGCGCCAAAAACTTGATGCGTTGTATTCGCAAGTGTACGAATCGCGTCAGAGTAATATAAAAAGTTATCGTATCCACAGAGACCAAATGTCGATCTAACGAATTCTGTTTGTTACAGTGCTTATCTAAGGCAGTTCAATTCAGGGTTTACTAATGCAGAGAAAAATAAATAAAAGTAAATGACGAGGTAATAAAATTCAGACAAAACAATAGGCTTGAATGTAATTCTCATAACCGATAATATTTCTATATTCATCAACAGAACTACTTACGGGCAATATCTTCTATTTTAAGAAAAGAATTCAATTTAACAGGAACTGTCGCTTTCGCGTAGTCAGAACCAAGTTTACCCTCTAAACTAACCCCTTTATTGTCACTTAAAAAAAGGCGCGCATTGCGTTAGAGTCATGGAAAACTTACTTTTAAGAAATGTAAATTCTAAACTAAACAGAAACGTATTTTGACCTGAAATCTCTAAACTAAAGAGGTTCAAAATGAACCAGATTCTAATCCCACTAACGCGTCCGAAAATAGTTTTAAAATCTCTTTTCTAAAGTGTTAAAAATCCCTACTCGACTGAGCAAAGCGCTTTCGCTGTATTTCATCAGTTGAGAACTAAACAAGTTCACAAAGGGTTGGACGGCTTTCGATCTTACCCAACATTGCTTTTAAGTACAGAAAACTTGTGTTAAAGATTAAAACAGCCCTTAAGTATTTCTATTAACATATAGACGTATTACGGTGATTATGGTCTTTACATTCTTACCTATCTAAAACTTTGCCAGCCATGGTAGTTATAACAGTCATATTAATTCTTATCATGTATGGAATTAAGTCTTTTGAAAAGTAAAGTTTTGAAAAGTAAGGCAAGACAATAAATAAACAAAATAAAGCAAGTGCAAGAAATAAATGAAAGTAAATGCGATTAAAATAAAACCTGCTCCAAAGCGGAGTCTTTAAATCTGGTACAATGTACGGAAAATAAAATGCTGGCAGGATTACTTCTACCAAAGTGCTCCAACTTGATTACAGACACTCCAAGACTTGATTACAAACTCGATCACACACAGTGCAATAACTCCTCGATGTGAGAAGATTACCGCTTTACAAGAGTGAAATTTATGCCTAGGGTGAAGTAAACTAAGATTGAATGATCCTAAAATTCGAGTTCTGAGAGTATTTATAGGCAAAGTTAGCATGGTGCAAAGACAAAAGTGACCTTGGCCTAATAAATGGGCGGGAACTAATTTTGCCTTGTCGCGCCCGCGACAGGCCTACCGTGCCCGCGACACGAAGAAAACGGCAAAGGTGAGTGCTTGATCGTGGGAACGTGGCAGTTGAGTTGTGGAGATCATGGGACACGTCGTCGCCTACCCTGGGGCGCCCGCGACAAGAGAAGCGACCAGAGTAAATTGCTGCCAAACTTGAATTCTAGCTCCTTTTGCATCCTTTTTCGTCTGGGACCTCGATTTTATTAAAAACCTGAAAAAAAAGGAAAACATAACAATAACAAAGCATAAAAAATAAAAATAAAAACTAATATGCATGTGAAATCAGAGTCAAAAATACAGTATAATTTAGTGTCATCAATGATAAGCCGAACTCAACCTCAATCTAGAACCCAAAGCCTTCTGTAAACTTTCCCAAAATCTCGAAGTAAACCTCGGATCACGATCTGAAACAATACTCAATGGAACACCATGTAACTTCACAATCACACTGATATAAATCTCAGCTAACCTCTCCAAAGAAAAACTGATGGCAATCGGAATGAAATGCGCCGATTTAGTCAGCCTATCTACAATCACCCAAATAGCATTATGCCCTCGCTGAGTATTTGGCAACCCTGTCACAAAATCCATAGAAATGCTATCCCATTTCCACTCCAGAATATCCAACGGTTGCAACAAACCACTAGGTCTCAGATGTTCCACCTTCGACTTCTAACAAGTCAAACATGCATACACAAACTGAGCCACCTCTCTTTTCAAACCAGACCACCAGAAAATCTTCTTTAAATCTTGGTACATCTTATTCGCTCCCGGATGTATACTCAAATTACTCTGGTGTCCTTCCTCCAAAATCATTCTTTTCAACTCCGCATCATCAGGAATGCAAATTCTACCTCGGAACCTCAAAACACCATTAACATCCACTTTAAAGTCCTCATTCACACTTTCCTCTCCCACCGTCATCAAGTCCACAAATTTCACATCCAACTTTTGTTTTTCACTAACCGTCAATAAAAATTCATTAGTGACTTTCAACATTCCAAGTCTCACACTAACCGACGTCACTTCACAAACCAAACTCAAATCTCCAAGCGATTCCAAAAGTTCCCACTCCTTAACCATCAATGCGGACATATGCAAAGATTTCCGGCTCAATGCATCGGCTACCACATTAGCTTTACCAGGATGGTAATTCAAGCCAAAGTCGTAGTCTTTCAAGAATTCCAACCATCTCCGTTGCCTCATGTTCAACTCTTTCTGATCAAATAAATATTTCAAGCTTTTATGATCACTAAAGACTTCGAACCTTGCACCATAGAGATAATGCCTCCAAATCTTCAACACAAAAACCACAGCCACTAATTCCAGATCATGAGTAGGATAATTTTTCTCATGAACCCTTAATTGCCTTGAAGCATAAGCCACAACCTTACCTTCCTGCATCAACACACCACCTAAACCAATCAGAGACGCATCACAATACACCACAAATGGTTCATTAGGATTCGGTAAAATCAGGATCGGAGCTGTCGTCAATCTTCTCTTCAGCTCACAAAAACTTTCTTCACACTGAATATCCCAAATGAACGCTTTGCCCTTACAAGTCAACTGAGTCAAAGGAAGAGCTAGCTTAGACAAACCTTCAATGAACCTCCGATAATAACCAGCCAAACCCAAAAAGCTTCGAATTTCAGTAACGGATCTAGGAGCCTCCCATTGTAGAACTGCTTCTACTTTAGATGGATCCACAACAATACCATTACCTGAAATTACGTGCCCAAGAAAACTCACCTCCGACAACCAGAATTCACACTTGGACAATTTGGCAAAAAGCTTCCTTTCCTTCAAAACCTACAAAACAATACGCAAATGCTCTGCATGCTCCTCACGAGACTTAGAATAAATTAAAATGTCATCAATAAACACCATGACAAAACGATCCAAATGCTCGTGGAAAATACGATTCATGTATTCCATAAACACACCAGGCGCGTTAGAAACCCTGAACGGCATCACAGAATATTCATAATGACCGTAACGTGTTCTAAAGGCCATCTTCTGAATATCCTCTTCTTTCACTCTTATCTGATGATACCCCGATCTCAAATCAATCTTACTAAATACACAAGCACCAACCAACTGATCCATCAGATCATCAATCCTTGGAAGCGGATACTTATTCTTAATCGTCACCTTATTCAACTGGCGATTATCAATACATAATCGCATACTCCCATCTTTCTTTTTCACCAACAAAACTGGAGCACCCCAAGGAGAAACACTTGGTCTCACAAACCTCTTTTCCAATAAGTCATTCAACTGCTTTTTCAACTCCACCAACTCAGATGCCGACATTTGATAAAGTACCATAGAAACAGGTCTAGTACCAGGAACTAGATCTATAGAAAACTCCACCTCTCTCTCTGGCGGTACATCTGAAATATCCTCAGGAAACACTTCAGGAAAATCACACACAACAGGAAACACATCAAGTGAAACTTGACTATCTACAGTCAATGATGCAAACAAACCAAACAACTGAGCTTCATCTGCCAAAAGTTTCTTCAACTCTTTGGTAGATAAGAAACTCGAGTCTTCGTCTTCCTCAAGAGAAGGAAACCTTACTAGCTTATGATAACAATCAATGTGAACCTGATTAAATTGCAACCAATTCATTCCTAATACCACATCTAAACCTTCCAACGGTAAACACACCAAATCCACCACAAAGTCTTTACCATAAATGGTCAAAGAACAACTTAGACAGACCAAAGAAGTAGTTACTGACCCCATCGCTGGAGTATCAATAACCATCTCAAAACCCATCACAGACAACACAAGATTCAAATGCTTCGCGCACTCAGACGAAATAAACGAATGAGTCGCTCCAGTATCAATAATAGCAATTAAAGGCGTATTATTAATAAAGCAAGTACCTCTTATCAGACGATCTGCACTTGAAGTCTGAGTTCCCGCCAATGAAAACACTTTACCACTAGCTGTAGCTTTCTTCGGATTAGGACACTTCGTGCTAATGTGACCAGGTTCCCCACAACTGTAACACTTCACCACATTCTTCCTTTTACAATCAGCTAAGACATGTCTGATACCACCACAATTAGAACACTTATCCAACTTCTTCCTACATTCTGTCTGACGATGACCCAATTCACCACACCTAAAACACCTAGGAGAATTAGACATACCTCCTCCACCTGACCTTCGATCAAAAGTACCACTTTGTTTACCCTTATCAGCTGGTGACACATACGGACCACCATGGAATTGTTGCTTCCCTTTCCTGTCACTTACACTTTTATAGTGAGCAGAATGAGCCTTACTATCTTCATCATAAATCCTACAGCATTCCACCAAATCAGCAAACCTTCGAATCCTCTAATAACCGATAGCCTGCTTAATCTCAGGACGCAAACCACTTTCATACTTCACACACTTAGAAAATTTAGCAGTTGCCTCCGCATAATAAGGATAAAACTGCACAAGTTCCACAAATTTAGCAGTATAGTCAACAACAGACATATTACCTTGTTTTAACTCCAAAAACTCTATCTCTTTCTTTCCTCGGACATCCTCGGGAAAATACTTCCTTAGAAACTCTCGGCTAAACACTTCCCAAGTGATCTCTTCTTCCTCCGCAGCTTCTAACACCTGACGAGTCCCGACCCACCAGTCATCAGCCTCTTCATGTAACATATGAGTACCTAGCCTCACCTTATGATCATCTTCACAATCCATCACCCTGAAAATCCTTTCAATCTCTTTCAACCAAATCTGTGCACCATCCGGATCATGTTTCCCTTTAAAGACCAGCGGCTTATTCTTTCTGAACTCATCATTTCCGGCAGCATTCGGTGCACCCTGCACAGCTCGTGCCATAGCTTGCATCGCAGCAGCCAAAGCAACATCATTTCGACCAGCCATATTCTGTTCGTTTCCAATAACAGAAGCTATGGTTAAACAACAACTCACCCGAACACAACTGTCGCACAACAACAACTCGCCCAAAATGCCAGACGCAACAGACACAACTGACACGGACTGGCTCTGATACCACTTAATGTGACGCCCCCAATCTATACCCCAAAATAGTTAAAGCAATAAAAGAAAAATTCAAAATTTCGTCAGAGTATATCTAAAAACACGGCATAGACCGAAGGGGTCACATCAATAGAAAATAAAATACCGATAACATACAACACCTGCTCATAAAGATATGCAACGGTGGGGTAGCAATCAAACAGAGGAAACTCAGTTCCTTACACCTACTTTTCAGAAATTAGAATAAAAGCGAAAAATCTAAAATCTGAATAACATATATACATATATCATATAAAAAGTCTGTCATACATCAAGTTATACACGTACAATTCCAAAAGATATCATCACATATACAAAATAATCACAAACGGCCACCCTAGCTACCCGGTGTCACATATCAGAGCCGACCGACAAAAGAATGAAGACGCAACGCTTCACAAAAAGAATACCTCCAGCGACTCTAATCTGCAATGCCTCATAGAGCATTATAAAACAGCAGAAGAGTGAGAAAAACAACCATAATATAATTGCGTAAAATTATATATTAACACAAAAATACTCAAGTAGGCATATTCTCACCACCATTGCACAACAATCAAACATAACACAATACGGTACAATTTTCACGTATCAAATACCACTGCACTTCAATCATTCACAATTCAATTACACATATTCCATCTCATCAATCACAAACTCAAATCCATGCACAATTAATTCATGATTTATGCAAAAGCACAGAGACCGACACCACGACTCTATGCACATGCTATGCGGTACCGACTTCCAATGTCTCATCATCAGTTCACTCAGGAACTACTGGAACCATCGCTCGTTACTGAGGATCGCTCAATAACTCCCCGTCGGGCCTACGATGTTCACCCGTCGCTTTAGGTCTCCACATGAGCACACGACGTTATGGATTGCTTTAGGTCTCCACATGAGCACACAATCCGATCGCTTTAGGTCCCCACATGGGCACACGATCGTCTATAACCATCGCTTTAGGTCCTCACATAGGCACACGATGTTATAGCGGATTCTCTCTGGAACCAAACCGTCACTCAGGACGTCACAACAATGCATATCATGATGCTTGGTATACAAATGACTCATGACAATCCAAGGCATACATATATACAACCATGTGAACCATTTCAACATCAATAATCATGCATTGAAAATCAATTCAAACAATGCATTCATCATTAACCACAAATCACAACAACAAGCATATTATCATATGCATTCACACCAATTCACATCAATTACACCAAACGGCAACGAACATCGCTTTACCACCCAAACGGCAACGAACTCTTTCACAATTAACATGCATTTACATTTAATTTAAACAATGTATTTATTTGCCAAAAGGCCACCATTCACAATAATTTCCACAATCTAGAATTCACGCCATAAGGCTACCCACAACACATCATATAACAGTACACACAAGCTATACATTATATAACAAAAGCATATTGCACGATAACACCTCAATCCCACGCATTCAATACGGTAAAAAATTAACACAACAATACAGTTTCAATTTTCTGCTATAATTGAACCATATACAGACCCCAAAACTATTTTTCCTAGAAAGAACATCTCGTTAGCTTTCCAACGCTTCGAACGGGGGTCAAAACCGACTTACGGTTCAAGAGTTATGAATTTTTAAAGTTTTGCAAAAACCAGAATTTTTCTGCTAACAGCCCTACGGGTTCATGCAATTTCGTCCGAAAATCCGACCGATTCAATTATTTTCTTCGAAACAAATACATACTCATTCATACCAAACATATAGTAGTGATTTGGAACCATTAAACGTGAATTCTACGACATTCGATTTCACTCCGAATCTTAAACTCTCAATTATCCAAAAATGCAAAAACTTACAAACTCAACCAAATTCGATAAAACAAGCATACTCGATCACGACCTAACATTACTCGACACATCTACACAATTTATTCCGACTTTCGTCCGTAAAAACATCGGTTTCTATCGATTTCTACCGTTTCGACCTAAAAGTGAAAACTATGGAAAACAAGCAAACATTCCAAGAAAACATACATAATCTTACACAAGCATAAGATAATCGAGCTTCGCACCCTTACCCGATTAATTCGCGTTTGAAAAGTCGGTTGAATCGGTTCCTAAATCCACAAGTTTTTCCTCTTTTTTTCTTCTTTTTCCTCTTCTCTTTCTCTTCTCCTTTTCTTTTTCTTCTTTCTTTCTCTCTTTTCTTACTACTTTTCTATTTTTATAACAAATCAAAATATCTAACCCCAAAAAGACCAAAATACCCCTCAGCTCAAATATCTCCCAAATGCTCTCAAAATGCGATAAAACATAAACATACCGATGAAATATATTTCGGGAAATAAAAGTTGAAAAGAAATTATAATTTATTGCAAATATTTTACCTATCAGAGAAATTATCCAATTAACAAGTAAAACTCATTTAATTTACACAATTCAAAAAAAGGCCAAAAACTCACTAACTTTCACCAGTGGAAGTCAAGTGCAAAACGTGACATAACCAAAATTAACACTAACTTCCACCAGTGGAAGTTAGTTCAAAATGTGACACATTTATGCCACAAAACTCTCAATGCCCAAACATGATGCATTAACATGAAACACAATAAATCGCACAATTCACAAAATTTCACATAAATGGAATAATTAAATACGGTTAAATAAATCGGGGCGTTACAGTCATCGTCTGGAAGCTTCGATTGTAGAAAAGTACATCACAGAATAAGCAATTGAGTTTTGTGCAAACTATTTGTCAGAAGCTTGCTTTATAGGAATTTCTGAGTCTTGTCATGATGGACTTTATGATGGTAAAGATATTGAAAGCTCAAATGGTTTGACTAAATTTTGGTAAAACATAATGGTGGAAAAGTTGCTCCAACATGAAGATTTATGCCTCAGACCAAAGATGTTGAGTGAAATGTCCCAGCATGATGACTCGACATCATGATCATTACATCAGGTTTTTTCTAAATCTATTCCAAGATTCAAGGCGCGATTGGCAGTGGATCAAGGATCAAAGATATGAAGCCAAACTCAGCAGAATGCTATAAAAGAAGACCAGGACCTAATGCAGAAAAGAGAGAGGACGACATATACTTAGGAATCCTATTTTGTAAAGTGGGGTTTAGGTTTTGAGAGTCGTAGCTTTTTCTTGTAAGTCTCCCTCTATATCGATTTGATGCAGTGTGGTAGATACAGGTACTTGTACAGATTCAGAAGCCCATAGGTAATGAATCGTGTATTGTTCTTGGATGAAGCTTTGAAGCAAATCCAAGTTAACTTGTTAGTCAAGGATGCTTGACTGAACTTTGTATTGGAAGGGGTGTCTTTCAATAGGAATGGTACAGTTATGAGGTATTAACTGTTAGATAATCACATGTTGTAATTTAGGGAGCGAGATGGGTTTCTCTTATCAATTAGATGTGACTTCTAATGATAAAGTCTTCATTGGGTAGTGATAGGTTAGCGTGGGTGCTTTCTGTAAACCTGGGGTTGTTTACATAAAACTATACTGCTGATAGTGAATTCTTCTTCCTGGATTGGTCTCCCCCAGATGTAGGTGAATTGCACCGAACTGGGTTATCATATTCTGTGTTGTTTATCATTCTGCAATTTACAGTTCAATATTGATTAACATGTTGGAACTGATGTCGAAACATCTATGTCTCTGCAGTTCTGATATTCAAGGTATCAATCTGCAGTTCTTTTCTTGTTTAAATGATTATGCAGAACAATGTATTGACATGTGTTAGGACATCGGCTATCTGCTATGCCAGAATTTCAATTGGTATCAGAGCAGGCATCTTGTCTGTTTCTAGTTGAGATCTTTGGGAGATACTTTCTGGCGTTTAAACAAGGAGGAGTTTTGAAGATCAGATCAATCAACTTAGACATACTCAAGGGTATTAATGGATGAGATGGATGTTCTGGATCGAAGGTAACAACCCAGTGGTTATTTATGGTGCTGAGGAGGTTCTACATCAACTGCAGGAGAAATGGCTAGTTCTCTTGTTGGGGTGTCTTATAAGATGTTATGACATCTTATTAGGGCAAGTTGAATTTGTTCCTTGGTGGTTCCGCTGCATATATTTTTAATGGAAGAGCTCTAGAATTATAGGATTCTAGAGTTGTTGCTGAAGACAGATGGTAGAAGATCTTAATCGTCGACCTCTATATTTAAAGATATATGCACCTTTTTATTCCAAAGTCGGGAGCGATGGAATGGAAAGAGTTGTTGGAAGATGTCTGTTATGGTGACTTGGTGCTTAGAAGCTTGGTTCCATGGTGCAGTTTGAAGTCAGGTGAAGAGGATGGGAGTTTAGTTTAGGTTTATCAAGTTCTTACTCTAGGAGTTTAATAAATTATTGATCGGCTAAGTTGTCAAAGATACTTGAGAATTCTCTCAAGTCCACTCATAAAGGTGTCTCAGTCGTGCATCTGGAGTCTTCTAGTTATTCTTCTAACTAGAGGGTGTTTCTATGAAACACAAATTTGAAGAAAGTGGAGGTGATTTATTTTCACCATCCAAAACAGCAAGGAAGGATTCGTCTCTCCTAATCCTAAGGGAGGATCCAATCTGAAGGGGGTTTGCAGAACTGTTGAGGTAAATAGGGTTCGTTTCAGAGAGAATCTTAGTTACTTGAGTCAAGGGTGGAAGCCTTGGTATCTCAATAATTTGTTTGTCAAATAAGATACTTACAAAAGATTGAATACTTGATAAGTGTTCATGAAGTGATTTGGTGGAGTATGGCTTCAACAGTGAAACAGGATTATTGAACAAGGATTTAAGATCCATTGCTATTTGTGATATACACAAATATTTAATTGATTATCCTTGTATGTGGAGTTCAAGATTACTGATGTTCAACACGATGTTAAAACATCTTTTCATCTGGTTTGTGCAGAATCATGGGAGGGGTACTGCATAAGCTTTTGGATCTATTTATCTTAGGTGGTGACCTAAGAATCTGCTTTAGTTGGTGTGGCAGAAGCATCTGATCTCTGGAGAGTTTCTTGGAAAGAAACTGGTCTAGACAATGGTGATGTGGAAGATGAAGAAGTAGACATCATAATCTTGATGGATAATTCTTGGATCAGTTTATTTCTGATCTAGGAGTATTGAAGTGCTGGTGATGGCACAACTTGGATCAGTTTATTTCTGATCTAGGTACTTAGGAGCATGGGATCTTGCTCATTTTGGAGGTCAAGGTTAAGTGGCAGTTATCTCTAACTTTCTACAGACAACTCTACTAAGGAAAGTGGCATTCTTTGGTATGGCTATGGTGTAGTCTAGGACTACTTTCTCTTCTGAAGATTCAAACGTGGCAGGTGTGAGTTCTCTGGAGTTTCAAAGCAGATATTCATCAAGGTGTGAGCTTGTTTGGAATACCTGTGATTAGTTTAAGCAGGATAGAGGTTGTCTACTCAAACTTGGTTGTTGAATCAAGTCTATGAGAGCATGAAACTCTTGTTCTGTTAAAGGGAGAAGGTTCTTCCAAGTGGCAGAAGAAGGAGTTGAATTCAGCAGTTGGATGTCATATCAGAATGTTCTGACATCAAGCTTAACATCAGGGTCTCAGCTGGTGATGTGGCACATCAGCTTAAGATAAGGTGATCTATAGGAGAATAGAAGTTATAGATGCTTCAAAAAGGTCTATCTTATGCAGTTTGCGGGAGCTGTGGATGGAGAAGATGTTATATGTCTAAGGCTTGGTGGATCCAAGATGTCTTGCTATGGAGCAAGTAGTTCATGTAACTTGAAGATCAGATTTCATTGGTGGATCAGTGTATCTTGTGGGAGTTCTGAAGAAGGATAAGATCAGTCAAAAAGTGGCATTTGGTTGATCTTTAATGTGCATTCAAGCAGGGTGCTTGGAACTAATTACTCTTGGGCAGAAGGGTAGTTTGTTGAAAATGTAAGGAGGTTCTGGTCTATCTTGGAGCTTGTGGCAGAAGTTCTCAGTTTATGGAAGATTGCCTTCTTTTGGTAGATGAGAGTTTATTTCTCTCTTGGTTATCTGGAGTTCTTGTTGATCAAGTTGGTGGCGCAGTGTTGCTTGAAGATCTTCAGTTGGATTACTATGCAGTTAGTAAGTCCAGTGGTGGAGCATATCTAGAACCATGGTGTGTGGTGTCTATGATATGTGAAGGATGTCCTAACTGATGTTAGAACATCTTCTGGGTTGGTTATCCTTGGAATAGGATGCTAAGTTCTGAGTGTAGAACTTGACACTCACATCTTGTCTAAGAGGTATTTATCTTATCATACGTGAGAATGATGGGTAAAGGATTGTCTTGGAAGTTTGATGTGAATGAGACATGCTAGAAGTGGATTAGTTTGGTGCTTGTGGAGCAAATGGGCTGAAGATTTTTGGAGCATGTGTTTGACGTCCTTCAAGTGTGAAGAACGTCTGTGTGAGCTAGCAAACTAAGGGGCCTTGTGCATTACTTTGAGGAATGTGAAGCATTCAAATTTAATTGGGTTGTATCTCAGGGAACAAGGAGATCTATACATGAGAATTCATGAGGAATTCGTGTGGTGTATGGATAGTTTCTGGACGAGAGAGATCAATGAAGCTTTGATCTCAATCCAAGAGTTTGTTGGTTGTGGTACAAGGATGCGTTCCTGGTACTCTAACTATATGATCATAAAGTTGTCATGGGATATCATGTAATGGTTTTGGGTGGTTCTTGTTGAAGAAGTATCTGTTGAGAAAGATAGGGGGAGATCTATCTGATTAATGTACTAGTGTGGTACATGATTTTCTTGAGGATCAAGCATTGGGTGAATGCGTTTAGCAAGTGTGTTGAACAGAGGGTGCACTCTTGAAGACATGAAGATGCGTCTTATGTTTTCCATTCATTTAGGGTGTTCTTCTGGCAAAGGAGCATTGGTTATCTACGACATGGGGAGTTAGACTTCTATTTTGGATATATGGCTGCAGTGGTGCAGATTGATTATCAAGATTGTTTGTGGTTTCAAACAATTTGTGATAGATTGCCTCAGTAGAGGATGACATGTCAGACGAGATATCGTGACATTGCCTTGTTGGTATAAGCTTTGGGTGAACTTATCAGGTTGTGCTGATTCTGCCATTGGTTTCAATGGATTGAATGAGAAGTGGTACAAGTATCTTGGGAATCTCTGCTGATGGAAAGGTCTTTGGAAGAATTTTGTAGTAAACAAGTTAGATAATTCTGGATTAAGAAGTGATTCAGAATAAACAGAAGATGAGTGTATTTATAGTCCTGTCTATGGGGACCATAAATCTGACAATATCAGGTTAGGTATCAGGACACAGTTCAGAAGCAGTTTCAAGGACAAGTCATAATAGGTGGAATCTTTCGAAACTATTTTGACCTGCTTTTGTTGCACTCATTGACTAGTCTTTTGTTTCTTTCAATTAGATTAGCTCTACCTACATAAATTCTTAATATTTAAGGAAGATCGAGCTAGAACATATTTCTTAAGTTGAGAGCAAATGGGTTTTGTCCTTGTGTGGGTAAGCATTGTCTGGGTTTGGGCATGCATGGGTCACTTTTGCCATCTTTTGGCTAAAAAGGGGGAGAATGGCTATGTTGTTGCTATGGACTAGTTACATGCTTTTGAGCTACTGATCATCTTGGAAAATGTCTCAAAGGATGTTATGACTTTCTGGGTGCTAACATCTTGGGTAAATTGTGTTTTGTGATCAGAGTTAAGAAGCAAGTGTGTAGTCGGTGTCACAAGGGAATGGAGAGGTTATACAAGGGAATGAATAGGTTATCTTCTCTCTTCTTTCAGTGCATCCACCATCAAGCTGAATAATGTTTTAGCCAAAATTTGTCAAAATTGAAAGCTCAAATGGTTTGACTAAATTTTGGTAAAACATAATGGTGGAAAAGATGCTTCAACATGAAGATTTATGCCTCAGACCAAAGATTTCGAGTGAAATGTCCCAGCATGATGACTCGACATCATGATCATTACAGCAGGTTTGTTCTAAATATGTTCCAAGATTCAACGCGTGATTGGCAGTGGATCAAGGATCAAAGATATGAAGCCCAACTCAGCAGAAGGCTATAAAAGAAGACCAAGACCTAATTCAGAAAAGAGAGAGGACGACATATACTTAGGAATCCTATTTTGTAAAGTGGGGTTTAGGTTTTGAGAGTCGTAGGTTTCTCTTGTAAGTCTCCCTCTGTATCGATTTGATGCAGTGTGGTAGACATAGGTACTTGTATAGATTCAGAAGCCTGTAGGTAATGAATCGTGTATTGTTCTTGGATGAAGCTTTGAAGCAAATCCAAGTTAACTTGTTAGTCAAGGATGCTTGACTGAACTTTTTATTGGAAGGGGTGTCTTTCAATAGGAATGATACAGTTATGAGGTATTAACTGTTAGATAATCACATGTTGTGATTTAAGGAGTGAGATGGGTTTCTCTTATCAATTAGATGTGACTTCTAATGATAAAGTCTTCATTGGATAGTGATAGGTTAGCGTGGGTGCTTTATGTAAACCTGAGGTTGTTTACATAAAACTATACTACAGATAGTGAATTCTTCTTCCTAGATTGGTATCCCCCAGATGTATGTGAGTTGCACCGAACTGGGTCATCATATTCTGTGTTGTTTATCATTCTGCAATTTACAGTTCAACATTGATTAACATGTTGGAACAGATGTTGAAACATCTGTGTCTCTGCAGTTTTGATATTTAAGTTATCAGTCTGCAGTTCTGTTCTTGTTCTAATGATTATGCATAACAATGTCTTGACATGTGTTAGGACATCTACTATCTACAATGCTAGAATTTCAGGTATTAAAGGTTTAAATGTTAAGACATTTTTTCGAGAAGTAATTCTTCAAGCACATTTTCATATATTGAATAACCTTAGTGAATTCAACCTTACTTGACCTCTCACAAAAGTATTTTGAAGGAAAAATTCCCTCGGATGAATGAAAAATGGTTGTTGATAGAGCATAACAAAATTTTCATAAATTGGTTTAATGAAAGTATTTCTAAAGAGAGTAGTGCATCGGATCTTTGCAAATGGTTATCACGTATGTCTAAGTTTAATGTAATTACTTGGAGCGCATACTACATTTCTAAATATTCATTCTATACAAAATCAAAGGATGATCGTAGCACCATGCAAAATAATGGGGTTATAGTTGAGGCTGAATCCATGTACTTTTTGAGTTCCAAAGATAACAATCTTGTACTAGCATATAAGGCGTACTTTGGGGTCATTGACGAGATTTTAGAGATTGACTATGTTTCTTTTAAAATGCCTTTATTTAAGCGCAAGTAGATTGACAGTAACACTGGTGTAGAAACCGATGAATTGAGATTCACAGGGATTGATATTTGTAAGGAAACTTATAAGAGAAAACATTTCATCATGGCAACCCAAGTAAAACAAGTTTTTTATGTCACTGATCCATCTAACACTAAATAGTCAATTGTTCTTCAAGGTAGACATCTTCCCCATAGTACTGATGAAAATCAAGATTTTAACTGTGAAGCCCCTTGTTAAGCAACACATGTACGTCAAGCATCTAAAGAAAATGATTCAGATGATGTGCATGCTATTCGTCGTGATCATGAAGAGGGGATATCAGAAAACTAGTAAGTAAATGTTTTATATCCCTTTGAAACACTACGCCAAACAAGACCTTTAGCAACGCTTTTTTTGGCCTTTAGCAGCGCTGCCTAAAGTGGCGCTGCTGTAGGTAAAGGCAGCGCTTTTGTAAATGCAAAAGCGCTGCCTTAGGTCCTCTTTAGGCAGCGCTTTTCCACTAAAAGCGTTGTCTTTTGTTCCCCTTTAGGCAACGCTTTAAAAAGCGCTGCCTAATGTGTATTATTTTCCAACTTTAGGCAGCGCTTTATCAGGAAAAAAACGTTGGTTTTTCCCCCCTTAGGCAGCGCTTTTTAAAGCGCTTTCTAACGTGTCTCTGCTTAATACTTTACGCAGCGCTTTTTTTGGAAAAGCGCTTTCTTTAGTTCCACTTTTGGCAGCGCTTTTTCAGTAAAAACACTGTCTTTTGTACACGTAAATTGTTTTAGAAATTATTTGTTTTGGACGCATTTTTTGTCAAAAGCGCTGCTAAAATTCCTTTTTTTAAGAAAGCTTTTTTAAAAAAAATCTTATAGTAAACCTGTATATTAACAAACCTGTATAACATAATTTTTTTATCAAAACTTATCATAATTATATACTTCAATTCACAAGCCTTTATTCAATATAGGCCTTATATACTTCAATTCACAATACTACATAATTATATACTTCAATCACCATATATAGGCCTTATATTTCATAATTATACACAAGACTTTATCAAAACTTATCATCAACACAAATCCTCATACACAAAAAAAAAACAAAATAACCATTATATGTATAATATTCAACTTATGGTCTGCCACTTCCAAATTAATTAACCATTCTAATAACAACTATTCATACACCAAATAACCATTCTAATAACCATTACACTTCTAAAATAAAATAACCATTCTATACAACAACTTCCAAAACTATACAAAGTATATACAACAACTTCCAACTTCCATACCTTATATGATTCTCTGCTCAATAAAGTTTTGACCCCAATCCTCCTTAATTTCTTCCAATTATACTTTGGAGTAAGTAGCACGCTTGAATTCATCAAAATACTACATAATATAACATAATATGCATGATTTAGTTAAAAGTAATGAATTATATCAAATATCCGATAAATATTAAAATAACTCCTAAGTTATAAATCCATACCATGATTGAAATATCTATTTGATCCAAATGAATGATTTCTTTCATAAACCTCAAAACGAAATAACCGCAATCTATACCATTTTTTTGACGAGGACACTACATAGAGAAAAAAATAAGAATATATATCAGGATATATAGTCTAACTTGTTTTATCAAGTAGCATCACTATTATAAGCAAAATTGTGAAAATATACCTCCACTCTGATCCATGTAATGTTGGTTGACTTACTCTTTGATACTTGGGCTCCTCTTTGTGATCGAAATATTTGTATAGCTCTAACATAATATAAACGAATAATTAGAACAATCTCACTTAAATAAATTAATAAACAAATACACACGAATATTTAGAACAATTTCACTTACGTATCAATCATCATCTTCATATCTGGGTATTTATCTACATCACCATCTAACGAATCCATATAATACACTATTTCTCTTATCGAATTTATCGCAACCAACAACCAATGTCCACTGTAAAATAAAAAAAAGTATCGATATAGTAATTTTATACGCAACATCAAAAAACAAAAAATGATACTAAATGAAGTAAGAATGCAAATCTAACCCGTTGCCAGTATTATATGGTAAAAGATACAACTTTTCTGTATCTATGCTGGCCATAAATCTTTCGACTAAGTGAGATTGTACTGGAGTTGGATTCATCGCAATTAACGGTGCATTGATACAGTTGGCAGATAAGAAACCGAATCTTTCTGACAATTGATGCAGGCGCACCAATTTCTCATACGAGAACCTTAAATAAAAACATAATAAATATTAGATTATTCATTGAAATGAGTAAATAAATTGTTTAAATAATTAAAGAGAGTTAATCGGAATACCTGATGTATGTATGCATAACACTGATGCCTAATTCAGAATGATTAAAAATCTGATCCAAATCCTCTTTAGAAATTGTTTCTGAATAAGAATAACCGAAAATACCTTCCTCCATAGGTATTTCACGAATACCACCGTCCATCAAACTCGATGTTCCTACAAGTGTTCCTACAAGAGGTTTTAATATGTTCCATCAAACCGAAAATATTTAAATAAAATTATATATTAAAAATAAATTAGTCTAATTATTAAATATAAGAGATGAAAGGTAAGCAAGAATATCAATAATAATATGATTTAAAAAATATTAAAACTTGTATTAAATAAATGAAATGTTTAAGTTTTTTTAACAAATAAGACATGTTATGTTATAAGAGATAATACAATTTTTTGAATTGGTGGAGAATAGGAGTCTGCATGGTTAACCAAATCATGTGAACCAATTCTATTTTATGGTTTTGATTTATGAACCAAACCACTTATAGTTAAAACCAGTTTAATAATTGGAAGTGGTTCAAAATCGGTTTAAAACCAGTTTTAATTCTAAACCAATTTTCAAAGAATTTATTTGATAAAATTTAATTATGATTGTGGTGTACCTTAATTGTACTTTTAGAGAAAATAATTTCTTTTATTGTGAATGTGGTGTACCTTAACAGAAAGTGAATAATTTAATTTAATGAAGAAAATTATTTTGTAATAAAAGTAAAATATATCTCAAATAAAAAAATAAAAAAATATGGTAATGTAAAAAAAATTAACAAAAAAAATTATTTTTGTTTTTTTTTAATATCAAAATATTTTTTATTCCAAAAACATTGTTATTTGATATATTATTTCTTAATACGAATTGGTTACTTGAATTCAAGGTTTACATTTTTATCAATGTATTTAAATTTTATGTCGGCAACGTCAATTATATTACATTTTTCCCACGTCATGTATCTCACCTCACATACATGTATCATCATTAAATTTCAACTTAGTAAACTGAAAAATTCAATTTGTTTAAGTGTACATTTTTTAATCTAATGAATATACCTTTTTTTTAATGTTTTAAACCAACTACATATATGTATTAGTATTACAAAGATGGTTGGAATAATAATTTTTAAAAAAATTGTTGAAGTAATAATTTTTTAAGAAAACTGTTAGTTTTAGATACTTTTAAAAAGGAAATGCATGCCTATTTTCAATGATAAATTAAATATTAATATTTTAGTAAAAAAATATTAATAAATTTAAATTTACTAATTAAAAAATAATAAATAGTAAAATATGTACTGTTTTTATTTTATTTTTATCTTTTTTTTTGTTACTTATACATTTTTTTATGGAAATAATTTAAAACTTTAATAAAATAAGTTTATAAGTTTGTATGATGGTGTGGTGGTGGTACAGAGCGTTGAAATAATTTAAAACTTTAATAAAATAAGTTTATAAGTTCACATAATGCAAGATATTGGCCATCTAATCCCTAAAGCCCCACGCATTCAATCTCCAACAATACATTGGTTCTCATCTAAAGTACATTAGAAGCTACAACACAACATTTACTGCATTTCACGATTGCAATGTACAATTTAGCCACCAAGTGTTTCTTTCTTAAAGGGACTTCCAAAAAAAAATCTTAAAGCAAACTAAGGACAAATTCTAGTATGTTTCGTTAGCCAACTCAAGGCTCCAGTCTACGTGGAATTTCTCCTTCAGGCAGGAAGCTCTGTCGCTTATAGGCCACAATTTTTTTGAACCTGGTTGTCGCCATCGTCGTTTGGGGTTTCAGCTTACATGGCTATCGCAGCTTTTTTCTTTTCGAATCGTCGGTTGTCTTTGCACCACTTTCTGAATTCTGGGAAGAACCTGATTACAATTTCGAAAGGTCAAAGCGGTTTATGCACGACCTTGCTTCTTGGTCTTGTTAGTAGTGGCAAGTTTACGTCTTGCTCGAATTTGTTCTAGCACGATGGAACTATATGACCATCAAAACATAAGATGGCGTTAAAGAAACCTGGCATAGAAACACAATTTAGTTCATATCTAAACCAAGAGCAGCTAAAAGAAACCAAAAAATTACTTAGCTCACGTCGTCAAGCTTCACCATCTCTGGCATAGAAAAGATCTCCGATATTAGTACAATTCTGTTCGCACTAAAGCTCCTCACAAGATTGAATGGTCAAGGACTACAAAATGATCAAGAATATGAGAATGACATACAGTTCACAAAACATCAATACAAAAGAAAGTTCAGAATTTCTAAAGCACAATCACATGAAAATGAAAGCATACTCATCATGACAGTATTAGCAAATCAATTGAAAAGTAAGACATGTGCACATTGAGAAAAATAGACATGGTCTCACCTTTTATCATGAACATCAGTAGATTCACACATGGTTTTAAATTGCAGTTGCGGCTGTGGACGCGGTTGCGGTTGCGGGTGTTGTGATTGCGGTCATTGTGAGTGTTGTGATGCGTATTGCGGCCATTGCGGTGTGAATTTTTATAAAGAGGTGTTTGAAATACAAAGTTGAAAAACACGTAATGTTAGGTTTTTTCATTACATAATAAGTAAATTGAGTTTTAGGATTCTAATATTTTGATTTTAGATGAAAATACTTGAAGAAACATGATTGAAATGATCTAATGTGATTCCAAACAATACCGAAAGTGTAATTTTCAAATCACACCGCAATTGCGGTTAATTCGATGCGGTTGCGGAGGCAACCGCATCCGCAATATTGCGGTTGCGGACCGCAATTAAAAACCATGGATTCACAGGCCTTGGCGTGAAACCGCACCAGATGGAAGTACACTTCACCGGAACTTCCAAAGCAGAAGATTTGACAAAGGTTGAAAGTACTGCAAAGAAGATCTGTTATTATGAGGATTCAAGAACTAAAAGAGGATTCAAGAACTAACCTGGCTTCCATATGATGCACTCAAAACACTGGGATCTTTCATTATGCTGAGTTTTCCCCCAAATCCAAATGTTACCAGAGCATGAGAAGGACGTCCAGCAGATGATCTTCCAGCATAAGGGGCATGTTGTTCACCTTGGATTAATTGTTGGGAATAATTATGGGAGTTCTGATATTCAGTAAAAACATTTGAGAATTGTTTTTAATCATTGAACTTTGTGTTTGAATAATTTAACTGTTGAGCAAAGTCCCCACGAGGGACAAAAGTTTTGGGTTCAAAAGTTCCATTGGGGCAATGCATCCTGTAACTCGTCAATAAATCAACTCATTTTATTATTTTCTTCTAGAGTTTCATCGTGAATTTTATTGGTCTCGAAAAAATCCTGTTCCAAGGCCATCATATCAAGCTTCATAGTTTCAACTTCAAACTAAGAGTCTAATCCCATGGATGAAAATGATTCATCCAGTTTCTCCACGAACAAAGCTGATAGCTCTAATTCAGCTTCTTTAGTCTCTAGTTCCCGAATCAAATAAAATTTCTTTGAATTGGAGATTTTCAACTCCTCCCTTAAGCTGATAACTTCTTTTCGTAAATCATCCATCTCCTTGAATTTCATATCATAATCGTAAGCACGCTCTTTTAGATAACTCACTTCCGTGTTTCTTGCAATGAGTTGATCCCAAAGATAATCTGTATAAAATAAAAATTAAATTATGACAATTAAAGAGCACCGAAACCTCAAATGTAAACATTGGAATCATAAATTATTACGGAGAAGTATTCAGAGCAAAATGGCATCCAAGAAGGAAAGACAAATTACTCTCCAAAGGCAATCATCTATCAAAATTGGTTTACGAATGAAAGTTCATCAATGCAATAAATTTTTATCCACACAGCTGCAAGTCTGCCATGAAAAATGGAGATATAAAAAAAATGCCTATTTCTTGAGAACAATTCAACAGCTCTTGTTCCAAATTCTAGATGTATTTCTTATCTTCCATATGAGCTATTGAAAAAGACTTTTTGTGCCGTTCTAGAATCTGCATCAGTGTCATAAATTAGATTGGTAGTTCAGTATCTGTTTTTTCTGTTTTTTCATAACATAGAAAAGAAGAAAACTCATGATTTACTTTGTTGTGTGATGCAACTGATCCAAAGGGGCTTGAAGTATTTATATGATCATTGATTCCAGACATACTTGAACCATAAGAATGATTAACTTGCTGGTTACCTAAACCATAAGAATGATTAACTTGCTGGTTACCACCAGTAGCTATATTATCCCTTATTTTAGTGGTAGCTTCAGTTGTGTACATGTCAAAACCCTGTTGTTGTTGGTCAACACCATATGAACTATTCCAGCTACCATTTACAGCCTGACTACCAGTACCCTGTGATCCATAATGACCAGCCTGGTTATACTCACTATACAAATTGTTGTTATTATTAGTATTAAGGGAGGAATTACTGGTAGAAGTATGCCCATTTTCAAGTCCATGAACAGAAGACTGAATGGATGAATTGTAAGTTTCCAATGAGCACCATTCTTGGGCAATTGTGTCGTAATACCAACCAGGATATTGGGGGTCAAAAACCATATGCTCCGGGTACCCATTATTTCCTTGTAAAACCTGATTCCAGCTAGAAGTATGTCCAACCTGTTCCTAGTCAAACACAGTTTCTCACGATCACTCTCTCCCGTCTCACTTTCTATTATTGTTTTCATACTGTGTAACGCAACAAAGCCGCCTTGAATATCCATGGTCACCTCAACATAAAAGTAAACAATTTGTTAGCAAATACGGCTTTATCCGTTGTAACAGAAGTTGGCAAGAAAAAACACAACATTCAATCCATATGGCCAGAACTATAGTTACTTGAAAAATGGCATTTCAACCCTATAGTAGCACATATGTTCTCTTTTAATATGGACATCAGGATCGAAACTAAACCAGCTGACCTGCCCATTATGAAGATATACTGATAAAACATTATCTCTGAGTTAAAAGATTTTACTAACAGGCTAAATGCAGAAAAAAAAAATCATTCTCAGACTGGAGAAAAAGCAAAAATATATTCTACTAATCACATCATATATTCGAAATGGAAATAGTTTCACGATATCATCTGCAGGAAGAGAGCAACAATGAAGAAAGTTAACAACAATAGAAAACCAAATCAAGTACATATTAAAGTGAAGGTCGAAGAATCACATGGATTACCGGCGGCGGAGCTTTTAGAACCGTCGATAATGGTTGATAGTGAGTGTCGAAACAATGCCCAACTCTGTGCAACACATGACACCACCTAATACAATGATATTATTAGTTGATGATGGAACTTTCAAACAAAGGCCATAGCATGGGAATGCTTGCATAAGTGTCGGGAAAAATACAATTTTTATTTTTAACCCATAATCAAAAATAGAAGATATAGAAGAAGTCAGTTGGAACCTAATTCATTGCTGCTACGCTTTCACAAATAGCACATGCATCAATTGATCTCAGCAGCATGTGCATTTCCTTTGACTGCAACTTTTTTCCTTCATATCTCATCTTTGAAACCATTGGTCCTCATCCAAGACAAATTGTAGAAATTTATGCAACCAAATACGTGGAATCCTGCTAGGCAAACATAGTTAAGTTTCAGCAAAAGCATATTAAGTACATAAGGTAAAAGATTTTAGTAACACCTCGCCATACATAAGTGTCGCTCCCAGGATTTTCATCCAGGTACAAATGCGAAAATGGCACGGAAGAAAGAAAGAGAGTCGCCAGCCAGGCATTTTTATCCTAAAGAAAGGGAAGGATAATGCTGCTCAAACCCGGGAGAAAGGAAAGAACGAGGTCTAGCGAACCAAAGAGAAAGGGTAAGGGAGTTGGTTACATGAAGGGAATGTTATCGCACCCCTTCACGTCTGTCGTACTCGACGGGATCCATGCTTGAAGTACTGCTCAAAGGGTGATAAACGAAAATGAACTGAGAGAGAACGAGAAATAAATGTAGGGAAAATAAAAGAAGTGCTCGAATAGGCCTTACCCCACTGCCTACGTATCTCATTGGGGATATGAGAATCAGAGCGACATAGTTCCCCTAACTAAGGGAAAACTGCTTTTTTATTTTTTAGGGAACGGCTAATGTTCTAACTCAGGTGTTGCAGGCTCGCTGAATCGAGTGCGTTACCGTATTGCAAGGGAACAAGGAGAAGCACGTTCGTACGTTGAGAGTGAGTGAGATGAGAAGAGAATTCCCGAAGGAAAGACGTTATTGTTTGTTTTAAGTGTTTTAGAAGTTTTTTATTTGAAGTGTTTTGCATAGGAGAATGTACCTAAGTCTTTTTCAATGGAATGTGCATCTCATGCATCATTCCAAAATGAAATGATGATGAAGTACACTAAGTATGAGGAAGATCCTCAAACTTACTTCCAAAGTTAAAGGCTTAAGTACACTAGCATATTCTCTTTATTAATTGTTTTTGTTGTTTTAAAATGAAGAAGTTTTTTTGAGTTTGTTTGTGAAATCACTTCATGTTAAAGACTTGTACATCATGCTAGAGAACCTACAACACATTCCAAGATGGAATGTATGCAAGCCCCCCCCCCCCCCCCCCCCCATGGAATAAGGCTCATGGCACATGAAGATGTTTCAACCTTTATCAGGTGTTTTGAAGTTGTTTTGAGATGAGAGAAGAGAGACTCAAAAGAAACAAAGGTAAAGACTAAAGGGGACTAAGACTCACCCTAATGTTATCATGCTTCGATGTTCCTAATGGTTTAGTGTGGTTTAGAAGCCTAAGTCTAAAAGAAGAGAGAAGAAGAGAGCAAGAGGTAACATAACTCACTTCTAAGATAGAAGATGAATTATGAACCAAGAGGGATAAGGAAGAAGTTGAACAAAGAAAGCATTGAAATGCTTTGCACAAACACAAAAGAGAAAGCATTAAAAGATGAGGGAAGAAGGTGTGTGTGGAAGCATATCCACACACTCAACTTACCATTAGCCCCTACAAGCAAAGGTTAGTTCAATAATGAAATAAGAAAGCATAAGTGAAAGAAGGAAGACAATTAAGCATCAAACTACTTATGAAATGAACTTAGGGTCAAACAAAGCCTAAACCTAAAAGGAAAGGACTCTAAGTGTCCAAAGACTTCTAAAGTCAGTAGCTATGTCTAACGGTATTCTACTAGGGTTAGGGTACCTAATGGGATCAAACTATGTCAAGAAAGATGTCAAAGATTCATACAAATTCAAGGTATGCATCAAAGATGAAGTATGAATGTGTATGGCATACAAATATGAATGAATGCATGAAGAAATGTCAAAGTCAGAAATGAATGACATATTATAATGCATATGGAAGTAGATGGATGATCATACAAAGCATGAGTCCAAGGATTCAAGAAGAGAATACAAGAAGAAAAGAAGTTCAAACATTGTTCAAGTTCACATAAGATGGCATACTTGTAATGCAAGTTATGAATGAGGAATGAAACATGAACATGAATAAGAATGGATGTAAGTCAGTACTGTATGATATGTATGATCATATTAGAATGCAATAATAGTGTCACAAAGATGCACACAAAACATGTTAAGGCACATAGAAGAAGATGCACACAATTAGGTCAAACTTAGTTCACATAAGCACCAAACATTTATGAACCAAAACATGAAGACAAATGACCAATAATCTAACATGGATGACCTATAATGTTTATGAAATGACCTATAAAATGATCACACAAGTCCTAATGCAATGGCACAAGTGCCTCCTAATCAAACAAGATTGAAAAGTCAAAGAAAAGCACACAAAATATCACCTATAACATCAAGCAAGGCAAAGATAGAAATGAACTTGTAAAAAAATATGAAATTTAAGTGAAAAGCATCTAAGTCAGAAGTAAAACAAGTGTCAAAATCTCATGGCAAAATTCAAAAGGAAACTAGGTTAAATGGAGGCTCAAAGTCACATTGAAACAAGTCAAAAGAATGCACAAAGATGAGTATCAAAAGGAATGATAAAATGACTTTAAAAATAAAATAAAAACACTTTTAGATGTATTAAGATGTTATTTGAACATGGAAAAAAAAGTGGACACAAAATGGTTTTGGAGTTATGCAAAATAATTGGATAAAGATCAAGTATCAAGGAAGAAACACTTTGAAAAAAGAAATAAAAGAAAATTCACAAACTATGATCAACTATTCACAAAAATCAGAAATAAAAATAATACAAAATTATTTAAATGTCTAAACATGGTTCATGAATTTTTATGGAATTTTTAGATGCATTTTGGTATTTTTAATAAAAGGAAATGGAAACAGTATGAAAAATAAATTTAAAATAAAAAGAAAATAGGAGAGGAGGTGCAGACATAGCAAAAATGAAGTTCAACTTGCACATGGGCTTAAAAAGTGAGGGTACGGATAGCAATAGTGATCCAGGTCCAAGAACACGCATGTGTGTGTGGAATTGTGGTGCACCTCAGTCAATAGTTGACTCACTCACAGCCATTAGATCAAGTCATGATGAGATGATGAGAAAAAGTAATCACATCCAACGTTCATGATGCAAACACACAATAATAAGCATGCACGCACACACATGCAACCAAGTCATGGTCAACAATTCAGAGAGAGAGAGAGAGAGTCACGTGATAGGCAAGTGGATCATTAATACGCTGTCACTATATCATGCGTTGGATCGGAACAAATCGGACGGTCATGTTATAAAGTTGAGAAACCCTAGGGTTTTGACTTGAACAAGAATCAGGTGACCGGAGAAGACTTTCGGTCGTCTTCTCCGGTGAGTCTCCGGTGAGGCTACATTTTCAGGTCAATGGAAACTAGCAAACCGCATATAGAAATGAAGCTGAAGTCACGTAGAACACGAATCTGGCCTTAGAAATCACACAGCATGCATGTACAGAGAGAATCGAACACAGACAATTTGCCCTAGAATTTGAATCTAAGCACTTAAGGTGCCTATCACTAGCCGGATCATTCACATTGCTTCTATTAAGCTATATAAACAATAGTAACAAGCCAAAACACAAGAAAACAAAGCAAAATCAGTTGAGTAATTTCAAACCTGGATCTGCGAAGAACTTGAATCAACAAGAAAACCAGAGGTGTAGGCTTGTTCTTGAGCTTCCAAGGAGCAAAATAATTGCTCCTATGTCTTGGATCTTGAAGACAACAAAGAGAAATTCAATCTGCAATGTGATTGCATTTGAGAAGATTGATCCTCCTTGTGCTTGTTCTTGATCAGAGAGGCTTGAGGATGATGGAATGATGAAGATTATGATGAACAATGTGAAGAACTCGTGGCAAAAGAGAGATAATTCAGAGAAAAACTTGAGAGCTTTGAGGTGTGAGAGTGAAATATGAAGTGTGTCCCTTGCAAATTCTGTTAGAAAACTATTTATATGTGTGGTTAGGAGTTAACCATCTCAGTTGATGGTTAGAACTCAGGTTAGGTTAATTATGGTGTTAGAACCAATGGAGAGTGGTGTGCTAAGCAATTTGAATAATGAGAGGGAAGAGAACCGTGTGTTATGTTGTTGTTGATGAATAAATGAGGAAGAGATGATGATGGTGATATGGTGATGATGTTGATGTGTACAGTGTAACGCCCCGATTCCGATTATTCCCATTTTGTTGAGTCTTTTATTTAAATTGTGTGATAAATTATTTTATTTGTGAAATTGGTGTGTTAATATGCTATGTTGACATGTTATGATATTTTACCGTTTTTGAGAGTTTTTGGGGAAATTAGAATGGAGGGTATTTTAGACATTTCTCAATTAATGGTAAGTTAGAAATTTAGTAAAATTGGTAGAAGAGTGATTAAGTGAAGAATTATGTGAGAAAATGAATTAATTGAATTTGAGTAGAAAATAGAAAAGAAAAAGAGATAAGAAGAAGAAATAGGAGAGAAAGAGAAAGGAAAGAAAAATAGAGAGAAAAAGGAGAGAAAGAAAGAGGAAGAAGAGAAAAGAGAAGAAAACTTGGAAAAACCTAGAAAATCATCAAGAACAATCATCTAGCAAGCTTGGAATCCGGGTAAGGGTGTGAAATCTTATTATCTCATCAATGTATATCATTATGTATGATTGTGTGTTGTTGTTGTTGTTGTTGATTTTTATGAGTTTTTGTATAAACCCATTTGTGTAGAAAGTGTTAGAATTCGATTAATTAGTGTTGGAAATGATGTTTTCGTGTTCCTTGTTGTTGATACACGATTGATATATGTTGTTGTACATCAAATTGGTATTTTTCTAAGTTTAGATGATGAATTTGGGTGTGGTTGGAGTGCAAAACGCAGAGAAAAATTATGCAGGAAAATTCTGCATTCTGCCTGGCCATACGCGTATTGGGGCAGGCCATACGCGTATTGACTAAGGCAATACGCGTATGGGTGGCGCATTTCAGGGCCAATACGCGTATGGGTTGCATGTTTTCCCGACCATCTGGTGAAACGCGTATGATACGTGTACGAGTTTTGGGCCATACGCGTACGAAATTGGTGCATACGCGGATGGACAGGACAATGGTAAAAACGGGATTTTTCAAAATATCGTTTTTCGTTTTCTTTCGTAACTTGAGTTCCGTTTATCCGATTTTTACATTCTTGGTATCGTTGGATAGCTATTGAGCTGTAGTTTCTTATGGTGAGGAGTTTGGGGCAGTTAGCTGATTAAATAAGTCGGAAAGTCGGGAATAGTGTTATTTAGCGACTTTTACCGTTTTGAATGTGTGTTTTGGAGGTGAATCATACAATAGTGCATTGATGTGAATGTATATAGATTTTATGTGATTGTATGAGATAAATGCATGAATATATTGTGAATATGTATGCATTTCAAGAATGTCTTGAGTCATTTTGTATGTGAAGCATAATGATGTACATTCTTGAGTTGTGTGATTCTAATGAGAATCCGTTGTAACGTCGTGTGCCTATGTGAGGTGTGAGCGATGATTACAAACGATTGTATGCCTAGGTGAGGTGTGACCAATCGGATTGTGTGCCTATGTGAGGTATGAGCAATCCATAAACATTGTGTGCCTATGTGAGGTGTAAGCAATGGGTGAACATCGTAGGCCCGACGGGGAGTTACATTGGTAACGAGTGATGGTTCCAATAAGTTCCTGAGTGAACTTGAGATGATTGAGTCGGTACCCGCCTTGCATTTGCATAGAGTCGTGAGTCGGTCTCTATGATTTGCATTTATCATCTTTATAATTGTGCATTGATGAATAAACATGAATATGTATGTTTATGTGGAATGATAAGAATTGTGAAAGTATGCATGATGAATATGCTTGGTTTTGTATATATATATATACATTGTGATGTATATGAGTGAGTTATGATGAATTGTGGTGAGAATGTAGAATATGTGTATTTTATGCTAAGATATATAATTATATGCATTGTTATTATGATAATATTTCTCACCCTTCTGCTGTTTTATGATGCTCTATGAGGCATTGCAGAGTAGGTATGCTGGTGGTCTTTTTGTGAAGCGTGTCTTCATTCTTTTGGTCGGTCGGCTCTGATATGTAGCACCGGGTAGCTAGGATGTATATGATTCTTTTGTGATACATTTGTACCTGTATCTTGTTGATGAATGTTTATGTAAACATGAATTATGTTGGTGGATAATACTTGATGATATATATATATATATATATATATATATATATATATATATATATGGTTGATGTTATTCAATGTTTAGATTTTCCGGTTTTATTCTAAATATTGAGATGTGGGTGTAAGGACTATGTTCCTCTGTTGCAAAGTTACCCCACTGTTGCATATCAATTGTTGAGCAGGTGTTGAATGTTTTAATTTCATGTATAATGTGACAAACCTCTTTTATACTATGTTTATAATTATACTCTGACAAAATTTTTAATATGTGCCTAAATGATTATGTGATTATTTGGGGGTATAGAAAGGGGGTGTTACATTAAGTGGTATCAGAGCCAGTGTTGAGTCAGTTGTGTCTGTCTTGTTGTTGTGATGGTTGAACTGTTGTTTAACCTTGTTGTCATTTTTGGGAATGATCAGAATATGGCTGGTAGAAACGACAATGCGATGGCTGCTGCTTTGGAAGCAATGGCTAGGACGGTGCAAGGTGCGCCGAACGTGAATGCTAATGACGAGTTCAGGAAGAATCAACCACCGGTCTTCAAAGGAAGATTTGATCCCGATGGTGCTCAAATTTGGTTGAAAGAGATTGAAAGGATCTTCAGAGTCATGGGCTGTGCAGAGGAGAATAAGGTGAGGCTTGGGTCTCACATGCTGAAGGAAGAAGCCGACGATTGGTGGGTCGGTATGCGTCAAGTTCTTGAGGGGGATGATGAAGAGATAACTTGGGATTTATTTCATACCGAGTTCTTGAGGAAGTATTACCCTGAAAGTGTGAAATGGAAGAAGGAGATGGAGTTCCTTGAACTGAAACAAGGTAGTATGTCTGTGGTGGACTATACTACTAAGTTTGTGGAGTTGGTTCAATTCCATCCTCACTATGCTGCAATTACTGCTGAGTTCTCAAAGTGTATTAAGTATGAGAATGGTTTGCGTCCCGAGATTAAACAAGTTGTGGGATATCAAAGGATAAGAAGGTTTACGGATTTGACGGAATATTGTAGAATCTTCGGGGAAGATAGCAAGGCTCGTTCTACACATTACAAAAGTTTGAATGAGAGGAAGGGAAAGCAACAAGCTAGAAGTGGACCTTATGTGACACCCGTTGATAAGGGCAAGCATAGGGGAAAATTTGAGAAGAGATCTGAAGGAGAAGGTTCTGGTTCCGTTAAGTGTTACAAGTGTGGTGAAATGGGTCATAAATCATTTGAGTGTGGGAAGACCGTGGTGAAATGTTCTAACTGTGGAGGCCATGGGCATGCTACTACCAATTGTAGAAGGAATGTGGTTAAGTGCTATAATTGTGGAGAAGTGGGTCACATTAGTACTAAGTGTACTAAGCTGAAACAAGCTCAAGCGGGCGGAAAGGTGTTTGCATTAGCGGGAACGGACACTACTAGTGCAGACCGTTTGATTAAAGGTACATGCTTTATTAATAGTACGCCTTTATTTGCTATTATTGATACGGGAGCGACTCATTCATTCATTTTTCATGAGTGCGCTAAGCGTTTGAATTTGTTTATGACTTCTTGGGGTGGTGAGATGGTTATTGAGACTCCTGCTTCAGGGTCGGTAACTACGTCTTTGGTGTGTGTAAGTTGTCCTTTGACCATGTATGGTAAAGACTTCATTATGGATTTAGTGTGTTTGCCGTTGGAGGTTTTGGACGTAATCTTGGGTATGAACTGGTTGCAATTTAATCGAGTTCATATAGATTGCTATCACAAGTTAGTAAGGTTTCCTTCTTTGGAAGATGATGAAGATGAGAGTTTCCTATCCACTAAAGAGTTGAAGAAACTTTTAGCGGACGAAGCTCAATTGTTCAGTTTGTTTGCATCATTGTCGGTGGAGAGTAAAGTTGAGCTCGATGTGTTCCCAGTGGTGTGTGATTTTCCAGAAGTGTTTTCGGAGGATATTACGGATGTACCACCGGAAAGAGAAGTTGAGTTTTCTATTGATCTAGTTCCGGGTACTAGACCGGTTTCGATGGCACCGTATCGTATGTCGGCATCGGAGTTAGTAGAATTGAAGAAGCAATTGAATGACTTGTTGGACAAGAGATTTGTAAGGCCAAGTGTTTCTCCTTGGGGTGCTCCGGTATTGTTGGTAAAGAAGAAGGATGGGAGTATGCGGTTATGCATTGATTATCGACAATTGAACAAGGTGACAATTAAGAACAAGTATCCACTTCCAAGGATCGATGATTTGATGGACCAATTGGTTGGTGCACGTGTTTTTAGCAAGATTGATTTGAGATCGGGATATCACCAGATTCGTGTGAAAGAAGAGGATATTCAAAAGACGGCCTTTAGGACACGGTATGGCCATTACGAGTATTCCGTGATGCCATTCGGGGTTTCTAATGCGCCGGGTGTGTTTATGGAATACATGAATCGTATTTTTCATGAACAGTTAGATCGTTTTGTGGTTGTGTTCATCGACGATATTTTGATTTATTCTAAGTCTCAAGAGGAGCATGAAGAGCATTTGAGGATTGTGTTACAAATTTTGAAAGAGAAACAATTGTATGCTAAGTTGTCGAAATGTGAATTTTGGTTGTCGGAAGTAAGTTTTCTTGGACATGTTATTTCCGGTAGTGGTATTAGTGTTGATCCATCCAAGATTGATGCGGTGATACAATGGGAGGCTCCTAGATCGGTTACGGAGATTTGAAGCTTTTTAGGCTTGGCGGGTTATTATCGGAGGTTTATTGAGGGATTTTCGAAGTTGGCACTTCCGTTAACGCAATTGACTTGTAAAGGAAAGACTTTCATTTGGGATATTCATTGTGAAGAGAGTTTCAATGAGCTAAAAAGAAGGTTGACAACGACTCCGATCTTGATTTTGCCAAATCCGACGGAACCATTTGTTGTGTATTGTGATGCTTCATTGGTTGGTTTAGGTGGTGTTTTGATGCAAGATGGAAAAGTTGTGGCTTATGCTTCAAGACAATTGAGAGTGCATGAAAAGAATTATCCTACACATGACTTGGAGTTAGCGGTCGTGGTGTTTGTTTTGAAAATTTGGAGGCATTATCTTTATGGTGCAAGATTTGAAGTTTTTAGTGATCACAAGAGCTTGAAATATTTATTTGATAAAAAAGAATTGAACATGAGACAAAAAAGGTGGTTAGAGCTTTTAAAGGATTATGATTTTGGTTTGAATTACCATCCGGGTAAGGCAAATGTGGTGGCCGATGCTTTGATTCGGAAGTCGTTACATATGTCCGCATTGATGATGAGAGAATGGGAACTTTTGGAGAATTTTAGAGACTTGAGTTTGGTTTGTGAAAGGACGCCGAGAAGTGTGAGACTTGGTATGCTACATGTTACGAATGATTTTCTTGCAACCGTATGTGAAAAGCAAAAGTTGGATTTGAAGTTCGTTGATTTGATGATGGGGGAGAATGAGGATTTCAAGGTTGATAATTTTGGAGTTTTGAAATTCCGTGGTCGTATTTGTATTCTCGATGATGCGGAGTTGAAAAAGATGATATTGGAAGAAGGACACCGAAGTAACTTAAGTATTCATCCGGGAGCGAATAAAATGTATCAAGATTTGAAGAAAATCTTTTGGTGGTCCGGATTAAAGAGGGATGTGGCTCAATTTGTGTATGCGTGCTTAACTTGTCAAAAGTCTAAGGTGGAACATCAAAAGCCTAGTGGATTAATGCAACCGTTGGACATTCCGGAGTGGAAATGGGATAATATATCGATGGATTTTGTTACGGGATTGCCGAATACACAAAGAGGTTATAATGCTATATGGGTGATCGTTGATAGGCTTACTAAATCTGCTCACTTCATTCCAATTAATATTAGTTATCCTTTGGAGAAGTTAGCCGAGATTTATGTTCTTGCGATTGTGAAGTTACATGGAGTTCCTAAGAGTATTGTATCGGATAGAGATCCTAGATTCACATCGAGGTTTTGGGAGAGTTTACAAAAGGCTTTGGGTTCTAAGCTAAGATTGAGTTCGGCTTATCATCCGCAAACGGATGGTTAAACCGAGAGGACAATTCAATCGTTGGAGGATTTATTGCGTGCTTGTGTGCTCGAGCAAGGTGGTGCTTGGGATATTTATTTGGCATTGATTGAGTTCACCTACAATAATAGTTTTCATTCAAGTATAAGTATGGCACCATTTGAGGCTTTGTATGGTCGGAGATGTCGAACACCTTTGTGTTGGCATGAAACCAGTGAGAGGATGATAGTTGGACCGGAGATGGTACAACAAACGACGGAGAAAGTGAAGTTTATTCGTGAGAAGATGAAAGCTTCTCAAAATAGACAAAAGAGCTATCATGACAAGAGAAGGAAAGATCTTGAGTTTCAAGAAGGCGACCATGTGTTTTTGAGAGTTACGCCGGTTACGGGTGTGGGTCGTGCTTTGAAGTCGAAGAAGTTGACTTCTCGTTTTATTGGTCCGTATCAGATTTCTGCACGAGTTGGTGTTGTGGCTTATCGTGTGGCGTTGCCTCCGAATCTTTCGAATTTGCATGATGTATTCCATGTTTCGCAACTTTGGAAGTATGTTCTAGATCCGTCATATGTTATCCCTATGGACGAGGTTGAAGTGAGAGATAACCTTACGGTTGAAGCTTTACCGATTAGGATTTTGGACCGTGAAGTTAAGAAGCTAAGAGGCAAGGATATTGCGCTTGTGAAAGTAGCGTGGGGAGGCGCTGCGGAAGGCAATATGACTTGGGAACTAGAGAGTGGGATGCGAGAGTCGTATCCAGAGTTGTTTGAATCAGGTAATATTTTCGAGGACGAAAATTTCTAAAGTGGGGGAGAGTTGTAACGCCCCGATTCCGATTATTCCCATTTTGTTGAGTCTTTTATTTAAATTGTGTGATAAATTATTTTATTTGTGAAATTGGTGTGTTAATATGCTATGTTGACATGTTATGATATTTTACCGTTTTTTAGAGTTTTCGGGGAAATTAGAATGGAGGGTATTTTGGACATTTCTCAATTAATGGTAAGTTAGAAATTTAGTAAAATTGGTAGAAGAGTGATTAAGTGAAGAATTATGTGAGAAAATGAATTAATTGAATTTGAGTAGAAAATAGAAAAGAAAAAGAGATAAGAAGAAGAAATTGGAGAGAAAGAGAAAGGAAAGAAAAATAGAGAGAAAAAGGAGAGAAAGAAAGAGGAAGAAGAGAAAAGAGAAGAAAACTTGGAAAAACCTAGAAAACCATCAAGAACAATCATCTAGCAAGCTTGGAATCCGGGTAAGGGTGTGAAATCTTATTATCTCATCAATGTATATCATTATGTATGATTGTGTGTTGTTGTTGTTGATTTTTATGAGTTTTTGTATAAACCCATTTGTGTAGAAAGTGTTAGAATTCGATTAATTAGTGTTGGAAATGATGTTTTCGTGTTCCTTGTTGTTGATACACGATTGATATATGTTGTTGTACATCAAATTGGTATTTTTCTGAGTTTAGATGATGAATTTAGGTGTGGTTGGAGTGCAAAACGCAGAGAAAAATTATGCAGGAAAATTCTGCATTCTGCCTGGCCATACGCGTATTGGGGCAGGCCATACGCGTATTGACTAAGGCAATACGCGTATGGGTGGCACATTTCAGGGCCAATACGCGTATGGGTTGCATGTTTTCCCGACCATCTGGTGAAACGCGTATGATACACGTACGAGTTTTGGGCCATACGCGTACGGAATTGGTGCATACGCGGATGGACAGGACAATGGTAAAAACGGGATTTTTCAAAATATCGTTTTTCGTTTTCTTTCGTAACTTGAGTTCCGTTTATCCGATTTTTACATTCTTGGTATCGTTGGATAGCTATTGAGCTGTAGTTTCTTATGGTGAGGAGTTTGGGGCTGTTAGCTGATTAAATAAGTCGGAAAGTCGGGAATAGTGTTATTTAGCGACTTTTACCGTTTTGAATGTGTGTTTTGGAGGTGAATCATACAATAGTGCATTGATGTGAATGTATATAGATTGTATGTGATTGTATGAGATAAATGCATGAATATATTGTGAATATGTATGCATTTCAAGAATGTCTTGAGTCATTTTTTATGTGAAGCATAATGATGTACATTCTTGAGTTGTGTGATTCTAATGAGAATCCGTTGTAACGTCGTGTGCCTATGTGAGGTGTGAGCGATGATTACAAACGATTGTGTGCCTAGGTGAGGTGTGACCAATCGGATTGTGTGCCTATGTGAGGTGTGAGCAATCCATAAACATTGTGTGCCTATGTGAGGTGTAAGCAATGGGTGAACATCGTAGGCCCGACGGGGAGTTACATTGGTAACGAGCGATGGTTCCAATAAGTTCCTGAGTGAACTTGAGATGATTGAGTCGGTACCGCCTTGCATTTGCATAGAGTCGTGAGTCGGTCTCTATGATTTGCATTTATCATCTTTATAATTGTGCATTGATGAATAAACATGAATATGTATGTTTATGTGGAATGATAAGAATTGTGAAAGTATGCATGATGAATATGCTTGGTTTTGTATATATATATATACATTGTGATGTATATGAGTGAGTTGTGATGAATTGTGGTGAGAATGTAGAATATGTGTATTTTATGCTAAGATATATAATTATATGCATTGTTATTATGATAATATTTCTCACCCTTCTGCTGTTTTATGATGCTCTATGAGGCATTGCAGAATAGGTATGCTGGTGGTCTTTTTGTGAAGCGTGTCTTCATTCTTTTGGTCGGTCGGCTCTGATATGTAGCATCGGGTAGCTAGGATGTATATGATTCTTTTGTGATAGATTTGTACATGTATCTTGTTGATGAATGTTTATGTAAACATGAATTATGTTGGGGGATAATACTTGATGATATATATATATATATATATATATATATATATATATATATATATATATATATATATATATATGTATGGTTGATGTTATTCAATGTTTAGATTTTCCGCTTTTATTCTAAATATTGAGATGTGGGTGTAAGGACTAAGTTCCTCTGTTGCAAAGTTACCCCACTGTTGCATATCAATTGTTGAGCAGGTGTTGAATGTTTTAATTTCATGTATAATGTGACAAACCTCTTTTATACTATGTTTATAATTATACTCTGACGAAATTTTTAATATGTGCCTAAATGATTATGTGATTATTTGGGCGTATAGAAAGGGGCTGTTACATACAGCATCATCGCTTGTATCATAAGCTTCCTTATTTCTTTTTTGATGTATGGACATGTAGGTGTGCATGTATGTGTAAGATGGTGTGTGTTCAAATGAGGCAAAGGCTGGGAAGGTGTTTGTATGCGTGAAGAATAACACGAATCAACAACAACAATGCAAACATTCTATTTTGGCAGCCCCACATCAGTGAAAACATGGAAGTTTAGAGATGGAATTCTCTATGCACACTGCATGAAATGGTGAGTTTTTAATGGCTATGGATTAAAGATACATCATAGAACATGTTTGTTGTTGGAATCAAATTGAATGGAGGCTTGGAAAGTGATGGAAAATGACTTGAAACACAAGGATCCAAAACTGCCTCATGGGCGAGGCAAGTTGTCACATGCATGGCAACATGGCCTATGGAAATTTCAGAGTGAGACCACCATGTTTGAGCTCTCATATTACCTCCATAACTTGTTCAAATGAGAAAATGCCCAACACCACAGTTAAAGAGGACATGGAGATGAACAACTTTGATGTTCAACAATTTTTCATTCGAAGCCTTATTGATGGAGAAAATTAGCTTGACATTTGGCACACCACATGTTTGATAAAATGACTGCGTGCCAGCCCAGTCTTGCTTGGTCATGAATTGGAATTTGCCTTGATTTTACCAAACTTTGATTGATTATAACTCCCTCAATTTTGATCCAATGGAAGAGTTCTTGGTATGGATTTGAAGCTTAGAATGTGATCTCTAATTGGATCAAATTGGGCCTGAAGTTTGAAGCTTTTATCATGGAGAAAGAATGCCTTGAAGTAGGGTGCAAAATGGTCCAAACTTGCCATTTTTAGAAACCCTACGTTTCTAAATTTGGCAACTTTGTACAATTCTTGATTTTTGATGATTCCTCCATCATTTCTTGATCAAATCTTGGCCAATGAACATATGTGACTTGAATTTCATAAATTTGACCCAAAAAAGTCAGGAGTTGACTTTTTCCTCTACATAGTTGACTTTTTCCCCAATTTCTTGATTCTTAAGCAACTGATCAATTGAACCTCTTTTGAAATGAACCAATGGGCAATCTTCCATCCTTAGATACTTGTCATCATGTAGAAAACATTGAGATCAAGTTTGAACCAAAATTTCATCAGGAGACTGCTTGAACTCAAAACCCTAATTTGGACTGCTTTTGCTAGGAGATGATGAATTGTCCAACTTCTTGATGAATTCCCATCTTCCAATGACTTGTGAGATCAAATGAAATGACATATGATGTAAGAGACCTTTGAGGCTTGTTGGGAGACCCTTGGCTCTAGCTCTCTTGCTCTGAATACTCAGTACTCTGAAATCAACTGATCACTTGCCCTATGCATGAACCAATGTTGAATGTTTTATTTTTCTATGACTTGAATGCAATGTAATGCAATGAAAGCACATGCTAAACGATATGAAAAATGAGAGGGAAAATTTTAGGGTATTACAGCTGCCCCTATTCAATCACTGTAGACCTGAATGGATGATAGCGATTGCTTTCAAACTTTCAAGGTATAGAGGGATTGAATACCGAAAATAACCAAAAAATTTGCACTCTGTGAAGAAGAAGAAGAAAAGGGATATAAACCCAACCAAATGAACTCTGCTCGGATAAAACTCTGATGATAACCATAACACTGGAGAGATGTCTTTTGAACGACGTCCGACGACTACTGGCTTGCCACACTGCGGGTGGACTTTAATAACGTCTTTTGTACGACGCCAGACGACTACTGGCTTACCACACTGCGGGTGTACTTTAAGAACGTCTTTTGAACAAAGCCAGGAGACTACTGGCTTGCCACACTAAGGGTGGACTTTAAGAACGTCTTTTGAACAACGCCAGACGACTACTGGCTTGCCACACTGCGGGTGGACTTTAAGAACGTCTTTTGAACAACGCCAGATGACTACTGGTTTGCCACACTGTGGGTGGACTTTAAGAACGTCTTTTGTACGACGCCAGATGACTACTGGCTTGCCACACTGCGGGTGGACTTTAAAAACGTGTTTTGTACGACGCCAGACGACTACTGGCTTGCCATACTGCGGGTGGATTTTCGCCAATCTGCAGTTGGTCTTGAAACTGTCTTTTAAATGGAGTCAGACGACTAATGACTTGCCACACTGTGGGTGGACTTTAAGAACGTCTTTTGTACGACGCCAGATGACTACTGGCTTGCTACACTGCGGGTGAACTTTAAGAACGTCTTTTGTACGACGCCAGACGACTACTGGCTTGCCACACCGCGGGTGGACTTTCGCCAATCTGCAATTGGTCTTGAAACTGTCTTTTAAATGGAGTCAGAAGACTACTGACTTGCCACACTGCGGGTGGACTTTGCTGATTTTCCACCCTAATATGGACTTTTGCCAATCTGCGGTTGGACTTTGCTGATTTTCTACCCTAAGATGGACTTTTACCAATCTGCGGTTGGACTTTACCCTGCTTTGCCACCCTAAGATGGACTTTTGCCAATCTGCGGTTGGACTTTACCCTGCTTTGCCACCCTAAGATGGACTTTTGCCAATCTGCGGTTGGACTTTGCTGATTTGCCACCCTAAGATGGACTTTTTCCAATCTGCGGTTGGACTTTGCTGATTTTCCACCCTAAGATGGACTTTTGCCAATCTGCGGTTGGACTTTGCTGATTTGCCACCCTAAGATGGACTTTGGCCAATCTGCGGTTGGACTTTACCTTGCTTTGCCACCCTAATATAGACTTTTGCCAATCTCCGGTTGGACTTTGTTTGGTCTTTCGAATAAAACCGGACAAATGCCGACGGGCCACGCTGCGGGTGGACTTTTGAAAGATGCCTTTTGGATGAAGTCAGTTGACTACTGATTGGCCACACTGCGGGTGGACTTTTGCAAAAATTCAACACTGGATTACGCTCTGCATACATATCAGATATCCCTGCTGACTCTGCTGAGGAACAATGATCAATGATTTGACCTCAAAAGCTCCTGAAAGGATAATATCTCTACCGGAGAATGACTGAACAATCCGTCTACTCCAAATTGCCACGCTTGCCAAAAATAAATTGGACTTTGAGATATGGGGAAGTGATGACTTTGCCAGGAATTATTTCATCTGTCTGGGGATGAATTCTGATCATAGCAACTCCGCTGGAAGAATGGCAACTTTCCGACTTGGCTGGGGAAAGAATGTACTAACACTCTGCTGAGGAAGAGGTTCTGTTGATCTGCTAAACCTCTGCGGGGAGCAAAAACAACTCAACTGGGGAGTATTACTGACAAGATTCGATGTTGAACTCTGTGGGGATACAACCGTATTTTACCCTAGTTGCTAAGCAATGAATTTACAGTTTCTTCTTGCTGAGAACAAACTGTCGGGGATCCGATCTCGCCGGGGACCGGAACTACTCCGTCGGGGATACGCAAATCCTGGTTAGAAAACATTCTGTTGCGACATGCTGAGAAAGAGTCCATAGAGATCTGCTGGGAAAACACAAAGCAAATCCACGGTAATCTGTTGAGGAACAAAACTGTCGAGCTTAGAATAAGAGCCACAATGTCCCATGCTAGGCAAACCTTCCGTTTGACGACTCCACTGGGGATAATGAGTTTACCACAAACTCTGCTAGGGAAAACCGCTTCAAAGCGTCTCGTGCTGGAGATGCCCCTTAAGGGGATTTTAGAGAAGACCAAGCATCCTCAAACTCTTAGACAAACACTGAGACTTGAGCTAGTCGTATTAACTGGGAAGTCACTCTACTTGAGATAATAGATCTGGAACACATTCTACCGGAGGGATTTCAAGATGCCCCATGCTTCGGAGGGATCACAAACTCACTTTTGTCCCAGATTGCACGGCTGATCTGAAGAAATCGTCCCAAGAGGATTTTACAGAAGATTTGGCATCTTCAAACTCCTGGACACTCATTGAGTCTTGAACATTAACTATGAGGTCTGCGAAGCAACTCTACTGGGGAATTTGCAACTGTTATCGCCACAGAAAAGCTTGTAACTGTTGGACGTTCTGAATGGGAGAATCGACTTAATAAGATCCAACGATCCCTTATCGGCTTTGCTTCATTGATCTCATCTTGCTGTAAGCAGCCGCCGATCACACGGTGAACTCAATCAGTAAAAGTTGCAACAAAAGGGTGACATGGGAACCCTTTCCTGAATATGGTTGCCCCGGTATTCTGACTTAAGGGTAAGTGATTCCTTGTCTGGAAGAAATGCCCCATGCTCTTGAAAAGGCTTGTACCAGTTACATGCAACAAAAGAATACGCACACATGCCCCAGGATATTGCGTGGTTTGAATCCACCATCCATGATTACTCAACATTCAAAGTGATTTTGAATGTTTTTCTGCGCATGTTATTGTAAGGCCACAATGTTTTCAAATGCAATGTTTTATCAAAAATTCGGATGTTTTTGCAAACAAAGCAGTAAAAACAAAATAAGAAGCTTTTGGCTGAAATTCAATTTATTGAAAAATGCCTGAAATCAGAAAATACATTCGGAAGCAAACCCTGGAAAGAGGAGATCGCTGTAAATTGAGAAAAGAAACTATCCTAATGGTAATGTGAAAATGACATTCTACTGAGTTTCGATTCTGCTATAGCCAGTATGTCTTCAAAACTCCCCGACCTTGCCTTCTGAGGAGTGATTGGACCGATTACTATCCTTTGGAATGTCAGTTGCTGAAACGGTGATGGAGTACAAATAACTCAGACCGCAATCGTTCGCTTAAATCCCTCTTTTTCATGGACCGCCCTTTCGGGTTTTCAATCCACCGGGATACCCCTTTTTGCCTAAGTTGCCCTTTCGGGTTTTCAACTTACCGGGTGTACAATTTTTCATTTATATCCCTAATTTTTTGCCCGAACCTTTTTATTCTGTTTTCATGGTTCGCTGGGATGCCCTTTTTTGCCTGGACTCTCTCTTTTTTATTTATCCAGCGGGTCTATTTATGCGAAGTATTTTTTTACTGCGTCTGAGTTAACAGGGGATAGAAAGTCTTCGCCATCCATGGTTGTAAGCAATAAGGCTCCGCCTGAGAAGACCTTTTTTTACCACGAATGGACCTTCATAGTTGGGAGTCCATTTGCCCCTGTGATCTGTACTAGAAGGAATAATCCTTTTGAGTACTACATCTCCGACTTTGTAAACCCGAGGACGCACCTTCTGATCAAATGTCTGCTTCATCCTTCATTGGTATAACTGCCCATGACACAGAGCTGCCAGTCGTTTCTCTTCAATAAGGCTCAACTGATTAAATCTGGCGCGAACCTATTCAGCGTCGTCTAATTTGACATCCATCATGACTCTGAGGGATGGAATCTCAACTTCAACCGGTAGAACTGCCTCCATACCATACACAAGTGAGAATGGTGTTGCCCCAGTAGACGTGCGTACTGATGTTCGGTACCCATGCAAAGCGAATGGTAGCATCTCATGCCAATCTTTATATGTGACAACCATTTTCTGCACAATCTTCTTAATATTCTTATTGGCCGCCTCAACAGCACCATTCATTTTCGGGCGATACAGTGAAGAATTGTGATGCTCAATTTTGAAGTCCCAGCACAGCTCAGCCATTATTTTGTTGTTCAAATTAGAACCATTATCAGTAATAATTCTCTCGGGCACTCCATATCGACAAATGATATCTCGTTTCAGGAAACGAGCTACCACCTGCTTAGTGACGTTGGCATAAGATGCTGCTTCAACCCACTTCGTGAAATAATCAATGGCGACCAAGATGAAACGATGGTCGTTTGAAGTAGTAGGCTCAATTTTTCCGATCATATCAATGCCCCACATTGCAAAGGGCCAAGGAGAGGACATGACACTCAACGGATTCGGAGGCACATGCACTTTGTCTGCATAAATCTGGCACTTGTGACATTTGCGGGCGTACTTGCAACAATCTGTCTCCATCGGCAACCAATAATACCCCGACCTCAATAGTTTCTTTGCCATTTCATGTCCTCCGGCATAGGTACCGAAAGAGCCTTCATGCACTTCTTGCATTAACAGGTCTGCTTCGTGTCTATCCACGCATCTGAGCAGAACAATGTCAAAATTCCGTTTGTACAGCACGTCATCTTGGTTCAGGAAGAAGCTACCAGATAATCTCCTCAAAGTCTTCTTATCTTTGGTAGATGCCCCAGGCGGGTACTCCTGACTTTTCAAAAAACACTTGATGTCTTGAAACCACGGCTTGTCATCGGACATTGCATCAACAGCAAACACAAATGCAGGGCAGTGAAGGGCATATAAAAGCTTCATATTCTGCTTCATTGTTGGTGCATCCGAAAGTTACTCGGGCAGTGAAGGGCATATGAACACCCTCCAGCGTGATAAGAAATGCTCCAACTCCGCATCCATTCATGTTGACGGCCCCATCAAACATCAAACTCCATTTGGATTCAGGGTCTGGCCCCTCCTCCGGGAGTGGTTCCTCGCAGTCTTTAACTTTGAGAAACATGATGTCCTCATCAGGGAAATCAAATTTCATGGGTTGGTAATCATCAATCGGCTGTTGCGCAAGATAGTCTGACAGGATACTTCCTTTGATGGCTTTCTGAGAAGTATATTGGATATCATATTCTGTCAAAACCATTTGCCACCGTGCAACTCTGCCTGTCAGTGCTGGTTTCTCAAAAATGTACCTGACTGGATCCATTTTGGAAATCAACAAAGTTGCGTGCGTGAGCATATACTGCCTCAGTCGCTTAGCAGTCTATGCCAGTGCATAGCATGTCTTCTCAAGCATTGAGTATCGGGACTCGCAGTCAGTGAATTTTTTGCTCAGGTAGTAGATAGCATGCTCTTTCCTACCAGTCTCGTTGTGTTGATCGAGAACAAAACCCATAGACTCTTCAAGCACTGTCAAGTACATTATCAAAGTCTCCCTGGGACCAGAGGCATTAAAATTGGAGGTTCCTACAAGTATTCTTTTATTTTATTGAATGTCACTTGGCAATCGTCATTCCACCTGACCGTTTGATCTTTTCTTAGCAGTTTGAATATTGGTTCACACGTGGCTGTTAGGTGAGATATGAACCTTGCAATGTAGTTCAATCCACCTAGAAAACCACGAACCTCTTTTTCTGTTTTCGGCTCAGGCATGTCCTGTATTGCTTTCACTTTGGCAGGATCGACCTCAATCCCTTTTTCAATTACGATGAAACCCAACAACTTTCCAGAACGCACCCCGAAAGTGCACTTGTTCGGATTCAACCTCAAACGGAACTTTCTCAACCTTTCAAACAACTTCTTCAAGTTAATCAGGTGCTCTTCTTCTGTTCGCGACTTGGCAATCATGTCATCCACATAACATTCAATCTCCTTGTGAATCAAATCGTGAAATAATGTTACCATGGCCCGCTGATATGTTGTCCCTGCGTTTTTCAACCCAAAAGGCATCACTTTATAACAGAATGTACCCCATGGGGTAATGAACGTGGTCTTCTCCATATCCTCAGGTGCCATCTTGATCTGATTATACCCGGAGAAACCGTCCATGAATGAGAACACTGAAAACTGAGCTGTATTATCAACTAGCACGTCGATATGAGGTAAAGGAAAGTCATCTTTCGGACTTGCTCTGTTTAGATCCCGGTAATCAACGCACATTCTGACCTTACCATCTTTCTTCGGCACAGGAACAATATTTGCAACCCATGGTGGGTAATTGGTGACGGCCAGAAATCCCGCATCTAACTATTTTTGTACCTCCTCTTTGATTTTGAGAGCCATTTCTGGTTTAGTTTTCCGAAGCTTCTGTCTGACAGGAGGACAGCCCACTTTCAACGGCAACCTGTGCACAACAATGTCTGTATCTAACCCCGGCATATCTTGATATGACCAAGCAAAGATGTCGACATATTCCCGCAGCATACTGATCAGCTCTTTCTTTACCTCGGCCTGTAGACTGGCTCCAATCTTAATTTCTTTCCTTGCGTCCTCGGAATCAATGTTGATAACCTTAATTGTCTCTTGGTGAGGTTGAATGACCCTCTCCTCCCGCTTCAGCAATCTAGCCAATTCTTCGGGAAGTTCACAGTCTTCTTCATCCCTTTCTTCGGCTTGATAAATCGGTTTGTCAAAGTCATACATGGCCATAGCAGAACCGTTATCAGTGGAATCCGGAGGATCAAGTCTGCACGAGGGGGTTCATGCTTTATTTTAGAATTTATTTTTTACAAAACAAAAAGAAAATAAGACATTGCCATTTTTAATGTTTTTGTGCAAAAATAAAAGATGAAAGACAGGGAACGAAATTTGAATGCAAAACGTCCTTTATTAATGATTAAAAAATGCAAATGAAAATGTGTGGCCCTACAAATGAATCTGTACGCCTTGGGCAGAGCGCAAGATTTTAACATGCATGATTTTTTTTATAGAGTGGTATCCTTCCTTCCGTACCGACTAATCCACCCGAGAGCTTTCGCCCCGCGTAGCCTCCGAAAGTTGGACCTAGGCTCCTTCGAACTCAGGACCTCAAGGGGAGCAAACCCTTGAGACCCAAGCACCCTCCCACTAGGCCATGATTAGAGAAAAATAAAGAAAATTACTCTGTTTGAAAAGTAACTGGAATGATTTCCTCAGCGGACCAGTTTGGCAATTGTTGTCCCGAAACACGTGGGCGTACCCAATTGTCCAAGTCACAATCACTGTCTATGCCATCCTCTACAGTCGCACAAGATTGATCTGTATATATGATTCCACCACTGCTGAAAGTGATGGGTCCCGTGTACTTTGCAGCCGAATCCAGAGATGGTTGGTAACCAATACCAAACTTGTCCTCTTTCACTAATGTCTCGATCAGCTTGCCCCAACCCTGGGCATTACCTACTCTAACAACCTCGACAGCCGGCTTATAAGACGAAATTGACGTGCCGGCTCCAGCTGGTGTAGGAGAAGATTCATGCACTTTATCAATATTCACTGCCTCGAACGACTGGCAAAGCGTTTCATGGATTTCCCCATTCATTTCAACATACATGAATGTGGACAAGTGACTGACAAAAATGTCCTCTTCACCACACACAGTTACTACTTGTCCTTCAAACACGTATTTCAGCTTCTGATGTAATGTGGATGTAACAGCCCCGGCTGCATGAATCCATGGGCGACCTAATAAACAGCTATAAGCAGGCTGTATATCCATCACGTGGAATGTAGACTTGAACACTTGAGGTCCAATTTGCACAAGTAATTCCACTTCACCGAAAACAGATCGTTTGGACCCATCAAACGCTCTGACAACCAGATCACTCGGCCTCAAAATCAATCCATCAACCTCCAACTTCATCAGCGCCTTCTTTGGCAAGACATTAAGCGAAGAACCAGTATTTACCAGCACGTGGGACAATACCGCGCCCTTACACTCCATTGTAATATGCAGAGCTTTGTTGTGGTTTCTACCTTCAGAAGTCAAATCTTCGCTCGTGAAACCCAACCCATGGCTGACATTGACATTAGAAATCACACTCTCGAGCTAATTGACAGTAATTCCCTGTGGAACATAAGCCATCTTTAATACCTTCAGCAAAGCCTCTCGGTGTGCATCAGAGCACATCAGTAATGACAAAATTGAGATCTTTGAGGGCGTCTGGTTCAATTGATCAACGATTTTGTAATCACTTTTCTTTATTATTCTCATAAACTCTTCCACCTCGCTGTCGAAGGTAATTTTGGGATCTGCTTCAGGCATGGGCACACTCTCAGCCACTTGTTTTCCTTTAGCTCTCGCCGCAGCCTCGACTTCTTTATCACTTCGAAGAGTTTGTGGAGCAAACAACCTTCCACTCCTGGTAAAGCCGCCTAAACCACCCACATTATCAACACTTGAACCAGCCGATGTTCCAACTTCCTGCTTCTTTCCCTCATGGTACACATCTGCCCCATAGTGCCATGAGACTGCTTTCTCAGAGGTAAATGGAATCGGCCCCGACACTGTGATGGTAACAGGGCTGGGTCTTTCCGGCACACTAATCGCTACCGGAGCTGCCCTTGCAGGTACCTGAATTTCAGCAGGGGTATAATAAATTATCACAGCTCACACCTCATCATTATCTTTCACAACATGGTCAAACTGTAAACAACCTTCACTAATCAGATTTTGCAAACCAATCCTCAGTCTATCACATCCATTATCTTGACCCATACATTCCAAACAATCTCGGTCACAACCTGGGAACACCTGTCCCTTCAACAGACGATCTTTCACCACCAGTAATGAAGTCTTCACCCGATTGATATTTGTCACCAAGTTCAACCTCTTTCCATCCTCAATGGCGTGCACATTTTCCCCGTCATGGTTCGGCATAGGGTTCTGGATAACATTAGGAGGTGGAGAAAAGTTGATTGCTTTAGCATCTATCAGATCCTGCACCTTATTTTGAAATGCCCAGCACTTTTCGGTGGTGTGCCCCGGAGCACCTAAATGGAAATCGCAGCGGGCATTAGCATCATAATTGGGTGGCAAGTTGCCAGCAACAAGAGGTCTCATGGTACAAAGTTCGACCAATTTCAATTGGAGTAACTTGGGTAACAATGCTGAGTAAGTCATAGGAAGAGGGTCAATTTTGTGGTCCCTCTGCCTAGACCTTTGTTGGAACGGTGGTCATTGTTGTTGAACCTGCTGTTGTGGCTGCTGTTGCTGAACAGGTGGTGTTGGAATTGTCACTACATCCACTTGGTGATAAGCCTGAGAACGTCCTTTTCCCCGTCCTCTGTACACAGCGCTTGCCTCGCCCTCTCTCCTTCTCTACCCATTAGCAAAAGGTTTCTTTGTTCCTGAAGAACCAGCACCACTTACATCCTGAATCTTCCCCAGTTTCAACAAATTCTCAATCTTTTCACCAGCAATTACGATATCAGAAAATCTTATCAACGGACAAGCAGCCAATCTGTCAAGAAATGTCCCTTGTAGGGTACCCATGAACATATCCGCCATTTCTCTCTCAAGCAAAGGGGGTTGAACCTGGGCGACCATTTCTCTCCATCTCTGCGCGTACTCCTTAAAGCTTTCCTTGGCGCTCTGTGACAACCCTTGCAGCTGAGTACAGTTGGGAGCCATATCAATATTATACTGATATTATTTCAGAAACGCTTCTACCAAATCTTTCCAGTTTCTCACAGTAACCCTGTTCAACTTCATGTACCAAGTCAATAAAGCTCCAGCCAAACTATCTTGAAAATAGTGCATCCACAACTTCTCGTCATTAGTGTGGGCTGAGATTCTTCCAAAGTACGCCTGAATATGTGTCTGGGGACACGTATTGCCATTATATTTGTCAAAAGTGGGTGGCTTGAACTTTGGAGGAATTCTAACCCCTGGTACCAGACCCAGATTAGTAACATCAATGCCTAGAGAGTTCTTGCACTCCATAGCCCTGATATTCTCAGCTAGCTCATCATACCTTCTGTCATTGGGATTACCCATATCAGCATCCAGCAAGGTGAATTGATCTTCCTGAACATCCTCCGGAAGAGAATTAACACCAACATTTCTGGCAGCCCCAGTAACCAGATTACCATTAGAAGTCGGAGTACCAATAGGAGGAGGAGTGTCCTTTGGTTGTGAATTGTCAACGTGGTTACCTTCCGGCATGACCTCTGGACGCTCGACCAAAAGTCTTAATCTCTCTGGGTTTTGTGCCATACCAGTCATGAGATCCATGAACTGGTCCATGCGGGTCTTCATCTCAGCCAAATCATTCTGAATTTGATCAACCATTTTGTTTCGATTGCCTCGTGTGGAGTAGCGATGTATGTGATCGGTAGCAATACTTCATGTAACAGAATAACTATGAGAACCAGATAGGGTACCTGAAAAGCAAACAAAATGCAAAAATGAAATGCATGCAATGCAATTTTATGTTTTTTATTCCCAGGCCTTTTCGTGCCCCGATTCCGGTATTTCAGAAGTCCGCAGTATTCAGATAACACACGAGATACAGTAGTTGATAAAAACACTCATTCAGACAAATTCACAGATATGGGTAGGACCCTGTGAAGCGGCGTCGTGACCAAGTGTCAGTGAACAGTGATGTAATATCAGGAAAGCCACTGGAGAAAATACTGAGCATATCATAACTGGAAGAAAGTCCAAAGGAACTGAGTCTGGACAAATATTTGAAAACATACAACCCAAATTTAGAATTAAAGCAGCGATTCCTACAACAATTTTGTAGGTAATCAAATAGCATCATTATAATAAAAGCTACAACGGACGAAACACCACATCCTGCAACCCTAGACTGAGCCTCTTGACCTCCTCAAATAGCACAACATTCTCGGGATCTTCCGGCGCCTCAATCAGGCCTCTGATCAAGCGTTCTCTCAAACTAAAGGATTGGTACAAAGTGTTGATATTCTTACACAATTCTTCCCCATTAGTACTACCATAGCCTGGTTCTGTCTTGGACTTCTTCACTTCCGCCCGGATCTTGAGATCATCTATTTCCACCTGAGCTTCCTGTAATAGCTTCTGACTTTCTTTCAAACTATCTCGGTACTTCCGTCACCGAGCATGTGCAGCTTTCAATTCTTCATCTGTGGTCTTGGCCTTAGCTTCCAATTCTTCAACCTTAGCTTTAAACTCTTCCTCTACCTTGTCCTGGCGCTTCTGGTCGTCGGCCCATTTTTGTTGCCACAAGGTAATAGTCTCATTAGCTTCCTTCAAATCCTTCTTGAGATTCTGGCATTATTCTTATCAATTAAGCCCCGTCTTTGGAAATAATTCAGCTTCCTTTCGAGTTCTTCTTTCCTGCTTTTAGCCATCTTCTCAGCAATGTGGACTTTCTCTTCCAACCCTCTATTATCAAATGCAGCTTTCTGATACAGGATGGTGACATCCGCATTCTCAACCCTGAGTTCATGAATTAAAACTTCCAGCTTTCGGAATTCTTTAATTGGCACCGAGGTCCTTGGCTCCACCACCTTGGGATATAACGGAGGCTCGACAGAGAATGGCAACAATATGATGGCTACCCGGCGCTTCAGCCACTCAATATAAGGAGATTAAGTCGAGGGATCAGGTCTCCCAAACTCCATCTTAACTTTCTTAACCCGCGTGTTCCAGGCTTCAGCAATAGAAAATGACATCTGTTCGTCATCTTTGGCAAGATAAAACAAGGATTCCGCCACATCTTTTTCCAAAGGAGGTTCTTTTAATGCATATCCAAACTATTTCAGCGCGAGGACAGGATTGTAGTTGATTCCTCCCCTCCTTCCTACCAGAGGCACATTTGGAAAAGCTCCACAACTAATAAGAATAGGTATACCCACCATATCTTTCCGATGCCACCAGACTATATCTTCAGCCGTCAAACCCCTCAGCCTCTTGGAGCACTTAACAGTTCCTCGGAGGTCCACAAAAGCTCCTGTCTTTGGCAAATGTCTATAAAACCAAGCATGGAATAAGGAAGCACAGCATACTACCAATCTTCCTCATTTTTTCTCATTCTTGTAAAGCACGGAATGGTATACATCGCCCAACAAAGTTGGGATTGGATTCTTCTTGACAAAGATACTGATTGCATCCATATCAATAAATCCAGCTATATTCAGAAACAGACAAATTTCGTACACACAAAGAGCTAAGATTGCATTAGAGGTAACCAAATCACCATTAGCAAAACTCTTCTTTGCTTCTTCAATCAGAAAGTCTAGATGGAACCCTTTACGACCCTCATTTTCCTTAACATTATCTTTAACCACAAATACCCTCAAATGAATAGCCTCTGCAATGACATTGTCAGGAATAGCCTTCTTCGAATTGTAGTGAGGAGGAGTATCCTTGACAGAAATCTTCAAAATGTCAGAGAACTCTTCCAAGGTAGGTACCAGCAGATAATCATTGAATGTGAAGCAACGCAACTGAGGGTCATAAAACTGCAAGAGTGTGTGCAGAGTATCATGCTGATCTGGAGTAAGAAGGCTCACATAACTCAAGATGTTCCCAAACCTCTTTCTGAAACTATCCAGCTGATTACTATTCATTAAATCTGCCAATTCTTTGACCTGTCCTACTTTAGGCTTCGGAAACCAGTAATGCACATTATTCTTTCTCGGAGGACCTTCCATCTGAAATAGAGAAAATATCCACCAAAATCGGAAACAATATTGAGACCTGGGAAAGAAAAAACATAAAATGTTAATGATGTATGAAATGTGATGCAGCTAGGCATGTGATCAGAGCCAGAATCTGCAGTGTCGGTGCAATAACTGTGAGGGAGCCAAGTGTCTGTGTAGCATCATATCAAGAATATCAGACCCAAGCACCAGTAAAGAACCAGATCTAGAATACCAAAACAAAGTACCCAAATCACTGATCATATGAGAACCGCACAAAAGGGTAGGTAGAAGGTCAAGGTTACCTGCAAACCTGTAAACAACCCCCCATCTCACAGGTGTGTTCTAAAAGGTAGGATCCTCAGATTTGGATCCCGGAATGAGAAGAAATAACACATTCAGCCCGTAGGATACAATGATATCGCCAAACAAAGAGATCATCATCTAATTCACCACAAAATAAAGGCCATCCTATGCAAGTTCCAAAGTAGGCCCTCGGGTGCGAATGGGTTTGCCACAGAATGTGGTCTGCCACTGTCACCTCTAAAGAGGGATGTTTCCACTAAGGTCCTCAATGATCGGTCACCAGATGCACATAACCCTCAAAGTCATACCCTGAATGAGGAAGACCCTCAAAGCAAGATAATCCTAAGAAAGTCGCACTCTGGCTGTGGAACTCACAACTACTCCCATGGCTAAATACCATGAGAGCCATGTGACTGTCCACTCTAAGTCCTAAAGTACACTCGAGCCTGGGTAATAGGGTCATCTCACAGTAATAATCCCATCCCGCCAAAGGAAACCAGACAGTCCAGAATATATGATGCATGATATAAATAAAATGCAATAAAGGCGGTAAAGTAAAGCGATAAAGTTGTAAATAAAAGCAGTAAAGCTAAACTAAAGCAAACACAAATCAAACACCCAAAAAGCAAAAACAAACAAGTGCTAGGAGAAACTCGCATCGGGGAGGGACCAGCAAAAGGTCAACTTTCCCCAGCAGAGTCGCCAGCTGTCGCTCCAGGGATTTTCATCCAGGTACAAACGTGAAAGTGGCGCGGAAGAAAGAAAGAGAGTCGCCAGCCAGGCATTTTTATCCCAAAGAAAGGGAAGGGTAATGCTGCTCAAACCCGGGAGAAAGGAAAGAACGAGGTCTAGCGAACCAAAGAGAAAGGGTAAGGGAGTCAGTTACGTGAAGGGAAGGTTATCGTACCCCTTCACGTCCGTCGTACTCGACGGGATCCACGCTTGAAGTACTGCTCAAAGGGTGATAAACGAAAAGGAACTGAGAGAGAACGAGAAACGAATGTAGGGAAAATAAAATAAGTGCTCGAATGGGCCTTACCCCACTGCCTACGTATCTCATCGGGAATATGAGAATCAGAGCGACGTAGTTCCCCTAACTAAGGGAAAACTGCTTTTTTTGTTTTTTAGGGAACGGCTAATGTTCTAGCTCAGGTGTTGCAGGCTCGCTGAATCGAGTGCGTTACTGTATTGCAAGGGAACAAGGAGAAGCACGTTCGTACATTGAGAGTGAGTGAGATGAGAAGAGAATTCCCGAAGGAAAGACGTTATTGTTTGTTTTAAGTGTTTTAGAAGTTTTTTATTTGAAGTGTTTTGCATAGGAGAGTGTACCTAAGTCTTTTTCAATGGAATGTGCATCTCATGTATCATTCCAAAATGAAATGATGATGAAGTACACTAAGTATGAGGAAGATCCTCAAACTTACTCCCAAAGTTAAAGGCTTAAGTACACTAGCCTATTCCCTTTATTAAATGTTTTTGTTGTTTTTAAATGAAGAAGTGTTTTTTAGTTTGTTTGTGAAATCACTTCATGTTAAAGACTTGTACATCATGCTAGAGAACCTACAACACATTCCAAGATGGAATATATGCAAGCCCCCCATGGAATAAGGCTCATGGCACATGAAGATGTTTCAACCTTTATTAGGTGTTTTGAAGTTGTTTTGAGATGAAAGAAGAGAGACTCAAAAGAAACAAAGGTAAAAACTAAAGGGGACTAAGACTCACCCTAATGTTATCATGCTTGGATGTTCCTAATGGTTTAGTGTGGTTTATAAGCCTAAGTGTAATAGAAGAGAAAAGAAGAGAGCAAGAGGTATCATAACTCACTTCTAAGATAGAAGATGAGTTATGAACCAAGAGGGATAAGGAAGAAGTTGAACAAAGAAAGCATTGAAATGCTTTGCACAAACACAAAAGAGAAAGCATTAAAAGATGAGGGAAGAAGGTGTGTGTGGAAGCATATCCAGACACTCAACTTACCAGTAGCCCCTACAAGCAAAGGTTAGTTCAATAATGAAATAAGAAAGCATAAGTGAATGAAGGAAGACAATTAAGCATCAAACTACTTATGAAATGAACTTAGGGTCAAACAAAGCCTAAACCTAAAAGGAAAGGACTATAAGTGTCCAAAGACTTCTAAAGTCAGTAGCTATGTCTAAAGGTATTATACTAGGGTTAGGGTACCTAATGGGATCAAACTATGTCAAGAAAGATGCCAAAGATTCATACAAGTTCAAGGCATGCATCAAAGATGAAGAATGAATGTGTATGGCATACAAATATGAATGAATGCATGAAGAAATGTCAAAGTCAGAAATGAATGACATATTATAATGCATATGGAAGTAGATGGATGATCATACAAAGCATAAGTGCAAGGATTCAAGAAGAGAAGACAAGAAGAAAAGAAGTTCAAACATTATTCAAGTTCACATAAGATGACATACTTGTAATGCAAGTTATGAATGAGGAATGAAACATGAACATGAATAAGAATGGATGCAAGTCAGTAATGTATGATATGTATGATCATATTAGAATGCAATAATGGTGTCACAAAGATGCACACAAAACATGTTAAGGCACATAGAAGAAAATGCACACAATTAGGTCAAACTTAGTTCACATAAGCATCAAACATTTATGAACCAAAACATGAAGACAAATGACCTATAATATAACATGGATGACCTATAATGTTTATTAAATAACCTATAAAATGATCACACAAGTCCTAATGCAATGGAACAAGTGCCTCCTAATCAAACAAGATTGAAAAGTCAAAGAAAAGCACACAAAATATCACCTATAACATCAAGCAAGGCAAAGATAGAAATGAACTTGTAAAAAAATATGAAATTTAAGTGAAAAGCATATAAGTCAGAATCAAAACAATTTTCAAAAGCTCATGGAAAAATTCAAAAGGAAACTAGGTTAAATGGAGGCTCAAAGTCACATTGAAACAAGTCAAAAGAATGCACAAAGATGAGTATCAAAAGGCATGATAAAATGACTTTAAAAATATAAGAAAAATACTTTTAGATGTATTAAGATGTTATTTGGACATGGAAAAAAGAGTGGACACAAAATGGTTTTGGAGTTAAGCAAAATAATTGGATAAAGATCAAGTATCAAGGAAGAAACACTTTGAAAAAAGAAATAAAAGAAAATTCACAAAATATGATCAACTATTCACAAAAATCAGAAATAAAAATAATACAAAATTATTTAAATGTCTAAACATGGTTCATGAATTTTTATGGAATTTTTAGATGCATTTTGGTATTTTTAATAAAAGGAAATGGAAACAGTATGAAAAAGAAATTTAAAATAAAAAGAAAATAGGAGAGGAGGTGCAGACATAGCAAAAATGAAGTTCAAAATGCACGTGGGCTTAAAAAGTGAGGGTACGGGTAGCAATAGTGATCCAGGTCCAAGAACACGCGTGTGTGTGTGGAATTATGGTGTACCTCAGTCAACAGTTGACTCACTCACAGTCATTAGATCAAGTCATGATGAGATGATGATAAAAAGTAATCACATCCAACGTTCATGATGCAAACACACAATAATAAGCATGCACGCACACACATGCAACCAAGTCATGGTCAACAATTCAGAGAGAGAGAGAAAGAGTCACGTGATAGGCAAGTGGATCATTAATGCACTGTCACTATATCATGCGTTGGATCAGAACAAATCGGACGATCATGTTATAAAGTTGAGAAACCCTAGGGTTTTGACCTGAACAAGAATCAGGTGACCGGAGAAGACTTCCGGTCATCTTCTCCGGTGAGTCTCCGGCGAGGCTACATTTTCAGGTCAATGGAAACTAGCAAACCGCATATAGAAATGAAGCTGAAGTCACGTAGAACACGAATCTGACCTTAGAAATCACACAGCATGCATGTACAGAGAGAATCGAACACAAACAATTTGCCCTAGAATTTGAATCTAAGCACTTAAGGTGCCTATCACTAGCTGGATCATTCACATTTCTTCTATTAAGCTATATAAACAACAGTAACAAGCCAAAGCACAAGAAAACGAAGCAAAATCAGTTGAGTAATTTCAAACCTGGATCTGCAAAGAACTTGAATCAACAAGAAAACCAGAGGTGTAGGCTTGTTCTTGAGCTTCCAAGGAGCAAAATAAATGCTCTTATGTCTTGGATCTTGAAGAGAACAAAGAGAAATTCAATCTGCAATGTGATTGGATTTGAGAAGATTGATCCTCCTTGTGCTTGTTCTTGATCAGAGAGGCTTGAGGATGATGGAATGATGAAGATTATGATGAACAATGTGAAGAACTCGTGGCAAAAGAGAGAGAATTCAGAGAGAAACTTGAGAGCTTTGAGGTGTGAGAGTGAAAAATGAAATGTGTCCCTTGCAAATTTTGTTAGAAAACTATTTATATCTGTGGTTAGGAGTTAACCATCTCAGTTGATGGTTAGAACTCAGGTTAGGTTAATTATGGTGTTAGAAGCAATGGAGAGTGGTGTGCTAAGCAATTTGAATAATGAGAGGGAAGAGAACCGTGTGTTGTGTTGTTGCTGATGAATAAATGAGGAAGAGATGATGATGGTGATGTGGTGATGACGTTGATGTGTACAACAGCATGGCTTGTATCATAAGCTTCCTTATTTCTTTTTTGATGTATGGACGTGTAGGTGTGCATGTATGTGTAAGATGGTGTGTGTTCAAATGAGGAAAAGGCTAGGAAGGTGTTTGTATGCGTGTAGAATGACATGAATCAACAACAACAATGCAAACATTCTATTTTGGCAGCCCCACATCAGTGAAAACATGCAAGTTTAGAGATGGAATTCTCTATGCACACTGCATGAAATGGTGAGTTTTTGATGGCTATGGATTGAAGATACATCATAGAACATGTTTGTTGTTAGAATCAAATTGAATGGAGGCTTGGAAAGTGATGGAAAATGACTTGAAACACAAAGATTCAAAACTGCCTCATGGGCGAGGCAAGTTGTGACATGCATGGCAACATGGCCTATGGAAATTTCAGAGTGAGGCCACCATGTTTGAGCTCTAATATGACCTCCATAACTTGTTCAAATGAGAAAATGCCCAACACCAAAGTTAAAGAGGACATGGAGATGAACAACTTTGATGTTCAACAATTTTTCATTCGAAGCCTTCTTGATGGAGAAAATTAGCTTGACATTTGGCACACCACATGTTTGATAAAATCATTGCGTGCCTGCCCAGTCTTGCTTGGTCATGACTTGGAATTTGCCTTGATTTTACCAAATTTGATTGATCATAACTCCCTCAATTTTGATCCAATGGAAGAGTTCTTGGTATGGATTTGAAGCTTAAAATGTGATCTCTAATTGGCTCAACTTGGGCCTGAAGTTTGAAGCTTTTATCATGGAGAAAGAATGCCTTGAAGTAGGGTGCAAAATGGTCCAAACTTGCCATTTTTAGAAACCCTAAGTTTCTAAATTTGGTAACTTTGTACAATTCTTGATTTTTGATGATTCCTCCATCATTTATTGATCAAATCTTGCCCAATGAACATATGTGACTTGAATTTCATAAATTTGACCCAAAAAAGTCAGGAGTTGACTTTTTCCTCTGCATAGTTGACTTTTTCCCCAATTTCTTGATTCTCAAGCAACTAATCAATTGAACCTCTTCTGAAATGAACCAATGAGCAATCTTCCATCCTTAGATACTTGTCATCATGTAGAAAACATTGAGATCAAGTTTGAACCAAAATTTCATCAGGAGACTGCTTGAACTCAAAACCCTAATTTGGACTGCTTTTGCTAGGAGATGATGAATTGTCCAACTTCTTGATGAATTCCCATCTTCCAATGACTTGTGAGATCAAATGAAATGACATATGATGTAAGAGACCTTTGAGGCTTGTTGGGAGACCCTTGGCTCCAGCTCTCTTGCTCTGGATACTCAATACTCTGAAATCAACTGATCACATGTCCTATGCATGAACCAATGCTGAATGTTTTATTTTTCTATGACTTGAATGCAATGTAATGCAATGAAAGCACATGCTAAATGATGTGAAAAATGAGAGGGCAGATTTTGGGGTATTACAATAAGGTAAAAGATTTCCTTCATACCTGCTGTTTTTTCCCTCAATGCAAATGCTTTCTCAGATGGGAAAAAGTCTCACTTGCTGAATAAAGTCGCACTTGCTTTCTAAGATGCAAATGCCGTAATACAGTTTCCAGCATTAGAATAAAGTCTCACTTGTTGATACCTGTTCTCATAAAGCATGAGAAAGGTGGTATATCATGTGAGCATGAGAATGGAGTCAATTGGAAACCAAAACTCCTTAAACAGGAAATATTTCATACATTTCACATCATTTATGGAGATTCACAAAATTGATTTACCAACATCCTCAAGGTGCCAATGCAAATTTACTACCAAAGGGAATAGTTCATTCAAAAAACATTGAGAAGTTGTAACAATTACCATTCATTTATGAATCCATACCTTTTGATAAAATCACGGCCATTAGAATCTGTGTAAAGGGTTTTATTGGTTTCAATAGTTGAAATTCGAGTGGCGACTTCTTTACCAATTCTGTCTTCAATAGGTATAGGACCAACCAATTGATGTTTAAAATGCCATTAGTGGAAATGATTCAACATTTTGTATGTACACGAAAATATATCAACTATTTATTGCATGAATAAGAGAAATGATACAAATGTAAATAATTATAAAAGGGATAATTTGAAAATCTTACAATAAACTCAACTTCAACATGTTCCTGTTCTTCGTACTGTCGGGTAAAAATGAAAAACTTGCAACTAAAATAATAAAAGCACCTGATATATTCAAGGATTGGTTTTTTTGATGAACTTCATCTATTAATGGTCCATGCATAACTGTCACCAGAACCTGAAAAATTCAATAACTTTTTTGTGAAAAATGTAACGGGACTGACTTTGGAGGGATATTCCATTTCAGAAAAGCATTTCAAACCTATTTTTCAAGGTTTATATGATGTGTTCCATTTCTGACAACACCCAAAAAGCAAGATTCAAATTACAAGATTCAAAAAGCACGATTATTGATCGAAATCCATAAAATTAAAACACATAAACTGAACTATAAACGCTCCATAGAATGATTACATACCATTTGAAGTAACACCTTGATTCCATTTTCAACATGAAATCTTGTTGATAGTGGATCTGGACATCTTTTTGGAAGATCCTTCAAAGTATAAAAATAATCTGGAAACCGATGTCGCAGATCAATAGAGGTTTCAACAGCAAACTTGATGCCATGACTTGCAGCTCGGGTTCAAAAGTAGGACGTCACAATCTTCAAACCCTTAAAGACCAAAATATGTTGGAGACAGAGTTTTGTAGTGTTGTTTCGAATGGTCTTGCCATTTTTTGGGGTTGGTGTCCGCAATTTGTGGTGTTGTTGCAAAGAAGAAGAAGTTCTCAGACCAACATTGAAGTGAGACGCAGGAAAGGTGAAAAATGATAGTATGAAAATGTTGTGATATTGGAAAGAACAAAGTGGTTCCATGTCTAATCTCAGCAAAAGGTGCATTGGAAAATGAACCCCAAAAGCTAAAAAGGTTATGTATCGAAAAGTTATTGAATGTGTGGTTGCAAATGCATTATTTCAGTTACTATTTGGCCACAAATAGGGGTAAGTATTGCAAATAGTGTAGTTAGGATTCAATTAAACCATCATTTAGTTGAAAATAGTTGAAATTAGACAGTAAATGCCCTCAATTTGGTGACATGGCAGCTTAAAGGCAAAGGTTAAAATTTGATTTTCCAGAACAATCAAAGTTCCTATATTATAGATTAGAGAACTGCATATGTATAAGCAAAAACTAGTAGTGGAACATCTAGTATCGTTATACAAGCCACAATCTAAATCGGTGAAGTTTGTCAATGTAGTGGATGGATTTATTTTAAATAGAAATTGACTTAACCTGTAAACAAAAAACTTATATAAGGTCTAGCGCGTCAGTTAAATATATGAGTTTGTGAATGAGTCTTCCAAAGGAATTGGGGCTTGAAAGAGGGAGTTATGTGTCAAAAGTAAGCTTGTATTTGAATTAATTGGTGTTGAGGTTGGTTTAGATCCAAGGAGCGTACAACTTAAAGGAGGTACAAGCTATACTTCCTTTGGAAAATGGATATTCCTTTAGAAGAAAAAGTAATTGCGAATCCCATAAAATAGTTTAAGGTGCCTAAGTCTTTGATACCAAACTTAGTACCTAAGACAAGTTTTAAATTTGAGATTTCATCCATGTGGTTACCTTCAATAATTAATTCATCAACATATATTAATACAATAGTGAAACATTTATTTATATTTTTAGTGAACAATGGATAATCTAACTTAGACTGGTTATAACCTAAGGCAAAATGAGATGTGTTAAGTTTAAAGTTCCATTATCGATTGATTTGTTTTTACTCATATTTGGTTCTATTCAATTTACAAACTATGATTTTATCTTTGACTTTTAGAATAGGGGGAACTTTCATATATATACCTGCTCATTCAAATTGTCATACAAAAATATATTATTAATATAGTGAATGTACCAATTATGAGAGTTAACTAAAGATAATGGGAGGCGAATAATAGCCATTTTACCTATAGGACTAAAGCTTTCAAGGTAATGAAGGCATCATGTTTGGTTGAGTCTTTTAGCTACTAAACGAGTTTTGTATCTTTCAATAGTTCTATTGAATAAAATATTTATATTAAAGATCCATTTGCTGCCAATGAGGCTTTCAGGAGGGAGAGTGGTTAAATTTCAAGTGTTTGTTTAATAAGGGGCTTAAGCTCTTGCTCAATAGCTTTTTGCTAATTAGAATCTGTTATAACACTATATGTGTTTTTATACTAAAGTTGTTGTTTTCACTACAATATATAAATGATTTTATAACGAAATTTTCAATTCAGTCAATAACCAACCGAGGTGTAATCCAAAGACACACCTTTTTAAAATAAAACTACTTATTCTCTCGATTGAACTAGCAACCAATAAGAAATGTTCCTCTAGGACACGCTTTAAATCCCAGTAGGGACAAATTTTATTTTAATTTATTTTTTAACTAGCTCCATTCTTTTTATTTGATTTTTTAATTAAAAATTTAACACCTATCCCTTCGGTTGAGCATGCAATCAAAGAGAAAAGTTCCACTAAGACATGCTTTGTATCCCAACCAGGGCAATTTTTAACTTGATTTTCTTAAAAAGCTTCATTCTATTTATTTAATTGTTTATCAAAAATTAAAATTCCCTCAGTTGGGCATGCAACCAAAGGGAGGGTCATGCTTTGAAGTCTTGCAAAGACAAATTTTAATTTGTTTTCTTTTTTAACCGGCAACATTCTTTTTAATTTATTTTTAAATTAAAAAATAATCTATTCCTTCAATTGGTCTTGCCAACTGATGGGAAATTATTCTTTTGTAGTTTTGAATCGGAAATAAATTACCTATTTCTTTGGTTGTTCTTGGAAAATATTCATTTGGTTTTGCAAATAGCCCTAAATGAACATTTTCTTCTACCTCCAAGCTTCGTGTTCCATTTACAAAACTTTATTTCTCCATCAAACTAAAAAGTAAAAACAATATTTCTTCCATAACATAAACGATACTTGTTATAAACATTTCTTTCATCATCTAGTTTCAAAACTCCATCATTTCTTCTATAACATGAACGAAGAAAGGAAAGTGACAAATCAAAATTACGAATCTTGAATGAAACTTGAAGTAAGGAAACTCTATCGAAGCTCAAACAAAACTCAAACAACATTCATTTATTTTTTCTTCTTCATCACATTTTTGGCTCATAAATGCTTTCTCCATGCATGTCTCGTAGGATTGTTAGTTGTTGTTATTGTAGAGTTAAGTAAATGGTTTAATGAAGTTGTTGAGATAGAAAGTTTAATAATTATATGGATTTTGATTTTGTTGTTGTTATTGTTTTTATTGTGTTAGAAAAATATTTAATGTTGTTGAGATTGAAGGTTTGAAGGTCAAATGTTTTTGTTGATGTTTTAATTGAAAGTTTGATAATGTTGTTGTTGTGTTAACTTATCAAAGTATTGCCAAATTTTTCTTAATGTTGTTTTTCTTGTTGGAATTGAAGGTTTAAATATGTTAGTACTATATTTTGTTGTTGCATTTGTAAAAATTTTAATTTTGTCGAGATTGAATTTTTAAAGGTTTAATGTTGTTGTTGTTGTTAGTGTTGTTGTTGTCATTGTCATTGTTGATATTGTTGTCGTAATCGTTGTCCTTGTCATTTTTGTGTTGTTTCCGTCGTCGTTATTGTTGTTGATGTTGTTGTCGTGGTTGTTGCTTTTGTTATGTTAATTTATCAAAGTATTGACATATTTTTTTAATATTATTTTTGTTGTTAGATTGAAGGTTTAAGTATGTTAGCAATATATGTGTTCTTGTTCTTGTTATTGTGTTAATAAAAGGTTTAATGTTGTTGAGATTGAAGGTTTAAATATGCTAATAATATATGTTATTGTTGTTGTGTAAGTAAAATGTTTAAAATTGTTGAGATTAAAGATTTAAAGATTTAATGTTTTTGTTGTTGTTATTGAAGGTTTAATGTTGTTGTTGTTATGTTTACTACAAAGTATTGACACATTTTTCTTAATGTTGTTGATGTATTTTAATAAGAATACTTGTTAAATAAGTAATTAACTATTTTTTTAAATAGATAGGCGGAGGATTCATCCAACACCCCTTCTGCAATTCGAGGTACCTATAGTCAGCAGAAGAAAACAAGAAATACTAGAGGTGACATAATGATGATAGCATTAACAAAAGTCTGCAACACAGGTGTTAACATGCACATCCAGATTGATATGCAAACATGTAGATGTTATGGTGAAAATGCTTTGACCTTTAGGAGTTATATGATATTACTTAGTTGAAGCAAAGTATATGTTGTTGATTTGGACAAAGTAGATACCGATGCGAAAAAAATTATATGGATAGATTTAGAGATGTTAATTTTAACTTATATGACCATTTTTCTAATATACTAATACCAAATTTTTTATGTAAATGTAGTTAGTTTTTGAATTTCAAAAAGTGATAAGTTGATGAAAAGATGGATTTCTTATATTGGTGAGCGCTGAAAGGAATTTAAGATACAACTCACATCAAATTACATAAGAAATCCCAAGGCTAATCTTGAGCATCAAGTTATGATGTATAGTTATATTGATTAGAAAACTTGAGATAAGTTTGTCGAGTCTCGTAATTCTCTTGAATTTGATGTTAGTAAGAGATTTCAATAATATATGTTGTATGTTATTGTTGTTGTGGTGTTGAAGGTTTAGTGATGTTGTTGTTGTTGTTGTCGTTGTTGTTATTGTTGTTGTTGTTGTTGTTGTTGTTGTTGTTGTTGTATTAATAGGATTTTTAGTTGTTCTTTTTGTTATGGTGTGTATATACTTTTTATAACAAGATAACAGTAAAAAAAGGATGGGAAATGTTGCTAAAAAATATCCACATAGATTTTCTCGTTGAGGATTTGAAAAAATCCAAAAGATAATGATGTTTGGAAAGATAAAACAAATAAAATAAGAGCTCGGAGTTGCTTCCTTAAGCTTTGGTCGTAGTTCATATCTACCATTACGCCATGAGAAATGGAAGAGAACCCGACAAAGGCCAAATGGAGAGTACATATCAAAGGCTACATGTGTTGTTACTGAAAAGATTATAAGTAGATTCTTTTTCGAAAATATTAATTATATGTTATTTCATTTTGCTAATTAAATTTTATTTGCGTCGTAGGAATCGTAGTTCAAAAAACCAGTGCAGGAGCTTTTGTTCCACAAGCATGCCATGACATATTAGTATAAGCCATTTAAACCAATGAGCATGTTAGGGATATCCGTAGTATTGGACGATGCAGCGGCCTAAGAGAATACTCCAGGATATTTCCAAAGAAGGAATAATTGCACAACAAATGGATGGTAGAGCAATTTGAACAGAGATTGGAAAAAAGATTATAAAAAGAGTAGGATACTATATACCAGTCTTTGATTGCGGTATGTATAAGTTTAGTTTTGCAACTTCCATTTTTGTTTGTCTATTTAAAATTACTTTTTGTATGTTGCTGCTATTTAGGATCTTAAAAGTTTTTGTTGTGTGTTGTTGTTGGTTTTATGATGCAGACATTAACATCGATGAGTATAATCTCTCAAACAAATAAAAACAAGTAGAGTACTCTAAAAATATTGTTGTAGATAGTGCAAGCATAAAAGGTATTTGTTCAACCGCTTAGTACAAGAATGAGACAATAATTCCTTAACTTGATCCCCTAAAAAGATTGAAATGTTTGGTCATGGATCTTAAAGACCTCGTCAATAATAAACCAGAACATGATCCAGAGCGTGTACAACTTTTTTATATTGAACTGAAGTGTATTAGGGATCTTGTCTAAGGGATGAGTGGCTTGACATATCTGTACTGCAAGTTCGGTGCATGTAAGTACATTTTTTAAGGTTATGACAATTTATATTTTATTTATTTGAGTTGATTTTAATATCAAGTCTCACTTCAATAATTGACTTTTAATTTTTAACATTTAAGTACATGTATCGATTTTCTAGAGGAACAAATAAATCTGATATGTATAGATTCTTAGACCCCTTATTCACTATTTAGGGTCTAAATTGTGAGATATTGGATTGAACTATAGTATTGTCAATAGAGGTTTAGCATGTCGTCGAAGTCTGCTCACATGTTGTTGTCGAAGACTTACATGTTGTAGTCGAATTGTGTTCTAGTATGTAGTTTTCAAATTGGACCTTGTGTTAAGAATTCAATTGTTTAAGTTAGTTTGTAGCCTAATTTAGCTTGTGATGGGTAACTGTTAAATGCCCATTAGTTTAGTATGTTAGGTTTATTATAGATAGCATACTACTCTATCATCTTAAGTGTGCCAAATCCTAATTAGGGTGAGATGGTTATTTGTTATTCTTGAGTACTTGTAATCTGATTCAAAGAGAAAGTAAAGAATAACAGTTATAATCAATCCTTGTTGTTCTTTTTGTTTTTCCTGTTAACCCTAACCCTTGTGTGTTTCTTGCCGATAAAGAAATAATTTATACTTTGTTTCTAAGGCATCGTTTTTCACAACATAAATCAAACGAGATCCAAGCTTACATACAAAATTGGTTAAATGAATTAAATAAAGTTTGTTATCTAACATAATTTATCCATGCGTAAGTATTGGTGAATTTGTGTTTTATCTTATTTAGCATTCACTTTTGTATCCAATTACTAATTATTCTCGTGTTCATACAGTGGTAATTAACAATTCACAACTTTCTATTCTAATAAAAATAATGTAATTATGTTGTGTTCGATAGGCAAACTGATTGATTCAAAGATAAGAGATATAATTAGCGCGTAAGTTTTTATTTTATGTGACCTAGTTATATATATTTTCAATTAATACTAAAATGTACACTTTACTTTTTGAATAATTTAGATTAATGTTTCAAAAAAATTTCAACATGTTCAAATGTGGAAGGATAGTGTTCTGGATTGGGCCGGGGTCTTCCCCTCAATAGAGCAGGCCCAACCCACACGTTCCGGGATGACCCAACGAGGGCCTCTTAGCACGACCTATGTCGGGCATATGCCTTCTCAACATTGTAGGGCACACGCACGGTATAGAGCGTCGGGCAAGACGCTAAGCCTCCCCGGCCTCGCTCCTCCCCGACACTCAGGGTCTCCTCCCCCCGCGAGGAGCCATCTCCGTCTACACATAAGACTCCTCCCCGCGAGGACACGTCTCTCCCCAACACGCATGACTCCTCCCCGCGAGGACACGTTCTCATGTAACCGCCCACTTCCGATGGAATCGGCCTGCCCTAATTCTGGAGATCTAGGAACGGGGCGAAGATCACGTGCTGGTCTTCACTATGCCACGTAAGCCCTGGCAGTTACTTGGATTGGGTTTGGCAATCTAGCCCAATGCAAGTAACCGTTGGCCCCGCGCTGGGGGTTCTCTATAAATACCCTCTCACTTGAGATGGTCAGGTTACACACTCTTTTACTCTCTAACCTTGTACTTGCTTTTACTTGTGACCCTTGCCTTACTTGAGCATGGAGTACCTTGCAGGTACACCCCCCCGCTGTCTTTCAACCTCACCGGAGCTGAAGTCTACAAGACGTTGCTGGCCACCAAATACTGTCTGATCCAGGTACGATCAGTGACGCAGTCTGTGGGAACCCTTTGCCTCCCCATTTCTCCTCCGATAAACCAAAGCAGTCCTCTCGTTCATCACCATCATGGCCGGAAACCCATCTGCTAACAAAGCTTTGGACACCGTCCTCGCGCAACTCAAGAACAGGAACCACCGCGAAGACGCTACTGCCCTCCACGTCGAAGAAGACGACGTGAGAGACGGGCAAACCACCTCCCCAGACTCCCAAGACGCGGCTTACGATGCTGCCCAGCAGTACGACCAGCAAGCCGTCTTTCAGCTAGTTGCTCCTCCGCCCAATGTAGATTCGAGCACCGTGGCCCTGTTTGCCTTGATCAATCAGACCAATCAGCTGATAGCACACCAGAACACCAGAATTGAAGCACTGGAAAGAGGGCGGACACGGCGATCTTCCCCGCGAAGACATCGTCGTCCACCCTCACCCCGCCGTTCTCCTTCCCCGCGAAGGAATCCTTCCAAAGAATCTCGAACCCCCTCGCCGGTGTGCGAGCGCCGTCGGCCACGCCTTGAACGCCCCTAGCTGGTGGTCTCCCAGAAGCTCCATCGTTCCCCACCTCAGAAGGAACCCAGGCCCTCCGCAACTACCAAGAAGTCCAAAACCACCGAGGAGAGACCGAGGAACCGTTCGAGGAATTCCCCTCCACGACATCGTCGATCCCCTTCGAGATCCCCAGCCGGAAGCGACGACGATGACCAGAGGACCCCTCTGTCGTGGGAGATCATGAACGCCCCCATTCCTGCAGGCATGGAGAAACCCCCACCACTAGGGACCTATGACGGTCTGGCCGACCCCGACGATCACGTCGAAAGTTTCGAAGCCATGCTCGACTTCAGAAATGTCAGGGGAGCCATTAAGTGCAGGCTTTTCCCCACCACCTTGTGAAAGGGCGCCATGACATGGTACAAGGGTCTGGCACCCGGGTCGATCACATCCTGGAAGCAACTAAGACAACGCTTCACCAAACACTTCATTGCGTCTCGTTGACACCCGAAGACGGAGGCTGCCCTAGAGAGCATCTTCCAGGGGAAGAACGAATCTCTTCAGAACTACATTGAGAGATTCAATAGAGAGGCTGTCGAGGTTCATACGACCGACGACATGAAGAAGTATCTGATCATCCATGGACTATGTTTTGGATCTGATTTTGCCAAGTCAGTGGGCCTCCGTAGACCCCGCCGTCTCGAGGACCTCCTCCAACGAGCTTAGTCGTATATCGAGCTCGAGGAGTCGGAGGCAGCGCAGATCGCCCTTGAGTCGAGACGCAAAGAAGGCCCCCGCGGCCACAAAGATGAAGACTCTTCTCCCCGACGAGGAGGAGAATGAAAGAAAGAAAATCGCACCTGTGATCCTCGAGAACCGCGCGGACCAGATAGCCGGTTCACAGAATACACCCCGCTCAACGCCCCCCCGGCGTGAATCCTCTCCAAATGCCAGAACTCGGAATTTCTGAAAGGAGGCGTTCGTTTTCCGAAGCCGACTACTCCCAAATCAAACACTGACAAGTCAAAGTACTGCAGGTTCCACCGGAGCCACGGTCATGTCATAGAAGACTGCATCCATCTCAAGGATGCAATTGAAATCCTCATCAAGGAGGGGCACTTGAAGAAATACGCCCAGAAGAATGATACTCCTCGTCCCAGCTCCCGGGAAGCCCAGAACGTCGAGGAGACGACACCTCCCCCCGACGAGAGTCGGCTTCAGGTCGCTGTAACGCCCGATTATTTAATTATTTATTTAATTAAATAGTTTTGAATATTTTCTGTTTGAATTGTTGAAGTTGTGTGATATCGATTTAAGTTGTGTTGTTTGTTGTGGAATTGTTTAGTTGAACTAAGTGGTAGAAATTAGAATAATACTAGACTATATTAATTAGGCCTATTTAATTGGTTGGAAGTAGTAGAAAAGGAGGTGTAAGAACTTAAGCCCAATAAGATTATAGTATTATTTTAGAATGGTTATTAGTTATCAGAAGAGAGAATGAAAAGAAATAGTGGCAGTTAGAAATACAAAGAGGAACATGGGAGTTGCAGGCTAGAGGCAAGCGAAATCCTATCGAGAATTTAGAGAGCGACCTTCAATCCAAGGTAAGGGTGGGGTTCTGACTCTATAATTGGATTGATGATGAATGATATGTGGGATTAGATTTGTAGGATTGCCTTGTGTATGTTGTCTGTGTGTGTTGATTATATTGTCTGTGTATGTTGATTTCGTAATTGATACTGAAAATCGATAATTGGTTGATGCTGTTGAAATTAGTCGTAAATAATTGATGTAGGTTAATGAGAGTATAATCATGGCCCTAAAGTATGTGTATTGCGATGGTGTAAAGGTTGGTTTGTGATCGATCAGAAAGAGAAATTTGGTAGAATAAGGAAACAGAGACGAACATAATTGAGAAGGATTAAACAAGCGGTGTGACGAGCGTCTGGCCTGTGTGCCGACCGTCACACCACTGAGACGACCGTCACCCCTTGTTACGACCGTCACACACACAAGGTCTTGAAAATGTGACGATGACCACACGGGTCTGTGCAATTTTTCCTGTTTCTGCGTTGTGGTTTTTGTCTGTTGTATGTCTGGCATGATTAAACTCAGTAAATATTTTGCAGAAACATAATTAATTTGAGAATCAGTATAATTAACAATAGTAATTCATTGAGTGAGAATCCCTGTAAGTATATAAGTAATAGTATTAATAATATGACAGTAGCAGTGATAAACTAGTAGGACAATATTACAGCAGTAGCAGCGATGAATTAGTGAGATAAAGCAGTTAGTGTGTATAGCAGAAGATTAATTATCTGTTTCAACCGAAAACTGCCGAATGACTTTTGTGTTGGATTGTAGTATATTTTGGTTGTCTAGTTGTGTTGTGCCTTTGGTTGAGAATTTGCGAGTTGCAGGTGATGTTGTGTCTTGTTGGAGTGCCTCTAAATTATGGGCAAGAATAAGTTGTAGGCCTATGGCCAATGTTGAATTGTTGTTAAGTTGCAGTTGTGCTGTTGTTGTTGTGTTGTTGTTGTTGTGTTGTTGTTGAATAATTGATGCTGTAGTTGTTGCGTCGCATGCATAGCATACCAAGTTGGCCTGGACTGGCAAAATATTTAAGTTGAAGGCTTATGCCTTGGCCTGTATTGGCAACCTGCGAAGAAGGCTTACGCCTTATTGATGCCTCTATTAATTGGCAATTATTAAGTTGTGAGTTTTGCTCCGTTATTAAGTTGGGAGTTCTGCTCCGTTTTTAAGTTGGGAGTTCTGCTCCAATGGTACCACATGCATGTGCATCGTAATGAGTCGCATTTCATGTTGCATCTTGAGTTGTGGTGTTGATGAAATAGATGTTATATCGTGTTGATGATTTTGTTGGGATGATAAAATTTGTTGTTATATTATGTTGATGTTTGTGTTGTAATACATGTTGTTATAAACTTGTGAAGTGTTGATTGTTTGTAGTCTAATCTAATATGTTATTTATCATATATTCGATTATATTGTTCGATATCTCACCCCTTCTGTGTATGGTGATGGTTTATACGCCATCCTGCAGGTAATCCAGAGTGAAGGCTGTCTACCTTCGTTAGTTCGAGTCGGTGTCGTCGCTCTGATACGTAACACTCGGGGGGATGAAGGATTGTTTCTTTTATTGTTGCTTTTCGTATTGTTGCAGAATTTTAAGTTGTTTCCTTTAAAGATTATTATTTTGAAGATGTTTTAAGTTGGATAAAGTTGTTGTGTCATTTAAGTTGAAGTTTGTCACTCCGCTGCTTAATTATAGAAGTTTTTTTGGTTTACAAAGACTAAATTATGGTGTTATCATTTCACCCAAGCTTTTAGTGTTATGTATCTATGTTAAATGCGATTAAATGTTGTTGCTGTAAGTTACGAATATAACATCCTATTTGTATGTTGAAATTTTGTAACTCTGATTTTATTAATACTCGTCGGGTAGAAATGGGGTGTTACATTAGTGGTATCAGAGCAGGTCGGTCCGTCCGGCCAAGTTGTCGAGTCGTAGGTTGGTTGACAATCGAGTATTGTTAACTAGTTCTAACCTTTGTTTATGTTGTAGTGATAAGTTGAGATGGCTATAAGGAACGATGCTGCAATTGTTGCTGCGATGCAAGCAATGGCTCAGGCTTTGCAGAATCAGCCGAACACTGACGAGAATGCTGGATCTCACAGTTTGGCAACTTTTCAGAGGGAGAATCCGCCTACCTTCAAGGGCAAGTATGATCCTGATGGAGCGTTGGATTGGTTGAAAGAGATGGAGAGAATCTTCCGCGTGATGGACTGCACTCCAGTGCAGAAGGTTCGATATGGGACCCATATGCTAGCATTCGAGGCTGATGAATGGTGGCTAGAGACTCGACAGAGGTTGGAAACTACAGGTGAAGGTATCACTTGGGATGTGTTCCGAAGAGAGTTCCTGAGGAAGTATTATCCAGAGGATGTTCATGGTAAGAAGTAAATCGAGTTTCTTGAGCTGAAGCAAGGAAACATGTCGGTTACTGATTATGTTGTAAAGTTTGTTAAATTGGCTAAGTTTTATCCGCACTATAACGATGATAACGCTGAGTTTTCAAAATGCATCAAGTTTGAGAGTGGGTTGCGCCCAGAGATCAAGAAGGCAGTTGGATATCCGAAGATTCGTGTTTTTGCTGATTTGATTGATAGTTGTAGAATTTTTTAAGAGGATAACAATGCTCATTATAAGATCATTAATGAGAGGAAAAGCAAGCACCAACAGAATCGTGGCAAGCCTTATGATGCTCCAGCTGGAAAAGGTAAACAGAAAGTGGCTGATGGCAAGAGGACTAGTGGGGGAGATGCTCCTGCTGGCATAACTTGTTTCAAATGTGGGAAACCTGGTCATAAGAGTAATGTGTGTACTACTGTGGTGAAGAGGTGTTTCTGTTGTGGTAAGATTGGGCATGCCATATCTGAGTGCAAGTATAGAGAGATGATTTGTTTCAACTGTGGAGAAGAAGGACACATTGGTAGTCAGTGTCAGAAACCAAAGAAGGCGCAAACCGGTGGGAAAGTGTTCGCCTTGGCTGGGACTCAGACAACTACGGAGGACAGACTCATCAGAGGTACATGTTTCATTAATAGTACTCCTTTAATCACTATGATTGATACTGGTGCTACTCATTATTTTATTACTGCTGAATATGTTGAAAGATTGAGTCTTGTGTTGTCTTCTATGAATGGAGAAATGGTCGTCGAGATTCCGGCTAAGGGATCGGTGACTAATTCTCTTGTGTGTTTAAAGTGTCCTTTGACGATCTTCGACAGAGACTTTACTGTTGATTTGGTGTGTTTGCCGTTATCTGGGATGGATGTAATCTTGGGAATGAACTGGTTAGAATATAACTATGATCATATCAATTGTTATAACAAGTCAGTGAGATTTTCTACTCCTGAAGAAGAAGAAGCTGGCTTATTGTCTTTTAGGGAGCTACAGCAGTTGATGCAAGAAGGAGCTCAGATGTTCTCGACCATGGAACGCTGAGAAGCTCAAACAATACTACGGTTAAGCACTGCCCGCAACTCACGAACACCGCGATTACGGGGACGCACTAAGGTACGAGTGCGACACCCCTATATAGAACACGATGATCGAAGGCCGCGTTGTGTGTGCGCGAGGACTTTTGATCCGACGGGCATACCTCGATCGAGCTCCGCCGTCGTTGTACCAATTAGGCAGAACACCCAGTTCGCAATGGGAAGTTCATGCCACGAAGCTAAGACCTCGACCGAGCTCTTAGCCTCGTTGAAGGTCGGAATACGTCTCCGACCACCCGACCAGCTCTCCACGCGGTCAGGGACTATCAAGGTCGAGCAAATCCCAAAGTCTTTATTACTTAGACAAAATGAAAGTGTAGAAATCTCTATTACTTGGGCAGAAACAAACAAAGTATGACAAATGCTATAACATCACACACAGTATAAACCATACAAATAGCACACGAGCAGATAAGCAAAAATGCATTGAAGCGGGCAGAAGCCCATTGTACACATATTACAAACAAGTATCAAAAGCCCCTGGCACGCAGGCCAGGCATACGTATTGAAAAATAAATAAAACGGCTTGCAGGCCGAACAAAACAAAGAAGAAAAGCCTACTCGGAGACAGTCCCTTCAGGCTCCTCGCGTTCATGAACCTCGTCCACCCGCATCGGCTGCACGCTGACCGTCGACCACCTCGGAGTCGGGATCAATCTCTTCGGTTGTGAGGTTGGGGTTGAGAACCCGAAGCTGCTGCACGGTGTTCCTGAAACCTATGTCGGCCGATACGAGGTTGTCCTCCTCAGATTCCCGGAGCTTCGCTATCAGCGCTGCCCGCGAGGTCAGCAACCTGTCTTCCTCGGTTTCCTCATCAGCGGGGCGGACAACCTCCTCCAACTCGGCATTCCTCGCCAAGAGACAATCCCTCTCCTCTTCAATCCCGACGAGACGTCTCCGCTCTTCCTCAGTATTCTTCAACTTTTCCTCTAACTTCCCTTGAAGCTCGACCTGGGCCTGGTTCTGGCTTTTGCAGTCGGCCAACTCCTTGCCCACCTTCTCCATTTCGGCTGAGATAGACTGGAAACTCTCGCGCCACCTGTTCAGTTCGCCTTCCGGGCACGCCTCATCGCTCAGAACCAGGGCAGCCGCACAAACCCGCATCACAGCAGACACATCCTCCACCAGCGCCCTTCTCCGAGAGACCTTGTCGACGCCCAAGATGGCCTGAGCTTCGGGGGCACCCACGCAATGGGAATTATTCCCCATGAAAAAGTTTGGCCTCGAGTGACAAGGCGGGAGCACGAATTTTACAGCAGGGGGACTCTCGTTCTCAGTAAGGTCGATGGCCGCTGTGTCCGTAATCCGCTGCCTCTTCGGGGAGACCTTGGGGCTGGGAGAATCACTATCCTAGTGAGATCCAGAAGAACCACCGGTTGTTTGAGTGGGAACGAATTCCTGAACTCGGATCTGCTCGAGATGACTTTTGCCGTCGAAGGACACCCAGCCATGCTTGCCGTCGACAGCTTGCCGTTGAAGATGGAAAATGCAAAAAAATAGGGGCACCGTCGCCCCAATCTTCAGGTATTTGCACACGAGCTCGAAAGCCCTGATGAAAGCGAGAGAGTTGGGGTGGAGTTCAGAAGGGGCCAGACGCAGGTGAGCAAACACTGACTGTTGAAATCCGTGAAGGGCAAACGCCACCCCGCCTCGTCGAACATAAACACATACACGGGAAACCGCATCCCGCTATATGTCGAGCATATTCAATGATGTGGCAAAGGACTGAACACGTTCCACGACTTCTGTGAACATATTAGGCGGTGCTCGACGGTACAAAATATGTCGGCCTCGTTCAGGTCGACAAACTCGGAGATCATGTTCACTGCCTCTTCGCAGGCCCACTCGTCGGGAAACTGCTCCCCGGCGCTGGTTGTCTCCGCTATAGGTGAATCGGGCCCGTCGTAAATATCCAAAGATCCCTCGGCTACGGGCAATACGTCCATTTACCTGAAAAGCATAAGGAAATGGTGAATTCGATGACCCATATCAAATCCACCCCTTCCACCGCTGATCAAGTGAAAGGGCGAGGAGGGAACATCGGGGAACGCGAACCCGCGACCATCCTAAGGTCCGCGGGGAGCAAAATTGGGCGGGGCCTCGGGGTATTCGACCCATATCCCCGAGATAAACGTTGGTTCCCTGGGGATTCCGTCCTTAATCCCCGAAATGTTACACAAAAGAACTGAGAAACGTTCATCTCACGACCCCGAGATATTCTTCGTGTCCTCGGGGATTTCATCGTCTCTCCCCGCGAGATTCAACAACTAAACTATGAAATTTTGCCGTTTTCGCCAGATATTTCGTGATTTCCATGAGAACTTCATCAGTTCACCATGAAACCACCCTAAAAAGACAAATGAAAGGAGAAAAAAGAAAGAAACTTACTTGAAATAACTTCCGGTAGGGTTCCGGCACGGCAGTTGGCGGCGACGTACGACGGCAAAGTAAGAGAAGGAAGAAGGAGTGAATCTGAGCAAAGGGGGAGCCAAAAGTGCAAATGGGACGAGATGACCCTTATTTATAGAGCTCTCACAGGTTTCGAGGGCTCCTAGGCAATCGATTACGCTACCCTAGCGTAGCCACCCTAGACAATGATGAGCTGCGACACGTGGCGCACTCTCTCTCTCAAACGTGTCGTTTCATTCCCCAACACGCGTCTTTTCATTCACCTCGTTTCAGACTTCCCACGTCCCGGCGATGTCGCCCATCCACGGCCAGTCTAGCACGAGCAGGCCAACTCGTTTTTGCCTGGTTACCAACTGTTCCTCGTTTAGAGTCCTTTCCCCGACTAGATAAGTCCTCGACATAGCTGGCCCTTAAGTCATTACTCCGACACCTCAGAGCAACGACTTGGGGGGCTCCTGTTCTGGACTGGGTCGGGGTCTGCCCCTCAATCGAGCAGGCCCAACCCACACATCCCGGGATGGCCCAACAAGGGCCTCTTAGCACGACCTATGTCGGGCATATGCCTTCTCAACATTGTCGGGCACACGCACGATATAGAGCGTCGGGAAGGACGTTAAGCCTCCCCGGCCTCGCTCTTCCCCGACACTCAGGGTCTCCTCCCCCCACGAAGAGCCATCTCTGTCTGCACATAAGACTCCTCCCCGCGAGGACACGTCTCTCCTCGACACGTAAGACTCCTCCCCGCGAGGACACGTTCTCATGTAACCGCCCACTCCCGATGAAATCGGTCTGCCCTAATTCCGGAGATCTAGGAACGGTTACCCCAGGGCGAAGACCACGTACTGGTCTTCACTACGCCATGTAAGCCCTGGCAGTTACTTGGATTGGGCCTGGCAATCCAGCCCAATGTAAGTAATCGTTGGCCCCGCGCTGGGGGCTCTCTATAAATACCCTCTCACTTGAGAGGGTCAGGTTACATACTCTTTTACTCTCTAACCTTGTACTTGCTTTTACTTGTGACCCTTGCCTTACTTGAGCGTCGGAGTACCTTGCAGGTACATCCCCCCCCCCCCCCCCCCCCCCCGCCTTCTTCCAACCTCACCGGAGCTGAAGTCCACAAGATGTTGCTGGCCACCAAATACTGTCTGATCCAGGTACGATCAGATAGCAAATGTTGCAAGGTTTTAGAAATAATAAAAAGCTCAAATTTATTACATCTAAAGGAAGTGGTATCAATTGTGATGACATTTTATTTATATCTATAATATCTTGTGTTTTTAGAAGTATTATTACTCACTATTTAAAATTTATTTGTAGAAGAGGAAACAACCATCAGAATATGTGCGTGGATATTATATAATGAAATTCTCTATCGGTATGGTTGATTCATAGAATTAGATAATATATATTTATAATTTGATATACATGATTTTTACCTAATATAATACACTACTACGAAAAACACTTTTTACCTCGATTATAAATAGGGGTTAACCTCTGTTTCTTATGCAAGGTAACAAAGGGCGTCATAAAAAATGCGTCATTTTTTCCCTCGAGTGAACTTACATCGAAGGAAAAGACTTATTGGTCATGGGTTTGATTCCCAAGAAATATATAGTTTTTATTTTATTGCCACAACTAGATGGCGTGCGCCACTTTTTCCCTTATTTATAATAAACATTGAGTTAATAGATTTCGTCTTACTACCTCTATTTAGTAAATTACCCGAGAGGAAATCATTATTATTTAAAAAAATTCTTATATATATTTTTAAACAGTTTCTTATTTTGTCCATTTTTAAAACAGAAATATTGTACAAAAAAATATCCATTGTCTACACCATCAAAAAATTCACCCTCTGTCATCTTCATCACAACAAAGACATTGGTGAGATTAACTCCAAAAAATATTTATGTCTTTACTGTTTAACTCAAGAAAGGTGGTAAATGTCTCATAAAATGTTCCATTTGATTTCTGTTTTATGTCAATTTATAGGTGCCTGCAAAGAATCTATAGGCTCGCAGGAATGTTATTCTCATTAGCTTCATGATGGTTTAAGTGGGTTATCACACACTTTTTCACATATGCTTGTGTTCATAACTAAAAAATTTGAAAAAAAATCCAATGCACTAGGTGGACACATATACCAATGATGATAATAATGTTAACATGTGTAAGTTACAAAGAAAGGTAGCCATTTGTTCTAATAATTTTGCATGTATTCTTTGTAATTCAATGGTGTTACCCAACTTTTATTTGTTTTTCAGGTGCAACACCATGAGCCAGTGAAGCTGTTAAATGTAACACTTCAATTTTAGTTATTTTTTATTTATATTATTTAATTGAGTAATTTTATGAATTATTTGATTTATTTGATTTATTTAAATTATTTGATTTATTTGAATTTATATAAATTAATTGATTTATTGGATTTATATAAACTAATTGATTTATTTGAGTTATTTGGATTAATTTATTTATTTATTTATTTTATTTGGTGGAATAAAGTATGAAATTAGTAGAATTTATTAATTGGGCCTAATTGAAAGTGTGAATAGTAAGTGTAAGAGTGAGTTAGTAAGCCCATTAGAAATTATTAGATTATGAGAATTGTGAGGGTTTAACAAAAGAAGAAAGAGATAGAATAGAATAGAATAGAAAGATAGAAAAGAGAAAAAGAGGCTAGAGGAGAAGAAAAGAAGAACCAAGAACAAGAGCTAGAAATTCAAGAAAATCAAGGTAAGAGTGAGTTTTTATATGATTATAGCGATTGTAAGATAGTGTATAATGGGTAGAAACATGTTTAGTATAAAATCCCTAAATTTCCATGATTTTGTAATTGTTAGATTTTGATGATAATTTTTTATTTGTGAGGATTAGTTTTGTTGGAATTGGTATCTATATTGGGTAGTAGTAGTTACTGTAGCAACTTTAAGCTAAACTGAAAACATGATATTCTATAAAGTTGGTATACTGTAGTGAATAAATGCGATATACTTCATGAAGTGATAACGTATTGTGTACTGTAGCTTATTCTAAATGAAACATGAATTATTGGATATAATTGGCAGTCAACGAAACGCTTGATGAATTTATAACACTTTATGAACAGTAATGGGTATATACTATGTTAGTTAGTAGGCAATGAAGTGATGAGTGATACTGTCTTTTAAAATTGAATTGTAGCGTGAAGTGAATAAATATGGCATTTAATGGACTATAGTGCATCATTAGGAACTTATGGAAATGTGACACTTTCATTTAATGATGTCCTGCAGCACACAACACCCACTTTCATTTAACGGAACTCCTGATGCTGCACACGCATGAACCCAGCATAGCGACACGAACATGTCACTGCTCAATCCAATGTGAAAATGTGAAAATGTGAAAATGTGACATAACATAAATATATCCACAACAAGAACAATAATAGCCAATTACAAGTATTAATAATAGACAGAGACAATATCAAAACATATTTTCCACTAATACATAACCAAGCAAAGTTGCACACACACACATTGTTCAAATAACATAGCCAAACAACATCTAGTTCAAAAGAGAAATAAAATGAAACTGAAATGCATGAAACAAAAACAACAAAACATCACAAAACAACACAACACATCAACGTCCACCTGCTCCATCATGACGTCTGCGATAGTTTCTTCCACCCCTACTCATTTCTTCATAAAATTCAGAGGCTTCCTCATCTTGCTGAGTAACTGTGGAGTACACACTATTGATCTTCCCTTAGACAACGCCATTGTTCTTGTTTATGAGCTCATGGATGGATTTGAATTGTGCAGTAGCAACTGATGCAAACATCTCAAAATTTGTGTCCTGAGCGTTCAACCTTTCGTACACACCAGCTTGAAATTCTGCCCGCCAATTTTGGTCTTCTTCATATCTCTGATTTTGTTACTTCTACATAGCTTGAAGCATTGTCATCACTGCACTGTTATTTCCAGCATCAGATTCATACCTGTTTTCATGAGACCCGGATCCATACTTATAGGAGTCACCATCATACCCCATGTAGCCAGCATCATATCCTCTGTAATTAGCACCTTGTGCAGTCCAACAATTCTGCTACCAATCATCTTCCCAAGTCTGTTGTTGCTCTTGTTGAACACCTGCAGTAGCATTCATCCAAGCTGCATTTTCCTCATGATTCACATCAATCATAGAAGTATCTTCTTGATCATCACCAACTTCTTCTTCTTCTTAGCCTTCCACCCCATGATCATCACCTACTTTGGTAAACTCAAAAGGATCATCAAAGTTGTATAATTTTTTCTTTGATAAAGGAACTTGATAGTAATACACTTTTGTTTTGGAATCCTATTGATACCTAATATTGGTTAGAGTCCTTTGAGTGAACTCATTTGTTGTACTTGGAGAGACATAGACCAAGTTTGGGAATGTGATGTTGAAATGGTTGAGAATTTTGGCAACCAGAGATGGATAGCAGAATGCACTCCCTTTGTTGCAAGTTTGAATGCTGAACATGCGATGCACAAAATAATACGACCAGTTTATCTTAATCTTGTTGAGAAGAAGATAAACAAGATGAATCTTCGTATTATTAACCCTTGAAAAACCCTCCACTTTTAGGACGCGATACATGAGAGACGATCCAATGGAGAATGCAGGGCAATTTCTTAAGGCACCCTGTAGTGATCTGCTCATTATTGTACTCATCTCTCAGAGCTTTCAACTGCTCATTTGAGTGCAATCTCCACTTAAAATCGTAATGAACATGTGTGTCCTTAACTAAAGGCTCATTTCCTATTGTGATACCAAAGACAGATTTCCATAAATCATCTGTAAAGGTGTGGGATTTACCTCCAATCTAAAAATTGAACTCAGCTTTGTTGCACTTGTGCAGCCCCGCATAAAAGACTCGAACCAAGTCTACATTGTAGGCTTGATTCAATGACATAAAGAAATTGATTTCTTAGAAGATTGATGTGATCCACGACCTCAGGAATGTGTAGTTTTTCAGCAGTTTTTACCTTGTAGTAATTTTGCCTCGACACATTTCTACCTCGATATTTTTCTTCAAAGAACTCCAAATTCTCTTGGTAAACCAGATCAAAAACAGTCTTTGGTTCCCTAGAAGAGGAGCTGACCTTGTCTTTACCTCTACCAGTAACTTTACCTCTTGCAACCTTAGGAGCCATGATAAGATTTCACAAACAGCAGACGCACGCAAGGTGTTTGACAAAATTACCCAACCAGAACAGTGGGAATTTGAGAGATAGGAGTAAACCCACAACCAACAATGTTGTTATATCAATTGTAGATGCAAGAAAACAACAACTAAACACACAATATATAGAAATTTTGTGTGAAGATGCAATGTATAAAGAAGGGAAAAACTAAAGATCACACTAGTGGATTTTAAATGACATTAAAGATGGAATATTAAAGGATTTTTAGTGAGTTTTGAAAATCTTTGATGACCAAAATAAAAGAAGGAAAGGAGTTGGACGAAAAAATTTATGATGAGGAGAGAGATTTGACTTGAAGTTATGAACAAGAGGGATAATGAAAGGATAGAGAATATGAAGAGAGATAAAACTCTTACTCTTCTTTTACATGTGTCAGTCTATCTTGATTACGTGCCGACACATGTGTCTCATGCGCCGACCTGTACTGAAGCATTTTTAGAAAATTTAACATTATGTGCCGGCCTGTATGACTTTTGTGTCGGCGCATACTGAACCAGCTTTTAAAACAAAGAAGAAGAAAAAAATTATGTGTCAGCATTATGTGTCGGCACATACGAATTATGTGTCGGCACATACTGAGACAAACTCAACAAGCTTCAAATGACTTCATCTTAGGCCGACCTGACTGCATCATGTGTCGACACATACTTGCAGGTTTTAGAGAAACACCAAGAGACACCATTTTACATATTTGGAGACATGCGACTTGACTCATGCATAACTGAAAAATGACTTATATGTATGTTTTGAACCATATTTGTTAAGGCTATGTATTTGAGCAATTTACAGAAACAAGCATGCACAGATAAGAAATAGAAGCCAAAAATAAACTTGTTTGCATCATTTGATCTGAGTCACTACAAACATGCAAATTTAAATAATCACAGATTCAATACATATTTTCAAAGTAAACACAAGACCAAATAACATCCAACATGTATTTGAACTACCTTTAAATAAAATAGGATAAAAGACATGGCTTACTTTTAGAATGAAAATGAAAAAAATACAACCTCACCACACAAACAGAGTATGCACGAGCATTTCACGAGAAGCTCTAGAACAAGAGCTTTAACAAATGCCAACCGTACCATCAACAAAATCTTTTCAACATATTTTCATTCATCTTCACCTTTCTAAGTTGTCTCCATATCTTTTACCAAAGGGCTTTTTCTTGGTTATGCTTCTAGAAGACATATTCCTTCTTCTTGACACTAAGTCAATTTGGTTTGAATATGTTATCTGGCAAGTGTCTTGATATTACAATGAATGAATCCCCACAGTTTCTTCAAGAATCAAAACACTTCTTCCTACAAAATCAATAAGATAAACTAGGTACCCAATCTTTGTTGGGTCCTTGAGGGTGAGTAACATAATTGTTGGACTCAGGTGACCATTGAGAAATGCCGTTAAGAATTGAAAGTCTCCTAAGTTTGCATTTGGCAATAGTATGACCTTTCATACAACAGTAGTAACAAGTTATATTCCGAGACATATCATGTTTCCTATTCAATTTCTTGTCAACAAATCTATACTTACTATACAGTGGATTCAAAGGTTTGTTGAATTTTGTTGTATCTATAGCATAAGTGATCTTTGGTTGTTGAGCCTTGACTAACTTGGCCTTAAGAGTCCTAACCTCTTTTTGCCAAATATAGCAAGTATCACATCCAAAGTTAAATGGATTTTCATCTCCTTTATTATTGACTTGTTCATCATCTCTTAACGAGTTCTTTACTACTTTCATTTTCTTTTCCGTTTCTGAAATTTTTGCCTCCAAGTATGAAAAAATTTGTCTATTTGAGGCCAACTTTTTGAATGCTTCAATAGCTTCTTAGTGTAAGTCCTCAAAAGCATTAAGTAACTCTAAATGAGCCAATTCATCAACATATTTATTTTGAGAGGAGTTTACATTAGTTTTCTTACCTCCTTGAAGATGACTAGAGAGACATATCTCATAACGTCTTGATGATTCATAGTCCTTTTTCATGTCTTCACAATAATGACCGAAGAAACAGACTTCATCATGCTTTGATGGTTTGTACTCCTTCTTCTTTTTATTTTTTATGTGAGTTAAAATGCAGAAGTTGGATAATTGTTCATCATCATTAGATTCTTCATCACTCAAGGATTCAACGTTGCTTCCCCAAGACATATAGACCTTCCTAGGTTTGACATGTTGTTTACGTTGATTTCTCTTCTCATTTTTGTTGGAGTGTGAAGGTATTGTATTTCTTCCTTTGGACTTATCTTCCCTTGAGGATATAGATTGTCCTTTAGACTTAGTACCTCATTTATTTAAGTCTTTTTCACCTTTCTTTTGCAAGTATTTATGATACTTTTTGACAAATAAATTAATCTCTTCGTCATCCGAAACATATTTGTTGCTACCATCATTTTCAAAAAGATGCTCATCCTTTGAGGACTTAGAATTTGAAGCCCAAATAGCTTTAGACTTCATTCCTTCATCCTTATTTGTTTCCTTCTCCTTTTTCTTCTTTTTCTCAAGCTTATTTTCATGTTCATCCAAGCAATTTAGTTCTTGCTCGTGTTCTTCTAACTTTTCGAACAAGGTGGTGAGATCAAGTGTTGTAAGATCGTTGGATTCCTTTATGGCCGTAACCTTTGGTTTCCAGTTCCTAGTAAGACATCTCAAAACCTTGTTAGTAGCAATAACATTGGAAATAGGATTACCCAGCAAGTTTAAACGATTAATAAGACGTGAGAACCATTTTTGCATTTGAGCAATGGTTTCACCATGCTTCATGCGAAAGAGTTCGAATTCTTGATTAAGTATGTAAATCCGAGCTTGTTTGACCTTATTAGTTCCCACATGGGCAACTTGTAGAGTGTCCCACATGTCCTTAGCGGTCACACAATGATAAATACGATAAAATTCATCAACACCAAGAGTGGATACGATAATGTTTTTCGCTTTCCAATCGTATGCCCATTTCTTATTATCTTCCTCATTCCATAGTGCTTCGGGCTTAGGAACATCAACACCATCAACACAATGTGTTATCGGTGTAGGACCATTTTGAATGGCCTCCCAAACACCCTTATCATACGAGTTCACATGAATTTGCATACAAGCTTTCCAATAACTATAGTTTTCTCCCGTGAAAATTAGAGCTCTCTTGTAGTCCCCTTTAGGTTCGTGAGCCATTTTCTAATAAGTGTTTCGAAGCACAGAATGAACCGGGCTCTTGATGCCACTTGTTAGATGATGAAGACTTGTCTAGAGGGGGGTGAATAAACACCCAAGCCAAAATCACAAAATAAAATTTGGGTTTTTAAAGTTGTTAGAAAAAGAGAGCGCACGGAAGGTTTTGGTATGGATCGATAAAAGTCGTCTATACAAACCTACTTATTGGAACTCGGATATGCAAAGACAAATATGGAATGACAAACACAATAATCAAAATTAACCTTTAAGCGAATATCACGTTATTACTCATTTAAACTAATGAACTTAGTAATGCTATTTCCAATGATATTAAGCAAAAATATTGAACTATGCAATTTATCGAACACTTGGTGTGCGAACGAATTTTCACAATTTCCTTTGTCTTGTTATTGATATGAAAACCACTTATAATCAAAAGTTATTATAAGCTAATCAACACTCAATTTTAAAACAAAAAGATCACTGGAAAATTCTTACGGGTCGATCGATTAATCAATGCTATTCGATAAATTGCGTAATGAAAAATAAAAAAAGTAAAGAGAAAATAGAGAGATCGACACGAGGATTTGTTCACGCAGTTCCACACTTTCATCCTTGCGTGTGAGTACATATGTGGCTAATTTCCAATGTGGAATTAGGATACTTTCTTACTATGCAAAAAGTCGATATACAAGAAAAGTGTTCAGAGCAACCATACAAACACATTGGGTTTGATGTTGATTCAACCTCTTTTCTTCTTTTGATCTTGAGTAAGACCAACACAACAATGGATGCCAATTGACTTATCGATATTGCTACTCCTTTGCATTCTTTATCTCCAAAGCTTTCGCGCACGATCAATTGCACCGATTGTTCCACAAGACTTCAATTTGACTCGTCGTTCTCTGCTACTTCCTTTGCGTTCTTTATCTCCAAAGGGTCCTTTGTGTACTTTATCTCTAAAGGATTTCACAACAACGCAATCCTCTCTTGACCTTATTGCACGAAAACCCCCAAATCTTCACTCGATCTTGGAGGACAAACCCGCGGTTTTCCGGATGAAGACCCCTACAAATCTCAACCCAATATTCTCGGCTACACAAGAACCTAATCGGACGTTATCAGACTTTCGCCTAGATAGCACCCCAACAAAAGATTATTATGTGTGATTTGTCAATGTGTAGACATAGGACGGAGGTTGAAGATGATGAGCAAATGACGACTAATTTTATGGTATCACCAGTTTGAAATGAAGCATGAATGATGTATTTATAGTTTTGGAAGATTGGTGACAAAGAGGAAACTTTCTAAAAAAAGAGTGAAAAACAAATTGACCAACTTCATCAGTATGTGTAGGCTTGAAGGTTGGAAGTGTCGGCACATACTGTCAAAAATACCAGCATGTGCCGACCTAAAATGACACATGTGCCGACCTAAGAGAAACATAACCTAAAGCTTTATTTAGGACAATAGATGCGCCTGCCTGAAACACGTATGTGCCGACACATACTTTTGAAACTTCCAATATGTGCCGACCTGAAGAAGATATGTGCCTACCAAAACGAAACAGAACCTACAAGCTTAAATAATGAGTTACATGTGCCGGCCTGAAATGTGAATGTGCCGACACATGCAGTGCATTTTTGTGCAGAAACTGATTTTCATGATTTAGGACAATTTTGAAGTGGTTTTTGATGATTGCTAATTCCTAAGACCTCTAATGCAAGGGTGCCACACAAAATTAGAGATACGGTCTGATTTACAGAAATGCTAAGTTTTCTTATATAGTTTTGACATCATGCAAAACATATAATGGAGAATTTGTACACTCACAACAAACACTTCCTAAGAAGAGATATTCAACCAAGAGAAAAAGTAGATCTTGGTGATTTTACAAACATACCCTTTCCATAACAAATTTCCTCACTTAAACATAAGGATTTTCTCAAAGAGCTATGGCTAAATTAAAGTGAGAGGAAATTGAAAAATATTTTAGAGAGAGATTAAAGAGAGTGAGAAGACTCACGCTTATTGATGTGTAAAAGTGAAGGGATATGCATGTTTTTACAGGCCAAAGGTTGGATTGAAAAAGGAAAAGATCCATAGGTGACATTAATATCCCAATCTATTCGGTCCTCATGCCACTCGATTGGATGCCATAAATAATCGATTATAATTTCTCATTTTTGAAAGATTTTAAAGATAGTTGTTACCCTTCATTAAGACACTATCACAAATGATTATGGACGCCATATTCCATTATCCAATTGATTGGACATTTCAAAAATTATATCCAAATGGTTCTAACAGTTCCTAGTTCATTTGGCTAGGCTCCAAAAAAAATTAGGTTATTTTAATTTAGAAATAAATGCTTTCGAAAAGTTTTTAGTTTGTCTATGATTTAGCCATAAAAATTTATAAAACTCTCATGTGTTTTTACAAAAAATTGATCACTTAGACAAATCATGTGAGGTTTAACACTTCTTCTCTTTCACACTCTGAAGTTTTAAGACTTTTCTGAATACACAAATCATATAAGCACTTGCTTGAGTCTTCTTAGAGATGCGGCTTAAGATAATTTCAAATTGGTTTCCATCATCAAACGTGATCATTAAACCCTAACTCTTCAACTTTATTCGCAAGAAGATCTTGAACAAACTATCTTTGTGCATCTTTAACTGCTTATCATACTTGCTTTACTTTATTCTTTAAGTTCAAATTGAATCTTCATATGGTGTCATCAAAGGTTTCATCTTCATAAGTTGTCATCATCAAAACCAAACCATGATAGTCATGACTTACTTTATCTATGATCACCTCTTTAACTTCCAAGATCATAGTTCCACAGAGAGAGATGTTGGTGGGTTTCATTCATCTAGGTCATGTTTTAGAAAAATAGATAGGGACATTAGGCTAATGTTGGCCCCTAAATCACACAATGATCTATCAGTGTTTATGGTTTCTATCACACAAGGAATTAAAAAGTTACCAAGATCTTTAAGTTTTGGTGTTAACTTGTTTTAAACTATCGTGCTAGTATCAACAGTTAGCGCGACAGTCTCATGATTCTCTAATTTCCACTTTGTTTGAGAGGATTTATTATAGGAAGTTAGCATAAGTAGGCATATGGGATACAATGTCAATAAATGGGATATTGATGTAGAGCTTTTTTAGTAGCTCCATAATCTTTTTAAATTGGGCTCCTACTTTTGCCTTTACAAATATCTGCAGAAAAGGAATATGGGGTTTATAGAGAGGAAGAGAAAAATATGGTTTCTCCTTCTCTTCCTCTTCAAAAACCTCATTTTCATGTGGTGTTGGATCACTCTCTTTTAACTCCTCTATTTCCCACTGGAATCATCTACTTGCTTACCACTTTTAGTTGTTACAATATTCATTTGTCCCTTGAGGTTAGGTTCAGGCTGTTCTGGAAAATCTCTGAGAGAGACAAATGATGATGTATATGGTTGTGCTACTTGGGATATCCGAGTCACCAATATCTTTTTGTAGGTATCTATGGAGTCTACTTTGGATGCTAGCTTATTAAAATTTCACTCATATGCATATTTCTGGTTTTTGAATTCATTATTCTTTTTGGCCTCACATATCATAAAATTTTCCATAATTACTTCCAGATTGGACTTCACAGGGGTGATGCCACTCAAATGTGCTTGGAAACTAGGGGGACTAGGATTTTCTACAAACCGGGGATAATTATTTTTATAAAAAAATTGGGATGATCACTCTATCCTGAATTGTAAGTATTAGAGTATGGATTATTGCACTGATTGTTGTTATTGTAGTTAACATTGTCTTGGTCAGTTCCTCTGGTGGGGACCATCTAGAAATCACTAGAGGAGTGTCCATTAATTATGAAAGTTTCTTAGAAAAGGACTGCAGGATCATAAGAAGTTGTAGGAGTTGTAAAGGGTGATGCTTAGATATTCAATCTTTTGGCACATAGCATCTACCTTAGCATTCATATGGTCAAAGGCATTAACTTCGTAAAGTCCATCCTTTTGAGTGGACTTTTAAGTGAGAGCACTATCACTTCCCCACGAGTGAGGGTTCTTCTTCATGTCCTCAATAAGGTTATAGGCCATATTGATAAAATTATTCATAAGGGTGCCTCCGGCTTCCGCATCAAGGGTCATCCTTTTAGAGTGAAGGAAAATGTTCTAAAAGGTGTGGACAATAACCCACTTTTAAATCCCATGAAATGGGCATAACCTTAATAGGTCTTTAAATTTCTCCCAATCCTAAAAAAGAGACTCACCTTTTTCTTGCTTCAAATTCGAAAACTGGTTCCTAGTTTGTGTTTTTGTGCTTAGTAGGAAAAATTGCACAAGGAACTCATTTTTTAGCTCGGACCATGTCGTAATGGAATTTACCCACAAGGACTGTAGTTATGCTATGAATATATCCAAGAGTGGGAGAAATCTTAATCGAATAACAGAAGGTTCAACATTATTTATTTTTAGTGTACCGCAAAATTTGACATAGATCGAGAGGTGCAGATTGGAGTTTTCAATTGGAAATCCAGCAAACTAATTTTGTTGTACCATACCTATGAGAGAGGGCATACTTTTGAAATTATTAGGTCCTACAACAGGATAGACTATGCTACAATCTGGTTCCTCAATGGAGGTAACAACATAGTCCTTAAGTGAATTGTTATCGTCATCCATAACTTGCCACTGTCTAAGTAATCAACGTCTCACATGTAAAAAACACTCGATTTTGTTTATCGATTCTACAAGATTTCCTTCACTCCAGAAGCTTTGCATAAAATTGAAATGAAGAGGATAGTATAAAATTTAAATAAAAAAATTGATTTAGTCTAGACGACGACAAAATATAATAACAATAGTAGAAAAAGTTAGTCCCTGATGTTGAACTGTAATATAGCAGCAAGCAACAAAACTTTATAGTAAGTAAGGACCAAGTTTTATCGTCTCCTCAGGGATCAGTGCGAGGGAAAGAATGCCATTCGACCGTATCTATATTTCTAAGCTTTATAGTTCAAAAGTTCTGGTTTAAAGCGGAACCAAAAGCAAATGCGGAAAATGTAAAGACGGAAAATATAAAGTAAAGACAGAATTATAAACGGAGCCTTGTTGGAATTGGATCTCATCAATTGATAACACATGCATTCTTCTAATCAAGTAAACACAAATCAATCATTCGCCTAATATCCTCACGTATCACTCACAACAGAGGTTATGTCTAACGCAAAGTCGAGAGGCCAACTGTATTGTCTCATTAGTGATGTCTCATGCAACAAAACCAACACAAAGCATTAGGAGCTGATACTCACGCAAGTGTTAAGCCTAAATCTATGTCTAGAGTTCAGGACAAAACATATATTACTATAATATCCATATCAAATAAATGATTGCTTCGTATTAAACCAAGATCGGAATACGTACACACGCTTAACCCTTTTTACATGTATTCAACTAATTTGCCCAATGAATGTGAATATCCATCTTCATCACTATTATCACGCATCCTCGCGATACCGTATCTATCCTACTCATGCTACCCATGCTACTTAATCAACATAATACAACAAAAGATAAAATGAATATCAACTCACAAAGCTATGTCAAAAGCTTGCTCATTGATAGAAGAAAATCTAAGACCAAAGATTTGTAAAGGTTTTGTCAAGACCACAAATAATCAATCCAAGACAACAACAATAGAAAATCAGAATTCATTCACAAACATACATTAGAGGAAATACATAAGGTATCAAAAGATTACATCACTCTCCAACAAGAAATCAAAGCTCCTACCCTTTCTCCCTTGGAAATGAAGAAATGTAATGTTTTATGCTGAAAACCACAAGCTCTCACTCTCCAAAACTAAAAACATATAACCTAAAAAGTGTGAAAATCTATTTATACAACTCAGGAATTTACATGTTCGCACTGCGAACCACTCATTCGCACATCGAATGGTGAAAAATGTCACTTCAAGTGCCTCCGAATAGTTAAACCACCCCAGAAATTCTCGCTACTTCGCACTGCGAAGGATTTGTTCGCAAAGCGAACACTCGCTTTCCTGTTCGCAAAGCGAATTTTAGCTCCTTTCTCCTCTGTCCAAATCTGGGACCATTCACTGGGACCTCGCTAGCTGTTCGCAAAGCAAAAATTCGCTAGCACTTCGCCAGAGTTCGCAAAGCAAACCTTCTGCTATTTTCCTCTTTTCTTTGACAGCTTGCACCATTTCTTGTGTCTTACCACTTTGATCAATTTATGCTTTTTCCTACACAATAACACACACATTACAAGCACCAAAGGTATATTCTCATTGTTAGAAGAATAACAACAATCATGGATAAAATCCATGAAAACATGAGAAAAGAGTAGAAAAAAGTGCAAAGAAAGATATACCAATTTTAGGTCAAATCTGCACCTAACAACTCTCCCCAACTATATTTTTGCTTGTCCTCAAGCAAAGTATGCCCCTCATGAAAACATGAGGATTTGCTCAAGCATAAGAATCAACCAAAACAAGATAAATGCAGACAAGCACGAAAATGCGCCAAAGAAATATTTACCACTCAATAGAATCGAACAATGACAAAGAATTAAGTTCTAAAAACAAATATCACAATTGTTTCAAAGAACAACTAAGTTTTCATACTTGAATCACTCTAACACTCCTCTTCAAAATAAGAATGAAGAAATTGACGCGTTTGCAACCGCGGGGAAATTTCACTCACCCGACAAACAATGCAAATAACAATCCAATTCATACAACATCTAAAAATCAAACATGAAAATATGGAAGAAAAAATATCACTAAGGACTTTAAAGGTTGTAGCTTGGTCGGGTTCACAACAAAGGGACATTTATAAAGGCCATTGAATCGAAATTGCCGATGCAAAAAGAAACATTCACTATACATGGTATTTACACATCATAACTTCATTCACCATTTTCATTCCTTTATCACAAACCTTCTCAAACTTCCTTATGCACAATTATTTCATTCTCTATTTTTCTCACTCAAACAAGCATTCTTTTTCTTTTGTTTTTCACAATCATATGCACACTTTTTCTTTTCATGCTTGTTTGAACTTTTTCAAAAGTTTTAGCATCCTACCAATCTTCTTTTTCATTCTCCCCAACTTGAATTCAACCAAATCTCAAGTGAATGCTCCTTGCTTTTTAAGGCAAGGAAATCAAATTAAAACAACGTTCAAAGGTTCAAGAAGAAATTTTTAGAACCTCACAAAATTCAATGATGAACTACACTTCAAATTATGTACATAAACCAAGTTCATCACTAAACTGAGATCTAAACTGTTTAGGCTCAATGAGGTTAACAAATACTCACTACTCACGGGTAAGGTACTTTTGGATACGGTTGTACTCAATATAAACAAATGCCTTGATCATTTCTAATGCTTCCACAAAATCACATTAATTAACAGATAAAGCATGAATCAAACGAATTAAACAAAGTTTATCAGTCATCCAAGCATTTAGTAAACAATGGAGGTTTCTCACAATTTGTGGCTTTTGGACCTAAGTGAAACAAGCATTCCAACAAGTTGTAAAATGAAACAAAGATACACATTTGCACAAAGCACAAAATTCTAAAATCATTCTAACATTCTATGAAGCAGTACAATTTACCATGCCAACCTCAAAGCTCAACATCCATCCAGACTCGATCGAAGCTTCATTGAATACGTTTATACAAATAGCAACCAATCTAGAAGGAGTTCTCATCATTCCTGATCACACTAAAGAAAACATAAAAGAAAACAAATACAAACAATATAAACAATTGTACAAAGATTAAAAATATAGAAACTATCGCGATGCGATTCAATATCTAAACACTGATCCCCGGCAATGGCGCCATTTTGATGAACTGTAATATAGTAGCAAGCAACAAAAATTTATAGTAAGTAAGGACTAAGTTTTATCGTCTCTTCAAGGATCAGTGCGAGGGAAAGAATGCCATTCGACCGTATCTATATTTCTAAGCTTTATAGTTCAAAAGTTCTGGTTTAAAGCGGAACCAAAAGCAAATGCGGAAAATGTAAAGACGGAAAATATAAAGTAAAGACAGAATTATAAACGGAACCTTGTTGGAATTTGATCTCATCAATTGATAACACATGCATTTTTCTAATCAAGTAAACACAAATCAATCATTCGCCTAATATCCTCACGTATCACTCACAACAGAGATTATGTCTAACGCAAAGTCGAGAGGCCAACTGTATTTTCTCATCAGTGATGTCTCATGCAACAAAACCAACACAGAGCATTAGGAGCTGATACTCACACAAGTGTTAAGCCTAAATCTATGTCTAGAGTTCAGGACAAAACAGATATTACTATAACATCCATATCAAATAAATGATTGCTTCGTATTAAACCAAGATCAGAATACGTACACACGCTTAACCCTTTTTTACATGTATTCAACTAATTTTCCCAATGAATGTGAATATCCTTCTTCATCACTATTATCACGCATCCTCGCGATACCATATCAATCCTACTCATGCTACCCATGCTACTTAATCAACATAATACAACAAAAGATAAAATGAATATCAACTCACAAAGCTATGTCAAAAGCTTGCTCATTGATAGAAGAAAATATAAGACCAAAGATTTGTAAAGGTTTTGTCAAGACCACAAATAATCAATCCAAGACAACAACAATAGAAAATCAGAACTCATTCACAAACATACATTAGAGGAAATACATAAGGTATCAAAAGATTACATCCCTCTCCAACAAGAAATCAAAGCTCCTACCTTTTCTCCCTTGGAAATGAAGAAATATAATGTTCTATGCTGAAAACTACAAGTTCTCACTCTCCAAAACTAAAAACATATAACCTAAAAAGTGTGAAAATCTATTTATACAAGTCAGGAATTTACATGTTCGCACTACGAACCATTCATTCGCACAACGAATGGTGAAAAATGGCACTTCAAGTGCCTCTGAATAGTTAAACAGCCCCAGAAATTCTTGCTACTTCGCACTGCAAAGGATTTGTTCGCAAAGCAAACACTCGCTTTCCCGTTTGCAAAGCGAATTTTAACTCCTTTCTCCTCTGTCCAAATCTGGGACCATTCACTGAGACCTCGCTAGCTGTTCGCAAAGCGAACATTCGCTAGCACTTCGCCAGAGTTCCCACAGCGAACCTTCTGCTATTTTCCTCTTTTCTTTGACAGCTTGCACCATTTCTTGTGTCTTACCACTTTGATCAATTTATGCCTTTTCCTGCACAATAACACACACATTACAAGCACCAAAGGTATATTCTCATTGTTAGAAGAATAACAACAATCATGGATAAAATCCATGAAAACATGAGAAAAGAGTAGAAAAAGTGCAAAGAAAGATATGCCAATTTTAGGTCAAATCTGCACCTAACACCTAACAACGATGCAAAACACTTGATACGCTGCAAGTGTACGACAATATCAAGTAGTATAAAAACTTATCGTACCACAGAGACCAATTTTATAAATACCAAATTATATTCCTTCTATATTTAGCTAAAGCGATCCGATTATGAGTTTTGGAAAATGGATTTTTAATTTGCAAATATAAGGATTAAAACAAGCAAAGTTTAGGATCTCTTATTCATGGCTCTGGACCTCTTATAAATTTCAGTTCAATACGAGAATGATGCTAATTTCCTAGAAAATGGAAAATATGGACAACACACACTTTCATTGGTGTGTTGTCCTATTCTGATAAAATATTCTACCCACTTTCATCGATGTCGTATATTTGTTTAGAATTGATTTTTCAAAACAAACATTAAAAAGGAATACTTTCTCTGTTGATTATTTAGACACTTTTGTCTCCTCTACTCAACAATCTAGTGTTTCTAGCTCTGCTATCACACTACACCCTTTCGGCATATAGATGATATCTAAGCTGCCTCTGCTTTCGCAAAGACTTGATCGCTCAAAAATACAAACACCTGTACGGATTTTACTACATTCTTGTAACTATTTTACCAAAAAACTTCATGAGGTATGTCACGAGACAATCCTCATGATCCTAAACTCTTAGTAAGCTACTCAAACATTATCAATTGTAAAGTGAGCATAATAACAAAGTGAAACGTAGGCATGATAAATACTAATATAAAATCTATCATTGAAGTGAATTCCCAGTGTTACAAGATTTGCTTCATAGAGATTTTTTACAATATCAGGAGAAAAATCATGAAAATGAATAAAATAAGTAAATTGTAGGAAATTTAGAGTAATATATTACTTAGTTTCTATCTCTATGTTTCTTATGCTTATTTATATGCCTAAAGAGGAATTACGATCGTAACAGAGGTTACGAGCCGCTCATAATTCTAGTTAGGGAAAAGAAAAGGCGCCCCTTCAGGGAATATTACGGTCGTAACTGCTGTTATAGGCTACCCATAATCTTCCCTACCAAGCTTCTCATAATTTATGCTTTATTTCTTCAACCATCTGTAGTCAGTTCCAATTCTCCGTTTCACCTGAAAAACACAAATAAAACACCAAAGAATAGTAAAAATCCGAACTAATCATGATAAAACTTAACAAAAATTATAAACTAAATAATGATAAAAATAATTTGATCAAAAAGTTGGCCATATAATCATGTCACTACTAGAAAATATACCTTCGGTGACACAATATTACAACGACCTATTTTCTACCGTAGTCATATCACATTTTACGCGCATGTTTTTTTTTATTTTATTAAGAAAAAATTTTCGCGCATTTTTACACAATGGTCTACAAACTAATGAGTTAACATTCACATGGCTTAACCTTTGCAAGGCAACTTATAACACCGAACCATTCATCATGGCTACTCAATCAAAACAAATTTTTATGTGACAGACCCTGCAGACTTTTCGAGGATATGGTCAATTGTTCTCAAAGGAAAACACATTCCTCCTAGTGATGATAAAAGTTTTGATATTCCTTCCACTCCTTCTTATGCAACACAAGGGCCTAATTCATATGAAGAATTGATAGAGATGATGTACATTTTATTCGTAACGATCATCAAGAAGGCGTATGGGAAAATTAAAAAGTAAGTATTTTATATTCTTCATTCATTATTTATTGTATGTTATAATTTCTAGTGATGTTATTTTCTATAACTATTATTATTTGAAATTATAGGTGTTTAAAATAAAGACACCGAGAGACAAGACACCAAGACAACAAGATAGTATTATTTGTTGTAATGATGTGTACATTGTAGGTTGCCATTTTGGTTTTGATGTGATATATAAATTTTTGTTCCTAATGGAATTGTGTCATTGATGTAATACAATTTTTGGTCTAATTCAATTCATAAATGGTTGTATTGGGTTTTCTAGTCTGATAAGATTCATAAATATTCAGGTTTAAAATTTGGGAATACTGTAAAATTGAAAAATATATATATAAAAAAATTTATATTACAACGACTTTTAACTCAACCGTTGTTATAAGTAGAGTGCGCTATCCAGAATAATAAAAGGCAAGAATGGCAAGGCTGAGATTCGAACCCAAGACCTATAAATTATTTTACAACGGTTGTTTGATTAAACTGTTGTTATAAGTAGTGTTCTACCTAACTTATAACCACTGTCTTTCTTCTGTTGTGGAAACCAGCATATATACAATCATATACTACCTAAAAACCAACATGAAACCATCATTATATGTGTTTTGCAACCTTATTATATGTGTTTTCCGTAGTAGTGTATGCTTAGTGGTCTTATCTTTTCTAGGATCAAATTTATAATTTGAGTGTGTTACTCTCAAAGTGCTAAAGTCATGCACACACTTATTAAACTTCCTATTACAATCTTTAATTATCATTATTTAAAAAGAACTCTTATGAAAATTACTTTGGACTGCGCCAAAATTTTAAAATCAAATCATAATCGATTAGGAAGTCTTTATAATTGATTATTTAGGGAAAATCAACATATGATTGATAAGGACACTTATTAAATTGATTATGAGGAAAATTTTGCCAAGTAATAGATTATGGAGACCTAATAATCGATTATGCTTCGGAACCAACAAAAAATTCCAATTTTTCTGGGTCATAATCAATTATGGTCATAACATAATAAATTATTGATAAGTTCCAGATTTATGTGAAATATGTAGACACTTATTAACTTATTTTATAAGAAATCAATGGAAATACACCAATTTATCCATGAAAATTGAGAAAATACCTATTTTTATTTTTCTAGTATATAGTAATTAAAGACAGGTAAAAAGGACTGGAAACCCATGATTCAGCTTGGAAAGACCAAGCCAGAGCAAAACCTTGAAACTCTAGGGTTGCTACGACCAACCATAGGCGCGCTGAGTGCAGTCAGAAGGCTAGATGCCATGTACATGTTCAAGTACTTCATGGTGAAGGAAGGGCTTGTGTGCTAAGCGCAGAGCTGATGCGGTTGGATAAGCAAAGAAGCTAAGGCCATCTGTCAGACAACTAGCATTGCTTAGTGGAGAGAAATTTGGCTCGCTAGGCACGAGGGCATTGCGTCTATCTAAGGGTCCATATTCTTGCATATAAATAGAGGTTTCTAGTTCATTACAATGGTATTTTCAGTGGAGTGGGTAGTAAAAAATTGGAGTAGGTTCACCTTGTTCTACAACAAGAGAATACGAGAGGGAACCTAGAGGTCGAAGCGCTTCTATAGTGAAAGGGTAGATAAACTTCCAAGATAAGTTTCACAGAATTACCAACGGCTATGATGAGTAAGGGTAGCTAACAATCTCTTTGTTAGGAGTTAGATGTAGTCATTATATTCATATATTAAATAGGTAATAATGTTCTATTTAATTCTACTCATGATTTAATATAGATGACTCTTTAATCTTTGTTTGTTTTAGATTTTCCACCTAAAACTATATTTCATGGTGACTTAACATCAAAAGGTGCTTGTAATTACTAGTTCCAAGATAATCATCTATTGGATACTAATGTTTAGACATAGGGTTAAGTTCAATGTCTGCACGTACTATAGTATAATCGGTTTGCAGTTATACAACTTTATAACTATTGGAACTTAATGATATGTGTTGGTTAATAGAACGAGATATTGGAAATTAGGTAATGCACTAATCTCACAATGTGGAGACCAATAAGAGATATGAATGAGAGCAACATGTGGTAATATTAATAGCTGAATAGAGGAGAATATTAATGGTTTAGGGTTATGCATGATTAATACGTAATGATGAACTCTACCCCTAAAATATTTTCTTACTATTAACACTAAAATCTCCATTTAACTTTCTGTTATTTATTTTTTGTAATTTACTTTCACGCGTCACAATTCACAGCAAACTACAAAACTCTTCTCTAATTAAGATCTTAAAATCCGTTGGTCAGTCTTTTGAAACCATTTGTCTCTGTGGATATGATAATTATAAAACTTAATTTTATGCTTTCAACAATTATAGACCTTTTTTTGGTCTCTTAAAGTTTTCTTTTTGGTCTAACACTTTTACTATTAAAGGATGGCTCGTGTTTAATTGAAAAATCACATGATTTTAGAAAGCATTTTTTTATCAAATCTCAGATTGCTCAAGATTTTCATACTCTTTTAAAATATAATTTTAGTACTAAGAGAGTAACCACCTTGTAAAAAATTCTTGTGTAACCGCTGCTATAGTATTCGGATATGTAATTTTAAATCAATAGAGATACTTTCCCTTGAAACAAAGATAAGTTATAAAGGTTGTAAGGTAAACCTGTGACATAATTTTGGTGTAAGAAGGTTGATGGTTAATATTGTGTTAAAAGCTCTATGGTACTGGAAATTGAGGGAGAAATTCACGGAGACTAGAGTAGGACTCGTGGTTTTGGGTCAAAATACTATAATCCAAATGTTTTCCTTCCTTTCCCTTATCCTTTACTTTATAGTATGTTATCCTTCTATGATTATTCTCTTCTTCCACTCCTTTTATAAAACCAATCTAAAAATTACTTCAATTTGTTTAAATTTGTGAAAAGAAATTGTATCACAATTCACTCATCTTTTGTGTTTGAAGTCACTTGAATAACATACTTCACATACTAAACAATCAACAACAAGATCATAAGTCAAGTGCTCTTAATAAATATAAATAATAAAATGTAAATAAATCTAGTTCTCATAATAATAAACAACAACAAGAAATGGTAACCAATCCAATACACCACTACGATATAAGTCTAATCTCTAAAGAAGTGCACAAACATATGATCCTCTTCATCAACATCTAACTGCTAATATGACATTGCAGCTTGTCAAAATCGTTGATAACCTTATATTAGAAGGTCATGACTAGCCTTCATCATCTATAACATGTGTGTGTTTGTGCAACTCGTGAGGGGGGTACCAAAGGAGAATGCGACTGTCGATAGTATCTGTCTATTATCCATCAACAATATTATATGGAGTGTGTGCCACAAGTGATGAATCAATCGCCTTGTGAACACTGGAATGATAATCAATCCACTCAACATCCATATTAGCGCTGTGTACATAATATTGATTTTTATCACACAAAAAAACGGTCTTCATATACGTAAAACATAATTAAATAAATAAATCCATGTTTGTTTTTATAAAAAAAGTTGCATACCAGAATAAAAAAGTTGCATACCGAATCAGTTACAACGAAGTTTTATGATAAAATACCCACGAAACGCTTTTACAAACAAAAAACTCGTGTGTGATTAAAAATTCTCTTAAAACAAAAAAGATAAAGTCGGTATTTTTAAATTTTTTTAGGAGTGCAGGTAAAATATAAAACATAATGGAAATTTTATTTTGGGATTTCTTATCCCACTCTATAGGATGGAAAAACACCCTATGGCATACCCAAAATGTCCCTCAGATTCCAGAGATGCATCTCCGGACACACATTTGTCTTAAGTCAAAATGTTACAGCTGAGATAGAGATGCATCTTCGGAATTTCAAAACACACCTCATGCATCCCATTGAGTCACACCAACATATTTTGTAAACACAAATCTGAAGATGCATCTCCGAAATATTTCAAATTACACCCCATACACCCCTCTCTAAAAGGTTCATTTTAAACATTCATTGATCTAGAGATGCATCTCCGTAATTTTTCACATTAAATCGAACTTCTATTGACTTAGGGTGCATCTGGAGATGAATCTCCAACTCTGAGAATCTTTTTGTATTTTCACGTGGTACCCTAATAATACATATATAATAGTATATATGGTGCATTAAGAAATTCTTTATTATTATTATTATTAATTTATTATTATTATTATTATTATTATTATTATTATTATTATTATTATTATTAATTTGTGGAGAATTTAATCTGCCACCTCTAAATTATATCCGATAAAAAAAATGAAAATTTCCAAAATTTCTAGTATATATCGCGAAATTTTCGATATACCATTAAATTTCATAATTTATAAAAATTTTAAGAGAATAAAAATAAAATTTTGTCATAATTGAGAAGTGCTAGGTATAAGTGGGACGTGGGAGGTTAATTCCTCTAGGTGAGCATTAAAAAACCCAAATTTATAGTTGGTAGCGAAATTGGGCCTAGTTCAGCCCACTTAGAAATTAGAAACTTCACTCAAACATTCTTCTTTTAATAGTTTTTCAATTTTCTTTTTTATATATTTAGATAGATAAAAATAACAACAAAAAACGCATTTTTATAAGTATATATTTTGTCAAAATATATTATTTAAAGCATACTTCCAATAAACTATTGAATTTTAGAGAGGTGGATTGAGAAACTTTCATCATCTAATATGTATGTTTGTCAAGAAAAAAGAACCACATCTAACAAATTTATTTAATGTGTATATTTCACTGTATTTTTCTAAATAAACGATAAACAAAGATAAAATATTAATAATGTACCTATTATACCTTAGCCAAAAGGAAACATATAAATTATAATTTATAAATAAGAGGTTAAGAAATTACATAGGAACGAAGTTGCTTCAATCTAACTCTCAACATGACAAGAATAATTTATAAAGAACAGAATAAAGTAAGGTTCATCTTTTATTTTCACCTTTTTTATCTTGGGATAGAGTTAAACTAAAGCAAGATTTGAAGATTATTCATTCAAGCACCATCACTAATCCTGTTTTTTTTTTTCCATCATATAAATGAAATTTGAAAAGTGTACACTTTAGGAAGCTTCATTATTGGTGCTGTCTTGCAATTCATACCTCACACCTTTTGAGGCAAATATTCTTTCCTTTATTTTGGTTCCTTTCAACATGTGATAGATGTATTCCTTCATTTAGTTATGTTTCTAGTAGCTAGCTGTTGTGCCTTTACTCCTTGTGCAGGACATGGAGCACCCACTTTTTCAACCTCAAGAACAACTTTTGTTTATCTCATTCCATTGATATATTGTATTAAACTCAAATTGAAATTCTAATAATATCAAATACTCATTGGTACCAATTGATATTTCCTTCTTAATAATATGACGTTAAAATGTTAGGAAATTTATTTTTAATTAAATAGATTGAGATTAAAATCGTGAATGAATAATTTTTTATGGTATTTTAAGCACTCTTAAATTATCTTAAAGTTTATGCGCAGAAATATTCAGTATAATTCAGTCTATACTTGAGTTTGTATAATATGAACGAAAACTCGAATATAAGGAAGATGAAATCTGAAATTTTGTGTGAAGAGGATAAACTTTTCTGATGTGTTTTTCTGAATCTGAAATGCTCAACTTATAAGTCAAAATAGTGTTGTTTCACAAAGTTGTGACCTTTGATGAAACACACAATTTCAATAACATTTTTGCAACTTTTCACCTACTACAACACTTCAGAAGCGTTGTCTATTTTTATTGCATTCTGCAACACTTCACGAAGTGTTTCCTAATTTTAAATTTAAAAACAAACTGCCTAATACAACACTTCACAAGTGTTGCCTATTTCTGAATTCAAAAAACAATTTTCATTTGTATATTTTTTTGTCATTTTTGAACCCATCTATAGTCATTAATTATTATTCATTATACAACATAAAAAACGTTGAGTTTTGAATTCGAGGAAAAGAGGTGAGTTGAATCTCACATTGTAATATAAACTTTGATGATAAATTATCGAGGGTTTTATAACTATACCAAAATCTCTATTGATGACCCCAATACGATCAAAGATGTTGAAAACACACAACAACATACTTTTGTTGTGCCGCTAATCAATAATGTTAAACTGTTATTCGATGTGTCAAAAATTAAAGTATTTAGTGCTCACAATTTTTGCAAGTGGTATGTGGGTGTTCACTCTATTCTTGACATGCACGACATTTTATCCGCTCTATCAAAACTAAAATCAGTGTCGTCGACGAATACAAAAGTTGTCAATCAATGGATATATGCAAACAAGGTAAGCCAACACACAATACTTAGTACACTTTCTAACGACTTGTTCGATGTCTACGACTCTTACAAAGAAGTAAAGGAAATATGAGTTTCAATGAAATCAATGAAAGGCTGGCCCAATCAATTTGGAGGCCCTATTCTAATTTAAAAAATGATCCTTAATTAAAAATATATTATTTTAATAATTAAAAATAAGGAGAAAAATTGAAATTATATATTAAATAAATGAAGAACCAAAAAGCTTAAAGCATTGTTTAAACTATAAATTCATACAACTTAAAGTATATAACTATTTAAAAAGAGTCTTCCTACAAATACTTTTTTAAGAAAATTCATCAACTAAGGCTTCATATTTTACTATTTCTAAAATATCATTTTCAACTGCTATTAATGCTAATCCATTAAGTCTTTCTTGTGACATAGTAGACCGCAAGTAAGTCGTAACAACTTCAACTTTGTAAAACTTCTTTCTGCAGAAGCAACTATCACAAGAATAGTCAAAAAAATTCTATATGCACTAACTGCATTAGGAAAACAATCCAAATCTTTCGAAAATAATAATATGTCAGTAGGTATTATGATTTCTTCAGGCAACATTTCTCTTAGTAACTTTGACTCTGCAAAAAGTTCATTCCCATCAATATCAGAATGCTCATTATGTTTTAATACCCGTTCAAAGTTACTACAACAATACTTCAAAGGTGCTTCATCCAATGATTGTAACTTGTGAGAAGTAAACAAGAAACCAAAAATACTTTCATACTCTTGGGATTGCTTAAATCTCTTATTAAAAGAAACAACAGCTTGATCAACAAGGTAAAGAAAATAATTAACCCTGAAAGATTCCTCCTCAGATAGCTTGACTACCGAGGTATTCAAATTTTCATCAAACTGTCTTTTTTTTTAATTATACGCCTTTGAGGAAATGTTAGGGGCGATATTCAATTCAACCGCAATTTCCTTGGCGTTATCCAATGCCTTATAAAAACTTGTTTCTCTATATCCCTCAAAATATGAAATCAACCCCTTTATTTTTTCCATAGCAACATCAATAAGCATATCCTTTTCCTGTAAAAGCTTGCTAACTGAATTAATTGTGGATATTATTTCAAACCAGATTATTATAGCCATCAAAAACTCAAAATCACCAAGCTCATTTATTGCTAAGAATTTAGCTTCATTTAGTATTTTAGGATCAAGATCATTTTCTGACACTTTAAGTAAATCTTCTGTAAAATCTAACTTATAGCTTCGGCACTTTCTACACGACTCTCCCAACGAGTGGATGACAGTGATTTTGGAGTCAACCCTTTTACATTATCTTTTAAAATTTGCCATCTCTTAGTAGAATTGGCAAAAAAAATGTATAAATGTGTTGAACAACTCCAAAAAAATTTCTAGCTTTATTACAAGAGTTAGTTATATCACAAAATGCAAATTTAAGACTATGACAACCACAAGTAGTATAAAAAGATCTCGGTTTTACGTCTAAAAATCTCTTTTGTACACCATGATGTTTTCCTTTCATATTTGATCCATTATCATAATCTTGCCCTCTCCCATCAAATAGGTCGAGACCAAGTTCTTTCAATTTATTTCGTAACACGTCAAAAAGCCCTTGACCAGTTGTGTCGTTCACATTAAAAAATATTTAAAATGATTCCTCAATGCTAATAGAAGATGAAGAAATATCCACATATCTTATTATCAAGGACACTTGCTCTTGGTGATTAACATCAGGAGCACAATCAAGTAGTAAAATCAACTCATTTTGTACTTTATGCCCAAGATAATGCACGTGAACTTGTTGAGTTGTAACACGTCTAACATGTTCTTGGATGATTGGGTCAAATTCAGCTAACATTTCAACCAAACCCAAAAAGTTGCCACTGTTATCTTCGTACAATTTCTCCTTAGAACCACGAAAAACCAAATTATGTTTAGCAAGAAATTTCACTATTGAAATAACTCTTTTTAAAACATTTTTCCAGTGATCCTTTTTTTTTCTCAATTAATCTTTGAGTGGTTTTATTAATAGTTTGAAATTTTTACAGCCTTTGACGATACTCATACCAAGTAGTCATATTTTTAATATGTTCCATGCCTAACTCGTGCTCTTTAATTCTTGCCCGAACATGTATCCAATCACTTTAACCCTCATTTGTTAATTGTCCATTATCAATCCCATTTTTAAAAACTTTTCAACAAAAACAATATACTTTATCAAGCTCTTTCAAATAAACAAGCCAGTCCCTGTCACACATTTTTCCATTAGCTAAATCCCTAGTATACAAATTAGCCGTAAAACGTTTATTCAAACTATCTCTAGGACCATTCACAATAGAATAATCTATTTTAGGACCTTTCGCTGCATATTGGTCTATTATTGTGTCTTAATTTCCCATTAGAGTGGTATCAAAGCTCTTTGTTAAGGGTTATTTTACTTGTTTGAATGATGGAGTCAAATACAAATATGAAGATGGTATTGTTTAATGGTTCTAATTATCATTATGGAAGGGCGAGATGAAAGACTTACTATTTGTGAAGAAATTGCATTTACCGGTATTTAGTTCCGCAAAGCCGGTTTCTGTGTCTGATGAAGAATGGGAGTTGAACATCAACATGTATGTGGTTTTATTTGACAATATGTAAAAGATAATGTTTATAATCATATTGCTAATGAGACACATCCAAAAAGTTTGTGGGAGAAGATAGGGTCCTTGTATGCCTCTAAATCAAGAAATAATAAATTGTTCTTGTTGAATAGCTTCATAAGTTTGAAGTATAAGGAAGGGACTTCTATTTCGGATCACTTGAGTGAATTTCAAGGCCTCCTTGATCAGATGTCAAGAATGAGTATCAAATTTGATGAAAAACTTTGTGGACTATTTCTATTGTTATCTTTACCAGAGTCTTGGGAGACAATTCGGGTTTCTATCACAAGTTCTGCTCCTAGAGGTGTTATTTCTTTAGAAATGGATAAGGGTGTATTTTTAATGAGGAGATGAGAAGGAAGTCACAAGTTTCTTCATCTTAACCCGAGGTACTTGTCACTGAAAATAGGGGTAGAAGTCATAAAAAGGAACCGAAGGGTGGTAGAGAGAATAGTATAAGCAAGTCCAAGCCGCGATACAAGAATCTAGAGTGTCATTATTGTCACAAAACATGAGACTTACATAAGTATTGCTATCAGTGGAAAAGAGATAACAAAAGAAAGAAGGGTAAGTCTAAACAAAGATACCATGAAGATTATGATGATGATTGTGTTACTACTGCTACTAGTGATGATCTTGTTATTCTCCATGATCATGAGTTTGTTAGTCTTATATCAGACAAGACCATGTGGATAGTTGACAGTGGTGCTACATTGCACGTTACACCAAGGAATGATTTCTTCACATCTTATAGTTCTGGTGATTTTGGAGTGTTGAAGATGGGTAATGATGGTGTATCTAAGGTAATCGGTGTTGGTGATGTTTGCTTGCAAACCAACATGGGAATGCAATTGTTTCTTAGAGCTGTCAAACATGCTCCAGATGTCCTCTTTAATTTGATCTCTGTGCATATGCTAGATGATTGTGGTTATGATAATCACATTGGTTATGAAAAGTGGAAACTCAACAAAGGTAACTTGGTTGTGACTAGAGGGGAAAAGCTTTCTAAATTGTATTGGACAAAAGTTTTGGTTTCTAGGGACAATGTGAATTCTATTGACATGGAAGCATCTTTGTGACACCGAAGACTTAGTCATATTAGTGAAAAAGGGGTTGAATGTTTTGGCAAAAAAGATGACCTTCCTAGATTAAAGAATGTAGATTTGGAGAAGTGTTCTCATTGCATGGCTGGTAAAAAGACTAGAGTATCTTTCAAGATACATCCTCCCTCCTAGAAGTCAAAGTTGCTTCAATTGGTACGTTCTGATGTTTGTGGTCTATTAAATGTAAAATCCTTTAGTGGTACTTTATTTTGTTACCTTTATTGATGATTGCTCCAGGAAACTATGGGTTTATACCTTGAAGGCAAAAAACTAAGTTTTGGAAAAGTTCAAAGAATTCCATTCTTTGGTTGAGAGGCAGACAGGCAAGAAGTTGAAATGTGTTCGTTCAGACAATGGTGGAGAGTATTGTGAACCATTTGATTCCTATTGCAAGCAGCATGGTATTGCACATGAAAAAACTCCTCCTAAAACTCCTAAATGAATGGTTTAGCAGAGAGGATGAATTAAACACTAATTGAGAGAGTAAGGTGTATGCTCTCTGAAGCAAAGTTACGCAATTATTATTGGGGCGATGAACTTTACACGACAGTGCATGTTCTTAATCTCACTCCTACTGTTGCTTTGAACAGTGAAGTTCCATATAAATTTTGGTTTGGAAAGAATGTCAAGTGTGATCATTTGAGAGTCTTTAGTTGTAAGGATTTTGTGCATATTCCAAAGGATGAAAGATCCAAGTTGAATGCAAACTCAAAACAATGTATCTTCATCGACTATGGCAAGATGAGTTTGGCTATAGGTTCTATGATCCCGTAGGGAAGAAGCTTATTAGTAGCCGCGATGTGGTGTATATGGAAGACTAAACTATTAAAGATATTGATAAGGTGTAGAAGGCTACACCCAAGAAATATATCAGTTTGTCTAATGTTGATCTAGTTCGGTTACCTAGTTATAATCTGGATGCTATTGGTGGTGATGATCACAATGGTGAGCCATATGATTATGTTGATGATCAACAACTTGGAGATGAGGTAAATATTCCAACTAATGATGCTAAAGGGGAGAGATATTTGTCACAGAATGAGAATCTTGGTGAAACTCCAAAATCATCTCAAGTTTAACCTAAGAGGTCTAATAGGCAGAGACAACATTCTACAAGGTATAATTTTGATGAGTATGTGACCTTGACTGATGAGGGTGAACCCGAGTGTTTTCAAGAGGCCATTGAAAGTGATGAAAATCAAAAGTGGATGGATGCAATGCATGACGACATGAAATCATTGCATGATAATCACACTTATGATTTAGTGAAGCTGCCTAAAGGCAAAAGGGCTTTGGAAAACAGATGGATTTATAGAGTTAAACATGAGAACAACTCTATGTTTCCAAGTTATAAATCCAGATTAGAGGTGAAAAGTTTCCGTCAAAGAAAAAGTGTTGATTCTAATGATATTTTCATACCTGTTGTAAAGATGTCACCAATTAGAACCATCTTGAGTTTGGCTGCTACTCTTGATTTAGAGGTTGAACAAATGGATATGAAAATGACTTTCCTTCATGGTGATTTGGAGGAAGAGATCTACATGAAAAAACCCGATGGTTTTTAAGTTAAAGGTAAAGAAGATCATGTGTGTAGATTGAGAAAGAGTTTATATGGGTTGAAGCAAGCTCCAAGGCAGTGGTACAAGAAGTTTGAGTCTGTCATGTATAATCAAGGATACCATAAGACTACTTCAGATCATTATGTCTTTGTTAGAAAATTTTCTAACGATGACTTCATTATCTTTGTATTATATGTTAATGTTATGCTTATTTATTTCTAACATTAACTTGTTAAAGAAGCAATTGGAAGAGTCATTTGCCATGAAAGACATAGGAGCAGCTAAACAGATTCTTGGCATTAAAATTATGTGTGACAGAAAAGAGAAGAAATTATGGATGTCACAAGAAAATTATATCGAAAAGAGTTCTGTAAAGATTCAAAATGGAAAGTTCTAAGGCGGTAAGCACCCCTTTGCTACTCATTTCAATTTGAGTTCTAATCAAAGTCCTTCAAGTGAAGATGAAGTGTTTGATATGAAACATGTTCCTTATGCGTCTGTTGTGGGTAGTTTGATGTATGCAATGGTGTGTAGAAGACCAGATATGGCACAAGCTGTTGGTATAGTCAATATATTTTTCTCAATCGAAGTAGAGAGCATTGGAATGCTGTAAAATAGATTTTAAGGTATCTTCGCAGTACTACTTTGATGAGGATTTGTTTTGGAGGAGATAAGCATACTCTAGTGAAGTACTCTGATTCTGATATGGCTGGAGACATTGATTCCAGAAAGTTCACTTTGGGCTACATGATTAAATTTACAGGGGTAGTTGTTGCTTGGCAGTCCATATTGCAAAAGTGTGTAACACTATCTACTACAGAGGCTGAGTTCATTGCAATTATTGAAGCATGCAAAAAGTTACTATGGTTGAAGAAATTTTTGCAGAAGCATCGTTTTGTTTAAAAAAAATATGTGTTATTTGTTGATAGTCAAAGCGCTATTCATCTTGGTAAGAATCCGACTTTTCATAATAGGTCCAAACACATTGATGTGAGATATCTTTGGATACGTGATGTTTTGGATGCTAAGGTGTTGGAGTTAGCTAAAGTTCATGCATATGATAATGGTTCTGATATGATGACTAAAGCATTACCAAGAGGGAAATTTGAAGCTTGTTGTCATATCGTCGGTTTGGCGATTTCCTCCACATAGTTGTGAGAGAGAGATTTATTGGGTTTAGGCTCCCTTCTTATGTGGAGAAAGGCTCAAATATGATTAGCCCGTTTATCTCACTTATTTAAGTGGAGATGATTAATTTAGGATTAAGAGAGATAGAGGAAAATAAGGATTCAAAAGAGAGAAAAGAGGAGAGAATCTCATTCCTGTTTTTCTACAACCAGACTCATTAAATCGACGATCTCTAATTCGTTGACCGTTGGATCAATCTCAAATTTGGAGAGAAGGTTCGTAACACATATATCTAACTTTCGACCGTTCAGAATTTCAAAACAACGTATAAGGTGAAAGCTATTTGCTTTGCACTGAAGTTGAAGATTTGGGAAAAAAATATCAGTTTTTTGATTCTTATTTGTAAGCTAGTTTTCTTTGTGATTTGCGCTTGTTAGCACTAGTTTGTGAATCACTTTAATACTCTCTTGTACCTTTAATTGATTAGTGTGGAATTATTTCTTTGGTATGGACGACTCGTTGTTTTTACTTTCATATTGAAGGATTTTCCACGTTAAAAATATCAGTGTTCTTTTGTGTCTTTGATAACACGAATTTATATAGCATATTTGATTTAATTCTCATAAATATTGTTATCATTTTCTTTTAATTGTTTTACTTTATTTTAGTATTATGCAGGTATTTCTATTGTTTCAGGTATTTATGTTATTAATGCATGCTTGAGAAATAATGAAGAAATGAAGATAAATTTGAGAAGAAATTGATTCATAAAGTCAAAGAAATGGAAGGAGGCTTAAATAACAAAAGAGATGTGGTGCAAAAGAAGAAAAGAAATGGATTATGAAGCCCAGCCCAAAATCATGCACGTGAATAACACACGCAGTAAAGTGGAGCATTTGTTATTGAGGCCCCCGCCTCAGCAAGGGAGGCGCCCGCCTCCAAATAAAACAAAATAATATTGAGGCCCACGCCTCAGGCCCAATGAAGAAGGGAGGCGATCGCCTCTTACCGTTATTGCTCCATTCCACTTTTTCCTCGAATCCAAAACCAATATTCAATTTTCAAGCCGTTGAGAACGAATATTTCTTAAACCCTTCCTATCTTCTCTCTCTACTGAGTCACGAGAATCACGAAAGTATCTCCACTATTTTCTCAACCTAGAGGTTACACGAGCTTTATAAATACCCAGTGATTGAATATCAAAGGGGACCTCTCCTCTTTTGCTCGTTCTTTTTCATACCAGTTATTTTTCCAGCAATATTCTCAGAGCTCATTTTTACTTCCCCAACCCAACCTGCAATAGATTTCTACATCAGAAATCTATTGTTCCTTTAGTTTGTTTCTAAGCTTCAGAATTTGTTTAGGCTTTCGTTTTTAAGTTTCTGCAATAAATTTGTATTCGGATCGAAGTTGGTACTAGAAGTTTCTACTTCAATTTATTTATTCAATTCAATATCAGGTTTCAATTTTATATGTTTTTATTTATTTTCGTATCTAATAATATGCCTGCAACTTTGTTTAATTATTATTGCTGTGATTTTGTTTTGAAAAATATGTCTGGCTAAACCGATTAGATATCGGTATGTAAATTAAGCAAACAAAAGGATCCGAAATAAACTGGCTAAATTACTATTTTATTAAAAATAACTTTTTCTGGTTTTAGTATCTAATTAATAAATTGTCAAGAGTTTATTACGAGAGTAAAAACGATCAAAGGTAAAAATCAATAAAGCGAGAGTTTGAGATTTAAACCGGATAGTAGATACTGAACATTGTTTTTAAAGACAGCGGGAGCGTTTTAAAACCAATTAAATGTTATTTGTTTCCAAAAAGTGTTTTTAAACCCGGCGGGATAGCGAGAGCATACGTTAGGATTTAATTGCATAATCTAAGTCAACAAAGCAAGAGTTTGAGATAAAGGTTTTTAAATAAATATTATTTACTGAAAAGGGAATTTTTATAGTTTAGGAACGAGCCAGTGGAACTTCGGATACCTTAAGTTTGACGAAATACATACCGATATCCGCTTATTAATATTTCATCTAGATTTAAGTTCACTTCCCCTAATCCAATTAAAAATCATTAGCCTTAGATTTACGTAGTAACTTAAGATAACGGTAGATCGATTCATAGTCCCTGTGGATACGATATCTTTTTAAGACTACGCGACAGGACTGTGCACTTGCAGTCTCACGATTATTAGACATAGAGTTTACGCGGATCAAGTTTTTGGCGTCGTTGTCGGGGACTATTTCAGTCGATATCGTAACTCCTTTGTTACGCTGTAGAGACTAAGGCACTAATTTACTTTTATCCTTTCCTTGTGTATGCCAAGTACTCGCTCTCAAAGCGAAGACTTGGAGATACCTAATTCTTCTCCTGAACGTCTTATCCGACTAAGACGCCGAATCCAACACACTCATATTCCTGAAGCAGTCGAAGAACCAGTAATGGGTGAACAACCTCGTCCTCTCAAGTTCTACGCTATTCCTTCGCAAGATGAGCCGCACAACAGTATTGATGCCCCTGCCATCGAGGCAAACAACTTCGAACTCAAACCTTCATTGTTGTCAGCTGTACAACAAAATCAATTTTCCGGTGGTCCTACCGAGGACCCTAACTTGCATTTGTCAGTGTTCCTGCAATACGCAGACACAGTTAAGGCAAATGGCGTAAGCGCAGAAGCGATAAGACTACGTCTTTTCCCTTTCTCGTTAAGGGATAGAGCCAGAGCTTGGCTCCAGTCTCTGCCTGCTAACTCTGTCACCACTTGGAATTAGTTGAAGAAAGTCTTCCTAGCGCGATACTTCCCACCAAGCAAGACTGCTCTGCTAAGAACACAAATTAATGGATTTAAGCAGAAAGAGTCTGAATCACTCTACGAAGCATGGGAGCGATTCAAAGACTTAATGAGGATGTGTCCACACCACGGTCTAGAAAACTGGGTAACCATTCATACCTTCTACCACGGACTTCTATACAACACGAGACTGACAGTTGACGCTGCCGCTGGCGGTGCACTTATGGACAAGGATTATAACAATGCATATAACCTCATCGAAAACATGGCTCAAAACCATTGCCAATGGGGTGGTGAACGAACTCAAGTAGAGAAGTCACAACCAAAGAGTGGGATGTACGAAATCAGTGGTCTGGATCATATCAATGCTAAAGTCGACGCGCTTAACCAGAAGTTGGACAACTTGACCATAACACCTCCAGCCACCGTGGCTGCCGTAACTCCAAATTGCGAAATATGTGGAACTCCAGGACACACTGCCCCAGAATGTCAAATTTTAGTTGGAATGCCCACAGACCAGGTGAATTATGCTCAAGGAAATCCATACTCGAATACTTATAACCCAGGCTGGAGAAATCATCCGAACTTTTCCTATAAGAACAATAATGCCTTGTATGCACCTAACCAAGCACCTGCTGTACCGCCAGGATATCAAAAACCAGTCGTAGCCGCTCCAAACGTTCCTAGGAAATCTAACCTTGAATTGATGATGGAAAACTTCATAGCTACCCAAACTCAAACAAACAAAGAATTCCTGAATCAAAACATTCACACGAATGAGCAGATTAAACTATTAGGAAACAAAGTAGATGCTTTAGCCACCCATAATAAAATGCTTGAGACCCAAATTTCACAAGTGGCACAACAACAAGCACCTACTGCTGCCCCAGCTGGCACATTTCCAGGACAGCCACAACCAAATCCTAAAGGTCATGCAAACGCAGTTATATTAAGAAGTGGAAAAGAATTGGACGGACCTATTGACCCTAGGACTGAAAACCCAGCCATGTACCAGAAACCAGATAAATCATCTGAGAAGGAAGATGAACCAAAGGAAAAGGAAAACAACGAACCAGAGGCCATAGAACAAGAAAAACCTTATGCGCCTCCACCGCCGTATAGACCTCCTATCCCTTATCCTCAAAGACTTATTAGCGCAAAAACCGCAGGGCAATTTAAGAAATTTGTTGAACTTCTGAAACAACTTAACATCACTATTCCGTTTACAGAAGCCATCACCCAGATGCCCTCGTATGCTAAGTTCTTAAAAGAAATCTTATCGAATAAGAAAAAGATTGAGGATAACGAAACAGTTACACTTACTACTGAGTGTAGCGCAATAATCCAAAACCATATGCCTCCTAAGCTGAAAGACCCAGGAAGTTTCTCCATCCCCTGTGTCATTGGAAAGTTCGTCATAGACAAAGCTCTATGCGACTTAGGAGCAAGCATTAGTGTGATGCCTTTATCCATATGCAAAAAGCTCGACATGGGAGAACTAAGACCAACCAAAATGTCTGTTCAACTAGCTGACCGCTCTATTAAGTATCCCGTAGGTATACTTGAGAATGTGCCAGTACGAATAGGACAATTCTACATTCCCACAGATTTCATAATCATGGATATTAAAGAAGACTCCACAACCCCTATTATATTAGGAAGACCTTTCTTAGCTACCGCCGGAGCAATAATAAATGTGAAGAAAGGAAGGCTAACATTTGAAGTTGGAGAGGAGAAAGTCGAATTCATTCTAACTCAATTCTTACAAGCACCAGCTATAGATGATACATGATATGCAATCGATGTTATAGAAGAGTGCGTAAGAGAATTAGGGATGGAACAGACTTCATATTCAGATATAATGAAGATCCAAATCCCTCCGATCTTTGAAGATGACAATTGGCGTGAACCTTATCAAGACGATAGTCTGAGCGAATGCTTAGCACTTACGCCCAATCACATGCCTTGCCCGAAAAAGCCAGCCGTGGATCTTAAGCCATTACCCAAGACTCTTAGATATGAATTCCTAGACACCGAGCTTAAATGACCTGTAATCATCAACGCAGACTTAGGACAAGTTGAGACGGAAAAGCTTCTACAAGTTCTAAGAAAATACCCCTCTTCTCTAGGATACAACATTGCTGATCTAAAAGGAATAAGTCCTTCCATTTGTATGCATCGCATTATGTTGGAAGAAGACTGCAAATCTTCTAGAGAGCATCAAAGAAGGATTAACCCGATCTTGAGCACTGTAGTTAAGGACGAAGTAACCAAACTTCTAAATGCAGGAATTATATATCCAATCTCTAATAGTCAATGGGTAAGTCCAGTCCATTGCGTACCCAAGAAGGGAGGCATAACTGTCACGATGAACAAAGCTGGCGAAGCTATAGCAGAAAGAGTCGTGAGTGGCGCCAGAATGTGCATTGATTATAGGAAATTAAATAAAGCCACTCGGAATGACCATTTCCCTCTACCTTTTATCGATCAAATGCTTGAGCGATTGGCTAAGCATTCTTATTATTGCTACTTAGATGGTTACTCAGGATTCTTTCAAATTCCTATCCACCCTAATGACCAAGAAAAAACTACCTTCACATGTCCTTATGGCACTTTTGCCTATCGACGAATGCCGTTTGGATTGTGTAATGCTCCGGCCACATTTCAGAGATGCATGATGGCGATTTTTGCAGATTTCATAGATGACATCATGGAAGTCTTTATGGATGACTTCTCTGTATGTGGAGAAAGCTTTGAAGGTTGCTTTTCTAATCTAGAAAAGGTGTTGGAGAGATGTGTACAAGTAAACCTCGTTTTAAATTGGGAAAAATGCCATTTTATGGTAAAACAAGGAATTGTACTTGGACACGTAGTGTCTGAAAAGGGGATTGAAGTTGATAAAGCAAAAATTGAAGTTATTGAGAACCTCCAACCCCCAAAGACAGTAATAGAAATAAGAAGTTTCTTGGGACACGCCGGTTTCTACCGACGATTCATAAAAGATTTCTCTAAAATTTCTAAACCTCTGACCAACCTCCTGATGAAAGATGTTGAGTTTAATTTCGATGACAAATGCCTCAAGGCATTTGAGCAATTAAAAACAGCCCTCATATCCGCACCAATTATGCAACCACCTGATTGGAGATTACCATTTGAAATAATGTGCGACGCAAGCGATTTCGCTGTAGGTGCAGTCCTAGGACAAAGAAGAGACAAAAAGCTTCATGCCATATACTACGCAAGTAGAACCTTAGACCCTGCACAAATGAATTATGCTACCACCGAAAAGGAACTCTTAGCCGTGGTCTTCGCGCTTGATAAATTTCGCTCCTATCTAGTAGGTGCAAAAATAATTATCTACACTGATCACGCTGCTATAAGATACCTATTAACTAAAAAGGACGCTAAACCAAGACTATTGAGGTGGATCTTACTTTTACAAGAGTTCGATTTAGAAATAAAGGATAAGAAAGGTGCTGAGAATGTAGTAGCTGACCATTTATCGAGGATGGAAGGTCTTAAACTTGAAGAGGTGCCAATAAATGATGATTTTCCTTATGAACACCTAGTGGCCCAGATAGAATCCGAAAGCACTGCATTAGAATACCTTGTAAAACATGAGGAAACCGAGACAACTGAAGTTGTGGAAGCAGTCCAAACAAAGACCGTATTACCATGGTATGCTGACTTCGTCAATTACCTAGTTGCAGGAGTGCTTCCACCTGATTTGACTTATCAACAAAAGAAGAAGTTTTTTCATGATCTAAAACAATATTATTGGGATGAGCCCTTACTTTTCAAAAGAGGCGCCGACGGTATCTTCCGTCGATGTATCCCTGAAAGTGAAGTGGAAAACATAATTTCTCATTGTCATGATGCCCCTTATGGTGGACATGCAAGCACATCGAAAACATGCGCAAAAATTTTACAAGCCGGCCTCTATTGGCCTAGCCTATGGAAAGACGTTCACAACGCGGTTTTAAACTGTGACCGGTGCCAACGCACTGGCAGTATATCTAGACGCGATGAGATGCCTCAGAAAGGCATTTTAGAAGTGGAAATTTTTGATGTGTGGGGAATAGACTTTATGGGACCATTTCCATCTTCCTTCGGTAACAAATACATACTCGTCGCTGTCGATTATGTTTCAAAGTGGATTGAGGCTATAGCCTCTCCAACAAATGACACACGAGTGGTAACTAAACTATTCAAGAATGTGATCTTTCCAAGATTTGGTGTACCAATACTAGTTATTAGTGACGGTGGATCTCATTTTATATCCAGAATACTCGAAAAACTGTTACTCAAGTATGGTGTCAAACATCGCGTAGCAACACCTTACCACCCACAAACTAGTGGACAAGTGGAAGTGTCTAACAGAGAAATTAAACAAATATTGGAAAAGACTGTTGCTACGTCTAGGAAAGACTGGTCCTCAAAACTACACGAAGCTTTATGGGCATATAGAACAGCCTACAAAACTCCCATAGGCACCACTCCTTTTAAACTTGTTTATGGTAAATCATGTCATCTTCCGGTGGAATTAGAACATAAGGCCTATTGGGCTATTAAAACTTTAAATTTAAGTTATACGGCCGCCGGTGAAAAATGAATTCTCGATATAAATGAATTAGAAGAGCTTAGGCTAGATGCGTACAAGAATGCTAGGATATACAAAGAAAGAACAAAAAGATGGCATGATAAGCGCATCTCTAGGAAAGATTTTAAAGAGGGAGATGTAGTACTCTTATTCAATTCCAGACTCAAGCTTTTTCCCGGAAAACTTCGCTCTAGGTGGTCAGGTCCATTCGAAGTCACTAAGGTTCTTCGAAGTGGTGCAGTGGAAATTAAAGGGAAATCAAGTGATCCATTTATAGTGAATGGACAGCGTTTAAAACATTACCACAATGTCGAAAACATAGACTATTCTGATAGTCTTAAGTTCTTAGAGATTCCCACTGAGTCTAAAAACTAACCTTTGTTGTGTCGAGCTAGCGACATTAAACAAAGCGCTTAGTGGGAGGCAACTCACTTATTAGTTTTAGTTTTAGTTTTATTTCATAAAATTGCACTTTTATCATATTTTCTCTTATTTCTATTTTTCTTGCTTTTCTAGTCTATTTTTCATTGTTACTCTTCTAATTTTCTAGTCTATTTTCTCCTAATTTCATTGCATTTGGGACAATGCAAGTTTTAAGTGTAGGGGAGTACGTTTTACCCTTTTTAAGTTTTTATAGGATTAGATTTCCTTTCAATAAAAGCATATTTATGTTTCATTAAGTCTGATTTGCGAAAATTTTCGTGTTTGTCGAGTTTCCTCCATTTTCTTGAGCCATAAAAAAAAAATAATAATAATAATATTTTTAGTTTGGTACAGTGCGTGACATACTTAGAAAGTATATAGGCTGTAGCTCGCTTGGGCGATATTGGAAAGTTGAAAACGATTCGAAAAAATTAATACAGTGTTGACACCCTTAGCTTCCCAAATATGCGAATCAGTTTAAGTACCTATGATACCGAGACCTTAAGTTTTAGTATTTAAATGAGCCCTCAGTAGTTTATATTAGCAGTCAGCACCGTCTGAAGCACAAACTAAGTAGAGAGTCGATGAATATAAGTGAATGATCCAAAATAATAAATAAATTTGTGCTCTATTGTTATAAATAGGGAATGCACTAACTAAGCTAGGTGGCCCTTATCCGGTCATTTAACCCAACAGCTGCAGAACCTACGAATTGTTAAGAAAGAAACTCGTTGTCGGTTGGTTCAGAAGTCTCTGGTACTGAACTTGGTAGGGCGGACTACAGTTCGATCCCCCACAACTTGTAATTGGGAAAATAAAAGGAGTATACCACATATTTGTGCCAGAACTCTATGCTTAAAAGGATCATACTCACTAACCGGCGACTCTACCATGTGCGTGTAAGGATAAAGGGCTTAATGTGATTGCGCTTGAATGAAAATGGGTGAATTTAGGACTAAAGAATTAGATTGAGTTATCATAGCATGATTTGGACTGGTTTGTATAGGGCGGAAGTTTTTGATCATGACTTTATGATTCTGTGTCATCTCTATATCATTAGTGTCAAAGTCGACTACCTTCTTTCTAACATATGCCCCTCGGCCACGTATGATCTGAGTTGTGTCATGTATTTGCATCAGACATGTGTTTACGATATTGTTTGCTTGAGGACAAGCAAAGGTTCAAGTGTAGGGGAGTTTGATAACACGAATTTATATAGCATATTTGATTTAATTCTCATAAATATTGTTATCATTTTCTTTTAATTGTTTTACTTTATTTTAGTATTATGCAGGTATTTCTATTGTTTCAGGTATTTATGTTATTAATGCATGCTTGAGAAATAATGAAGAAATGAAGATAAATTTGAGAAGAAATTGATTCATAAAGTCAAAGAAATGGAAGGAGGCTTAAATAACAAAAGAGATGTGGTGCAAAAGAAGAAAAGAAATGGATTATGAAGCCCAGCCCAAAATCATGCACGTGAATAACACACGCAATAAAGTGGAGCATTTGTTATTGAGGCCCCCGCCTCAGCAAGGGAGGCGCCCGCCTCCAAATAAAACAAAATAATATTGAGGCCCACGCCTCAGGCCCAATGAAGAAGGGAGGCGATCGCCTCTTACCGTTATTGCTCCATTCCACTTTTTCCTCGAATCCAAAACCAATATTCAATTTTCTAGCCGTTGAGAACGAATATTTCTTAAACCCTTCCTATCTTCTCTCTCTACTGAGTCACGAGAATCACGAAAGTATCTCCACCATTTTCTCAACCTAGAGGTTACACGAGCTTTATAAATACCCAGCGATTGAATATCAAAGGGGACCTCTCCTCTTTTGCTCGTTCTTTTTCATACCAGTTATTTTTCCAGCAATATTCTCAGAGCTCATTTTTACTTCCCCAACCCAACCTGCAATAGATTTCTACATCGAAAATCTATTGTTCCTTTAGTTTGTTTCTAAGCTTCAGAATTTGTTTAGGCTTTCGTTTTTAAGTTTCTGCAATAAATTTGTATTCGGATCGAAGTTGGTACTAGAAGTTTCTACTTCAATTTATTTATTCAATTCAATATCAGGTTTCAATTTTATATGTTTTTATTTATTTTCGTATCTAATAATATGCCTGCAACTTTGTTTAATAATTATTGCTGTGATTTTGTTTTGAAAAATATGTCTGGCTAAACCGATTAGATATCGGTATGTAAATTAAGCAAACAAAAGGATCCGAAATAAACTGGCTAAATTACTATTTTATTAAAAATAACTTTTTCTGGTTTTAGTATCTAATTAATAAATTATTAAGAGTTTATTACGAGAGTAAAAACGATCAAAGGTAAAAATCAATAAAGCGAGAGTTTGAGATTTAAACCGGATAGTAGATACTTAACATTGTTTTTAAAGACAGTGGGAGCGTTTTAAAACCAATTAAATGTTATTTGTTTCCAAAAAGTGTTTTTAAACCCGGCGGGATAGCGAGAGCATACGTTAGGATTTAATTGCATAATCTAAGTCAACAAAGCGAGAGTTTGAGATAAAGGTTTTTAAATAAATATTATTTACTGAAAAGGGAATTTTTATAGTTTAGGAACGAGCCAGTGGAACTTCGGATACCTTAAGTTTGACGAAATACATACCGATATCCGCTTATTAATATTTCATCTAGATTTAAGTTCATTTCCCCTAATCCAATTAAAAATCATTAGCCTTAGATTTACGTAGTAACTTAAGATAACGGTAGATCGATTCATAGTCCCTGTGGATACAATATCTTTTTAAGACTACGCGACAGGACTGTGCACTTGCAGTCTCACGATTATTAGACATACAGTTTACGCGGATCAGTCTTTAATTGTTTGATTTGATGTCTTATATTTGTTGTTGATCCTCAAGGTTCCTACAAGTTTGGGGAGTTTTATATCCGCTGCGTATTGGTCTATTATTGTGTCTTAATTTCCCATCAAGATTATCATTTTCAATGAGAACACTATCAAGATTATCATTTTCAATGGGCACACTATCGAGATTATCATTTTCAATGGGCACACTATCAAGAATTTCAACATCAATATTATCAACACAATGCATTTCATTTAGAACTTGTGGTTCTTTGATTAAAAATTTATCAAGAGTTCCTGCTTGAGATTGAATTAACTCTTCAATTTTTTTTCTTTTTCTTACGTTTATCATTTCCACATTCACACTTTTTATTCTTATGAGGCATAGTAAAAAAAACATCTATAATATCTCACTATGTCTATTGGGTCCCTTGATGATCAATTTCGAAGTATTAACCAACAAACGTTCTATTAGTAGTCCCGTTATAAAATTTTGTTCCTACATTAACATATAAAAGAAATAAAACCACTAAAGATCATAAAATAATACATTATATCCATAGAGTCACATACACATAAAACTCTATAGAGTAATATACATTACTCTTTAAAATATATTTTTTAAATCTTAATTCATTTTTGAATTCATAGTGAGACATAATTGTTTTCTTTATTTTTTCTCATTTTTAATCTATAAAATATATCTTCATTAATCTTTACATTTTCTTTCTCACCAATCAAATTTCTTTCTTATTCTAATTTCTAAAAATTAAAACCCTTTCTTATTCTAATTATTAATTTCTAAAAAATAAAACTTGTAAGCAACAAAAATCCTTAAGTTTCATGCCATCATTAACACGTAACAGTAGTTTGTAAAGAATATTAACACCAACAAAATCTATTTGAAAATTGAAACCATAACCATTACTTTCTCATAAGTATCCCTTACTCTCTTTTTCTTCTTTCTATCTCATGATCTTTAAATCTAACATTTGTTTTCACTTTTCAAATTCCTCTGTTATTCTAATTTTTAAAAACCTTCACTTCCTTTAACAAATTAACATAACCAAAAGAGAAAGCAAAATAGGATGAAGCTTTGAGAGAAATTAGAAAACATGTTGCAATCAATCAATAGACAGTGCTACAGTGGTTGAAAAAATAATGAAAAGTAAAAGAACATATCACATAAGAGACATTTGGTAATGGGAATCAATACGGTGTCACTTTCGTTTTTCGTATCTCCGTCAACGTCGTCGTAATTTCGTAAACATGTGGTAGACAATTTTGCGGAGTTTCGTTGCGTTTGTGCAATGTGGTATTTCGTTGGTGGTGTGGTGTGGCGTTTTGTTTTTAATTTCTTTTTATAAAGACACTGCAGATGAGACTAATGAGAGAAACAGGGAGAAGATAAAGAGACGAAAATTTATTTTGATGTTTCAATTTCCATTTTTTGTTTTTATATTTTATATTGAATAATAGTATAAACATTTTGGCCTCCAGGATTGTGAGGCTCAGTGCTTCAGCACTACCTGCACCTGGAAAGGGCGGGTCTAAATCAAAGTATACTGCTGAAGATGCCATAAAGTAGAAACTTTTCATAGATAAATTTTTGGAAAATGGTCGAAGACAATGATGTCAAAGTGTAGATCAATGAGTACCATAAGCTGTCAGAAGAACTGAAAGATGAAAACGTGACTCAGTAGGATGAGTTTTTGTTGGAATCCTGATCAAGAATTTGCTTGAATCGTGGAAAGATTACAAGAATCGACTAAAACACAAATAAAAACAATTATCATTGGCAGATTTAATCACACACATGATTATTTAGAATACCAACAGAAAGGAGAGTAAGGATCCAAACGTTGAGGTGTTATCTTTGTGTTCAAATAAGACCCAGAACAAGATTCATAACATGTTTCACAAAGATAGATATGAAGCAAAACTTAACAAACTTGACCATAATAATAATAATAATAATAATAATAATAATAATAATAATAATAATAATTATTATTATTATTATTATTATTATTATTATTATTATTATTATTATTATTATTATATTCATCGTGTTACTAATCAGTCATTTAAAAAGAGAAGAGAAATTTATGTTTATGGTAAGTTAGGCCATCATTCACCTTAGTATCGATATCGTAAGAGGAATGACAACTCTCATTAAACTAACTTGGATGAAGGATATGACATTGTTGATGTGGTTATTGTTCAAGTAAATATTGTGGCTGATGTGAAAAAATGGGTGGTAGACCTTGGAGCTACTAGACATATATTTTCTAATAAAAATGTATTTACCTCCTAGAGTATGATAGGGGATAAAGAAGAACAAGTTTATCTTGGTGACTCTCGAACTCTTGCAGTTTCCAAAAAAGACAAAGTGATGTTGAAGCTCACATCACGAACGATTGTGATTTTAAGTGAAGTGTTACAAGTTTATAGTATTAGGACCAATCTAATTATAGTGTCAATTTTAAGAAATGATGGGGTTAAAATGTCATTTAAATGTGACAAAATTGTAATGACAAAGACTAATTTTTTGTGGAAAATGTTATTGTTTTTTTTTATATAAGCAAAATTTCATTCCACATAGGTTAAAAGGGGAACTTATACCCCATTACAACCAGCAATCAATTCAATACACCAAACTTAAATATACAACCACAGAAATTTACACCATTCGTAATAGTTACAGTTAAATCTACGATTTAGTTCCATAGTTAACTACCACCACAATAAAGCCACAATCCTCTGCATAATGATGTTAGCATCTCCAACTGCATCGTTATATAATATCTGGTTTCTTGCCCATCAAATGGAGTCACACACCACCAACCACATCCCGTTGCACCCGCTAAAGATACTTTTCCTTTTAACGAATCATGGTCACTTTGTATTGAATATTTATGAAGTTATAAATCATAAATTTTCTTCTTCTACTTATTTGATTGACTCATATAATATATGACATGCTACATTAGGACATGTTAACTCTTTTTACGTTAATAATTTGAAAAGGCTTAAAATAATTATTTTAAATATATAAGATTTCTTGTTCTTAAAAATGACATTTTTTCTATAATGTTATTGTTGAAACTAAATATGTGGAATTTTTAGAAAATATGCTCCCTCTAAAAGTTGGAAACTCTATTCCTCTTGAAAATATTATCTATCAACCTTGTTTGGATAGTTCAAATTAAAACTCATGTGATGATTCAAGAAGAAGTAAAAGATAAAGAAAATATATATCTTTGAAAAGTGATTTCTATACATATCTTGTTGAAAATGAACTTTATACATTTTATGAAGTAATTTCTTCTTTTGATTCAATTTTTAACAAAAAACCTAATATAATTGAAACGAGTTCAATTTTAAATTTCCACATTTGAATTTCAGTTGATTTACCTAAAGGAGCGAAACTAATTGGTTGTAAATGAATATTTAAGAAAAAATTATTTCCTAATGGTTCTATTGAAAAACATAAAATTTGATTAGTAACAAATGGGTTTACTAAAAAAATGAAATATTGATTATTTTGATATGTTTGCTCGAGTAACTAGAATTTCATCAATTCATATTTTAATAGCTTTTACTTCTATTTATAAACTTGTTATTCATCAAATGGATGGAAAAATAGCCTCTTTAAATGATGATTTAGAAGAAGAAATTTATATATTGCAACCCAAAGGATGTGTAGTTTATGGCCAAGAAAATAAAGTTTGCAAATTTTGAGTTCCCTCAAATTGAAGTTTTTTGGTGTTATAAATATAAACAACCCCTCCAAAACCCTAATAACCAAAATCCTTCTATTCTTTTCACTCAATCTTTCTTATTTTTCAAAGCCCTCCCCTCCCTTCCCCTCCAAACTCCCAAACAAAGTCTTAAGAAAATTTGGTCATTATAACTCCAAGTCAGTGAGCACCCCTTATGATGCTAACTCTCACTTAAAGAAAATTAATTGTTATTCTACTAACCAAACTCAATATACCTAATTTATTGGGAGCTTACCGCATTTAATTAATTTTTGTCGACCTAATATTGCATATGCAATAAGAAGATTGAGTAGACATACACACAATCCCAGTCAATATCACCATGAGACATTTGCAAGAGTTATGAAATATTTGAAAGGTAACATGAATTATGGTATTGAGTATGTGAATTTTCCATTGTGTTAGAAGGATACAAGGATGCTAAATGGATCTCTGATTCAAATGAGGCAACATCTTCTAGTGGTTATGTATTAACACTTGATGGATGTACAATTGCATCATGAAGACATGTAAAACAATCCCTAATTGCTAATATCAACTATGGAATCAGAGTAAATAGCTATGGAATCGGCTGGTAGTGAGGCTGCATGGTTAAGGAATTTCTTAGCTAATATTCCTATAGAAACAAAACCAACTTCATCAGTGTCGATGCATTGTGATTGCCAATCGGCTATAGCCATGGCAAAGAATAAATCGCTCAATAATAAAAATTGACACATTTGATTAAGACATAATATAGTAAAGCAATTGTTAAAGAAGGGAATAATATTGATAATTTATGTGAAGTTAAAAGGGCACTTCGGGATTCAGACCAACATTTTGGATTTTTCTGCGAATTTTAATTTTAAGGATTAAAACCAACACAAAAGTGAGATATATGAACTTAAACAAAAAAAATTACAGAGATTAAAATATAAAATACGTCAACTTATAGGAATCAAAAGTACATTTAATTTTTTTTCTTTGACCCATAATCTCTAACTACAAGTGAGTTGTAACATTATTTCGTTAAATTTTCGAAAATAGTTGTATATTAATAATAAGCTGTTGCCTATGATTTAAAGAGGCATTGGTTGGAAAGAAAAAGAATACATTTTATTTAACGAGAATTAAACAGAAATATAAGTGGTTCTCTAATTTTTAAATTTTCACCCACTTTTCAAAAATTATTATCCTCAATTTTATCTAGAAGAGTTGTTAAATTTCGGATGATTAACACGTTATTTAGAAAATCCATGAGAACAACACGATCAACACATTTTAGTACTGCAAATTTACAAAGAGGAATCACCAACATCTAAGCTCTAATTAACATTACAAAGTAGAGCATACCAACATCCATTTCTATTCCCCATCAAAAAAAAAAAACATCCATTTCTATTCTCTTTTCTTTTATTTGATACAAAACTCCCTCAAAAAGAGAACATGGTATAAAACTTTTGACATCACCACCCAAAAACAAAATAAAAGAACAAAGAAATCACACCCTAGTTAAATAATTCTGGGTTCTGCTAATCTTAATAAACCCAACCATATATTATACAATATAATATCATCTCCCTTATTCTTGACAAAAATTACAATAACAAAGGGAGAGAATGATGAGGATTATTCAAGTACCATTTTGCGCAATTTCTCTCTTTCTCTTCAATGAATCTTGTTTCTGCAAGATTATATTTCTTCTAAACCTTCTGATAAAAAGATCAGCAACTTCATCAATATCATCTTCAAGTTTAAACTCTTTCCCTGCTTCTTCTTTACAATTCTTCACCCTATCAATCACCGATCCTCCAAAATCCAATTCCTCAGAATCAAAAAGACTGTGAGTCAAATCTGGGTACTTATCATCATCATCACCATCATCATAGTAACCATCTTCTTGATCTTGTTCATCCACAACTTGTGCTAATTCACTTGGATTTTGCAACGCTTCGTACGTGCGAGCATTGTTGTTATATATAACCATGGTTCTATGATGATGATCATCAGAACTGACACCTTCTTCTATTAAACAATCTTCCTTGGAATGATGATGAGAATGGTTCCCCCAAATGGAATGGAATTTATCTGAAATTGAATTCATGAGGAACTTTTTGTTCTTCATGAGTGAGAATATAATCAAACGAGCTTTGATGGCGTTTGCTTTAGACTTTAAAGCCATAGTTTTTGACTTTGTCATTAAGGTTAATCCGGCTATGATTTGCTTTAACAACTTTGCTGTTTTGTTCTTCATGCTGCCCATTGTAGTAATAATTGATGATGACTCTAGAGAGAGTTTGGAAAATAGCTTGTGAAAGTCAAAAAACAATTGTGGGAATGTTTAGGTTTGAGAGAGAGGTGATAGATAGATAGTATGAATGTTATTGTACAAGGTTTGTTGTACTTTGGCACGAAAGAGTACAAGGTGTGGACAAGGGTTTATATAGGAGAAGATACAACTAGGTAATTTAATGGATGATATAATGTGTTATGTGTGAGAGAAACAAGTTCAAAAAAGAAAGAGTGGGGGTTAAGAAAACAAAAGCAAAGTGAAATAAAGTTAAAGTAGGTGATAAAGTAGAGACACTTGGCTTGTCATGATAGGGTCTTTGAGTTATGGTTGTTTAAGTGGTATACGAAGTTTATAGATTTTAGTGGATTGGAATTATTAGTGGGGTTGGGGTTTGAGTGTGGAACTCTTTGCCTTTTAACAAATGAATTTTAGATTTGATTTCTCTTCCTAAAATACGGTTAAGTGGGATGAAATGGCCCTTATTGGCTCTTAGTGAGCATTGGTGTTGTTATTAGGCCTGTTTTCGGTCCGGTCCGGACCGGGTATCAGGGGATCCGAAAAATGGACCGAAAATCCTATCGGGTAGACCGGAACCGGACCGAAACAGTGTTGGATACTTTTTTTTGGACCGAAACCGGACCATTACTTTGGATATCCGATAAAAGTATTCAATATAGTATTCATTTTCACTATCGGATAAAAAAAATTATCCATTACCGAACCAATAGCATTTTGGTCGGTCCATTGGTCCGGTTCCAATGGACCGGTTCTCGAGCCGGATCCCGATTTTCCAGACCCAGTAACAGCCCTAGTTGTTATTGGTACCAAAGTATTACTTGGTCCTTTGCTCTTTTCCTTTATAACAGTGACCATAAAGAGTATGATAAAAATATTAAAAATAATGTCTAAAAATGAACACTCCTATTACAATTGATATCAACAATAAAATCAGTTAAATTTTTACAATCTTATTAATTAAATCAAAATTACTATTTAAAAAACAATTAAACCTAAAATTTTACAAAATAAATGTAAAGTGTATAAAGATGATAAAATTTTATTTGACAATAGTTACAAATAAATATTTAATTTTATTTAACACTTAAAATAAATACGCATCTTTAACAACTTAAAATTAAATATCTCAATAAAAGATAACTACTAAAAAACATGAGAATCAAAACAACTATTTATTAATTTTGATACATATTATTAGGATGCTTGACAAGATTGTGAGTCTTGCTCCTACGTATCCTCAGGTGTGATAAGGAATTCAAAGCAATATAATTCTGGGCAAGACAAAGGTATTTTGGATTTTTTTTTGTTATAGTTTTTGATGAGACGTTGAATCTCACTCCTACGTATTCTAAGGTGCGATGGGAAAATCAAATTTACGTAGTTATGGGTAGAAAACCACAAATGTGTTGGTTGATTTTAATGAATGATGTTTAGGTTGCATTCTAGCGGTTAAACATTACTTATATACTCGTGCATTTGATGTTTAAGCATTTGTTTGTATCACGATAGAATGGATTTTGTTTGGTCTCATTCTAGCTGATAAATGTTGCTTGTATGCTTAAGCATGGGAGGCTTAAGCGTTTGTTTGTATTGCTTTAGAATGGATAAAACATTGTGCGTTTATGAAAAGGTTTGACTTTTGATTACACTCAGACAAAAAATGAATTTGTTTGGTTAAGTTTGTTTTGGGGTGGACAACGAGTATTAGAATGGTCAAGCATTGGTACCAATTAATCCTTTTTCATCTGATTTATTTGAAAAAATTATGAGACGAATTAAACCATGATCCTTTAACGGAAGAGAAACATCTGAATGATCAAGCTATACAGATTTTATCAGAATACTTGGCGAAAAAAGAGGCATACGCCCAATTAGTCCTTTTTTTTCATCCACAAAAGAGTGAACTAAATTCGTTTAATCATTGTATTTTGAATGAAAGACGAGTATTCGAATGGTCAAGCTATACATCTTGTATCCAAATACTAGGGGAACAAAGAGGCATACGTGCAATTAGTCCTTTTTCATCTAATTTATTTGTGATATAAAGATTCTTCAAGTTTTTGATTATAAAAGAGGTTTGGTATGAATCGGTTCAAGATTCCTTGAAAATGACGAGCACACGAATGGTCAAGTTATACGGCTTTTATCCAAGTACTCGGGGAAAAAGAGGTATACGCCCAATTAGTCTTTTTTTCCTCTGTGAAGGAGACGAGTTGAATTTGGTCAAGTTATTAAGTGTTTAGTAAATGACAGATATTTGAATTGTCAAGCTATACGACTCGTATCCAAATATTCAGGAAAAAGAGAGGCATACGCCAAACTAGTCCTTTTTCATCGGATTGTTATGAAAGTGTTTGAAATAGTTAAGTTGAATGACTTTGATTTGATTTGAAAATAAACTTGATATTGATCAAGTGTTTAATTTACGTTGGTTTTAAATTGATTCGATTGGTTTCAATTTGATGAAAAAGTGGTGAGATATTTTTGAAAACTACTTGATGTTGATCAAGTATTTGATTTTTTTATCATAAAAAAGGTTGATTTTATTCATTTAATTAATAGTTTTTTTGATTAATTAATAAATAAATGAAATAAAATAAAATAAAACAACCAAAAGGCGTGTGTAAGTATGCATAGGGGGCACGGTAATAAAAGACAAGTATGGGTTTGGCCCAAAATAAAAAATAAAAAAAGAACTAGAAAAGTAAAGGGTGTAAATAGGATAATCAGGGGTAAAGCGGAGGAAAAACCCCTAGTCCCAAGGCTCAGGGCCCAAACTGACTAAAAAAACAAGGCCTAGATGACTTATGGCCTACCCGTTCCCATTTGATCAAGATCAGAAGGCATAGATCTAACCTTCATATCAAACACATCTGTTTTAATAAATCTGCATATTTGGCCAGTCAAATCAATCAAAAGGCCACAATTCAAAATCTAAGGATGGTCACTCATTGGGATCCTCTACAAGACCCCCTTTTCAATTATCCAAAATCAGCCCACGAGAGCATCACATGTGCACAATGTAAATTTAAAATAAACAAAATAACACCATCAGATGCATCCAACGACTCGTGTTCAATTTGGAAAATCAACATATTCTTCCTCACATCTCTCGTTTTGCTCTCTCTCTCTCTCTATATATATATATATATATATATGTGTGTGTGTGTGTGTGTGTGTGTCCTAAATTCAGCATGAATAAAAACAAAAATAAAGTAGAAAATGCATGTTATAGAATCAACATACATCAATGGAGGATTCAAAGAGGAAACTTACATTCAACAAAAAAGCTCAAACAAGGAGAAAATGGAAGCTTAATGTTCATGTAAAACTGAGCACGATCCAGTCTCAATCCAAACAAACACATGATTTCAGGCATAATGTAACAACCTGTATAATATATATCTAGAATAATATCATACAAGTGTTAATTTTTGGTATTGTCACAACATAAGTGCCTAACGAAATATTTATATACATGTCCATAAAATAAAATACAACATATGGCACATGTCATACAATAGTGCCTAAATAAAATTCTAAGAACTATGTACAATGTCTATAATTGTTCAAAATCCACAAACGAAAGACCATCTATCATTTCTCTTGAATTCAACCTGCAAACAACACCTGAAAAGCAACAATCATATTGGTTGAGATAATAATCTCAGTGAGTTCTCCTATGCTATAGGTTCACTCGGCTCTACAGGGTTTCCTAATCGAATCCTAACTCAAGTCTTCATCTCTCGTCACTCGTGTATCATTCGCACAAGATAACTAATACTTAAGTATCTAAGGGATATTCACAATGTATGTAAACATGTCACTGAGTTCCCGCATCTTAAACAATCACTATTCAGTTTTACGAAACATCAATCCCCAAACAGGCCTACGTCTAAGCTAGGCTCGGCTCACGTATACTCGTATGATTCAACTTTCGAGGTGGATAACAGGCCCTCTATGAGACTAAAACTCAGTTCAAGCGACTGTCACCCGTATGTGACTTTAACCCACTTAGGGTATCTTTCACCGTATGGGACTCTAACCCACTTACGTGTCCATCTTTCCCTAATGTCCACCATGTTTAGGACTCAAACCCAATTAAGGCACGAATCATTGGTTCCACATCCCCACTTACCGCTTGACCTAAGCCTTTGAAGTAGTATGTGCACAATCACATCTGAATACGTGATTAGGTTTCAACATTAAATAGGACATTCGGAGTAAGGCTCATCACCAAATAGGACTTCTGGAATAAAGGTTCCTCACCAAATATTAAACCAATTCTCACGGTGTTCATCAAATACTAGATGTTCATCTTCACCCATTCAAATATTATTCAACATGTTCCATACAAAGCATATTGATCCGTTAATCAGGCGAATATTTGTCAATGATACAGACCGAGGTACAGTTGCATCCAAGCATCACCGTATAGTCATTTCCATAATCTATGTTATCTTTCTAAGTTCTGTGTCAAGTTATTCTCCTAGGGTTTCCTTACTCATCATCATAAGTTTTTAATCATTCATGCATACACGCAAGTATTATAACCAACAATATATATAGCATTCATTAACATTAGTTCATATCATACATTAAATCCCACAAGATGATATAACTTGATACAAGGACTATAGACAAGGCTATCACTTAACCCATCTCAATTTTACTTATTCCACTTCTAAGTCTCATAACAACATTCGTTCGATCTAGATGCATTTGGATGAGAAAAACACCAAAAATCACCATCTTGATGCATCCAATGGCCCAAAACAACATATAATCAAAGACAACAACAATAACAACAATGGGAACAAAAACAACAACAATTTCATAATATCAATACCACAACAACAACAACATAGAAACAAGAATATCATGTTAAGATCAATAATAACAACACAATTCACAAAATCATGTCTAGATCATTAAGTCCTAAGAGTTTCTAAGTCCCCCAAAGTTCTAACTAAGAACTCACCTTGGTTTGATGATAAAGATAATGAAATAGAGATGAAGTTGGTGATGATGATGATGAAGATGATGATATGTATCTCCCTCCATGAGTTTCTTCTTCTTCTTCTTCCCATTCTTTCTCTTCCTCTTTCACTCTTCTTTCCTCTTTTCTTCTCTTTATTGGTTTTCCACTTCTCTCTCTTTCCTTGTTCTTATCTTCCACTCTTCTTATCCATACAAACATAATATATATATATATATATATATATATATATATATATATATATATATATATATATATATATATATATATATATATATATATATATATATATATATATATATATATATTGATAACAATTATAAGTAGTGGGAGCAAAATATCTCAATTGATATTTTATCATCTAGTACCAATTGACTAGTTATTAATGTCATCAAAATGTCTCCTCTTGTACTTATTAATAATGGTCAGTATCTTTTAATAAGGATTGTTCCCTTCAGAGTCAAATAATTAATTAATAGGTACTAACTGACAACATTTAGAGCACATAGTAGCTCAAATTGTTCCAACTGACAAAAGATAGAGTGCATAGTAACACACTTGGTCTCAACTAACAACCAATTAAGCATTTAAGGGTATATGGGATATTACACATAGATACGAGTATAGGGCAACAGGACGAAGCTATTCAAATAGTTATTTCATGGAAATCATGCATAAATCATAATTATGGAAACAAAACAAGCAAGGGCATGGAGAACAAGTTGACCTAATCTCACTACTACGGAAAAACCATTTAACAACGGTTGGAAAATACATATAATCACGCAGATCAAGGCATTATTATGTAGAGTATTGTCGTAAATGTGCTACTTATAATCACGGTCCTAGCACCGTTGTTGTATTCTGGAAAGCGCGCGATATATCACAACGGTTATGCTTAACAACCGTTGTGAAATAAATTATGTTAGATCACGGTTAATGTAGAAAATCGTTGTGAAATGTACCCATAGTTTATTATATACCAATGTATATTGTTTGTTTTACCATACATCTCATTAAAGAAATATAACCATTAAAATTGGTAATGAACTATATAATCTAAAAATTAAACTATTCTTGAAAACCAACTTAAACACACCACTGTATTCCAAATTGCATGCATCTCATCGTGCACATTTTTTGTTCTTTAAGTCACAAGAAGCCTCTTTCTTGTGACTTAGCAATGCTTTGTTCTTGTTTTGAGAACATTTTTCAACAACAACAACAACATACAACAACACAACAAATCCATGCAACACAATAAAAAAACATACATTATTTTAGAACAAACCATATGTACCTTATCAACTCATACTATACGCTTGCTACCACCATCATTATCACCATGTATCATCTTTACTATACAACTTCATCTATTTCAAATAAAATAAAATTGTTAGTATTCAAAACAAATTCAGCTATAGTTAAAACAAAACCCTAAGTGGGACTGTAACAAATTAATATACATTGAGTCAATAACGCACCTCTTATTGAAAATACTCATGGAACTGTAACAAATCAAGATATATCAAGTTCATCTAGTTTGTGATGCCATGAAGAAAAAATATAAGGTGGATGAAGTTTATACAATAACTTCATACTTCTTATATTTTTTTCCATGGCAACAAAAACCATATGAAACATCACCATACTATACGCTTGCTACCACCATCATAACCATGTATCTACAAGGAAACACAACAAACTTCAAACTTAACCCTAAAACATTAACAACATAATCCAGAAAAAGAGTAGAAAGAAGAGAGCAGGAGAACATACCATCTTTGTCGTCGTAGGAGTTTGCGCCGGACGTTGCTCCCGTCAGATATCCTTTAAGCTTCATGAGAGGAGAGGGTTGTGTTAGGATTTTCTTTAGAGAAACAACTGTTATGAAGTGGGCAATATATACTTTCGTTTATATATTAAAAAATATCACTTTTCGTCACGGTATACAAGAATAATCGTAATTATATTTTAAATAATAGCAAATTTATCACAATGGTTACTCATAATAACCGTAGTTATATCCCTTTTATTACTTATTTAAAAATAAATAAAAAAGAAAGGAGTGCCTTAACGTTAAATGAATAAAATTTTATATCACAACGGTTACTCATGATAACCGTAGTGATATCCCTTTTATTATTTTATTTAAAAATAAATAAAACAGAAAGGAGCGCCTTAACGTTAAATGAATAAACTTTTTGAGATTGCTGAGGTTCGAACCCATGATAGATAGATTGTATCATATAGGTTATAACGTCAACCGTTATTATACCATAAAAATTTATAATTAAAAAATAAAATAAAATATTAGTGCATGAGTTTAGAGATGTCACCACAGTTTTTGGAAGAACCATGGTGACTTGGGCGTTGTTGTTTGCGCGTTTTTTAGTAGTGTCATGAAATTAAATGGTCATGCGCATAAATTGGGGAAAATTAATATGGGTGAAATAATCATCACATGTAGCAGCAGAATTGTATCAAGAAATTGCATAATAGGCGGAGAAATCTACCTGATCAGAGATTGAGCTTTTTCCGGCATAGATGATGATCTCGACGACAAATACCTAGATTCCGGTCACGTCCAAACTTTCAGGTATGACATTTTTTCGGCTTCCTTCTATTTGTTTCTCCCTTCTGGTTCTTCTACTCAACTCTTATTTCCAAATTCCCACTGAATTGAGCTTGAACTACTATGATTCATGTGCTTTGTTTTTTGGAATCCTTTGAAAACCTGGTTTCAATGGTAGACTACCAATAGGTGACCTCTATACAAGATTTGGAAGTTGTTCATAAGCAAAAAAAACTTCACAAATTATAGATACTCAAGCCTTTCTGTGAAGGAGAAGGTCGTGGATTAGTGGTAGTTTATATGCTCAAAGTTGCAAATTCGTTCTCTCTCTCTCTCTCTATCTCTCTCTCTCTGATTTGAAGTGGTTTAAATAGGCAAGGAGTGACTAGGGTGGTGATCATGTGAAAAATAAAAGACATTTTGGAGATGTTTGTTGTCAATCCGTGTGAATGGAAGGGTGAGGGAGTGGCGATGAGAAGTGTGATCAATGAGTTGGCATTGTGTCAAGGTAAGTGTGAGTTTTTGCAACTGGATTTGGAGGGAAACAAGAGGTGGAAATCGTATGAGCTTGGCTTCATAAACCATGTGCACATTTTGTAATTTCATGTATGTGTATGATGTTATGAAATGTAATGGATATCATGAATTTATGCAAATAATTCAATCTTCCTTTATTTCAGTTTTAATTCCTTTTTTCTTCATTTTATTTGCTTATTTTGGCTTAAATTTTGGGATCATGGTGTGTGATATGTATGGGATAAAATACACTTGGTTGATGTTGAACTTGGATGATGATAATGATGTTGCTAAGACATGGATATGATCATGAAATTCTAAATCTTCATGTGCCTTTATTTGAATATTGACGTATAATGTGGGATGACATGTTATGGACGATTGAGGCTCTCTGAGAATTGAGGCTCTCTGAGAATTATCAGAGAAAACACTCCACAAAAAACAATAACTAGGAGATTCTCTGAGAATTAATAGATATAACTCTCTGCAGAAGACAATTGAGGCTCTCTGAAAATTAACAGAGAAGGCACCCAACAAAACAACAAAAACTAGGAGATTCTTTGAGAATTAACAAAGAAAACTCTCCACAGAAGATAATTGAGGCTCTCTAAGAAATAACAGAGAATGCACTCAAAAAAATAATAACAACTGAGAGGTTCTCTGAGAATTAACAGAGAAAACTCTCCACAGAAGACAATTGAGCCTCTCTAAGAATTAACAGAGAAGGCATTCAACAAAAAAACAACAACTGGGAGATTCTCTGTGAATTAATAGAAAAAACTCCCCACATGAGACAATTGAGGCTCTCTAAGAATTAATAGAGAAGACACTCGACAAAATAACAACAATTGAAAGATTCCCTGAGAATTAATAGAGAAGACACTCAGCAAAATAACAACAATAGGGAGGTACTCTAAGAATTAACATACAAAAATATCCACAGCAGACAATTGAGGCTCTCTGAGAATTATCATGGAAAACACTCAACAAAAAAACAAAAACTAGGAGATTCTCTGAGAATTAACAAATACAACTCTCCGCAGAAGACAATTGAGGCTCTCTGAAAATTAACAGAGAAGACACCCAACAAAACAACAAAAACTGGGAGATTCTTTGAGAATTAACAGAGAAAACTCTCTACAGAAGATAATTGAGGCTCTGTGAGAATTAACAGAGAATACACTCAACAAAATAACAACAACTGAGAGTTTCTTTGAGAATTAATAGAGAAAACTCTCCACAGAAGACAATTGAGCCTCTCTAAGAATTAACAGAGAAGACATTCAACAAAAAAACAACAACTAGGAGATTCTCTGAGAATTAACAAAGAAAAATATCACCAAAAGATAATTGAGGCTCTTTGAGAATTAACAAAGAATACACTAAAAAAACAACTGGGAGATTCTCCGAGAATTAATAGAGAAATTCTCTACAAAAGACAATTGAGGCTCTCTGAGAATTAACATAGAAGACACTAATAAAAAAATAACAACTATGGGTATCTCTGAGAATTAACAAATAAAAGTCTCTTCAGAAGATAATTGAGGCTCTCTGAGAATTAATAGAGAAGACACTCAACAAAAAAAGAACTAGGAGATTCTTTGAGAATTAATAGAGAAAACCTTCTACAGAATATATATGAGGCTTTTTGAGAATTAACAGAGAAAACTCTCAACAAACAATGAAAGATTCTTGGAGAATTAACAAAAAAAAACATTTAATTGACAAACATTGAAAGATTCTTTGAGAATTAACACAGAAAAACTTTCAACAAACAATGCAAATAACAATTGGGAGACCCTTTGAGAATTAATAGAGAAAACTCTCAACAAACAACGAACATTTCTTTGAGAATTAGCAGAGAAAAAATTTCAACTGACAAACATCAAAATATTCTCTAAGAATAAACAGATAAAACTTTCAACCAACAATGCAAATAAAATAGGGAGATCATTTGAGAATTTACAGAGAAAACTCTCAACAAATAATGAAAGATTCTTTGAGAATTATCAGAGAAAAAACTTCCAACTTACAAACATTGAAAGATCCTTTGAGAATTAACATAGAAAACCTTTCAACAAACAATCATCTAAATATTCTTTTAGAATCAACAGAGAAAATTTTTTAACAACTAAAAAATTGATAGAGGAAAATGATAACTCTATTGGAAAGTGACTAGTATCACATAAGAAGATAGTCGGCTGAGTAAAGATTCTAGAAAATATTCCCCAGGGAATATATTTACTAGAGAAAACACTCTGTATTGGAAAAGTTCCAAAGGAGACCCTTTGGAGATACATTCTCTTGGGGAATATATTTCAGCATACTCATTGGAAATATCCAACGAGAAACTCACTCAAAGAAATACCATTGTCTTAGCTGAAGACTGATATGAGTTTTCATGGAAGGTCATGAATCATGGTTTATTATGTATGCATGTTTTAATTGTATGGCGTAATGTTCCTTGTCGGTGGATTTGCTACACATGAAATGATGCATGAAATGTTATGATCAATTCATGTAGGTGTGCCAATGGGTGATTGGACTTTTGCAAGGCTTCATTTTTTATTAAAAAGGTTAAGTAAAGCTAGGTTTTAGAATATCAATGTCAATTCATTTTTTGCGTGCCAATGAAAATTGGACTTTTGAGTACCAATGACGCTTGGATTTGTTCTTTCAATGAGAGCTGATTTTTAGGTTATTGATATCAACCAAGTTTCAAAGGTTTCCAATGAAGTTGGACTTTGGTATGTTTCAGGTTGCCAATGAAAGATTTGACTTTGGTCTTTTGCTGGTTGCCAATGAAGATTGAACTTTGGTTTGTGGTCGCAAGGCCGATATGAATTCTCTTGGTGCCCAAGTTTGATCTACTCTTGACACTCTTTTCGAACTCAACGACTGCTGGTGCCTAGCAAGGTCTGCATGAGTAGCATGAAATTATGGAGAGGACCTGCCCCTTCGTAGCCTGCCTTGCCCTAGACTGCTGGGTATTTGAAGGAATTTGAATTGAAAGGAAGTTTGGCAACAACTATACCATAATATGTCTTTGAGCTGGCTTTCCCAAGTATTTAAATCTTGAAACGGTTTTCCCCCTGATCAACAGGTGATTGGAGATTTGTCTGAGATTGGCCAATTCTTTGAGTCATCTTCCCCTGATCAACAAAGTCTTTAAGAAATTTTCCCCTGGTCCATAGGATTCTAAAATGTTTTTACTTTGGCTAGCATCAACGAATGATCAAGTTTCTCCCTGATTGCTCCTTGTTGGAATTTCCTTGATGCCAATTACTTACTTGCAACTGAAAATGTTCATTCAAAAATGTTAATTTTAATGAGATACTCATGCAGGTTTTGAAATCAAAATCATTATTAAAATGATGTGGTAATGTACAACGAGTGGACCACTAGTCCAAACGCAATGTTGATTTAGCTTATTCAAAGTGCGAAAGATGATCTCAGAATATGATACTAATATAGATCATTAGGAAATATCTAGGAGTCAGTTTAATGAAACCTTGTTTAGTATGCTTTCAAAATAAACCCTGCTTCAATTAGCTCTTTTGATGGTTGTAATGTGGTCTAGTTCACAATGTTTGAACAAAAGGATATAAGGCTCAAATTATTAAATTTTCCAACCTTGTTCCCTTTGATGACCTCCGGCCTTACCTTCAGTTAATTTGAAAGACACATCCAGCTTCCAAGAGAATTTTGAAGGCGTAGGTCTAAAGACTAAAGTTCAAGAACTAATGAGATTTTCTTGAAGTGGAAGTCTACTTGTTTTTGTTTGCCCTTTTTTTTCTATGGTAGTCACCTGATTTCGTTCTTTTGTTTTTGTTAAGAACTTTGGTGACCTCTTTTTTATTGATTTTTGCTTTTTATCCTTAATGTTTGCATGGACCGCTTCTTGGAAGCTTTCAAACCACCAGGATGCCCTTTTATTTTTTGCCTAAGTCACCTTTTCTATTGTTTGACTTAGCGGGATTTTTCATTTACTTCTTTTCATTTTTTAGAATAATTTCTATGGAACTTGTTCTTTTGTTTGAAAAAGGGTTCTGACTATAGTGTTATTGTTCATTGAGAAACAACCATTGTGAACTTTTGTTTTATTTTTCTCTTTTTTTACAACTTCCTTGACACTGTGTGATGTATGCAAGGAAAAAGATGTGGTTAATACTCAAATGGGATGTTTTTTCTCTTGAAATTATAATACATAGTCAAATTAGCTAAAAACTACCCTGTCACTGGTTAAAATTACAGGTTTTTTCATACAGAAAGAAACACCAACTTATAGGCTCAAACAGATTGACTTGGGATTAACTCCTTAGTGTTTGGGAATTGAAACAGTGCTTTACATCCTCAACAAAGTTTTCTTAGAATGCATCGTGTCAACAATTTTGGATATTTCGTTTTTCATCATTCTCCCTCTAGTCTTTGCTTAAACAAAAGTTTGATAAAGAAAAATAAAACGGAGAAATAATTTTTTGTTTTGTTTTCTTTTTGCGATAAACACGAAGAAAAAAAAGAGTGAATACGAAAGATTTAATTCAAAACATGCGTGCTCATTTCATTACTATTATGATTTAAAAACAACAAGTTTAAAGGCAAGTAACATTTAACAAACAAGAAAGATTACAAGTGTAAAATAATGAAACGGTCTAATGATCGCCATCGTTTAGGGAACTCTCTCATGCTTGATTCATTGCTTGGTTGGCCCAGCCATTTCCCTACCCAAAGGTTGAGGTCACCATGCTTATCGAAATCCATATGATCATCCCCGAAGTGTTCTCCTTCATAATCTTCACAGGATACAACCTTTCTGGATCTATCTCCCGTTTCTTCTTTGCTTTTACTTGTGTGGGTAGTGACATTGTAATTACATGACGTTGCCTTAATGTTCTTGTAAGGAAACAATGATATCTCACCTTTGGGTCTTCTCTCTCGAGGGACAGTGGACTTGTGTCAATCAAATTTTGTAATTTTCTCTTAAAGCTCTTGCATTCATCAATAGCATGCCCCATTGTTCCAATATGGTACTCACACTTAGCATTTAGATTGTCCTCTTCAAAGACTAAACTTTTGTCGTTGATCAAATTGTGAATTTCAACCGTGAATGCCCTACAATCTGCGATAGAGTTCCCTGCTGACCCATCATGATATTTACATTTGACGTTGGGTTCAGACCCAGGCGGGAATGACAGTGGCCAAGGTTTAATAGATTTGGGCACCACTAGTGAATTTTGAATAAAATATGGCAGAAGCTGACCACATGATATAGGAATGGGGTCAAGAGTAGCATACCATCTCTCCCGATTATTATGTAAATTGACCTGGTTAAGATCATTCTTATTTTGATTCCCGTAACCCTAGGGAGGAACTAACAAATTTTGCTGACGTGGAAGCTTGGAAAGCGTTGCTGAGGGGTATTGAGTTGGTGTTGCGACCGTTATGTATGGATATGCAGGGTATGGCATAACAAATGACTTTCCCTTATCAGATTTTGGAATCTTATCCTCGCTTGAGGATCTCAATACTGTCTCTTTAGCTTTTCTGAAAGCAAGCATTGGGTCTGTCTGGGCCGCTCCACTGGCTTTTGAGATATTGGTGTCGTTAGTTTTCCGCATCATTACTTTCCTTAGAATAATAAATTATCAGAGGTGTTAGGGGTCCTTTTCTTTAGACATCACATGGCCTGTTAATCGAGATGTCCACCCTTGGGCCATTCCTCTTTAATGTCAACATTTTTTCATTGATCAACCCTTGCACTTTTTCCTTAAAAGCCTTGCAACTACTCTCAATTGAGTGCTTGATTGAATTGGCATGATACTCACATTTAATGTTTGGATTAGCCCATTCTGGAGACGACTTTGAAGTCTTAATTGGTTGGACAACCAATAACAACTCTTGTTTTAAACGCCACAGCAACTGCCATATGTCATGGAGATTAGGTCAAAGCAAGGACGTTTTCCCCATTGGTCACTCCCTGGCATGCTTAGAGCTCGATTCTATCTTTGTGTCTTGTTCCTTCGACCTAGTTAGGGAACAAGCAATGGTTGTTGGTAAGAAGGCTTTGGAAGCATAACTTGTGGATAATATCCTAGAGGAACAACATACACCGGATTGCTCATTGTAGGTTGCGGAATGGAAGAAAAGACCGGGATTAGAATAGCATTTCTAATCGCAACGCCTTGTCGAAGCCTTTCCTCTCCTCTTGTCATAGATTTACAACCTCCACAATCTGATACACATTTCCTTTTATGAAATCCACGCTCTCTCTCAGTGCAGCTTGATTCTGCTCTAACTTATCCATTGTTCGGCGATAATTGCTTCTTGTTGCATAAGAGTGTTGGGAAGTCATCTTTGCGAGGCTACCGGTTCCACACTTTTGAAGAAGATGGAAAGATGGTATGAGTTTTTTTTTCATGAGTTGTATGTTGAAAAATGTGTTCATCACTATCATTGTTTCGGTATTGCAACTTTTACATGTTCATTTTCAGTTTTAACATAGGAAGTAAATCATCAAATAAGAAATTCATATCCCATTTTCCCTCCCGAGTTTATAATTCCTTTCAAATTAAGAGTCAAGTTAATTTAGAAGAAAAAACAAAGACCCTTTGCTTTTGTAGTATAGACGTTTTCATATGGCCCCTTTCAATAATTTGACCACTATTTTATGGGACCATTGAAGCTTTTGAGGAACTGAAAATGGGGACACTGGCAGACCAATCTAACCCACCAGATGGCAATGGAATAACTACAACTCAATACATTTTTCGAGTAAATGACAAAAATAACCATCCACAGTGGACATGGTGGTACCGCTGACATTGCATTTGGGCACTATTCAATTGTTTTTAGTAGTAAAAAGAATATCAATTACTTAGTGTAGTCATAATCATCAAATCATCTTGATCAATTTCACCAACTCAATGGCTCAGATTATAGAACTGTTGAAATATTCTAGGCCCTTTATTTTACTATAGAAGCGGATTTCAAGGCAGAGAGTGAGGAAGTTTAAAATGTGTTTGATTAAATATTGAACATAGCCAATTATTATATGTTGTTTATTTTTGAAAACTTAGTCCCTAAGGTTTTGCTCACAACGGCCACACGTTTTTTATTTTGATTTTCTCTAATTTCTAATGCCTACTTTACCATTACAGGTTAGTGGTTTCACTACTAAGTCATAGTATTTTATATAAAATATCGAGTTTAAACTCATTACTAGGCCAGTTGAAAAAAGAGATAATGTTTTGTATAATTTTTAGGATTATGCTTGGAGTGAGGATCAAACTCTCCACTCCAATTAAATCTCCACCCTAATTATCCACCATTCCCTTGAACTTATATAAAGCATGTTTCCTTCTAATAAAAACTTAAGTCGTTCTTCGTTTTCGTCTATAAAATATATAACTAAAGGGTTTTTTTTGTAAGCAAGTAGATTAATAAACCGAGAATTAAGGGTTCTCAAACTTGTTTACAAAAAGAAACGAGTCCGACAACTCGACAAAAAGAAAATTGGAAACCAATTGCACCTACGAAAAGGCTATCAACGGATTTTTACAAAAATCGTAAAAATTGCAATTGGAGTTGCCAATTTCACCTATAATAGACCATTTCCATGCCGTAATTTTGATACTCCAAACAATATCTAGAACGTTCCACCTTTGATTCTCGAAAATGACTCCGTTCCTAGAATTCCAAATATTCCAGCAGATAGCCAACCAAAGGACTCCCGCTTTCGCAGTTGAAACACCCTGTGAAAAGCAAAAGGAGAACCACCGCAAAAAACTATCTTCGGAACACACAACATTATCCACACTACTATCTACAAAACCAATCCACTCCCGAATCTCCCTCCAAATCAACCTCAAAATCCAACTACAGAAAAGATGAGACTCTGATTCATCTACCAAATTACAAAAGACACAACCAAAATCGGATTCGGGCATAAAAACACCTCTATGGCGAAGGTTCACCTTGGTTGGCAACCTTTTCCAAAATAATCTCCAACCAAAAGCTTTCACTCGAAACGGTACTTTAAGTCTCCATAACCGTTTCCAAACTCCCTCCACACCTTGCAAATGCGCATAAGAGTGCGAGTTAAATAACTCATCTTCAGGGCTATTGCCATAAACAGCAGCAGCAGCCGTACCTGCCACCAGAACCCCAGCCAAAACCTCCTCTCCACTACCTGAAACAGTCGCAGCAGTACCAGAAGTCATGACAGCCCCATTCTGCATTTCCGCAGAATGAACCAGGAACAGCTCTGAGCTGTGCTGAAGGGCCGAAACCTCCTCCGCCAAATGAGTACCTGCATAAGAAAAAGTTCCAGTAGAAAAACCTTCAGCATTAGTAAAAAGAACCTCCGCAGCAGTAACATTTTGGGAAGCTGCTAAATTATTCACTGAAGAATTAATTCCAACCGGAGCTGCTATAAAACCCGCCCTGTAGGCAGCAAGAATGTCGGCACAAGATTTAACCGAAAATCCGTGCACTGGGTCAGGCTTCCAAAACACAGAGTCGCGACTGTCTCCACCAATGGTAACATCCCTCAACAACCTCAGGAGCTCGTTTCGGCTATCTTCAACTTCTGAAAAATTACTCCTCTTGACACCCAAATCCCCCCATCTCCAACCTCCATCCACCCAACCTCCCAAACTAGCCACCGAGGCATCTTGAAGCTCAGAATAAGAAAAAAGAATGGGAAATTTCTCCTTGAGAGTAAAATCTCCCAACCATCTAAAATGCCAAAAAGACGTGATAAAACCGTTACCTATTACAAACTTACAATTATCCATGAAAATATCGGCGTCAAGATTTTTATCTATCCCCCCAATGTCTTTCCACCACACCGAATAAGAGCTACTTGCTTTAGTATGAGATCCACCCTTAACCATACTAGAACATATGTCCCCGTACCTCACTCTCAAAATTCTATACCACAAAGACTCCGATCCTTTCAAGATCCTCCACCTCCATTTAAGAAGAAGAGCCATATTGAAGTCCTTAATACTTCTCACCCCTAAACCGCCTTTTTCAACCGGCTTACAAACATCCTTCCATCCGATCCAATGAATCCTCCGTCTTACCTCCATTCCCCCCAAAGAAAGTTACTTTGCAACCTCGTGATTTCTTTAGCAATTTTAACCGGCATCCTATAGAAAGAGAGCGTAAAAATAGCTAAAGAACATAACACCGATTTTAGAAGGGTAATTCTACCTCCAAGGCTAAGGGTGCGACATTTCCAATTAGATAGCCGGCGTTTAATCTTTTCGACCAAACTACTCCACATCAAAGTTCTTCTTGGATTGAAGCCTATAGGTATTCCAAGAAAAGTAAAATTTCTTTCCTTCATCCTACATGAAAGAAAAGAAGCCGCCGCCTCCAAAAAATAAGGATTAACATTAATACCAATGAGCTTACTTTTATGATAGTTAATACCCATCCCCGAGACAAGTTCAAAACTCCTAAGAACCGCTTTTAACGCCCACACTTGTTTCCAACTACTTTCCCCGATAAGCAAAGTATCGTCCGCGAATTGGAGAATTTCAACCGAGCAATCCCTATTGATAGAAATTCCTTCATATTCACCAATTTCCACCGCGTTTCTAACTAAACCCGAAAGCCCTTCCGCTACAAGGACAAAGAGAAAAGGAGAAAGGGGATCTCCTTGTCTCAATCCTCTCTCCACAATAAACTCCTTAGTCGGGCTTCCGTTGACAAGCACCGACATCTTGCTATTGAAAATTAACAACTTCATCCATCTCAACCAAATATCTCCAAAACCCATCCTCCGCATCATGAATCTAAGAAAGTTCCAACTCACTTTGTCGTAGGATTTTTCAAAATCCACCTTAAAAAGGATACAACTCTTTCCTTCCTTCCTACTAAAATCCACCAACTCGTTCGCCACAAGAACTCCATCTAAAAGTTGTCTTCCGGGGATGAAAGCGCTTTGACAATTAGATATGATAGAGCCCAAAATGACCTTCAACCTTCTCGCCAAAAGTTTAGTAAGAAGTTTATGCAAGCAACCTACTAAGCAAATTGGCCTATAATCGTCTAAGCTCAAAGGGTTTGAAACTTTAGGAACTAGCGTCAAGAAAGAAGAAGTGATAGATTTCGATAAGACCGTGCCCGTGTGGAAGCCATTGAAGAAACCCACCACATCTTCCTTAACTATGTGCCAACATTTCCGAAAAAATAACAAAGAGAAACCATCCGGACCCGGACTTTTTGATCCCTCACACCCCCACACCGCTTCTTTTATTTCTTCCTCCTTGAAAGGAACTACTAACGACTCTCTTTCCACACTATCAATGCTCCTAAAAGAGATGCCCTCTAAAGAAGGTCTCTCTTCGACCTCTTCGACGAATTTCCTTGAAAAATGTTCAAACACGTCGTCCTTCACCTTACTAACCGAATCCTCCACTCCACTTACCGGATTGAAGGTCCCAATATGGTTTCATCTCCTTCTCTCTTTCATAACTCTGTGGAAAAACCTACTATTATTATCTCCATCGTTGTTCCACTTCACCCTCGCCTTTTGGATTAGCATGTTCTCCTTTATCTTTAGATTAATCCAAAACTGGCTAGAAGCTTCCTTCCTTCTAGAGAGAATGTCCGCACAATCACTATCTTTATCGAGAGATAGTAAATCGTCTGCTTCATTCAACTCTCTAACCCCTTCCTCCACCTCTAACTCATACCTCCCAAAAACCTTCGAATTCCACCACCTAAGTCGGTTTTTAAGGAGTCTCAATTTCTCCTTCAAAACAAAATCACTTCTACCAACCACGTTCATAAGCTTCCACTCCTTTTCAACAAAAGGGATGAAATTTTTAAACGTAAATCACTCATTGTTAAATTTAAAAGGCTTCGGTCCCCCAATCCGCCCCATCTATCACCAACCAAATAGGACAATGGTCCGATAGATCCCTTAGCCCGATAGATTGACCTACCACCCCCCATATTTCCATCAAAATATCTGAAATTAAGAACCGATCAATCCGGCTCATAAACTTCCCATCACCACTATACCAACTGTATTTTTTCCCTTTACACGGAACATCCACCAAGTTGCTATTTTCTATGAACGAAGCAAACTCCACCATCTCCGACCTTCTATAAACCCCTCCTCACCCTCTCCTTTCACTAGGACTTTTGACCGCATTAAAATCTCCGCAAAAAATCCATTCTTCGTCTATATGCTTTCCTTTAAGTTCAATCAAATTTGCCCATAAAGATCTCTTCTTAGCCACCTCACAAGAAGAATAGATATTAGTTATGTAATAGGTATAATTTCTCCACCTAATCTTCACCCCCAAGAAACCTTCACCTCTAAAGCTACATAAAACATCAAACTTACCCTCCTTCCACAAAATCATAAGACCTCCCGAAAGTCCTCTAGATTCCGAAAAAGAGAAACCAATATCCTCTTTGCTCCAAATACTCTTTATTACATCTTCCTTCATAGTAGAAAACTTCGTTTCTTGAATAAAAAAAATGTCGGCATTCCCTTTTTTAATTAGTTGACTAAATCTCCTCCTTTTCACCAAAGATCCTCCCCCTCACATATTCAAAGATCCAATTATCATTGAAAACCATTAGAATTCTCCTTCCTTACCAACATCCTAGCTTTATCCGCTTTTTCCAACTCAACAATTTTCTCTTTGGACAGATTATCCGAGGCTGCCTTCGACACCCCCAATTTCTCTATAACTTGCCACAATTTATCATCCCTGTTACTAACAAGATTCTCCCAACTTCTAAAATTGTTCCTCATTATGTTAGACTCATCTGAATGTTCCCCATGGAAAATGGATAGGTTTCCGCTGTCATCCTTCGGCAAACAATTGTTAAAACCAGCAAATGCACCAATCTTCGCCTGGTATAAGGGGGCCTGCTCTACCAGAACTGATTTCTTCCTACAGACCGTCTTTTTCCTCTTAAATTTTTTATTATCCATCAACCCTCCGTTCTCAAAAAGGTAACGGAACTTCATCCTTTTCGATTTTCGCTTGCAACCTTCATTAGGAACTGCCTTAACACTAGGAGAAAGAGCCGTCGCTTCTGGTGTGCAACTCACCTTGGTATCTGTCGACACAGAGATAGGATCACTACATAATCCCAAGTCCCTTCTATCTGTCTCAATACTGCATCTGCCCTTCATCAACCTAACTGCATTATCGAACGAACCGTCTTCGCGAGTTTGACCGTTAAGAACCAATTTGTTCCTTACACCAATGGAAACCTCCTTCTCAGCGTTGATCTCAATATCCCCTTCCTCTTCCTCCCCAGTAAATGAGTCTTCGATATCGTTACGAGATTCATCCTCCCTCAACGACTCGATGCCCTCCGACCATCCATCTACATTGTCCTCCGTATTAATGGCAGTAAAGGATATTTTATCTGCAGCCTTAGAAACCTCAGCTATTCTAACAGGGCCATAGGTATCTTCCTTCAATAGAAGCGAGAAAATTTTTCCGTCCACTTCCACTCTCAAGTTCTGTTTTAGGTTATGCGAAGTGGGCATCTTCACCTTAATCCTTCCTACATCAAAATTTGACCCTTTCATGGTACTCTCATCGACACAAACAAAAGTTCCAATAGAATTTGCTATCGCAACGAAGAAATCGGTTTCCCAAACATGGATTTGGACCCCATAAACTCTCACCCACATCACTCTAACATCATCGATTACCTCCTCCTCCCAAGGCTCAATGGATGAAAACCATTGTTTCCACCAACTACCGCCCTCCCTAATTAGGTCAGTAATAAAGCCCTCCTCAACTTCTTCTAGTAGACATAGTAAACCACCCATCGGAGTGACCTTTATCGAGTAAAAACCTTCGATTTCGAACCAAGTTTGTAAATTGTAAGTAGCACCCGGAATGTGAACTTTTCCCACAAAAGCTTTCTTCAGCCTTGCTTTAATTTTCGGCTTCGATGAATAAATAAAATCCTTAGACTCAGACTCAGGTTGAGCAGTACTTACCCTACAAGCCGCGACAGAAGCATACGTTCTGAGACCGACAACATTTCCGCCTCTGTTGAAAGACGCCTTCTGAACTTGTCTAGGTTGATGGAAGTACCCTCCATTGCCCTGAAACTTCGTAGCACTGGAACCGCGATTGAACCTGGGTAAGTTCACATGAATCTTCTTCCCACCCATTATAATATTATCCAATTTAACCGCCAAAAGTATGGCGTCCTCCACATCTTTGAACCTCCCGAAACCGAACCGTTTACCCAATCTATTCCTCTTAGGGGGAATTACCACTTCCACGACATTACCTTCGCAACCGAATAACCCGAAGATATCTTCAGCCTTCGCTCTGTTCGGTATCTCAGAGAAAAAAACAGTCGAAATCCCTTCTTCCTCAATACCCCTAAAGTTCCTACCTTGCGGGTGCACATCCCATTTAATATTCTGCCGCCGATATCCCTTCCCCCTCACCTCAGTCCACCCTTGATTACCTTCCATCCACCGGCTGAGCAGCCAAAGAAAACCCCAGAAGAAGAACAAGATTGATTCACAGGAATAAGCATTCAGATTCAAATAAAAACACTCCCAAAACCAAGGCCCCTAACCCTAACATTAGGAATTTAAGCCAAAAATTTCAGAGTGCCTTACCAGGTCATCATACCCATTCAATCAAACAAAGGAACGTAGAAAATAGGAGTCGACGGAGGGGTTGCGACACCGTTAGAGAACTTCTTCAATGTTGCATATGTTTCGCTAGAAAGAGGACTGCGGTGACCAAGGTCTTATTACTAAAGGGTATAAGTTTGACGGCTTAAAATAGACATGCAAAATGTATAGGGAGGCAAAATGATAAATTATATTAGTTCTAAAATATTTAGGATACAGGGTTACAAAAAAAAGAATGCGATGAAAGTTAGCTTAAAAATTTGATAGACATTTTTAGTTAAATAGTTACAGTTTTCTAATAAATAATAATGTGGATCACTTTAAGAAAATAAAAAGACACAAAAATGTATGGTACATATAAAAGTAGAGGATTCCTTAAATGGACCTCATACATTATTCACCCATTATATTAAAATTTTGAAATATCCTTAGAATTTCAAAATTGAAAATCAGACGGCATCCTAACCATGTCAAATATAAGTAAAAGAACGAATAATAAAATCCGGATTAATCTGTTGTCATTACATTGATAAAAAACACAAGCAATTTGTTCTTGGGGTACTTTTTGATATTGAAATCTAGATTCATCTATGTTATCACATGGACTGAACACACAAGCAATTTGTTCAAGGGTTTGTCAGAATATTGAAATTTGAATTCACGTCAATTATCACATACACAAAATACACAAGAAATTTGTTCTAAGAGTTTGTCCGGATACTAAAATTTAGATTTGCTTTGGTTATCACATACACAAAACACACACAAAAATTTTCTAGTGATTTTTCTGGATCTTGAAATCCAGATTCACCCTTATTATCATATATACATAATACACCAATAATATAAGACAAATAATCTAAAATAATATTTTCTCCATTACTTTTTGAGTGTTATCTTTTTTACTTTTTAAACATACCAAAAAAGTTAATCAATATTGTTAATTTTGAAACAATAATTCTCCTTTTATTTATAATACCCTTAATTGTTTATTATATATATATATATATAGTTGAATAATTTTGACAAAAAAACAATTAATACTACCATACTACAACAAAGAAGAGTTTAGGCAACAGCTTAAAAGCGCTACCTAAAATAGAAAAACCGTAGTCTAAAAGTTTAAGGGACGCTTTTCCAGTCGTGGAGTAAACGGCCGTTGCCTATTCCTATAGGGCACGGTTTTTACACTTTACCCCACGATTAAAAATAATTGTCGCCTAAAATACGTGAATAAACTGCGGTTTATTTTTTTTAGTTTAGACTACGGTTTTTTAACAGCCACGATTCCTGACCGTGGCCTAAACTACATTTTTTGTTTTAAGCAACAGTTTTATAACCGTTGCCAGACGAACATAATTTAAAAAAAAAAAATATTAAACCATATCTTATTTAGTTATATTTCACCCTTAAGTATGGCAGACATAATCGATTATAGCATTATGTGTAAAATAGTTTTACATAAATCTATTAAATTAAGGTACAACAATTTGACATGAAGCAGATGAGAAAATAAGTTTGAGAATTTAGATTAAACCACCATAGAAATATCTAATTAAATTTAGTTGAATTGATTAGGAACAAAACATATAGCACAACAAATACAACAAACACCAATAAGATGCAAAAAGAAAAGAAGTCGGAAGTTAACTTTATAAATATGTTCAAACAACCTTAGTTAAATTAGTTGTGTGAAAAATTAAGGAATGCTATTTATACAAATATCTAATTAAAAGGCTCTCCAATTGCTCAACACTAGCTAATATTTATCCACAAATCTAAAAGAGATTATAAGATCAACGTTCAATCAACTAAACAAAACCACTCGAGTCTCATAAAATTGTCTCGTGGAGTATTCACGAGTTTATGCTGGATGAATGTATCAAATCATCATTATCTAGATGGATGATCCAATCCATGTCAAATTTCTAACTACAAGGATATTAAAAAATGTATGTTAGTATATAATAATAATAATAATAATCCAATAAAAGAAGTCAAAGCACATACTTTTATGGAAAGCTAATAAAATTGAACGCATAATACTAACATCTTGTATTTCAATATAAATGAATATTTAAATTATAAAAAATATGTACCAAGTCTACAATGTTAAGCTATAAAACAAAATCCCAAAAATGGATTTTAGATTTCAAACTATCCTGTTTGGTACACTATTTAACATATTATATCCCAATTTATCATTATCGAATAATAAAGTTCAAAAGACATGACTCCCAACATTATGAGTAGTTCAAACTTTGATCTATTGTTAAAGAACCAATTGATCAAAACTAGTTTTAGCTATTAATCAAAGATTCATGTTTCAAAAGGTCTTCAAAAGCATTATTTGTAACATATATTTGACATTAAGAATCAAATAGAGGCAATTACAAGTTTTTTTTTTACCATTGACTTAATTACGGAATCACTATCAGTAACAACATCACACTATTAAGTAATAAACTAAATAAAACTAAAAATAACATTTTATTAATATGATAGAATGGGTGATGGATTCAAATACTCAGAAATGTGAATCTATGCTTTGAATACTCAGTAACATCAATGAAGAAGAAGAAGAAACAATGGCTTAGATATGTCAATGATGGAAAAAATCAATGAAAAACAGGGGGCTTCACCTCAAAATTGATAAAAATCGGTACATGACCAAAAAAAATCAAACTCAATAGAAAATAAGTAAAAACCCTAAATCACAAGATCAATCATATCAAAACAAGACCTAAAATTAGAATATATTGCAATATACCTTTGGCGGATGAAGGAAATCATTATAGAAATCTTTGATTTGGTGATTTGGTTTGAGATATCTCGAAGATGGGGCACAAATTGATTCGTTTTCACAGGGATTCACCTAATTTGTTCTTCGCAGAGACAAGATGCGTTTTGAGAGATTCATAACAGTGTTTCGCCAAAATTGTTTCTAAGATTCGGATAATGGTTTTGATTGGGGATAATTTGGAGAGAAGAAATGTAGTCTAGGTTTGTTGGAATCATTGGAGAAGCAGAATGGTTTTGATTGGGGATAATTTGGAGAGAAGAAATGTAGTCTAGGTTTGCTGGAATCATTGGAGAAGCATAATGGTTCGCTGGCTTAATTTTTTCTCTTACTTTTACTTTTTTTAGATTTAGATTTACTGCAGTGAGAGAATCCTACATTTGCATAGTCTTGCGATCCTATTCGTTTAATTATGATTAGACGGTCATCATTTACAATACATTTTTAATTATAAATAAATTATGATAAATAATTAAATTTAATATTTCTAATCCATTCGATCAAAACCAGACGGTTAATAATATCTTGACGTGTGAAAGACGTGACTGTAATGGATCCAAATTTTTTTTTTGTTACATTTGTTAGCTTAACTTTAATCTTTCCTATTAAAATAATAAAATAAACAAACATGTTCTTTTCTCTAAATAACTGAACTTTTTTTAATATTAAATAAAAACATACTTTTTATGTAGGCATTACAGTAACAATATTTCACTATAATTAATATTCTAAATATTAATTTTTAATTAAATTGTTATTAGTTTTATATTCACTTTTCTATAAATTTAAATAATTAAAATCAAGTACACTTTTATGGTTGAATTATTTGATTTAAATTATTAGTTTTTTTTTAATTTTTTTAAAATAAAATAAGAGTGACTTTTTGTATAAAACGGTAATGTTTTTCAATAAAATCATAAATAAAAATCATAATTTTCTTATATAGTTTTTTTTGTTTGATATTCAAACATATCTCACCCAATTAAAAATATTATTTTGATCTTTTCAATCAAATAAATTTTCTTATGACAAAAATTAAATTATTAGTTTATTATTTTATTTCTTTTATAATAAAAAAAGTATTGTCTTTTATTATGAATTAAAATATTTATGTTTTATGATTTATTTCCTTTTTCAAATTTTATTTTGTTGCCTTACTAAAAGATTTTTCAAAATAATGACGAAATAAAATATTTTTATTTTATGATTTTATTTCCTTTTTCAAATTTTATTTCCTTACCTTACTAAAACAATCTTCAAAATAATGACCTAATATTTATAATTCTATTTCCTTTTTAATAAAAAAATATTAGTTTTTTCCCTTTGGTCTCTAACATTAATCATTACAGTGGTGTAGTCATATAAGATAAAGAAAATAATTAAATATATAATAATCAATTAAATAAGAAAGAGAAAAGATATTTATTTTGCTCAAAGTCTCATAGTATGCAGATTTGCATTATTGATAGAAATGTATAGATTTGCATTATTGATAGAAATGTATAGTAAAACGTAGTTTATATACATAGCCTTAGGCTACGCTTTAACATGTTGTCTAATGAAGAAAACATGACTGCGATTTCAAAGCCGTAGTCTAAATGTTATAGGGGACGGTTAATTAACGCCCACATTTCTAAAACTGTGGCTGATAGCGATTAGGCGACGTTTTTTTACAAAGTAGAAAAGATTGGCTAGAAATCTAACCACGCATACAAAGCGTTGTTTATTACATCTTTAGGCGCGGTTTTTACGCTGTTGCCTTTTCTTCCATTGCCTAAAGTCAAAAATGTTGTAGTCGAACTTCGCAAGTGACAATTAAAAAAGAACAAAAAAAATTATCAAGATAGTGACACTTAAAAAGAAACGAAGGGAGTATAACTTAACATAGATCTTTGTTAACACATACACAGATTACATAACATAACATAACATATACATTTCTTAACCTAAATTTAACATGATGTTGCAAGTGTCACATCCATCTCGATTTGACCCGTAGTTATGAAATGGTGAAATGTAATCCACATAACTCTTGCATTTGTATCCGTCTTCAACTCAAATTTACTGAACTTAATATTCCTTTCATTTTAAACTGTTGGTGAACGATACTCGATCTTAGTCACTCTTTGATTGTCGATGTACTGTAAAAGATTTTCTACTTTAGATTTTAGATCTGCAATAGGGTGTCATTTATGACGCTAAATTCAAGACGAGGTCTTATGTCATTTAAGCAAACAAATGCATTATACCAATATTAATTCATTTTGAATTGTTTTTTGAACAACATATGAACTAAATTTGTATAATTTTTAGATCAATATGGACCATACAAAAACAATAATGTCTCGGAGGTTTGTCCGAGTATTGAGATTCAAATTCACACATTTTCTATTATGTACAAAGAATACATAAGGGGTTTCTCGGGATATTGAAATCCAGATCCCCCTCCCTAGCATCACATATACACATAATATAAGTTTTTATGGAGATTTGTATCCAGATTCATTCTAAGTCACAGCATACCAATTAACATTGCTTGTTTTATGGACTTGTTTTATGACATAAAAACAAATCAAAATGGTAATTCCAATATTTATACAAGTAATTTTAGATATGCATTAAAACCCATCAAAAAATATGTGAATGACATCCATGAAAATAACTAACTAATTAGCTAACATTATAAAAATCCCATTTGCAATTTCCTAACTAGTTCTTGAATGTAAAATAAACATATTTAACTCTATCATTTATAATATTTTCAAGGTGTCTAACATAATCAGTCCGTACACAAACAATTTTTTCCTTTACTTAGTCTAATATAGTGTTTCGACATATTTCAAAAAATCTGGATATTTCGTACAGACCCTTCTAAACTATGTGACAAATTCGAGATATAATTTCTCAATAGAAGAATTTACTATGATATTACAGACATCCATTATGCTTTCCAATATCTTACTAGGTTTGACTATTTTCCCGTCTTCACCCTTGATTTGTTTGGTCCCTACCACGGACTTAGTCTAACTCTCACATTTTTTGTCATAGGATAACTACACAGTAAATCATATGAAGTAGGAAACACCTTTGCAACCGAATCCATCAGTTCAGTATCGTAATCGGTCAGAATCACATATGGCATGTTTTCTTGGTCTTTCAACAACTTCCAACACACTTCTAAAGCCCATGTAACTTTATCCTCTTTTACACATTCCAAAAATGTAATGCTAATTAAATAAGTCATCTATGTAAAAGTAACACTAACAATTTCCAAAAGAGGAAGAGAGTACTTGTTGGTCTTATATGTTGAATCAATTATTACTCAACTTTTTTCCTATCCTTACACACTCTGTAAGTAGATATATAATGATCATCATCCAACAGTTTAAACAATTGTTTCATGTCAGATCTTAGACCTTTTATTTCCTTATTGTTTTGGGTGCGAACATTGTGTACTTGCCTAATATTATTTGAGACACATTTTGGTTTTTCCCTTTTCAAAGTTACGAGTATATTTTTTGTGGAACCTTATTTTGCAGGTGATATGATTTTAACAAGGACATCAACTTTTGATGATGATAACTATGATGACAACTAAAGATAAGTCAAGCATGAACGATTAAACGGATAAAGATGCAAACCTCTCTTTAGGATTTGATAAACTTGACTAGCTGATGATGACAAACTATAAATACAACTAAAGCCTCATCTCAAGCAACTTAAGCATGTGTCAACTTAAAGAGTAATATCTGACAAAGTCTTAAAGCAGTGTGGTGAACTCTAAATTTAGTAATAAGTGAATGATTGTAAGGAAAAAAAGAATTTATCGTAAAAGTATATGGCTAAAGCGCATGCACGCACACACACACACACAAAACTATTTTAAAAAATGCTTTACCAAAAGAAAATATTTTGAAAAACATCTAATAGTTGTTTCAAATGAATTGGGAGTAGTCAAAATAGCTATATGATTTTTTTTTCTTTTCTAAGCGATTAGAACATTTGTCTAATCGATTAGAAATGTGAAAACTTAAGGCCCAAGCTACCTTGAAGGCGCCTTGATTCTGTACAACGACTAGATATATTAAACTTCCTTTTTGAGAATTTACAAACGATTAGTTCCATCTTCTAATAGATTAGGAATAGGTGATAATCGATTAGATTATTGCAAAATGCTTTTATTGAAATTTCCTTTTTGAGCTAACCTCGGGTCTATAAATAGAGGTTCCATTTCTCATTTCAAAGCATCCAGAATTGTGTTTTGACACTTTCATCTCTCTCTCTCTCTAAACACCCATTTAACTTTCTCTCACTATGTTTTTTGTCTATATGCTTTTGTGAGTGAGATTAGTTTTGTAATTCTGGAATGTCTAGAATTGTAAAGTTCACCAAAAGTTGCCAAAAGTTTTCATTATGGGTAAATGCCCTAGCATCTGTGCATGCTCTCCGGAGAATCCAACCGAAGTACCCTTAAATGGTAACAGCTCGGAGGTATCAAAATTCATCCCATTGAGTGCATCCCAATGCAAAACATCTGTTAAACTTCTTGGATCTACTAAGACTTGCTTCATGCTCCAGCCCCGGATCTGCACTTTGATCACCATTGGGTCATTTTCATAAGCCAACACTCCTTTCACGTCTCTTCTAGGGAAACTGACCACATTCGGGTTTTCCTCCCCCTCTGAAGGCGGTTTCTATCAGACGTGTATCACTTACCAATCATATCTTTTTCTAGCTAAACCGGTTTCTCTTCCTCACGTGAATCCCCATGCAATGGTATTTAGCGTATTATAGGTCACCCGAGCTTCACAGACTTCTTATGTATTATTTCCTTTCTTCCGCGTAGGGTTTTCCGAGTTGGGGTCTTCCTTGGGAGGACTTCTCTTTCCTAGATGTCCTCCTACGTCTTTAACATATGACAATAGTCGACCTCTCTAAAATAAGATCTTGATTTCTTTCTTTAATTGATGATAATTTTCCGTGTGGTGTCCGCGAAGTCTATGGTACGCACACCATGCGCTCTCGTCTTTTCCCATCATAACATGCACCTCTTTTGGACACCCCGGTATGAGAAGTAATTTGAGGTGATAGAACTCTCTTAAAATATCCTCTCGTTTGGCGTTTAGTGGTGTGTACTCCTACTTTTTTTTAAACGGATACCGAGATGGTCTTATTGTTGTCTGATCTCTAGGTCCGGGCTTAGAGTATTCCTTCTTGTGCCCATATCCTTCTTCCTTAGCTCACATTTTTTCTTTGCCATCTCGGGATGCTTTTTCCATGTTACTTTCCTATCCGTTGATGTAGCATTCCGCTCAGGTAATAACCTCATCTATGTTGGATGTCAGGTTTTGCGCTAAGGATTCATTAAATTTGATGAGTCCAAGCCTTTGAGATTGACATGTTGAACTGTGTGAAGATTAAAGTGTTAGACAAGATATCCTATCATCTTTGTCTGTTACAATTTGGAATAACTGTTATCTGATTTCTGGTTTTTATAGGAATGAGTATTTGTCCTAGGTGGCATCCAAGATTGAGGAATCAGAGATTCTGATTCTAAATGGAATATGTTGTTTCTAAGTGTGGAGACACTTTAGGAAACATAGGATTGAAGAAACTGTTCTAGATAAGAATATGTTGCAGATTTTGTGGAGCTGAATTACTACGATTCTAAAGCCCAAATCCAGTTTTGTTTAGTGTTATAAATAAGATGGATTTAACCTAGAATAAGCAGTGAAGATACATGGCTGTTAGTGAGTACTAGGGTGTACTTTTGTGAGCCTCTCTTGTATTGCGTGAATACCTGAGTTGGACAGTATTATTGAGTTATAATTGTTTAGTCACTGCTGTGATTGAAAGGGAATTGAGAAGGGTCTCATACCTAGGAGTGTCTTAGGTAGAAATCTAGCACGGTTAGTTTTTAGGTGACAAGTTGTAAACGGTGGAGTTTAGCTTAGAACTAATACTACTTAGTGGATTTCATTCCTGGCCTTGCAGCCCCCAGATGTAGGTGTTGTTGTTCACCAAACTGGGTTAACAATTCTTGTGCGTCTCTTTATTTTCTGTTGTTTTTATACTACTCCTTGTTTTCCTTGTGTGAGAAGCAGAGATCAAGTGTCACGACATCCTGTTCGACATCTTAGTGATCTGCTTAACCAGAATTTCAATTGGTATCAGAGCAGGCATCCTGCTCTATATCTGGGTGAGATTCAGGGACGATACTTTCTGGTTCAATGGATAAAGAAGGAAGACTTTTAAATAGACCACACATACTTGATGGTTCCAATTATGAATATTGGAAAGTGCACATGGTGGAATTCATCAAGTCCATGGATGGTAAAGCTTGAAAGTCTGTGGTTAAAGGGTGAGATCCACCAAAGACCAAAGACCAGGATGGAAAGATTACTGATGAGCTGAAACCTGAGGAAGACTGGGATGATGAAGATGATAAGCTTGCTCAAGGTAACTCCGAAGCCTTGAATGCCTTGTTCAATAGTGTGGACAAGAACATCTTCAGGTTCATCAAGAACTGCACCATTGCAAAGGATGCATGGGAGATCTTGAAGACTGCCCGTGAGGGAACTTCAAGAGTTAAATCTTCAAGACTTCAGCTTCTCACCACTAAGTTTGAGAACTTGAGGATGAAAGAGGGTGAAAGTATACAAGACTTTCATATGAACATTGTTGATATTGCCAACACATCAAGTGACCTTGGAGAGAAAATTCCAGAAGCCAAGTTAGTTTAGAAAATCCTGAGGTCTCTCCCCAAGAGATTTGATATGAAGGTGACCGCTATTGTGGAAGCCCAAGATATAAATACTATGAAAGTAGATGAGCTCATGGGATCACTCCAAACTTTTGAGCTGGCTATCAGCGAGAAGGATGAAAATAAGAAAAGTTTGGCCCTGGTGACTAACCAAGAAGAAGGTGACTCTAATGAGGATCTGTCTAAAGCTATGGTATTTCTTGAAAAACACTATCACCAACTGTTGAAGAAACTGGATGAGAAGTCTAGAACCAATGTCAAGGCTCAGACTTCCGACATCAATAGAAGGAAAAACTTTGGAAGAAGAACTAGATATGATAAGAAACCAAACCGGGGAAAGGGAATTCAATGCTTTGGGTGCGGGGGCTTTGGGAACACAAGAGGCGAATGTCCCACCTTCCACAAGAAGGAGAAGAAAGGTTTATCCACTTCGTGGTCTGGAAATGACTCCTTGAGTGATGGAGAATCTGCTAAACGTTTTTCTGCACTCAATGGAGTATATGATTCGGACAAGGAATCAGATATTGGAGATCTCACCCCTAGTGAACTAGCTGCCTCTTATAAGGAGGTATGCATTAGAAGTGCTGAATTGTGTCAATTAGGGCAAGATCAACAGAATCTTATTGCCCAACTTTGTGATGAAAGACTAAATCATTTGGGCACCATGTCTGATCTAGAGGATGAAGTTATGTTGTTAAACTCCAAACTTAACAACATGACCAAGTATATACGAATGCTTAATAGCAGTTCAGATGTGCTGGATGAAATTCTTAATTCAGGAAGAAATACTGGAAGTGGAAGAGGTCTCGGCTACAATGATCAAGTTGAGAACAACGGACAAAGGTCTGGTGTGAACTCAGTTCAATTAATGTCAAGTAGGATGTCTCAACATCGTCAAAGGCCTCATAACAACTTCCCAGGAACAAAGAATCAGGCCAAGAAGTGTCATCACCGTGGTAAGTATGATCACTTAAAGGCTTACTGCTATAAGTTAAATGGTTATCCAAAATCATCAATTCGACCCAGAAGAAGAAATGAGGTTACTAAAGGAAATAAGAAGTGGATTCCTAAGAATCAAATTGTCGCCCTCATAGCTCATACCTCTTTGAGAGCCTCTGCTAAAGAAGACTGGTATTTTGATAGTGGCTATTCTAGACACATGACCGGTGTCAAGAAGGTTTTTGGTTGACATCAAACCTCATTCCACTAGCTATGTCACCTTTGGAGATGGTTCAAAAGGTGATATAAAAGGTGTTGGTAAGCTAAAATATGTTGGTAAGCCTAGTCTTGATAAAGTCTTGTATGTCAATGGATTGATGTAACACCCCCAATCTATACCCCCAATTAATTAAAGCAGTAAAAGAAAATTCAAAATTTCGTCAGAGTATATTTAAATTATCATGGCATAGACCGAGGGGTCACATCAAATTGAAACAATTCATACAACACCTGCTCATAAAGATATGCAACAGTGGGGTAGCTATCAACAGAGGAGCTCAGTTCCTTACACCCACATTTCAGAATTTAGAATAAAAGCGGAAAATCTAAAACTGAATAACATACATATATATCACATGAAAAGTTTGTCATACATCGAGTTGTACATGCACAATCCAAAAGATATATATATACAGAATACACAATAATCACTAACGGCCTCCCTAACTACCCGGTGTCACATATCAGAGCCGACCGACAAAAGAATGAAGACGCAAAGCTTCACAAAAATACCTCCAGCAACTCTAATCTGCAATGCCTCATAGAGCATTATAAAACAGCAGAAGGGTGAGAAAAACAACCATAAATATAATTGCATACAATCATATATATAACACAAAAATACACATATATACGTTTCTCACCACAACTCACACCATAATTCCAACACAATGCAACACAAGGTATAATTCATATTTCCATCACCAACACATATCCATATATCAATTCTATCCACAATTCGACACATCAAACAATCATAATGATTTATGCAATGCAAGAGACCGACACAACGACTCCATGCATATGCACATCCGGTACCGACTTCCATTGTTTCTCATCACTAGTTCACTCAGGAACTCTGTTGGAATCATCTCTCGTTACATCACTGTAACTCCCCGTCGGGCATAAGATATTCCCCGTCGCTCACACCTCTTTGTATAAGGCACACAACATTTATGGATCGCTCACACCTCTTTGTATAAGGCACACGACCCGATCACTCACACCCCACATGGGCACACGATCGTCTATAATCATCGCTCACACCTCTTTGTATAAGGCACACGACGTTATAGCGAATTCCCCTGGAATCCAAACCGTCACTCAGGACGTCTCAACAATGCATAACATGATGCTTGGCATACAATGACCCATGACATTTAATATGCACACATAAATACATTCATTTACATCAACAAAATCACACTTTGCACTTATGCCCAAAACAATGCATTTAATTTCCATACGGCCACAAATCATCACAACCCCATCTGAACACATACATTTACCTTATACAACAGTACCTTGCATAATACACATCAATTACGCACAGTTATAATGACAAAAGTCGACGACCGACACTATTCTCGATTTTCCGACATAATTAAATCGGCTAACAATTTCCACACCATCATAATAAGAAAGTACAGTTCAATAGCTACACAACGATACCAAGAATGTAAAAATCGGACAAACGGAACTCAAGTTACGAAAGAAAACGAAAAACGATATTTTGAAAAGTCCCATTTTGCAATTGTCCTGTCCATACGCGTATTTCACTGAGCCATACGCGTATGAGCAGAGACTCATTTTCCCCAAAGTTCACGTGTAAAAGTCCGTACGCGTAATGCCCAACCTCGTACGCGTATTGCCCTGAAATGCTACGCGTATCATACGCAAATGGGCAGATGGCCGAGCAAAATAACATTCCATACACGTATTGGCCCATGACTCGCCCTCCATACGCGTATTGCCAAGGTCCATACGCGTATGAACATGCCCCATACGCGTATGACCTGGAAAAACCAGAAAAATTTCTGCAGAACGAAGTTCTGCGTTTTCTAACAAAAAATCCTCCAATTTTCACCTACACCCAGAAAATTTACCAATACAATGCATAACAACATGTATCTATCATATACCAACAATAATGAACACTAAAAACATGATTTCCAACACATTTAATCAATTCCTAATCAATTTGATACAATATGGGTTTTACTAAATATTTTCATTTCAATCCAATAAACACCACAAATACACATACATAATCATACACAATCATACAATAATTGAGTTTCGCACCCTTACCCGATTAAATCGATTCTAGATGTTGATTTTTCTTGATTTCCCAAGCTTTCTCACTATTTCTCTTCTTCTTCTCTTTTCTCTCCTTTTTCTTTCTTCTCCCTTTCTTTCTTTCTATTTTTCTCTCTTCTATTTTCTATTTTCTTACTTAATGAAAAATATCCTAAAATGACCAAAATACCCCCACACTCAAATATCTCACAAACGATCCCAAAACCCGATAAAATATCTCAACATTGAAAAATAACATATTTTCAGATAAAAGTCGAAAATAAAATAAAATAATAATAAAATAATCAAACGACTCGATTAAATAAAACTCACACAAAAACTGGGTCGTTACAATTGACAGCTAATCTGATAAGTATTAGCCAATTGTGTGACTAAGGCCTTAGGGTTAACTTCTCTCAATCTGAGTGTTTGGTAACAAATGATAAAGAGGAACTTATCATGAAGGTTACCAGATCGAAGGATAATTGTTACTTGTGGGCACCCCATGAAACAAAATGTCCCTCCACCTGCTTGGTGTCAAAAGAAGATGAGGTGAAGATATGGCATCAGAAACTTGGCCATTTGTACTTGAAAGGAATGAAAGAAGTCTTATCTAAGGTGGCTGTTAGAGGTATTCCTAATCTAAAGATAGATGAAGGCAAAATATGTGGGGAATTCCAAATTGGAAAACAGACTAGGATTTCACATAAAAGGCTTCAACATCAGATCACCTCAAAAAATTTAGAGCTTCTCCATAGGGACTTAATGGAACCTATGCAGGTTGAAAGTCTTGGTGGAAAGAGGTAAGCTTATGTTGTAGTGGACGATTTCTCTAGGTACACCTGGGTGCACTTCATCAAAGAGAAGTCGGAAGTATTTGAAGTTTTCAAAGGACTGTGTCAAAAATGTAAGCTATAAATGTGCCTAAGAGGGGGGGGGGGGGGGGGGTGAATTACGCTTTTAGACAATTATCCGGATTTTTGACGGTATTTGAATTTTACTTTTCCTAAAAGTTTCTAAGTGAGGAAAGAGGTAAATGCGGAAAGTAAAGAACAACAAGACGTATAGTGGTTCCCCTCACAGGTCGAGAGTACTCCACTCCCCTTTCAACATGAAAGAGATTTTACTATAGTTTTGGACAAGACAAGACTCTTCCTAGTCTTTCTATACAAGTCACTAACTATCAACCACCAAGAACACCCTCTTGGATTTTACAAGTTTAAAGTCCAACAGAGAATTAACCTCTCACAAATGGACCTCTTGTATCCATAATCCGGATAACAAGGATTACACTTCACAACTTTATTCCTAACAATCCTAAGAATAAGATGTGACAAAGTAATATAATTCTGATTTTTGTAGTAAGTGAAGAAAGTTGGATTTTGAACTTTGAATCAATCAAAAGATTGATCTTCTCCTTTTGTAACAATCACTCTTAATGATATTATACAAGTGTTCGACTCAATAATAATGAAACTAATGCAATGAGTATGAAAGTTTAAGTGCAGAAGTTTCTGTTTGAAAAGTTTGAACAACACTCTTGTAAAAATGCAGAATTTTTAAGGTATTGAATGATTGAAAATTATGGCAAAAGGAGATGAAAAGAAAAACTGAACTTATGCTCTTTATATAGCCCTAATACACCTCTACAAATGAGTGTTAAAATATGAAGAGATGCCATGAATCAATGAAAAAAACATTTGAAAAGAAATCTGAAAAGTTGCAGAATTTTTCACACTATTTCAGTGTTAATCGGTTAACACTTTGTGTTAATCGGTTAACACCTTCCCAACGTAACAAATTTTTCAAAAAATTTCACTGGTTAACCGGTTAACCTAATGTGTTAATCGGTTAACATTGTTAGAAAATGCAGAAAAATAGAATTTTAAAGAAGTAAATGCATGGCATTCTTTTTCAATCATTCTTAAACTTATGATGCATAAATGAGACACTATTGAACACTTGTATAATCATTATTAAGAGATGAAATGTTATACCTTTGACAAATCAAGATAATCTTCAATTCTTGAATGATATTTGAAACGTTTAGCTTGATTAGTCATGTCTTTTATCCACTTCCTTTTTACAACCAATGTTATGAGCAAATAATGTTGTCTTCATCAAAATATCAATAGAAGAAGCTTGACTTCACAATCTCCCCCTTTTTGATGATGACAACCTAAAACTTGAAATTTTGCCTCAATCTTGTTTCTTCAATAAATGCTCCCCCTAAGTTGATGCTCCCCTAAGTTGATGCTTTTTAAAGGGTTTTTAATCTTTGAAATCTGCATTTTGTTAGAAGAACAACCAATAGTATAATACAAGACTTCTCCCCCTTTGTCATTAGCAAAAAGGACGGGAAAAGACTTAGAGTATATAAAGAAATTATGAAAAATAAAAACAATTTTTACCTATGAGATTTTACCGCAAGATTGACTTCATCAAAAACATTCATCCTTGGTGAACATGATCTTGAAGCCTTTGTCACAAAGTTGGCTTTTGTTTAGAAGATATTCCTTTAGTCCCTTAACATAAAGTACATCTTCAATGAATGTGAAAGTTAGTGCTCCAACTTTGCCAATGCCAAGAATTCTTCCTTAAGGTATTCCCCATATGAAATAACCCTTGGACCATAAGCACTAGATTTGAAAGTTAGTTTATGTCTCCCACCAAAAGCTTAGAGCCACCACTTATCAAAACAACATAGATTTAAAGTGGTCCTCAAGAAAACCTACAAAACAAATTAAGTTTGATTTGGTACCCAATGTGCTTTGGGTCCATCAAAGTTAGTACCTTTCTTTACCCACACATAATGCCCACTTGCAACACTAAAGTTTCTTACATAGCAAGCATTAGGTGTATGGCCAACAATACCACAATAAAAACAAGTAGGTTCAAAGTTGCTTTTATATCTTGGAACATAAAATTTATTTTTAGTAAATCTTTTCTTTTTAGGATTAGGATGCACATTCCTAGGTTTTTTCACTTTCTCTTTGGAAGTTTGATCCTTAGCCTTAACAAATATAGTTTTACTTGAACTTGGTTTAGAAAACTTTGAATAGCCAAGTCCACTTTTATCATTTGAATATCTTTGTTGACTAAGGACTTCTTCCAATCCAATTTGTCCTTTCTCATACCTTTCAAGTACTCTTTTTAATTGGACAATTTGAAAAGAGAGATATTCACAAGTTTTACATACAAAATTCTGTTTTTCACTAATCATCTTTTGTTTCTCATTTTCGATCTCTTTTTTTAATGAAACATTTTTTTCTTCTAAAGTTGAAATTTGTTTCTTTTGAGATGATATAGTTTTATACAAAATTTTGCATTCATTTAACAATTCATTTATGCACCTTGTGCATCACTATCAAAAGAATTATTACTAACCTCATCTTCTTCATCATCAGAGTGATGTGATGCTATCAATGCAAGATTTACATGTTCTTCATCTGAAGATGAACTTATTTCGTTGTCTACATATGTTTTCCTTTCCTTTTTATGATTTTTTTTCTTGAATTTATTTTTCTTTTGAAGTGTAGGACGTTCACTTTTAACATGTCCTCTTTCTCCACATTCAAAGCATTTAATCTTTCTCGTTGGTGCTTCCCCTTTAGTGATATCCTTTTTCCTTTCTTTTCTTAGAAACTTTTCAAACTTTTTGATAAGATCATCATTTTCATCACTATTGGACTCATCCTCTTGATTGCTATCATAATTTTTTACTTTTGTCTTTAAGGCAACGTCTTTTGAATCTTTTACTTGTATTTCATGCTTCTCCAATCTTTCAAGTTCTAACTCATGCTCTTGAAGTTTACCAAATAAAGATGCGGAAGTCATCGTAGAGAGGCTTTTCTTTTCCGATATTGCCGTTACTTTTGGTTGCCATTCTCTAGTCAATGATCTTAGAATTTTGATATTTAATTCATCATTTGATAATGTTTTACCAAGAGCCATTAAGTGGTTAGTCAAATGAACAAATCTCTTCTGTAATGCAACAATGGATTCTCTGGGCTGCATTCGGAACATTTCATATTCTTGACTTAAAGTGTTTAGTCTGGATCTTTTTACTTCAGCCGTACCTTCATGTGTTTCTACCAACGTATCCCATATTTCTTTAGCCGATTTACATTGACAAACACGAAAGAAATCATCCATACTTAATGCACTCTGAAGAATATTGACAGCTTTCTTTTCATTCAAGATTCTTTTCTTGTCATCATCATCATATGTATTTTTTAAATTTGGAGTACCAACACCATTGACCACATTAACCGAATTATGCAGACCATTCTCAATGGCTTCCCATATACCTTCTCCTTGTGCTTCAAGATGTGCTCTCATACTTATCTTCCAAAAATCAAAATACTCTCCAGAGAAAAGTGGGGGCTTGTTACTACTTCCACCGTCTTTGAATACCGGGTTTGTGCTTGTGGAAGCCATACTGGATCTGTAGGAACAAGTTACCTATAACCTGCTCTGATACCAATTGTAAGTTATAAATGTCCCTAAGAGGGGAGGGGGGTGAATTAGGCTCTTAGACAATTATCTGGATTTTTGACGGTATTTGAATTTAACTTTTCCTAAAAGTTTCTAAGTGAGGAAAGCGGTAAATGCGGAAAGTAAAGAACACCAAGACGTATAGTGGTTCCCCTCACAGGTCAAGAGTACTTCACTCCCCTTTCAACATGAAAGAGATTTTACTATAGTTTTGGACAAGACAAGACTCTTCCTAGTCTTTCTATACAAGTCACAAACTATCAACCACCAAGAACACCCTCTTGGATTTTACAAGTTTAAAGTCCAACCGAGAATCAACCTCTCACAAATGGACCTCTTGTATCCACAATCCGGATAACAAGGATTACACTTCACAATTTTATTCCTAACAATCCTAAGAATAAGATGTGACAAAGTAATATATTCTGATTTTTGTAGTAAGTGAAGAAAGTTGGATTTTGAACTTTGAATCAATCAAAAGATTGATCTTCTCCTTTTGTAACAATCACTCTTAATGATATTATAAAAGTGTTCGACTCAATAATAATGAAACTAATGCAATGAGTATGAAGGTTTAAGTGCAGAAGTTTCTGTTTGAAAAGTTTGAAGAACACTCTTGTAAAAATGCAGAATTTTTAAGGAATTGAATGATTGAAAATTATGGCGAAAGGAGGTGAAAAGAAAAACTGAACTTACGCTCTTTATATAGCCCTAATACACCTCTACAAATGAGTGTTAAAATATGAAGAGATGCCATGAATCAATGAAAAAAACGTTTGAAAAGAAATCTGAAAAGTTGCAGAATTTTTCACACTGTTTCAGTGTTAATCGGTTAACACCTTCCCAGCGTAACAAATATTTCAAAAAATTTCACTGGTTAACCGGTTAACCTAATGTGTTAATCGGTTAACGTAATGTGTTAATCGGTTAACACTGTTAGAAAATGCAGAAAAACATAATTTTAAAGAAGTAAACGCATGGCATTCTTTTTCAATCATTCTTAAACTTATGATGCATAAATGAGACACTATCGAACACTTGTATAATCATTATTAAGAGATGAAATGTAATACCTTTGATCAATCAAGATAATCTTCAATTCTTGAATGATATTTGAAACTTTGAGCTTGATTAGTCATGTCTTTTATCCACTTCCTTTTTGCAACCAATGTTATGAGCAAATAATGTTGTCTTCATCAAAATATCAATAGAAGAAGCTTGATTTCACAAAAAACTTCAAAGAGAGAAGGATTGTGGCATCGTCAGAATCAGAAACGACCATGGGAAGGAGTTTGAGAACAGTAAGTTTAATGAGTTCTGCTCCTCAGAAGGAAACAGTCATGAGTTCTCGTCACCCATCACTCTTCAACAAAATGGTGTGGTTGAGAGAAAAAATAGAACAATTCAAGAATGTGCAAGGGTCATGCTTCATGCCAAAAAACTTCCTTATCACTTTTGGGCTGAAGCAATGAACACAGCTTGCTACATCTTAAACAGAGTAACCATCAGATCTGGGACATCTGCCCACACTGTATGAGCTGGGAAAGGTAGAAAGCCAACTGTAAAGTACTTCCTTGTCTTTGGAAGCAAATGTTACATCTTGGCAGACCATGAGCAAAGAAGGAAGATGGATCCCAAGACTGATGAAGGAATCTTCCTGGGATACTCTACAAATAGCAGAGCCTACAACTCAAGAACTCAGGTGGTATTGGAGTCTATAAATGTTGTGGTTGATGACTCACTTATAGAAGACGACGTTACTAATGATATTGGAGAATTATTTCCCATGGGGGATGAAGATGTCACAGAGGATGTTGGAACATCAACAGATGACTCTGAGGGTCCTGCAGGATCCAATGAAGTTAATCATGAACCTCAGTGACTAAGAAAGTTGACAAGGTACAGAATTCAGAAGGATCCTCCTAAGGAAATCATAATAGGAGATCCAAATGGAGGAAGGATGATCAGGTCTCAAGATGTGGTTGCCAGTGCTTATTTTGTGTCAAAGATGGAACCCAAGAATGTCAATGAGGCCTTGACTAATGAATTCTGGATTAATGTTATGCAAGAGGAGCTGTGGAAGTTCAAAAGGCATGAGGTATGGGATCTTGTACCAAGACCAGAAGGGTCAAATGTGATTGGGACAAAGTGGGTATTTAAAAACAAGTCTGACGAACACGGTGTAGTCACAAGAAACAAGGCTAGATTTGTTACCCAAGGGTACACCCAGATTAAGGGAGTGGATTTTGATGAAACTTTTGTTCCTGTTGCTAGATTGGAGTCTGTAAGACTGCTACTTGGAGTAGCCTGCCTGTTGAAATTCAAGCTTTTTCAAATGGATGTTAAGAGTGCCTTTCTGAATGGATACTTGAACGAAGAAGTCTATGTGGAACAACCCAAAGGCTTTGTTGATCCTACATTTCCAGATCATGTATACAAGCTGAAGAAAGCCTTGTATTGGTTCAAACAAGCTCCAAGGGCTTGGTATGAAAGGCTAACTGATTTCCTTGTCACCCATGGCTACAGAAAAGGAGGAATTGATAAAACCCTCTTTGTCAAAGAAAGGGAAGGAAAGCTCATGATAGCACAAATTTATGTCGATGATATTGTGTTTGGGGGAATGTCAGAAGAGATGGTTCAACACTTTATCAAGCAAATGTAATCTGAGTTTGAGATGAGTTTAGTTGGTCAATTAACTTACTTCCTTGGTCTCCAAGTAAAACAAATGGAAGATTCTATATTTCTCTGTCAAGGGAAATATGCCAAAAATATTGTTAAGAAGTTTGGGTTGGAGAATGCAAAATACTAGAGGACTCCTGCTCCTACTCACTTGAAATTGTCTAAAGATGAGAAAGGGGTAAGTGTTGATCAAAGTCTGTATAGAAGCATTATTGGAAGTCTTCTATATCTTACTGCTAGCAGACCCGATATAACTTTTGCAGTAGGAGTATGTGCGAGATATCAGGCTGACCCTAAAGTTATCCATATTAATCAGGTCAAAATAATTCTGAAGTATGTTAATGGTACCTGTGACTATGGACTGCTCTATACGCATAGCCCTACCTCTGTGTTAATAGGATACTGTGATGCTGATTGGGCCGGGAATGCAGATGATAGGAAGAGCACCTCCGGTGGATGCTTCTTTCTAGGAAATAACTTGATCTCTTGGTTCAGTAAGAAGCAAAACGATGTCTCCTTGTCTACTGCTAAAGCTGAATACATCACTGCAGGAAGTACCTGTTCTCAAATGAAGTGGATGAAGCAAATGCTGACTAAATACAATGTAATTCAAGATGTTATGACACTCTTCTGTGACAACTTGAGTGCAATTAATATTTCAAAGAATCCTATTCAGCATAGCAGAACTAAACATATTGACATTAGGCACCACTTCATTAGAGACCTTGTGGAAGACAAAGTCATAACCTTGGAGCATGTTGGCACAGAGAATCAGTTAGCTGACATCTTCACTAAAGCTTTGGATGCGAATAAATTTGAAGTGTTGAGGGGCAAGCTTGGAGTTCGCCTATTTGAAGATATGTAACGTACCTCAGAATGTGGGAATGCTATTCAAGTATCTGAATATGTATTCCCATCAAGTTTGAGAGGGCTTTTAAGTCTTCTCTCAAGTTTTTTTTTGGTTTTTGTTGAAAAGTAATTCAGTGGGGTTTTTGTTATCGTATCCGCAGGGATTGTATAGATATTACCGCCGTTCTACAGTTGAAGTCATTTTAAACTTAAGGTAACAAAGAGTTTGGTTGATTTATAATGGAACATTTACATGAAAAGTTAATAACAATGGTAAAAGAAATTGGTTTTAAAACGTTTGGAAAAAGCATGCCAAGATTAGGGTTTGATAATCCGTTTCATACGTATTTACTCGATAAAGTATGTGAACTTGTTAATAGTGAATATAATCACATATCCTCTCAACATGTTTATCTCTAACACATGTTGTGAGATTTACCATATTGATCCTTAGATGATCTTTCACTCTAACTATCAATATGATAACATTAAAAGATCAATATTTATGAACATCAACTCTCAAAACTATCTCTAGCCTCATGATTGTTGATGGATTAAAACTTAGGTCAAATCTTAGAACATATTTCTCAATCATGAACCAAAACAAAGTATACATCATACAAACAAAGTTTTTCACCATATATTAATCATCAACAAAGTTCACATATTAATTATCAAGATCAATACATACAAAATAAAGGATTACCTACCACTAATCTTGACACAAAAGGTGTTTAGCAACCCATTGTCATGGTAGCTTGATCAACAAGTAATAGACAAGTTTTTTTTTGGTTTTTGTTGAAAAGTAATTCAGTGGGGTTTTTGTTATCGTATCCGCAGGGATTGTATAGATATTACCGCCGTTCTACAGTTGAAGTCATTTTAAACTTAAGGTAACAAAGAGTTTGGTTGATTTATAATGGAACATTTACATGAAAAGTTAATAACAATGGTAAAAGAAATTGGTTTTAAAACGTTTGGAAAAAGCATGCCAAGATTAGGGTTTGATAATCCGTTTCATACGTATTTACTCGATAAAGTATGTGAACTTGTTAATAGTGAATATAATCACATATCCTCTCAACATGTTTATCTCTAACACATGTTGTGAGATTTACCATATTGATCCTTAGATGATCTTTCACTCTAACTATCAATATGATAACATTAAAAGATCAATATTTATGAACATCAACTCTCAAAACTATCTCTAGCCTCATGATTGTTGATGGATTAAAACTTAGGTCAAATCTTAGAACATATTTCTCAATCATGAACCAAAACAAAGTATACATCATACAAACAAAGTTTTTCACCATATATTAATCATCAACAAAGTTCACATATTAATTATCAAGATCAATACATACAAAATAAAGGATTACCTACCACTAATCTTGACACAAAAGGTGTTTAGCAACCCATTGTCATGGTAGCTTGATCAACAAGTAATAGACAAAGCTTTTGTTGCATCAATCTTCAATGGATCAAGGATTGAAGCATAAAAGCTTTGGATTCTAAGAAAAATAAGTAAAGATGAAGTTTTTTAGCTCCAAGAGTGTTTTTAGGTTACAATGATCTTTGCAAAAAGTGTTATATTACAAAATATCTTCAAAACAACCTAAATACCACTTTCTACCCAGACAAATTCGCTAGGCGAGCTCCAAAATTCGCCAGGCGAAACCAATAAGCTCAGCCACGTGACCAAACAGTGCAGAGAAATCTGAAATAAATATCAGAACTCGCCAAGCGAAATTCAACTTCGCCGGGCGAATCTCTTTCACCTCATCTTCGCCTAGCGAATCTTCCAGCGAAGCACTTCCAGCAGCTACTGGAATTGAAAACATTTTTTCTTTTTCCTTCTCCAGGAGAAATCTTCCTCTCGCCACCCCTTTGCCTGGCGAAGGTCCTGAAGTTTCTAACATGTGACTTTGTTCGTTTCTTCTCTTTTTCTTCCGATTTTTGTCGCGCCCTTTTTACAAAATATGCTGCAAAACTAACAATAACATCAAAAAGACTAAATATAGACATTGATTCAAAAATCACTTAAAAATAAGTTGTTTCGCATTCAGACATCTGGAAAAGAGCTTACAAAATGTAGTGAATTGATCTAAAAATCATTCTAAACCAGACACCTATCAAACTCTCCCCAACTTGAATCTTTGTTTGCCCTCAATCAAAGGTAAGTTTCAACAACCACAAGCAAGTTTTCAAAGCACCAAATCAACCGAAAAACATATATGGTTCAAACTCGACAACCATAAGCACAAAGTATTTTCACATAGTTGTATAGAATCAAAACATGATTATGAATTAAGTTCTAAACACAACATCATAAAATGCAAAATCAAGAACCTACACGTTCAAGCTGAATCACCTAAATTCACTTATTATCAAACACACTATATACATAAATTCACAAGGGACAAAACACTCTCACAAGCAATTGTGCCACATCCAGAATCATTCATGCATTCATCTCACAAAGTTATCACAAAATCATGGAAACAAATATCACTAAGGACTTTTATGGTTGTAATTTGGCTTGGGTTAAAAACAAAAGTCATATCTACACGACCATTAAACAAAAAATGGGTAATAACTATGAAGAGCATTTCGTTTTCAAATTTTTCATTCTTGTTCACTCTTTATTCCTTCCTTTCATAATGCATTCTCTTCTTTTGATTTTCTTTTCTTTTTGTGCTTTTTGTTCTTTTTCTTTCTTTTTGTTTTCGATTTCTTTTTCTTAGAATGCATTGTATCATCAATTCCTTTTTCTCCTTTCAAAGTAAACCATTCTTCCCAACTTCAACATTGTTATAAGCTTAGCTTAAATGATCTTCAAAACGGGTTAAAATTCGGGTTCATGATTCATAATAAAATTTTCTTTTTAGGCTCAAAAGATGTTTCAAATACGCGCACACTCACAAGGTGACTTGAAGTGTTTTTGGAATGGTGGTTTATCTCATAGTACTCAAAAATTTTCCTTGATCATTTCTAAGTTTCCAACATTTAAAACAAACTCGCAAGATTTAACATGAACAAAACGAGTAAAACAACGATTACTTGAACTCTATTTTTGGTGAACGATGGAAAGCATCTCACTTTTGTGGTTTTGTCCAAATTGATTCACACATAAACAAGTATTTACAACACAATGCATTACCATAATTTTGCATAAAGCACTAACTCACAATCATGCTAAAAAGCTACAAAACAAATATTTACACTTTGATTGTGCACATCATTAAGAATTCTATCATCTCCATCACATGTTTAAGGTTAACAAAGCACTCTTTTTCTTCTTGTACTAGCACAAAAATAAAAAAATTCAAAAATTAAGGACAAACATCACTTCCAAAACTTTCTTTGCATAAACAAAACATAAAAAAAAAGAATTTAAATTAAATCAAAATTAAACCAAACTGAAATTTTATAAGTTATGGTGTAAACACACCGAAGATGTACTCGCCGAAGCGACAAAATGCTACAAAAAAAAAAATATATTCGCCGAAGCCACCCAAAAGTACTTGCTAATACTATAAAGGTGAAAATAAAATACATAAAATAAATGACAAGACATAAATTCTTCACTTTGTAGTCTGCATCCTCTAATTAATCATATCGTTCAAATCATCTTGCATCTCATCATCTCCATCACCGTCATCATCAGCTCCACAGTCACCATCAGCTCCAGCTGCTCCTCCCCCTGAAAAGAATGGTCGCCTGCCCACAGGCCAGTTTGCATAACTATCATAATCATCCCGAGAAGGAAATGGAGCAACTTCCTGCGGAGTGGTCTGAAATTGGTACAGCTGTTGCATACAGTTAAAATTAAATTATGATGATCTTTGCTATGCTTCCGCCATATCCCAAGAATAATTGAATGTCGCTCGTATCCTAGGATCCCAGATTGAAAAATCAAGAGCCTAAGATGGCTCACTAGTTTACGACGAGATGATTGACCCATATTAGTACCCTTCCTCTTCTGAATCAGCTTATTTTTGCAATACCTCTCAATATAGTCGTCATTGACTACTCCCCTCACTTTTCATTAATTACATCGGGTATTGTAATACCCCAAAATTTGCTCTCCCCTTTTGTCATCATAGCATGGCATTATCATATCCACCTCATTAACATTACATTGCATTTAACATAGAAAAATGAAGCATGGCATCCTTCTTACCATCAGGGCATGTGATCAGGTGGAAGGTGGACAATCAAGGAATCATTCAAAGCACAAAAAAGTCAATCAAGTTGGCTCTAGGCAAGCCAAGAGGTCTCTCATGTCTCATACTATCTCAATTGATCTTCCAAAACCTCAAAGAAGTGAGATTCAATGGGAGATTGAAGCACTACATCTTTTACTATGCAAGAGGTTCAAAAATTGAAGGAAAACCCTCAAAAGAGATAGCTCATTGATTCAAAATCATTCTCAAGTGGCATTTCTCATCATCCTTTAAGAGGATACACAACATACTCTGAGGAATTTGGATTTGGAAGATGTGCAATTTCCTCCTAACCAGAGAGGGTCAAAATTAGGGTTTCTAATAAAATCAGGATATCTCTGATTTTTTGGACAAAGCTTGTTGTCATGGTATTCTACATGTTCTTAAGTGTATGTGTATGGAAAATTGCCCCTCAATGGGTTTTAGAAGTGGTTCAATTGGAAGAAAAATCAAGAATCAGAGAAATTGGGGCAAAGTCAAATAATCAGAGGAAAAAGTCAATTCTTGACTTTTTGAGGCCAAATTCATGAAATTCATGTTATATGTGTCCAATGTACAAAATTTGGTCAAGAAATTCCAAAGGAATCATGAAAAAATCAAGATGTAAAAAGTTGCCATTTTTGGATGAAGTAGGGTTACTAAAAATAGCAAGTTTTGGCCATTTTGCATCAGAGTTTGAACCAAGGCCATTTAAATTTGGAGCACCAAATGAAAATTCCACTCTGCCTCAATGAAAGGCCTTGCTTTAAGCTTCAAATCCATGTGTGGAACATCTCCATTGGATAAAAATTGAGTGAGATATGATTGATCAAAGTTTGAGCAAAGTAGGTTCAAAACTAGGTCATGACCAAGATTTTCAAGGCACGCGCGCAGTCATTTTCACAAACACATGGTGGGCCAAATGTATTGATCAATTACTCATGGTTAGAGGCCTCAAATGAAAAATCTTTCAACATGAAAGTTGTTCCTCTATGTGAGATCTTCAAAAGTGGTGTTTATGATTTTTTCATTTGATCAAAGGTTGAGAAGTTATGATGGGTCCAATTTACTATGATTATACTGAAAACCCAGGTGCCAAGATGCCTTGCCAGCCAACCCCTTTGCCTCGCCCATGACCAGTTCCAAACTTGTGTGTTCAATCCATTTTTCAACCTATGTCAAGTATCATTTCAATTCATTTTTCATACCAAACATATTCTCTCATATCATCTCTTTTCAATGACTCCAAAACTTTGTCAAACCATCCCTTGATTAGGGAGAAAATCAACACCAAACTACCATGTTTGCATTGATCCCAAACTGTCATAAAGAATCAGAAAAAACAAGTGTTGTTGTTGTTGTTATTTCAAAGTGTATGCATATATCCCACACCTCATGACACTTTGCCATTTTAAGCCAAGCATTGTCCTTGCTTGCACGCTCCTCTAATGCTTATTACACATGAAAATGGAAAAGTTAAAAGCTTGTTGAACAAGTTTATGTTGCTGCAGCATACACGAGCAAGTTTCATTCTATGAACCTCCACCATAGCTCACCATAAGTCATCGTCACCATAGCAAAACCATTGCTAACTCGTCCCCTAACTAACTTGGCTCAGTTAGTTAGGATGGACTCACCTAAACTCAACTTGGACTCAGTTAACCAACTCAGGTTAACCATGGTTAAAGCAACTTATAAATAGCAAGCTTCACTCACATTGGAATCTTCAGCTTCATTTTTTTACTCTCCCTCTCAAACACCTCAAACTCTCCCTCTCTTTCTCTCCATTTTCTCTCTGAGTTTCGCGAATTCATCATCATCTCCCTCTAATTCCACCTTCAAGCTTCATCTTCAATCATCACTGAACATTGAAGCAGCATTGGATCTTTGAAGTAAGCACTCTACAAATCCATATCCATCATCATTCTTCAGAAGTTGAAAGCCTTTATTTGGCCAAGAGTAGCTCAAAGAGGAAGCAAAATCTCTGGTTTTCTGAAGAATATCTCAAGGTCACAAATCTTCAGGTACGAATTTCCACCATTATAGACATGATTTGAAGTTATTTTCAGGTTCTTGAAGCTTCTTATAAGCTCGAGAACTTGTCTGGCTAGTTGATAGGCCTTTAGAGGCATAGTTCAAAAGTTAGGGCAAAACTTCCTCTGTTCGATTCTTTTATGTCATGAATATTTTGTGCATTTTATCACTGGATCCATGCTCCTCATCACTTCAGCTTTCCAATGATGTATGTTTTGTCCATTTATGCTTGCCTGAAAATCATTGTCACCGGAGGTTGGCCGGAGAAGATGACCGGAGGTCATCTCCGGCCGGTGGATTCATTTTCTAGGGTTTTGCTCAGGTTTTAATCATGACCATTGGATGAGCATGATCTGATGGCCACGAATGTGCCAGCACATTAAAATTCATGTGCTCCTCACGTGCGTGTTTTCTGATCTCACTTAAGCATTTTGTGGTGTGGTGCATGGTATGTTGTGTGGTCATTCATGTATGCGCGTTGGATGCAATTACCTTGACTTGTTTCTTGACTTGACTTAATCTGATGGTTGTTGTTACTTTGACTATTGTTGACTGAAGTGCATGGTTGTTAGTGTGTTATGCGCGTAACTGGACCTAAGCCAGATTGATATCCACACCCCCTTGTTTAAGGCCCAATGTAATTTGAACTGTCCAATTGCTATGTTCATACCCCCCCTTCATTTTGCATTCTTTTTTTATTTTTATTTCTTTCTACACGTTTGATTTCTAATTTTTAAAAATACCAAAACATATGGGAAAATTCTACAAAAATTCATGTGTATTCTTAAAACATTTAGGAAATTTTTCATGATTTTATTTTCTGATTTTATGACCTTTTTGCCCCTGTTCCATAATTTTCTTTGAATTTCCACTTAGATGCATTCTAAGCATGATACATGAATTTGTTTAATTTTTTTCTTGCTCATTACCAACTATTTTGACATGATTCTTTTTGCATTGATTCACTAATACATTGAAGCATGTTATATGATTTTTGTTTGATTTTTTAGGTCACTTTATTACATGTCTTGATGCCTATATTTGTACCACTTTGCATGATGTTTCAATTTGACCTAATTGCTTTGTTTGAAGTCATTTTGCTTTGAATTTTGATATGCTATTTTGATATGTGATTCATCCCTGATTAGTGAACTCCAATACCATGTTTTCATAATTTTCATGAGGACATTTGATTTTTGCTTGATGCATTTCATTTAAGGCATTATGACATGTTATATCATTGTAATCTTTAGTGCATGTTTGCATGAATTCTTTTGTGCATATTTGTATGAGCATTTGCATAGTTGTGTGAGTCATTCATATGATATTATAGGTCTTTGATACACATTATAGGTCATCTTTACATGTTCATTTCAATTTGAACTTTGTGCATCATTAACATGTTTTGTTTGCACTTTCTTTTTGGAACTTTCATTTCAATTCTTCTCATATTACTTCTTGAATGCCTTGAAGTTGATTCATAAATACTTTTGAGATGTTTATAAACCATTTTCCATTTAGTTTCAATTCTGGTTGTTGATTTACATGTTCCATTTATGCATGTCTTCTTCATTTCTTTCCATCTTTCATCTACCCTTTCTTCTTGTAACATGTTTAAATGCTAATGGATGATGTTTGTTGCCTATTCACTTGCACTTGTATGATGATATTCATTTGTTGTCCATATGGTGTACATTCTGATTGTGGCTCTAGGATTTGGTTTCTCATTTAATTCTTTTGAGTTTTATGATGCATTACATGTTCTTTTACTTCTTATACTTCTTATACATGTTTACTAACCATGTAGGGGCTTTGGTAAGTTTCAATTGAGTGTGGATAAGGAATCCACATTCAACTTCTATCCTTTCTCTTTTACAATTCCATTTTGTGTTTTGCTAAGCACTTATGTGCTTTCTTTAAATAACTCATTACTTTCCCTTTTTGAATTACAATTCATCTTCTACTTTGGAAGTGAATTGTTTAATTCTTTCTTTCTTTAGACTTTAGGTTGAAACCTCACAAACCTTAGGATCACTCCCTTAACTAATCAATTAGGATTGAGTCTTAGTCCATATAGATTTTTACCTTTATCCTCTCTTGAGTCTTTCATCTTCTCATCTCAAAGGAAATTCAAAACACATAATAAAGGTAGGCATTTATTGCATTTAGGCCTTTCATATAAAGAAAAGATTATAAGGGGTCTTCTCTTGTAATCTTAGAATGTGTAGCATATAGCCCATCTTGGGTCAATGTGTTAAACATTTGATCTTGTATGAGGGACTTAAATGCAATACTTGTTGAAGGTGCAAATAATAAAAAACACTTCTTCATTTCTTAATCAACAAAAACACTTAATAAACACAAGTATGCTAGTGTGTTTGAACCTTGACAATTGGAACTAAGTGTGGGGGTCTTTTTCACTCTTAGTGTGCTTTCTTACCCATTCCATCTTGGGATGTGAGAATGTACGCATTCCAATGACTAAGATTCAGATACACTATCATATGCAAACAAATGAAAAAACTCTTAAAAGACAAAAACAAACAATAACGTCTTTCCTTCGGGAATTCTTTTCTCACCTCATTCACTCTCAACGTACGAACGCGCTTCTACTCGTTCTCTTGCAAGACAGTAACGCACTCGGACCAGCGAGCCTGCAACACCTGAGCTAGAACGTAAGCCATTCTCTAAAAAACACAAACAATTCATCCCTAGTGAGGGGAACTACGTCGCTCTGATTCTCATGTTCCCGATGAGATACGTAGGCAGTGGGGTAGGGCCCATGCGAGCACTTCTTTTATTTTCCCTACATTTGTTTCCCGTTCCTTTTCTTTTCTTTCTCCTTTCTTTCTTTCAGCTCCCTTTCCAGTATCTCTTCTTTACACCCTTTGATCGAGACAAGCAAGCGTGGATCCCATCGGGTACGATGGACGCGTGGGGTGCTAATACCTTCCTCTCGCGTAACCGACTCCCGAACCCATTTCTCTTGGTCGCGAGACCATGCTTTTCCTTCCTCTCAGGTTTATGCGGTGTTTCCTTTCCCTCTCTTGGGATAAATACACATTGCTGGCGACTCTGTTCGGTGCCACTTTCGCGTTTGTACTTGGATGAAAATCCCGGGAGCGACAGCTGGCGACTCTGCTGGGGACTAGATTTTGACCTATTGCTGGTCCATCCCTTAGCGAGTTCATCCTAGCGCTTGTCTGCTTTTCTTTCATTGGGTGTTTACTGTTGTGTTGTATTTACCGTTTTATTGTATGGTTATTTACTGCTTTACTGTACATTATTGTATTTACCGTATTTTAGCATTTTCATTTCATATGATATATTATGCTATACTGGACTGTGTTGTTTTCTGTTTGGCGGGCGGGATTTCTGAGAGATAAGCCCATTACACAGGCTTGAGCATACACTTAGAATTAGAGTGGAGAGTAGTGGGACCTACGTGCCGTTTGGAGTGCGTTGGGTGTTCACGAAATTCACAGCTAGACGAGGCTATCTTGGGACACGTCGTGGCATACGCATCTTGCGTATTCCAGGATGTAGATCTAGAGAGCTGTCGACTCTAGTGACCGATCATGAGAACCTTAGTGGAAATATCCCTCTTTAGTGGTGACAATGGCAGACCACATTCTGTGGCAAACCCATTCGCACCCGAGGGCCCACTTTGGAACTTGCATAGGATGACTTTTATTTTCTAAGGGGAGTCAGTGGACGACCTCTTTGATTGGCATAGCATTGTATCCTACGGGCTGAATGTGCTATTGCTTCTCAAACCTCCGAAGCTGACAAGCCTTATTTTCTAAGAACCACATGTGAGCATGGGCGGGATGTTTACAGGTTTGCAGGAAACCCAGCCTCCTACCTACCTTACTCGTGATTCTATGATGATTTCAGACATTGTACCCTATGACAGTGATTTAAGTGTTCATCTCAGATATTGCCAGATTCAGTACAGAGACACAGTGCACATAGTTCAATACAGACACAGACACTTGATTACCTGATCACATGCCCTCTTGCATTACATTATCATATCATAACAGTTATGTTTGTCATTTTCAGGTGCATAATACATTTCTGATTCCAAACCATGGGTTCAACAGAGATCGTTGCCGAGAGAAAGAACAATGTGTCTTACAAGTTTCCAGATCCTGTTTTGGATTCATTGCTCAAAGTTATAGATATGGCTGGTCCGGGTATTCTTGATAGGTTTCAGAAGAGCTACGGGAATTTGGTTGGGATGGTCCGTACAATCACCAAGTATGAGCATGATGCTTTGCACACTCTGCTGCAGTTCTACGAGCCTTCGTTGAGGTGCTTTCTTTTTTCAGATTACATTTTGATGCCAACACTGGAAGAATTCTCATTTATTTTGGGAATTCCGATCACGTCGGCAATACCATTCTTCTCTGGTAGTTCTCCCAGCGTAAAAGAAATTGCTGCTGCTTTACAAATGGATCAGGCAGTGATAAAGAGTGGTGTGAGCAGTAAAAATGGAGTTAGCGGATTTCATTTAGAATTTCTGTCTGGACAGGCCCAGGAGGCTGCAAGTGCTAAAAATTGGACGGTTTACAATTCCATTCTGGCTCTCTGCATATATGGCCTAGTTTTCTTTCCCAATCAGCAAGACTTTGTGGATATGCAAGCGACAAGAGTTTTTGTTCTTAAAAATCCAGTCCCTACTTTGTTAGGAGATTTTTATCATTCCGTGCACTATAAGAATGAGAAAAGGAGGGGAGGATCTGTCAGTTGTTGTACTCCACTGCTGAGTCATTGGTTTTTCAAACATTTGCCTCAGACAGGTGCCTTTGTGGAAACCAAAGATGTGGCGAAATGGTCTAAACGATTGATGAGTTTAACTGCTGATAACATTGTATGGTTTGATCACCGGTTGTTGAGAATAGAGCTTGTCACAAGATGCGGAAATTTTTCAAATGTGCCTTTGATTGGCAGAAAAGGAGGGATCAATTATAATCCAGTTTTGGCCATCCGACAGTTTGGGTATGCTTCCAGGGATCCTCCTACAGAGCAAGATGTGGAAGAATCTTTATTCTTTACAGGAACTAAAGATGCGAAGGTGGTAGAAGTAGTGAATGCTTGGAAAGATAAGCACAAAATTGGAAAAGCAGTTTTTGGAAAAGGAGATTGTAGATCTTATCCTGAATATGACAGATGGATGGAGACGAAAGTAAAGGAATTGCTTTTACCCTTTTCAAGGGGACCTCTTTTATGTGCAGTACAGCCAGAACAACCCACTATGGTGGCTATTGAAGAATGTGAGAAGTGGAAGAAAATGGTCAGAGAGTTGCAGATAGAGAATTCTGGAATGAGCAGATGTCTTCAGAAAGCTCTAGCTGACAACAAAGAGTTGGAAAAGAGAGCCTTGAAAGCGGAAAAAACCTTGGCTGACAAAGAGGAAGATTTTGATGACCGAGCTCGGTACTTTCGGAAACTTACTTTGGGAGCAGATGACACTAGTCAGGCTCACAAGATTACAAAACAGGCTTTAGCCCGAAGCAAGGATTCATTAGCTCAACTTCGTCAAGCTTGGGATGAAGTCAGAATTGAAAATGCCGAGTTAAAGGATCAGTCGAAGACTAAAGACGAAGAGCTTAAAAAGGCACATGAGCAGAGGAGAAAGTATCGGGAAAGTCTTGATAAAAGTCAAGAACAGTTAGAAGAAGCTAGAAGCCAGTTGAAGATTACCAAGAAAGAGCTTGAAGAAGTCATGATAGAAAGGGAGATACTCAAGACGCAAGCTGGCATAAAGAGACACAAAGGAGTGTGTGATGACGAAGCTCTGATGCTGCATATGGGTTCTTTAACTGAAGCTCTTGAGAAAAGGGATGTCTTGATCAAAGAGATGATTGAAAAGCCGAATCACCAGCGTACCCGTATACTTTTTGAGGAAATCAAGTATTCAAGTGATAAGCTGAAGGATGTGGAATTGTCAGATTGATGTTCTTTTCCCTGTATTTTGTTGTTAATGGCTACCATCAGACTTGTTGATGGATCCATTTTTTTTCCTTGTATTGCATTTGCGGTTGAACCTTTCTTAAATGTACTTGAATATTTTGTTGAATGAGTATGAGCAGTTTTATTCAGGATTATTTCTTATTAGATAGCCGCACACAAGCACATGACCACGACACGTCTCTTTATATCACAATTTCTGGTCTTCAGATTTCTGTGGTTGGATTGGAATCAGGGTATAAAGCACCTCGGAAATGACAAACATGGCATTGCATGGCATTGCATATCATTTTGCATTTTTGTTACTTGCTTTTCAGGTACTCGTTGCAGGGTCTCTAACCTTTATTTGGTTTCAGGCAGTATAGCGGAGAGTCATATTCACCGATATTCGACGCGAAGGAATCAAGTAAGAATCATGGATCAAGTGCAAAGTGATTTGGCGGAAATGAGGGCGCGTATGGACCAGTTCATGACCCTCATGACTGGCATGGCGCAAAATCAGGAGAGACTGAGGCTTCTGGTAGAGCGTCCCGACAATGGGCCCGAAGGTGATCATCATGACAATTCACAGGGACATGGCATTCCTCCTCCCGGTGGCAACCCTCCTCCTGGTGGTAACAATCGGGGTAATGGAAATGGTAGGCATGCTGGTGTTACTCTTGAGGATACTCTGGAAGACCAATTTACTCTGCTGGATGCTGATGTGGGTAATCAAGGGGATCGAAGGTATGATGAGTTAGCAGAGAAGATCAGGGCCATAGAATGCAAGAACTCTATGGGTATTGATGTTACCAGCTTGGGGCTGGTCTCAGGAGTCAGAATTCCCCCTAAATTCAAACCTCCCACTTTCGATAAGTATCACGGCAATGCGTGTCCCCAAACGCATCTTCAAGCTTACTTTGGGAAGATTTCAGCCCATACGGATGACGAGAAGCTATGGATGCACTATTTTCAGGACAGTCTGGCGGGGGCGTCTTTGACCTGGTACATGAAGTTGAATAGAGCTGCTGTGAAGAATTGGAAAGATCTGGCAGAAGCGTTCCTGAAGCAATACCAATATAATATTGACATGGCGCCCAACCGCACCCAATTGCAGGGATTGTCACAAAATGCCAAGGAGAGTTTTAAAGAATATGCACAGAGGTGGAGGGAAATGGCTGCCCAGGTCCAACCTCCCTTGTCAGACAGAGAAATGGCAGATATGTTCATGGGCACCTTGCAAGGGGCCTATCTGGATAGATTAGCTGCTTGTCCGTCGACTGGATTTGCTGATATTGTAATTGCGGGAGAAAGAATAGAAAGTCTGTTAAAGCTTGGAAAGATCCAGGATGTGAGTGGGGCTGGCTCTTCGGGGACGAAGAAACCGTTTGCTAGTAACCAGAAAAGAAGAGAAGGTGATACGAATGCTGTGTTTAGAGGATGAGGCAGAGGGCGTTCTCGAGCTTATTATCAGGTAGATGCTGTAACAATCCCCACACCGTCTGTTCAGAAACAACAACCCCAACAACAAGTTCAACAGCAACAACCTTTTTTCCAGCAAAGGTCTAGACAGAGGGATCGTAAGATGGATCCTCTCCCTATGACTTATGCCGCGCTGTTGCCCCGGCTACTTGAGTTAAAGTTGGTAGAACTCCGTACTATGAAAGCTCCGGTTGCTGGAAACCTGCCACCTAACTTCGATGCTAATGCTCGTTGTGAGTTCCACTCAGGTGCTCAGGGGCACTCCATTGAAAAATGCTGGGCTTTCCATCATAAAGTACAAGATTTGATTGATGCTAAAGCCATCAATTTCTCTCCCGCTCCTAATATTACTCAGCATCCCATGCCTGATCATAGTGCAGCAAATGTGTACGCTATTGAAGATGGGAGGAGATTGAATTTGGTGTTAGACGTTCATCAAGTGAAAACTTCTTTGTTGGTTGTAAAAGATCGTTTATTGAAGGGACAGGTGTTCCCGGGCTGTAGTCAGGATTGCTCTGAGTGTATGAATCAGGAGAACGGCTGTGATAAGTTGAAGATGGGTTTACAGAATCTGATCGATGAAGGATGTCTACAGTTTGACAGAGTCGTGAAAGACACTGATGAGATATCAACCGTGACCATCTATTACACTCCCGCTGAGATTCAAATGCCGGTCAATGCAGTTCCCGTGGCGAGTGTTGCGCCAGAAGGGCCCAGTCCTGTCACTATCACGGTGCCAGGGCCAATTCCGTTCACATCTACGAAAGCTATCCCATGGCACTATGGGGCAGATGTATATTACGAAGGCAAAAAACAGGAAGTTGAGTCGTCAGTCAGCCCAAATATTGATAATGTAGGGGGTGTAGGGGGCTTTACAAGGAGTGGAAGGTTGTTCGCTCCCCAAACCTTGAGAAGTGATAAAGAGGCAGAAGCTGCAACAAAGGCTAAGGGTAAACAGGTGGTTGAAAGTGCGCCTACACCTGAAGCAGAGACAAAGATTACTTTTGATAAGGAAATGGAAGAATTTATGAAGATAATCAAGAAAAGCGATTATAAGATTGTGGACCAACTGAATCAGACCCCTTCAAAGATTTCAATCCTGTCACTATTGATGTGCTCTGATGCGCACCGGCAGGCGTTGTTGAAAGTGTTGAAGAGTGCGTACGTGCCGCAAGAAATTACTGTTAATCAGCTCGAGGGCGTAATCTCCAATGTTAATGTCAGCCATGGCTTGGGCTTTACAAGTAGAGATTTGACTGTTGAAGGAAGAAACCATAATAAGGCTTTGCATATCACGATGGAGTGTAAGGGCGCAGTGTTATCTCATGTACTGGTAGACACTGGTTCATCACTCAATGTCTTGCCCAAGAAGGCATTAATGAAGCTGGAAGTTGACGGTTTGATCTTAAGGCCTAGTGAATTGGTGGTCAGAGCATTCGATGGAACTAGACGATCTGTGTTTGGTGAGGTGGAATTGCCCGTACAAATTGGACCACAGGTATTCAAATCCACGTTCCATGTAATGGACATACAACCTGCATATAGCTGCCTATTGGGACGCCCTTGGATTCACGGAGCCGGGGCTGTTACTTCTACTCTACATCAAAAGCTGAAGTATGAGTTTGAAGGGCAGGTTGTGACAGTGTGTGGAGAAGAAGACATCTTTGTGAGTCACTTATCCACGTTCAAGTACATTGAAATGGATGGGGAAATTCATGAGATGCTGTGCCAATCATTTGAAGCAGTCAATATTGACGATGCACCTGAGTCTTCTTCTGTACCAGTTGGGGCTGGTACCTCCATTTCATCTTACAAACAAGCTGTCGAAGTCGTCAGGGCAGGCAACGCCCAAGGTTGGGGCAGGTTGATAGAGACCCCAATGAAGGAAGACAAATTTGGTATTGGTTATCATCCCTCTACAACTTCAGATGCAGGGAGCAGGGGACCCATTACTTTCAATAGTGGGGGAATCATCTACACGGACCAGTCTTGTGCAGCCACAGAGGATAGTGTTGACAGTGATTATGACCTGGACAATTGGGTACGCCCTCATGTTCCGGGACAACAAGTGCAAAACTGGTTCGTTGAAGAAGTCATCCGGGTTACTCTTCAGACAGAGTAATTTTTCTTTGTTTCTTCTAACCATAATGCATGTCAAAATCTTGCGCTCTGCCCAAGGCGTATAGATTCATTTGTAGGGCCACCATGGTTGCATTTGCAATGTTTAATCATTAATAAAGGACGTTTTGCAATCAAATTTTGTTCTCTGTCTGTCAGTTTTTATTTTTGCACAAAAAATAAAATGGCAATGTTTCATTTTCTTTTGTTTTGCTTAAAAATAAATTCTAAAATAAGGCATGAACCCGTTCATGCAGACTTGATCCTCCGGATACCACTGATAACGATTTTGATATGGCTATGTATGACTTTGACAATCCGATTTATCAAGCCGAAGAAGGGGATGAGAAAGATTGTGAACTTTCTGAAGAACTGGCCAGATTGTTGAAACAAGAGGAAAGGGTCATCCAGCCTCATCAGGAGACTGTAGAAATCATCAATATTGGTACTAAGGACGCCAAGAAAGAGATCAGGATTGGTGCCAGCTTGCAAGCAGATGTGAAGCAAACTTTGATGGAAATGTTGCGCGAGTATGTTGACATCTTCGCCTGGTCGTATCAAGACATGCCGGGGTTGGATACAGATATTGTTGTGCACAGGCTGCCATTGAGAGAAGAATGTCCGCCAGTCAAGCAGAAACTTCGTCGGACTCACCCCGACATGGCCTTAAAGATTAAGGAGGAAGTCCAGAAGCAGTGGGACGCTGGTTTTCTTGCTGTGACAAAGTATCCTCCATGGGTAGCCAACATCGTGCCAGTACCGAAGAAAGATGGAAAAGTGAGAATGTGTGTGGATTATCGAGATCTTAATAAAGCTAGCCCGAAAGATGATTTTCCACTACCTCATATTGATGTGCTGGTCGATAATACAGCTCAATTTTCAGTGTTCTCATTTATGGACGGGTTCTCCGGGTACAACCAGATCAAGATGGCACCTGAAGACATGGAGAAGACCACGTTCATTACTCCGTGGGGTACATATTGTTATAAAGTAATGCCTTTTGGGTTGAAAAACGCAGGGGCAACGTACCAACGGGCGATGGTGACATTGTTTCATGACTTGATTCATAAGGAGATCGAATGTTATGTAGATGATATGATTGCCAAGTCGAGAACAGAAGAGGAACATCTGGTTAACCTGAAAAAGCTGTTTGAAAGGTTGAGAAAGTTCCGTCTGAGATTAAATCCAAACAAGTGCACGTTTGGGGTGCGTTCTGGAAAGTTACTGGGTTTCATTGTGAGCGAAAGAGGAATCGAGGTTGATCCTGCCAAGGTGAAAGCAATACAAGAAATGCCTGAACCAAGAACAGAAAAAGAGGTTCGTGGTTTCTTGGGTAGATTGAATTACATTGCAAGGTTCATATCTCACCTAACAGCCACGTGTGAGCCAATATTTAAATTGTTAAGGAAAGATCAAGCGGTCAGGTGGAATGACGATTGTCAATTGGCATTCGATAAGATAAAAGAATACTTGCAGGAACCTCCGATTTTAATGCCTCCAGTTGAAGGGAGACCGCTGATAATGTATCTGACAGTGCTTGAAGGTTCCATGGGTTGTGTTCTCGGTCAACATGACGAGACAGGTAGGAAGGAGCATGCTATTTACTACCTGAGCAAAAAGTTCAATGATTGTGAGTCCCGATACTCAATGCTTGAAAAGACATGCTGTGCGCTTGCATGGGCCGCTAAGCGATTGAGGCAATATATGGTTAGGCACACGACCTTGTTGATTTCAAAAATGGATCCTATCAAGTATATTTTCGAGAAACCAGCATTGACAGGCAGAGTTGCACGGTGGCAAATGGTCTTGACAGAGTATGACATTCAGTACACTTCACAAAAAGCCATCAAAGGAAGTATCCTGTCTGACTATCTTGCGCAACAGCCGATTGATGATTACCAACCCATGAAGTTTGATTTCCCTGATGAGGACATCATGTTTCTCAAAGCTAAAGACTGCGAGGGACCACTTCCGGAGGAGGGGCCAGACCCTGAATCCAAATGGAGTCTGATGTTTGATGGGGCTGTCAATATGAATGGGTGCGGAGTTGGAGCAGTTCTTATCACGCCGGAAGGTGTTCATATGCCTTTCACTGCACGAATAACTTTCGGATGCACCAACAATGAAGCAGAGTACGAAGCTTGTATAATGGGGATCGAGGAGGCGATTAATCTACGGATTAAAACCCTTGATATATTCGGTGATTCAGCTTTGGTAATCAATCAAGTGAAAGGGAGTTGGTACACGCACCAAGCAAATCTAGTGCCGTATAGAGATTATACGAGGAGATTGCTGACATTTTTCACAACAGTGAAACTGTACCACATTCCTCGAGATGAGAATAGGTTCGCTGATGCCTTGGCCACTTTGTCTTCCATGATCAAAGTGCAAGGATGGAACCATGTACCTAAGATTGAGGTATCCCGCCTTGACAGACCAGCATTTGTGTTTGCGGTCGATGCAACGTCTGATGACAAGCCATGGTTTCATGACATTAAGTGTTTCTTGAAAAGTCAAGAGTACCCGTCCGGGGCATCGTCCAAAGACAGGAAGACGTTGAGAAGGTTAGCTGGTAGTTTCTTCTTGAACAAAGATGGCGTGCTGTATAAAAGAAATTTTGACACGGTCCTGCTTAGATGTGTGGATAAACATGAAGCAGACTTGTTGATGATTGAAGTGCACGAAGGCTCTTTCGGTACCCATGCCGGAGGGCATGCAATGGCTAAAAAGTTGTTAAGGTCGGGATATTATTGGTTGACTATGGAGTCAGATTGTTGCAAATATGCCCGCAAATGCCATAAATGCCAGATCTACACAGATAAAGTGCATGTACCTCCAAATCCGTTGAGTATCATGTCGTCGCCTTGGCCGTTTGCCATGTGGGGCATTGATATGATCGGAAAGATTGAGCCCACAGCTTCCAATGGTCATCGTTTCATCTTGGTGGCAATTGATTACTTCACCAAATGGGTCGAAGCCGCATCCTATGCCAATGTTACAAAACAAGTGGTCGCTCGTTTCTTAAAACGGGATATCGTTTGCCGATATGGAGTTCCCGAAAGAATCATTACTGATAATGGTTCTAATTTGAATAATAAGATGATGGCTGAGTTATGCCGGGACTTCAAAATCGAACATCACAATTCTTCTCCGTACCGCCCAAAGATGAATGGCGCGGTCGAAGCGGCCAACAAAAATATCAAGAAGATTGTACAGAAGATGGTTGTCACGTACAAAGATTGGCATGAGATGTTACCATTTGCTTTGCATGGGTATCGAACGTCGGTACGCACGTCCATTGGGGCAACCCCATTCTCACTTGTATATGGTATGGAGGCAGTGCTACCGGTTGAAGTAGAGATTCCGTCCCTCAGAGTCATGATGGATGTTAAGCTAGATGAAGCTGAATGGGTACGAGCCAGATTTGATCAGTTGAGCCTTATTGAGGAAAAGCGATTGGCGGCTGTATGTCATGGGCAACTATATCAGCGCAGAATGAAGCAGGCATTTGACCAGAAGGTGCGTCCTCGGGTTTATAAAGTCGGAGATGTAGTACTCAAAAGGATCCTTCCTCCCAATACAGATCACAGGGGCAAATGGACTCCTAACTATGAAGGTCCATTCGTGGTTAAAAAGGTCTTTTCGGGCGGAGCTTTATTGCTTACAACCATGGATGGCGAAGACTTTTCATCCCCTGTCAATTCGGACGTAGTCAAAAAATACTTCGCATGAATAGACCCGCTGGATAATAAGAATAAAAAAATCCAGGCAAAAAAGGGCATCCCGGCGAACCAAAAACAGAATAAGGTTCGGGCAAAAATTAGGGATATAATTGAAAAAATTTTGTACACCCGGTAAGTTGAAAACCCGAAAGGGCAACTTAGGCAAAAAAGGGTATCCTGGTGGATCGAAAACCTGAAAGGGCGGTCCACACAAAAGAGGGATTTAAGCGAATGACTACAGTCTGAGTTATCTGTACTCATTACCGTTTGAACAATTGACGTTCTGAAGAATAGGAATCGGTCTGATCATTCCTCAGAAGGCAAGGTCGGGGAGTTTTGAAGACATACTGGTCATAACATAATGGAAACTTAGTGGAATTCCGTTTTCACATTGCCATTAGGATAGTTTCTTTTCTCAATTTTCAGCGATCACCTCTTTCCAGGGATTGCTTCCAGATGTAATTGCCTATTCTGGGCTCTCAGTCAATAAATTGAATTTCAATAAAAAGCTTTCTATTTTTGTTTTATTGCTTTGTTTGCAAAAACGTCCTAATTGTTGATAAAACATTGCATTTGAAAACATGGCAGCCTTGCAATAACATGCGCAGAAAAATATTTGAAATTACTTCGAATGTTGAATACTCCCGGATGGTGGATTCTAGCCACGCAATATTCGGGGCATGTGGGCATATTCTTTTGTTGCAGGTAGCAGGTGCAGATGATTTTAAGCACAAGACCAGCAATAAATCACCCCACGCAAAAGACTGGGGCAATTATGGGTAAGGAGATCGGCGTTCATCGTTCGGTCGACGGTCGGTCACGACGATTCGATATCAACGAACTGAGTTCAACTGGGTATCGTTGTATCTTATTAAGTCGATTCTCTCATTCAGTACTTCCAACAGCTACAAGCTTTTCTGTGTCGATAATGGTTGCGAATTCCCCAATAAAGTTGCTTCGCAGACACCGAAGTTGATGGTCAATCCCCGTTGAAGTCACAAGAGTTTGAAGAGGCTAGATCTTCTGTAAAATCCTCTTATGACATCCTCTCCGGGGACAAATTGTTGGTTTTCTTAAGCATGGGGCATGTTGTTTCCCCAGCATGAAGTGTTGATCACCCCCCAGTAGAGTTTGATGGTCATTATCCCCAGCGAAGTCGCAGGAGTTTGAAGAAGTTAAATCTCCTGTAAAATCCTCTTATGACATCCTCTTCGGGGACAAATTGTTTGGTTCCCCAGCATGAAGTGTTGATCATCCCCAGTAGAGTTTGAGGACAGTTGGTCTTCTGTAAAATCCTCTCAAAAGGCATTCCCCAACACGAGCCGCTTTAAAGCAGTTTTCTCCAGCAGAGTTTGTTATAAACTCGTCATCCCCAACGGAATTGTCTAAAGGGAAGCTCGCCTAACATGGTGCATTGTGGTACTTATCCTAAGCTCGACAGTCACATTCTTCAGCAGACTACTGTGGATTTGCTTTGGGTTTCCCCAACAGATCTCTAAGGACTCCTTATAGCAAGTTGCAGTGGAATGTTCTAACCAGGATTTGCATATCCCTGGCAGAGTAGCCCTGATACCCAGCAAGATCGTATCTCTGGTCATGGTATCCCCACAGAGGTCAGCATCGAATCTTGTCAGCAACTTCCAGCTGAGTTGTTATTCTCTCCGCAGAGGTTTATCAGATCGACAGAATCTATTCCTCAACAAGGATGGTACAGCCTTTCCCCAGCCGGGTCAGAAGGTTGATAACCCCTACAAAGGGTCTTGGGTTGAATAAATCCCCAAGCAGAGTTTTAATGGCTCATTTCCCCAGCAGGACGTCATTTAAAAATTCTCATCCCCAGCGGAGTTGCTGTGACCAGAATCCAGCCCCAAACAGATGGAATAATTCCTGGCAGAGTCATCATTCCCTCATATCTTAAAGTCCAATTTATTGTTGGCAAGCTTGACAATTCGAAGCAGACGGATTGTTCATCCATTCGCCAGCAGAGATATTATCCTCTCAGGAACCTCTAAAGTCAAGTCATTTCATTGGTCTTTGCTCCTCAGCAGAGTCAGCATAGATGTCTGACACAGATGCAGAGAGTAATGCAATTTTGCATATTCCAAAAGTCCAACAGTGGATTGGCAAAAGTCCGTCTTCGGGTGGCAAAAGTCCAACAGTGGATTGGCAAAAGTCCGTCTTCGGGTGGCAAAAGTCCAACAGTGGATTGGCAAAAGTCCGTCTTCGGGTGGCAAAAGTCCAACAGTGGATTGGCGAAAGGTCCATCTAAGGGTGGCATATTCTAAAAGTCCAACAGTGGATTGGCGAAAGGTCCATCTAAGGGTGGCATATTCTAAAAGTCCAGCAGTGGATTGGCAAAAGTCCGTCTTCGGGTGGCAAAAGTCCAACAGTGGATTGGCAAAAGTCCATCTTCGGGTGGCACGAAGCTGCAAAGTCCACCAGTAGTGTGGCAAGCCAGTAGTCGTCTGGCGTCGTTCAAAAAGACATTATTAAAGACCACCAGTAGTGTGGCAGGCCAGTAGTCGTCTGGAGTTGCATAAAAGACATTATTAAAGTCCACCAGCAGCGTGGCAAGCCAGTAGTCGTCTGGCATCGTTCAAAAGACAGTTTTCTCCGACAACGTTTCATCGAAGATTCAATCCAGCAGTCTCGTTGGGTTTATATCCCTGTTATTCTTCATCATCCAGAGCAAATTTTTGGTTATATTTGGTATTCAATCACTATATACCTTGAAAGTCCGAAAGCATTTGCTTTCAGGCATTCAGGTCTACAGCGCTTGAATAGGGGCAGCTGTAATACCCCAAAATTTGCTCTCCCCTTTTGTCATCATAGCATGGCATTATCATATCCACCTCATTAACATTACATTGCATTTAACATAGAAAAATGAAGCATGGCATCCTTCTTACCATCAGGGCATGTGATCAGGTGGAAGGTGGACAATCAAGGAATCATTCAAAGCACAAAAAAGTCAATCAAGTTGGCTCTAGGCAAGCCAAGAGGTCTCTCATGTCTCATACTATCTCAATTGATCTTCCAAAACCTCAAAGAAGTGAGATTCAATGGGAGATTGAAGCACTACATCTTTTACTATGCAAGAGGTTCAAAAATTGAAGGAAAACCCTCAAAAGAGATAGCTCATTGATTCAAAATCATTCTCAAGTGGCATTTCTCATCATCCTTTAAGAGGATACACAACATACTCTGAGGAATTTGGATTTGGAAGATGTGCAATTTCCTCCTAACCAGAGAGGGTCAAAATTAGGGTTTCTAATAAAATCAGGATATCTCTGATTTTTTGGACAAAGCTTGTTGTCATGGTATTCTACATGTTCTTAAGTGTATGTGTATGGAAAATTGCCCCTCAATGGGTTTTAGAAGTGGTTCAATTGGAAGAAAAATCAAGAATCAGAGAAATTGGGGCAAAGTCAAATAATCAGAGGAAAAAGTCAATTCTTGACTTTTTGAGGCCAAATTCATGAAATTCATGTTATATGTGTCCAATGTACAAAATTTGGTCAAGAAATTCCAAAGGAATCATGAAAAAATCAAGATGTAAAAAGTTGCCATTTTTGGATGAAGTAGGGTTACTAAAAATAGCAAGTTTTGGCCATTTTGCATCAGAGTTTGAACCAAGGCCATTTAAATTTGGAGCACCAAATGAAAATTCCACTCTGCCTCAATGAAAGGCCTTGCTTTAAGCTTCAAATCCATGTGTGGAACATCTCCATTGGATAAAAATTGAGTGAGATATGATTGATCAAAGTTTGAGCAAAGTAGGTTCAAAACTAGGTCATGACCAAGATTTTCAAGGCACGCGCGCAGTCATTTTCACAAACACATGGTGGGCCAAATGTATTGATCAATTACTCATGGTTAGAGGCCTCAAATGAAAAATCTTTCAACATGAAAGTTGTTCCTCTATGTGAGATCTTCAAAAGTGGTGTTTATGATTTTTTCATTTGATCAAAGGTTGAGAAGTTATGATGGGTCCAATTTACTATGATTATGCTGAAAACCCAGGTGCCAAGATGCCTTGCCAGCCAACCCCTTTGCCTCGCCCATGACCAGTTCCAAACTTGTGTGTTCAATCCATTTTTCAACCTATGTCAAGTATCATTTCAATTCATTTTTCATACCAAACATATTCTCTCATATCATCTCTTTTCAATGACTCCAAAACTTTGTCAAACCATCCCTTGATTAGGGAGAAAATCAACACCAAACTACCATGTTTGCATTGATCCCAAACTGTCATAAAGAATCAGAAAAAACAAGTGTTGTTGTTGTTGTTATTTCAAAGTGTATGCATATATCCCACACCTCATGACACTTTTCCATTTTAAGCCAAGCATTGTCCTTGCTTGCACGCTCCTCTAATGCTTATTACACATGAAAATGGAAAAGTTAAAAGCTTGTTGAACAAGTTTATGTTGCTGCAGCATACACGAGCAAGTTTCATTCTATGAACCTCCACCATAGCTCACCATAAGTCATCGTCACCATAGCAAAACCATTGCTAACTCGTCCCCTAACTAACTTGGCTCAGTTAGTTAGGATGGACTCACCTAAACTCAACTTGGACTCAGTTAACCAACTCAGGTTAACCATGGTTAAAGCAACTTATAAATAGCAAGCTTCACTCACATTGCAATCTTCAGCTTCATTTTTTTACTCTCCCTCTCAAACACCTCAAACTCTCCCTCTCTTTCTCTCCATTTTCTCTCTGAGTTTCGCGAATTCATCATCATCTCCCTCTAATTCCACCTTCAAGCTTCATCTTCAATCATCACTGAACATTGAAGCAGCATTGGATCTTTGAAGTAAGCACTCTACAAATCCATATCCATCATCATTCTTCAGAAGTTGAAAGCCTTTATTTGGCCAAGAGTAGCTCAAAGAGGAAGCAAAATCTCTGGTTTTCTGAAGAATATCTCAAGGTCACAAATCTTCAGGTACGAATTTCCACCATTATAGACATGATTTGAAGTTATTTTCAGGTTCTTGAAGCTTCTTATAAGCTCGAGAACTTGTCTGGCTAGTTGATAGGCCTTTAGAGGCATAGTTCAAAAGTTAGGGCAAAACTTCCTCTGTTCGATTCTTTTATGTCATGAATATTTTGTGCATTTTATCACTGGATCCATGCTCCTCATCACTTCAGCTTTCCAATGATGTATGTTTTGTCCATTTATGCTTGCCTGAAAATCATTGTCACCGGAGGTTGGCCGGAGAAGATGACCGGAGGTCATCTCCGGCCGGTGGATTCATTTTCTAGGGTTTTGCTCAGGTTTTAATCATGACCATTGGATGAGCATGATCTGATGGCCACGAATGTGCCAGCACATTAAAATTCATGTGCTCCTCACGTGCGTGTTTTCTGATCTCACTTAAGCATTTTGTGGTGTGGTGCATGGTATGTTGTGTGGTCATTCATGTATGCGCGTTGGATGCAATTACCTTGACTTGTTTCTTGACTTGACTTAATCTGATGGTTGTTGTTACTTTGACTATTGTTGACTGAAGTGCATGGTTGTTAGTGTGTTATGCGCGTAACTGGACCTAAGCCAGATTGATATCCACACCCCCTTGTTTAAGGCCCAATGTAATTTGAACTGTCCAATTGCTATGTTCATACCCCCCCTTCATTTTGCATTCTTTTTTTATTTTTATTTCTTTCTACACGTTTGATTTCTAATTTTTAAAAATACCAAAACATATGGGAAAATTCTACAAAAATTCATGTGTATTCTTAAAACATTTAGGAAATTTTTCATGATTTTATTTTCTGATTTTATGACCTTTTTGCCCCTGTTCCATAATTTTCTTTGAATTTCCACTTAGATGCATTCTAAGCATGATACATGAATTTGTTTAATTTTTTTCTTGCTCATTACCAACTATTTTGACATGATTCTTTTTGAATTGATTCACTAATACATTGAAGCATGTTATATGATTTTTGTTTGATTTTTTAGGTCACTTTATTACATGTCTTGATGCCTATATTTGTACCACTTTGCATGATGTTTCAATTTGACCTAATTGCTTTGTTTGAAGTCATTTTGCTTTGAATTTTGATATGCTATTTTGATATGTGATTCATCCCTGATTAGTGAACTCCAATACCATGTTTTCATAATTTTCATGAGGACATTTGATTTTTGCTTGATGCATTTCATTTAAGGCATTATGACATGTTATATCATTGTAATCTTTAGTGCATGTTTGCATGAATTCTTTTGTGCATATTTGTATGAGCATTTGCATAGTTGTGTGAGTCATTCATATGATATTATAGGTCTTTGATACACATTATAGGTCATCTTTACATGTTCATTTCAATTTGAACTTTGTGCATCATTAACATGTTTTGTTTGCACTTTCTTTTTGGAACTTTCATTTCAATTCTTCTCATATTACTTCTTGAATGCCTTGAAGTTGATTCATAAATACTTTTGAGATGTTTATAAACCATTTTCCATTTAGTTTCAATTCTGGTTGTTGATTTACATGTTCCATTTATGCATGTCTTCTTCATTTCTTTCCATCTTTCATCTACCCTTTCTTCTTGTAACATGTTTAAATGCTAATGGATGATGTTTGTTGCCTATTCACTTGCACTTGTATGATGATATTCATTTGTTGTCCATATGGTGTACATTCTGATTGTGGCTCTAGGATTTGGTTTCTCATTTAATTCTTTTGAGTTTTATGATGCATTACATGTTCTTTTACTTCTTATACTTCTTATACATGTTTACTAACCATGTAGGGGCTTTGGTAAGTTTCAATTGAGTGTGGATAAGGAATCCACATTCAACTTCTATCCTTTCTCTTTTACAATTCCATTTTGTGTTTTGCTAAGCACTTATGTGCTTTCTTTAAATAACTCATTACTTTCCCTTTTTGAATTACAATTCATCTTCTACTTTGGAAGTGAATTGTTTAATTCTTTCTTTCTTTAGACTTTAGGTTGAAACCTCACAAACCTTAGGATCACTCCCTTAACTAATCAATTAGGATTGAGTCTTAGTCCATATAGATTTTTACCTTTATCCTCTCTTGAGTCTTTCATCTTCTCATCTCAAAGGAAATTCAAAACACATAATAAAGGTAGGCATTTATTGCATTTAGGCCTTTCATATAAAGAAAAGATTATAAGGGGTCTTCTCTTGTAATCTTAGAATGTGTAGCATATAGCCCATCTTGGGTCAATGTGTTAAACATTTGATCTTGTATGAGGGACTTAAATGCAATACTTGTTGAAGGTGCAAATAATAAAAAACACTTCTTCATTTCTTAATCAACAAAAACACTTAATAAACACAAGTATGCTAGTGTGTTTGAACCTTGACAATTGGAACTAAGTGTGGGGGTCTTTTTCACTCTTAGTGTGCTTTCTTACCCATTCCATCTTGGGATGTGAGAATGTACGCATTCCAATGACTAAGATTCAGATACACTATCATATGCAAACAAATGAAAAAACTCTTAAAAGACAAAAACAAACAATAACGTCTTTCCTTCGGGAATTCTTTTCTCACCTCATTCACTCTCAACGTACGAACGCGCTTCTACTCGTTCTCTTGCAAGACGGTAACGCACTCGGACCAGCGAGCCTGCAACACCTGAGCTAGAACGTAAGCCGTTCTCTAAAAAACACAAACAATTCATCCCTAGTGAGGGGAACTACGTCGCTCTGATTCTCATGTTCCCGATGAGATACGTAGGCAGTGGGGTAGGGCCCATGCGAGCACTTCTTTTATTTTCCCTACATTTGTTTCCCGTTCCTTTTCTTTTCTTTCTCCTTTCTTTCTTTCAGCTCCCTTTCCAGTATCTCTTCTTTACACCCTTTGATCGAGACAAGCAAGCGTGGATCCCATCGGGTACGATGGACGCGTGGGGTGCTAATACCTTCCTCTCGCGTAACCGACTCCCGAACCCATTTCTCTTGGTCGCGAGACCATGCTTTTCCTTCCTCTCAGGTTTATGCGGTGTTTCCTTTCCCTCTCTTGGGATAAATACACATTGCTGGCGACTCTGTTCGGTGCCACTTTCGCGTTTGTACTTGGATGAAAATCCCGGGAGCGACAGGTATCAGTACCCACATCTTAAGACAAAGAGCAGTGACAAAGCAAGGAAAAATGATAGGTGCACTAGAATGTACCTCAGGTCTTATTGTGTTCTCAATGAAATTCTTTATTTCATTCGCAATCACCTGGGCTACATCGACCTCCTTATCTTCCATGATGTAGTATAAGAGTAAGGTAACATCAACCGACATTGTGGATCGGTACATCTTGGGCTTGATGTTGTAAAGAATGAGAAGAATGAGAGCTTGCACATCCGGAGGCATGTCTTCCCTCTTGTACCGGATTGCTTCACCTTAATGGTTCATTTCCACACTTTTCCCTTCAAACAGAATGGTCTTGTCTATTTTATCATGATCCAAATGAGTGCCAAGTACCTTAGTATAGTCATCCTTTTCGAACATGCCTAAGGAACTTGGTTTTTAAAACAGTTCATTAATGGCCTCACGGTCGAATCTGATTTCTTTGCCTCGGACATAAGTGATGAACCTGAACGTAGCTGTCTCCCCTTTGGTTTAGAGAGCATTTGCATAGAATTCACGGACCAACTCGTAGCTGATTCGATCCACAGGATTTATCAAATGCCCCCAATTCTTACTTTTGAAAATTGCAGCCAGCCTCCTATACGGTCCCTCTGGATGAATCTCAAATCTCTTCTCAGACAGAATTTTCTGGCCTTCAAGCATGCTGTATCTGGCAGCATGAGCCTTGCTCAAGAAACGAGTTAGATCAAGCTCACTTTGCTGCCTGGAGCTGCTGCCAACCACAATCTTTTGCTTCTTGCCTCCGGTTGCCTTAGTTTTAGGAGCCATCTGAAAAAAAATTAGACAAGACACACAAAGCAACATAATTTCTCCTTTTATTAGTACCGTTCAAACTGCAAAAACAAGATCAAAGCAAAAAATAAAAAAAAAACAGAACAAAAAGGAAAACTGAACAACAAAGAGAAAAAAAATTGAAAATGGCCAGTCGCCCCAAGCTCGCCAGGCGAAGTAGGGGCGAAGTCTCGGTGCAAGCTCGCCAGGCAAAGCTGAAGCGAAGACTCCCCTCAAGCTTGCTAGGCAAAATTTCGCGAACCCAGAGATTCTCGAGTTGGTCGTCGAGTGCATTGAGTGGGCATTGCATTTTGTTGTTGTTGTCGTTAATAAGGTAGTTTGTTGTTTTGTGTTAACCGCGGTGTTGCCTCTCATGGCATAGGAATTAATTAGTCGGATACGAGGACGTATCCGGGGTAGTTCGCATCAGGTGAATTTTCGAGGACGAAAATATTCTAAGTGGGGGAGAGTTGTAACACCCCGTTTTTATTTAATTATTATTTGTGAATATAATAATGAGTTGGTGTAGTTGATTGTACGTTTGTTATGTATTTGTTATGTTTTATGTACCCGTAGTGAGGGGTAGTGGCCTTAAGATTAAGTCTTGAGGGTAGTAGGGGTGTATGACTAATAACGTAGAGATTAGTGGTGTGTGGAGTAAGGTTAATTAGATTGTTTTAATTAATAATTGCTCAACCATAATATAAAATGGATAATTAGTATAATTATGGGAGTAATGGAAATTATTATTATTATTATGGTCACTATTATTATATTATTATTATTAGTATTATTATTAATATTATTATTAATATTATTATTAATATTAATATTGTTGTAATAATTAAAAAGTCAAATTGATTTGGTAATAGGTGGAGGAAAATAAGGAAAATAAATAGGTTATAGGTGGACTAAGTTGGGTGTTAAGAAAAAGAGAAGTGGCAGTTGAAGAAAATAAGGGTTTGAGGGATGAGATACGTAAAAGTTGCCGAGAAGAGGAAAAGACGAAAAGGCAAAGCTAGGTTCGATCGGAGAGTGTTAGAGCAACCTTCAATCCAAGGTAAGTGTGGGGTTCTGACTCTATAATTGGGTAGTTGATAAATGATATGTGGGATTGGGTTGTAGAATTACTCTGTTTGTGTTTTGATTTTTGTGATTGATACTGAAATTGGTTGTTGTGATTGAATTAGTCGCATAAAAAAATGAATCTATGTTGATTGAGTATCAATTTCGTATATGGCTGTTGTACTGTGATGGTTGGACTTTTTTTTTCTGTGATTGAGATGGAGGAGCAGAATATGGAATTTGGAGAAAACTGGAAAATGCATGGGTGACGATCGCCACGCAGGTGTGCTGACCGTCATGCACCCTGTGACGACCGTGACGCAGGCATAACGACCGTCACACTTGTTTTATCCGTCATGCCTTGTTTGTTTGTTGCATGGTCTGTGTTGTCTTGTCTGTTTGAATGGTGAATATAATTTTGTTCTTCCAGGAATGTAATTGAAGTGCAAACCATGTTAAGCTCATAAGATATATAAGTAGCAGTAGTAATACAGGTAGTAGCAAAGTAATAGCAGAACTAGTAATTTAGTAGAAAACTTTATGTAACTGATGTATATTATTTAATAGCAGGACTTTCAGTAACAGAGAAGTAGCAGAATAGTAATTGTAGTAGAGTATTGTTGTGTGGCAGAGATATGTTAGAAACAAGGAAAATAACTATGTTGGTACCAGAAATAGAACTAGTAAACTAGCAGGTAGTATTCTACTAGCAGGGACTGTATAGACTTAATAAGAGTAGTGCATAGCAGAAAATGCTGGTAACTAGTGGAAGTATATGTTTGTTTGAAGTATAACTTCGGTTGTCTCGTTGCGTTGTGGCCTTTGTTGAAAAGTTCAAAATTTCAGGTGATGTTGTATCGGGTTGAATTGCCTTTATTTATTGATATATATATAAGTTGTAGGCCTATGGTCAATGTTGATTTGATATATAATTTGGTTGATACGAAGTATGGTATAAGTTGTTGTGATATTGTTGTTGTTCATTATAAAGTTACAGGGTGAAATATGTTGCATTGCCTCTAATTATTGGCAAGAATTAAGTTGTAGGCTTAATGCCAAAGTTGAATTGTTGTTGTAGTCACTGTTGTAGTTATTGTTGTGTTTCATAAAGAGTCGCATACATAGCATATCAAGTTGGAGCTGCTGCACGGTAAGTTGGCCTGGATTGGCAAAATTAAGTTGAAGGCTTATGCCTTGTTGATGTCAATATTAATTGGCAAATTTCTAAGTTGGGAGTTCTGCTCCAATGGTACCACATGCATGTGCATTGTATGAGTCACATTCTAAGCAGCATATTCTAGTGTTGTGATGATATATTCGTTGTTATTATATTGTTGACTTGTTGTGACAGGTACTGTCTGAAAGCTATGAAAATGTTGTTATAACCTGTTTAGGGTTTTGTTGTTATATTTGTGGTTTGAAAGTTGTTATATTAAGTTGGTTAAATTGCCGTGATATTAAGTTGATGACTTTGTTGTGATATTATACTGATGACTGGTGGTACTGATTGTTGTTATAAGCTGTAAGGTGGTAATTTATATGATCTAAATTCTAATATATTATTTATCATACATCTTATTATATTGTTAGATATCTCACCCCTTCTGCTGATATTTCCCCTACCATGGGAAATGGGCAGGTACTCAAGAATAGCAGTGGCAGTTCGGAATAGTTTTTGGAGTCCTTATGTTGCTTTATTGCAAGTCAAGAGAGTCTTGCTCTGATACGTAACACTCGGGGGATGAACGGTCGTTGGTTTATAGTTGTTATATTTCAGTTGTTGAATTATAAGTTGATGTCATTGGATACTTGTTATGTTGCAGTTGTTTTCAGATGAACAAAAGATGTTATGTCATTTGAGTTGAAAAGTATGATTCCGCTATTTAGTTAATAAAAGTTGTTTTATTTTAAAGACTAATTTTGTTGTTATCGGTTCATCCGAGTTAAAGTGTTATGTATCTGATTAACATGTGATAATATGAAGTCGTTTTTAAGTTGATAGTGTAGCATCTCATTTGTATGTTGAAATTTTGAAACTCTGATTTTATAATTATCCGCCGGGTAGAAATGGGGTGTTACATGATACGCCCACAAAGCTTCATCAATCTTTTGCGACCAATCCTTACGAGAGCTTGACACGGTTTTTTCAAGGATCCTTTTTACCTCCCTATTTGAAACTTCGGCTTAACTATTTGTTTGCAGGTGGTAAGGGGTTGCAACCTTATGCTTTACACCTTAGTGCTCTAAAACCTTTTCAAGCGGTGTATTGCAAAAGTGCGACCCGCCATCACTAATCAACACACGAGGGGTACCAAAACGGGAAAAATATATTTTTCTTTAGAAATTTGATCACCGTTTTGCCATCGGCCCTCGGTGAGGCAATTGCTTCCACCTACTTAGAAACACAGTCAACCGCAACCAAAATGTACTCATTTGAAAAAGATGGGGGAAATGGTCCAACAAAATCGTTACCCCAACAATCGAAAACTTCAACTTCCAAAATAGTTTGTAAGGGCATTTTATCAGGTTTTCCAATCCCGCCACTTCTTTGGCATATGTCACAACTTTTCACATGGAGGTTTGCATCTTTAAACAACGAAGGCCAATAAAAGCCCGATTGGGGGACTTTTGTTGCCGTTCTCAAACCATTATAATGCCCTCCATATGATGAATTATGACAATGCCAAAGAATACTTTTAGCTTCATCACTAGTGACACACCTTCTCAACAAATTATCACCACCTAACTTAAAAAGATATGATTCATCCCAAACATAAAAATTGGCATCCGATAAGAATTTCCTTCATTGGTTCCAAGTTAGGTCTTCCGGTATAAATCTGGTTGCTTTGTGGTTGGAAAAATTTGCAAACCAAGGTCTAACTTGTACCCTAAATAGTTTTTCATCCGGAAACTCTTCTCGGACCTCATTTTCTCGGTGTGTTACTTCTACATTGATCAAACGGGATAAATGATCTGCTACCAAGTTTTCAGACCCCTTTTTGTCACGAATTTCCAAATCAAATTCTTGTAACAAAAGAATCCACCGGATTAGCCTTTGCTTTGAATCCGGCTTGGTAAGAAGATACTTAATGGCTGAATGGTCATTGTAGACTACAAATTTTGAACCAATTAGGTAAGACCGAAATTTCCCAAGAGCATACACTATCGCGGGTAATTCTTTTTCTGTTGTTGCATAATTAACTTGTGCCTCATTTAAAACTTTACTCACGTAATGTATGGCATGAAAAATTTTAGTCTTCCTTTGACCAAGCACCGCACCAACCACATAATTGCTTACATCACACATTAATTCAAAATTGAGAGTCCAATTAGGAGCAATGATTATGGGTACGGTGATCAATTTTTCTTATAAATTTTGAAAAGCATATAAACATTCGTCATCAAAGAGAAAAGACTTATCTTTGTTGAGCAAATTGCTCAAAGGTCTTGCTACTTTGGAGAAGTCTTTGGTGAATCGTCGGGAAAATCCCGCATGGCCTAGAAAACTTCGGATTCCTTTCACATTTGTTGGTGGTGGCAACTTCTCAATCACTTCAATTTTTGCTTGATCAACTTCAAGGCCTTTAGAGGAGACTTTGTGGTCGAGCACAATTCCCTCTGTTACCATGAAGTTACACTTCTCCCAATTTAGCACCAAGTTTTTTTCAACACACCTTTCGAGAACGGTTTCCAAATTTTTCAAACATAGATCAAAGGAAGCTCCGGACACGGAGAAGTCGTCCATGAACACTTCCATTATCTTTTCAATGAGGTTGGAAAAAATGATTTGCACACACCGTTGAAAAGTTGTCGGTGCATTGCACAAGCCAAAAGGCATCTTTCGGTATGCAAAAATTCCAAAGGGACAAATGAACATCGTCTTCTCATGGTCTTCCGGATCAACCGAGATTTGGTTATACCCGAAATAGCCATCTAGAAAGCAATAAAACTCTTGACCCGATAATCTCTCAAGCATTTGATACATAAATGGTAGTGGAAAGTGATCTTTTCGAGTAGCGGTATTAAGTCTCCTATAATCAATACACATTCTCCAACCTGTTACAGTTCTTGTCGGAATCAATTCATTTTTTTCATTTATTATAACAGTCATTCCACCCTTCTTGGGCACAACATGCACCAGACTCACCCAAGGACTATCGGAAATCGGATAAATCATTCCCGCATCCAATAATTTCACAACTTCCTTTCTCACCACTTTCTTCATTATAGGATTCAAACGGCGTTGAGGTTGAGCAACTGGCTTGAAGTCCTCTTCCATTAAGATTTTGTGCATGCAATAGGCCGGACTAATTCCTTTCAAATTGGAACGAACCCAACCTATAGCTTGTTGATTTTTCTTCAAAACTTGAATCAAACGTTCCTCCTCTTTGTCAGACAAAATGTTACTAATGATAACCGGTTTGTTACAGCCTTCATCAAGGAAAACATTCTTCAAATTAGAAGGCAACATCTTCAATTCAAGTTGAGATTTTTCATCATTCACCTCTTTCTTCAACACTTCCATTTCACTTTCCCATGGTTGTAATTCTTTCAAGGATTCAAGTTCCTTCAAGCATTCTTCAAGTTCCCTTTCTTCCTCTTAGGTAAGTATTTCAAATGAGTCACCAAGAGCTCTTTCCAAGGGAGATGCTATGTGAACTTGCTTTGAGACTTCCATTATAGATTCATCTGTTGCATCAATACAGAAACTATCATGCTTATCTTTGGAATGCTTCATTGCCTCAAAAAGAGTAAAGCACACCTCTTCATTTTGAACTCTAACTTTCATAAGGCCGTTGTCAACATCAATCATCATTCGAGCGGTCTTCATAAAAGGGCGTCCAAGAATCAATGGAGCATCCTCATCTTCCCCCATTTCAATTACAACAAAGTCAACCGAAAAGAAAAATTTATCCACCTTAACCAACACATCTTGAGCTAATCCATGAGGATGAGTTGTAGATTTGTCGGCCAATTGTAATGTCATTCGAATTGCTTTCATTTCAATGTTCCCAAGCCTCTTCACAATAGACAATGGAATTAAGTTGATGCTTGGGCCCAAATCAATTAAGCCTTTGCCAACATAAACATCACCAATTGTTACCGGCAAAGTAACACGCCCCAGATCGGCTTTTTTCTTTGGTAGAGTTCTTTGAATTATTGCACCACAACTTGCATCAAGGATAATTGTTTCCGGCTCCAAATATCTTTGCTTTTTTGTAAGAATATCTTTCATGAACTTAGCGTATTTGGGCATTTGCTCAAGCGCTTCGGAAAATGGAATGTTGATTTGCAATTGTCGGAATATGTCCATGAAACGAGTGTAATGCCTAGAATTGTCTTTCTTGGTGGGTACATGAGGGTAAGGTAGATTTTAAATAGGAATAGGATTCACTTTCTCCTTCCCCTTTTTGACTCTTCTCCTTTTTTCTTCTATATTTTCTTTCTCAAGGTTCTCATTTTCAACTAACTTCTCCTTTTCATTTTTAACTTCTTCCTCATCATTCTTTTCAACTTCTACCTCATTATTTTTTTCTTCCTCCACAATCTCATCACTTCTCACATCAACATTTTTCTCATTTTTTTCTCCTCCCCCTAACTCTCTTCGACTCCTAGTCACATTGGCTTTGCAATGTTCCTTCGGATTGGGTTGAGTGTTTGCGGAAAAAGATGGCCCCGGTTGTTGATCGGCTAATTGTTTTGCAAGTTGCCCAACTTGGTTTTAAAGATTTTTGATTGATGCCTCATTACTCTTTTGGTTGGCCATTGACATTTGAATGAATTGGTTGAGAGTTTATTCTAACTTTGAACTTCCACCTTGAGGTTGTGTCGGTTGATAAGGATTTTGACAGTATCCTTGTCGATTTTGATAATTCCCTCTTTGTTGGTATCCTTGAGGGTTTTGATAAGGTTGTTGAGAGTTGTTTTGATAAGGTTGTTTTCTTTCTTGATAACCTTGTTGTTAATTTTGATTTACCATGTAATTTACTTCTTCATTCTCCGGAGGATAATAGTCGGTGGGGTGATCTCCTTTACATAGTTCACATACGGCTATTTGCACATTCTTGCTTGGAAAATCTTGCATCTCTTTAATTTGTTGAGGGAGCTTTGACATTTGCTGTGTTAATAACTCTACTTGTTGAGATAACAATTTACTTTGAGCAAGAATAGCATCGTTAGTCCCCAAATCAAGCATTCCCGGTTTCTTTTGAGGTGTGCCACGGTTATGATTCCCTTGATGGTCGTTTAGTGCCATCTCGTCGATGATAGAAATTGCTTCATCGACGCTTTTGGTCATTAAAGAACCACCCGCAGTAGCATCTAACAAGGTCTTGTGAACCATTTGGAGACCATTTCTAAAAATATGCACTTGCGTAATGTTGCGGTGAAAATCGGATAACAAATTATTAATTAATTTGCATCATTTTCTTTTACAACCGACTTTGATTTATCCAAAGGAAAGGTTCAAGATCGTTAGAAAAACCTAAATGGGGGAGATCTAAGGTTCGGGGGTTGGTTACGCCTAGGGAAGGTATTAGCACCCTAAACGTCCGTAGTACTCTACGGGAACCTCTTGTTCTAATGTTATCTTATGTTTGCTAAAGGTTCTATGCTAAAGGTTGAAAACCCTAGGGGTTAGTATCTAAGTATACTCGACAAAGCATCGCACTTTGTGCCTACGTATCCTCGGGTGTAGAATCAGAGTATGCGTAGTTCTACTTCTACTGAACTATTGACTATGGCCAATGTTCAGAGGGGAAATGAGGACAAGCTCATTGTAGAGTTCAAGAACTCTCTAGATCTAGTTAAAATGGTCCTATGTTATGTTTTAGTCAGTAGGGAAAGTGATAATTCATTAGGATGAATATCACTAAGAGTTTAAGAACTCTCTCCTAAAGCTAGTTGTGATTTCTATGGCTCTGATGTGGCCAAGAAATAAATTTTTCTCCTAAGAGGTTACTTAGGTTAAGGTGGGAGGTCATGACTTATGAGTCAACATTAGTCACCTTCCTTTGGAATGGGGGAAATAACAGTTATAGGTTACTAACAAGATAACAAGTTAATGTAAACATGATGACATAAAAAGACATGAATAAATTTATGAGATGAAATAAAGCTTTAGGATACCAAGCAAGATTAGAATCATGCATATTAGACAATGATCAAATATGATAAACAAGAATAGCATGGTAAGATGAATAAGGAAATGCAATAAAACTTTAAGAGAAATTCCTAATATTATCATGATTACAAGCAAGTAGATTAAATATTTTTAACAATTTCTTTGTATGCTTAAAAGTAAATTTAATTAGAAAGCCATAGCAAAAAGAATGGGATAAAAAGGATGGATAATGAGCAAGTTATAGTGTTTCAAAACCATGTACAAACAAAAAGAAATAACATGAACATTTAATAAAAGAAAATAGAAAATGCCCCATGTAGGGTTTGAACCCACGCCCTCGCTTGAACGTCCAAAAACCATGTAGTGTTTCAAACAAGAACAGTTTTAAAACACAAGACAATGCTTGACACGATTCAAACAAAGTCCAAGTTCAAGTTTGACACGATTCAAACGAGAACGGTTTTAAAACAAGAGGCAGTGTCCGACACGATTCGAACAAAGACTCTGTTCGGGTTTGACACGATTCAAACAAGAACAAGTTTCAAAACAAGCAGACAATGCTTGACACGATTCAAACAAAGTCCAAGTTCAAGTTTGACACGATTCAAACAAGAACAGTTTTAAAACACAAGGCAATGCTTGAGATGATTCAAACAAAGTCCAAGTTCAAGTTTGACACGATTCAAACGAGAACGGTTTTAAAATAAGAGGCAGTGTCCGACACGATTCGAACAAAGACTCTGTTCAGGTTTGACACGATTCAAACAAGAACAAGTTTCAAAACAAGCAGACAATGCTTGACACGATTCAAAAAAAGTCCAAGTTCAGGTTTGACACGATTCAAACAAGAACAGTTTTACAAAATCTTTAATGTTAAACTTCTTGGGGAACAGCAAAAGGTTTAAAGATTCAAATCTGGCGCGCAAAGGTTAAGACCGAACAAGCACGACACAAAGCAAACCGGGAATGTCTTTACTTCACTGGAGAAATAAAGATAGGCACAAACAAGATACCACAAGCAAAACAACGCACAAGGATGCAAAGATGCTAGGGTATGATGCATACGCTTAGCTATATGCTAGAAACGACACGAACGACGCAAAACAGGAAAGAAGAAAGGATAACACAAGCCAACACCCTGAAAGCCAAACATCAAGGATAACCGGGGCAATCTTATTTTCACTGGAGATGGCAAATCCATGCCCAAAAATACAGTACTGCTAATTCTTCCTATATAAACTTGATTCCACAACGTCTTAATTCCAGAGTAACACTTAGTTTATCTCTGTGTTTTCTTAGAAATTGCAACATTTCCGTTTTCAAAAAAATCAAGTGAAAATGACAAAGTTTGCAAAATAAAGATTATAGCGTATTAAACAAGAATATGGTTCAATAGCTGATATTCATTGAAAAATGGTGACTTGCCAAATAGCAGAGTCCCATGAAATATTACAAATGCAACAAAATGGCATTTTGGCAAAGGTTACATTGTATTCAATGACCAATAACCCTAATGACTAAGGACTCTAGTTGTAGCAAAAAAAAAAACTTGAGCTTCCTTGAGGACTCCTGGATACCGGTGAGGTATTCTTGTCTCAAGCATAATACTTCCGCACCGAATCAGCATTCACAGGCTGCGCAAGCTGTTCACCATCCATAGTTGTAAGAATTAGAGACCTTCCTGAAAACACTGTCTTTACTACGAATGAACCCTCATAATTGGGTGCCCATTTCGCACGGGCGTCTCTCTGCGACGGCGGAATCCTCTTAAGTACCAACTCCCCTACTCAGAATTCCCGAATGCGGACCTTTTTATCAAATGCTCTCTTCATCTTCTTCTGGTACAACTGACCATGACACATGGCTGTCAAGCGCTTCTCGTCAATTAGATTCAGATGATCGTATCTTTCTTGAACCCATTCCGCTTCATCTAGCTTTGTTTCCATCAATATCCTCAGAGAAGGTATCTCAACTTCTATAGGGAGGACAGCATCCATTCCATACACCAACGAAAAAGGAGTTACCCCCGTTGATGTTCTGACTGACGTTCTATATCCATGTAGTGCATATGGCAACATCTCATGCCAATCCTTGTATGTTTTGACCATTTTCTGAAGAATTTTCTTGATATTCTTGTTTATAGCTTCGACCGCTCTGTTCATCTTCGGACGATACGATGAAGAGTTATGGTGTTCAATCTTGAAGTTATCACACAATTCCTTCATGGTTTTGTTATTCAAATTGGTTCCGTTGTCAGTTATGATTCTGCTCGGAATCCCGTAACGACAAATGATGTTGTTCTTAATGAAGCGAGCAACTACTTGCTTAGTCACATTCGCATAAGAGGCAGCTTCCACCCACTTGGTAAAGTAATCTATAGCCACCAAAATGAAGCAATGTCCATTAGACGCTTTAGGCTTAATTGTCCCAATCATATCGATGCCCCACATAGAGAACGACCAGGGCGATGATAGCACATTCAACAGAGTAGGAGGAACATGCATTTTGTCCACATAAATCTGACATTTATGGCATTTTCTAGCGTACTGGATGCAATCAGTCTCCATAGTCAACCAATAGTATCCCGCCCTCAAAATCTTCTTAACCATGGCATGTCCATTGGCATGGGTGCCAAAAGCTCCTTCATGGATATCATGGATCAGCAAGGCTGCTTCTCTTTTATCGACACATCTTAACAAAACCATATCATGATTCCTTTTGTACAGTATGCCATTGCTGATGAAGAACTTGGCTGATAATCTCCGCAGAGTCTTCTTATCAAGAACGGAGGCGTTGGTTGGATATTCTTGATTCTTTAGAAAGTTCAAAATATCATGGAACCAAGGTTTGCCATTTGATTCTTCTTCAATGGACTGGCAGTAGGCAGGCTCAGTCCTCCTTTCAATACTGATTACTGGATCTTCATTGATAAATCTAACTTGCCACATCGAAGCCAGTGTTGCTAAAGCATCAGCCACATGATTCTCAGTACGTGGCACATGGCGAAATGTTATCTCATCAAAACACTTAATCAACTCCAAAGCATATGCATGATAAGGGATAAGCTTATCATCTTTTGTCTCCCACTCGCCTCTGATTTGATAAATGACTAGAGCATAGTCACCCACAACTTCAAGAAAATAGATTCCAAGATCGATTGCAGCTTCCAGACCCCGAATGCACGCTTCATACTCAGCAATATTATTCGTACACCCAAAATCCAATATGGCTGTAAAAGGGGTGTAGCCACCTTCAGGATTAATTATACCAACACCTACTCCATGCCCCTTGTAATTGGACGAACCGTGGAACATCATCTTCCACCTATACTCAGCCCTGGGATCTTCTTCAGAGCTTGACTCTTCACAATCTTTCATCGCCATAATATCCTCGTCAGGGAAAACAAACTTGAGTGGTTCATAGTCTTCAACTGGTTGATCGGCAAGATATTCTGAAAGAACACTTCCTTTAATGGCCTTTTGAGTGACATACTGAATGTCATATTCAGATAATAACATGTGCCAGCGGGCAAGTCTACCCATTTGAGCGGGTTTCTCAAAAATGTACTTTATTGGATCCATCTTGGAAATCAACAAGGTAGTATGACAAATCAGGTACTGTCTTAGGCGTTTGGCGGCCCAAGCCAGAGCGCAACAAGTCTTTTCAAGTAGTGAGTAACGGCTTTCACTATCTGCAAACTTCTTACTCAGATAATAAATTGCATGTTCTTTCCGGCCAGTCTCGTCATGCTCTCCCAAAACACAACCCATAGATTCTTCCAAAACAGTCAAATACGTAAAGAGAGGTCTTCCGGGAACCGGAGGAATTAGAATAGGAGGTTTTTGGAGATAACTTTTGAGTTTCTCGAAAGCCTGTTGACAGTCGACATTCCATTCTACTGGCTGATTCTTACGGAGCAATTTGAAAATTGGCGCACATATTGGAGTCATGTTGGAGATGTAATTCAAACGGCCCAAAAATCCTCTGACTTGAGACTCAGTTTGCGGAGCTGGCATTTCCTGAATAGCTCGCACTTTATCTGGATCCACTTCAATGCCCTTCTGGCTAACAATGAAACCCAATAACTTCCCTGACCTGACTCCAAAGGTACATTTCGCAGGGTTTAACCTCAACTGGTACTTTCGAAGTCTTTTAAACAATTTTAACAAATGGTCCACGTGCTCCTCCTCACTCTGTGACTTGGCTATCATGTCGTCCACGTACACTTCAATCTCCTTGTGGATCATATCATGGAACAGGGTCGCCATAGCTCTCTGGTAAGTTGCCCCGGCATTCTTCAATCCAAAAGGCATAACCTTGTAACAATAAGTACCCCACGGGGTGATGAAAGTAGTCTTGTCCATGTCAGCTGGATCCATTCTAATCTGATTGTAGCCTAAAAAACCATCCATAAATCAGGACATTGCGAAATGAGTCGTGTTGTCTACCAGCGTGTCGATATGCGGTAGAGGAAAATCATCTTTGGGACTAGCTTTGTTAAGATCCCTATAATCCACGCACATTCGTACATTTCCATTCTTCTTCATAACTGGTACAATATTAGCTACCCACTCTGGGTATTTGGAAACTGCTAAAAATCCGGTATCCAACTGTCTCTTAACTTCATCTCGAATTTTGAGGGCCATGTCAGGATGACTTCTGCAAACTTTTTGTTTTACTGGCGGGCACTCAGGCTTGAGCGGTAACTTGTGGACCACAATATCTGTGTCTAAACCAGGCATGTCTTGGTAGGACCAAGCGAACACGTCCACATACTCTTCAAGGAGTGAAATCAACCGTTGTCTAATTTTTAGTTTCAGCAATGCCCCAATCTTGACCTCTTTCTTCTCATCCTCAGTGCCAAGATTGATGACATCCACCTGCTCTTCATGAGGCTGGAGATCCGTATACTGGTAGTCACACATATCTGCTAGATCCATGGGCACCTCATAATCTTCCTCCTCCTTAGCTTGATAGACAGGGGAGTCGAAGTCAATGGTAAGAGCAAGGTCATTGAATACAATAGGTTTATGATTCATTCTGCATGGTAGAATGACTTATATTATTAAAATGCACAACAATTCAAAAACATGCGAGATGAAGATGTTTTTGTTTGAAAAGATTTCCATTTTTAGGAACAGAATGCAATAAAGTAAAGACAACGAGAATTTTAGTAAAAAGTAATTTCATTGATTAAGATATTGAAAACGGAGGCCCGTACAAAACAATCCACTAGCTTTGGGCAAGACTAGGGAGATGAAAACAACAAATCAAAACAAGTTACTCTGGTTCTGGGTACAAAGTTGGGATCTCAACAGACTCCCAATTGCTTAGCGCGCTTTCCTGGCGAAAGACCAAACGATCAATATCTTCCTCTTTTTCAGCACTTCCAATGATTGCATGGACCTGATGTCCACCTCTGACAAATGTTTCCTGCACAGTCTTTATCTTCATCCCTCTTCTTCTTATACCTGAAGCAGCCTCATCTTCTGGAGTTGGTCTGTAACCCAACCCTTGGTGTCGGTCCCTCTTCTCAACCTCAATAACTTCGCCCAAACCTGCGGGTACGCCTTCTTGAAGGGCAGACTGGATACTTTTATACGAAGCAAAGGATGGATATTCCGGTACCACTGGCTTCTCATGGTCAATCATAACTACATTAGCTATTTCCAGGGCTTGGAAAGAAGTCTCCAACGCATCCTCATCAGACTCGATGTAACGGAATTACGACAGATTACTAACCATCAAATCTTCTTCTCCATGCATAATGACCAACTTATCATCAATCACAAATTTCATTTTCTGATGTAGGGTCGAGGTGACATTGCCAGCCTCATGGATCCAGGGCCTTCCTAACAGACAGCTATAGGCAGGATTAATATCTAAGACTTGAAACAGAACATTGAATTCCCGAGGGCCAATCAAAATTGGTAGCTCAATTTCCCCCATCACAGATCTACGTGAACCATCAAAAGCTTTGACAATTAATGACGTGGGTCTCATGATTCCTCCTTGGTATGCCAACTTATCGAGAGCCCTCTTCGGTAAAACATTCAGAGAAGATCCTGTGTCTACAAGAACTCTAGCCAATGTGTCCTCCTGACATTTCATTGATATATGCAGCACAAGATTGTGTTTCCGACCTGCTTGGGTCAGTTCTTCATCACTGAAGCTGAGCGTATTGCATGCCGTAATGTTAGCGATAACATGATCAAACTGCCCAGCGGTAATATCCTGAGATACATGAGCCTGGGCCAATACTTTCTGCAGTGCTGATCGGTGGACTGGTTAATTGATCAACAGAGATAAAACAAAAAATTTTTACGGAGTCTGGTGGAGCTGATCCACAACCTTGTAGTCACTTCTTTTTATTAATCTAAGAAATTCTTCGTCATCCTCTTTGGAGACCACTTCTTTACCTTTGTCATTGGCGGATACATGAATACCAACTTCTTTACCGGACACTTCTTTGTTCACAGGGGTATAAATCCTCCCACTCCTCGTCATTTTCCCCGTTCCAACTATACTGGACACATTCTTCTCATCAGTCCCCCACCTCCTTCCTTGGGACTGGTTCTTCTATAACGACCCCCACCTCTTTCCTTGGGATCATTTCCTCCTTCTTCTTACCACTTGTAATGTCTTCGTAGATCCACGGTAACGCTTTGGTTCCTCTGAACCTGAATGGGACTGGTCTTGGGAAATTATTTCGCCTGGCATGATTAATAGGAGAAACAACTTCAGGTTTGTTGAGTCTTGAAACTGATTGTTTAAACACGGGACTCACAGTACTTGCCCCTGGACTGTTGAACACGGGAACTACTGATACGTATTCCTCTTCATCAAACACTGGCACTTGCTTTGGCAAATTGAACACTGGTTCAATCACTGCTACTCTGCATTCTTTTCTGAAAACCTGTAAGAAACCTTCATTAATCAATTGCTGAATATCATCTTGAACTAACTGACACCCTTTACTACTACCATCACACTCTACATAACCATCATGGAAAACTTTGACCAAACCGGTGCTGAATAACTTGGCATGAAACATTCTTAGGGGAGTTTTAATCTTTGCCGCATCTGAGACCAATACTTCATCATTCTCGCCTTCGACAGCATTAGTTGACCCATGCGTTGGCAAGGGGTTACTCTTCACATTTGGCTGGTTATTAGCAAAAGACAGAATGTTCTTCTCCATCAGACTTTTCACTAGATTCTTTAATGCCAAACATCCTTCCAAATCATGGCCCACCCCTCCTTGATGGAAAGCACAGGTTGCATTAGGGTTGAAGAACTGCAGAGACTTCTCAGATGGTGGCCCTAACGGCCTAGTAACAATTAATCCTTGCTCCACCAGAGAAGGATATAATGCTGTGTATGTCATTGGTATGGGTGGAAAATTTTGTGTTACCGTCTGTCTTCTTTGAGGGGTATTTTGCTGTGGCGCTGGCCACCTTCGCTGCTGGTAATTCTAATTCTGATTTCTCGGCCACTGCTGTTGCTTCAGTGGCTGGGGAACAGGAACTGGTTTCATCATCTGATGGTTAAAAGCGGGTGTAACAGCCACCACATATGGTTGTTGTGCGAACTGCATAGGGTAAATCGGTTGTTGAGGAAAACTGGGACTTGGTTGTTGTTGAAAGAGAGATTGTTTCCATCTGGGATTCTGACTCTTTGACATAACAACATTAGTCTCACCTTCTTTCTTCTTATGAAAATTACCCGGAGACTTCTTGACACTGTTACTAGTGGAACTATTAGGTGAACTGGCTACTTTTCCATTCTTCAAACCTGCTTCTACTTTCACACCAATAGCAATAATATCAGAAAAGTTGGCACCAATATTACCGATCATCTTCTCATAAAATTCAGGCTTTACGGTGTCCATAAACCAATTAGCTAATTCTTTTTCTATCAACGACGGTTCAACCTGCGAAGCCGTCTCCCTCCATCTTTGAGCGTACTCTTTGAATGACTCAGTGTTCTTTTGAGTCATAGTCAGCAGTTGTCTACGATCCGGAGCTAAATCCAAGTTATACTTATAATGTTTCACAAAGGCGTCCATTACGTCTTGAAAACACTTGATCTGAGACTGATCCAAACCTAGGTACCATTTTGCAGCGGCGCCCTTCAGCCTATCTTGGAAACAGTGTATCATTAGCTTATTGTTGTCCATGTACGCAGCCATTCTCCGGAGGTACATGACCAAATGCGCTTTGGGGCACGTAGCACCGGAATACAATTCAAAACCTGGCAGCTTAAACTTCAGTGGAATTACCAGATTTGTAACTAAACACATGTCCTTGAGGTCAGTACTGAAGACATTACTTCCCTCCATGGCCTTCAACTTCCTCTGCATAACCTCCACGCTTGCTCTCAGCTTCTCATTACGATCATCCTCCTCTACAGATATATTGTCATCATCAAAATGATGTTGATTCTGAAAAATAGGTTGGAACTGGGTCTGCACCACAGGCAGAGCATAAGTTGGAATAGCTTGTTGATTCTCACCAAACAACGGCACGGCTTGTTGCGTAGATTGAGGAGCAGTGGTTCGTATAAAATCAAATGGCATCCCTAGAGTAGGGTTCACAACAGGTATAACCGGTGGCTCTACAGTTGTAGCAACGACCTCTGAGACTACAGTGACCTGCGTATCCGCCTTTGCTCGTATAACATTCAAAACTTCCATGATCTTCCCCATTCCTACTCTCAATTCACTAAGTTCGTCGTTAACCTGATCCAAATTCTCGCAATTCTCAGACATTCTTCTTCTTCAAGCCTGTGTCCGGGTGTTGTAAAGATGTAGAGAATTCAGGGTGACGGTTCTGGAGAAGACAAAACGACGATGAGACACGGAAGAATGCACATGCACATGCAAAGATGCAAATGAGATGCAAATGCAGGCTAAACCATCAAGAACTAAAAATTATTCGCAAACATCGTAAATAACAGGATTACCAACAACATAAACTCCTTCCCATTGAAAAATAATACGCGTGCTTACAAAAGGAAGTATTACAACCATTGTTCAAATTACATTAAAAGAAATACAACTTAAAACAGGATTACAACAACTGATCATAAAACAGGAAACTTAAAAGCTACAACTCTAAATAGGAGGGCCCTTCGCCTTCCCTGATCCCTTTCATGATCTCTTTGACGCGCTGCTTGGTTCTGGCCTTCTCAACAGTCAGCTCTCCCAACAACTCCATCCTCTTTGGCTTGGCACTCATGGGTGTCTCGTAGTATGGAAAAGGCTTCTTTATACTGAGCGAAATTCCCTGCTCCCATTTCAAGTGAGCTTCTGTGACGGGACCGGCAGTGGTCCACCTCTGTAGATTAACGTGGGACCAGGCGTGCCCCATTTTGAGTTTGTCTTCAAATCCCTCTCCGTACCCATAATAGATCAACTCCAGCTCCCTGGGATCTAGTTGTTCCTCAATGGAATGACCAAGTTGACAACGAGCGAGCACCGGATTGTAATTGACGCAACCACTCTGTCCCATGAGCGGCACGTTGGGATAGTCTCCACAGCTTACAATCTTAAGGGTCCCTCTTGGGTCCGAATCATACCACCTGATAGCAGAACGTTCTAGCTCCATCAGTTTCTTAGCCCAAAGGGCACTGTCTCTTACCTCCCAAAATGTTGGAGTTGTAGGCAAATACGAAATGAACCACTTATAGAGTAGTGGAGCACAACAGACAACCACACCTTCTCCTTTCATGGATTATGTAGTAACTGAGAAGTATATATCAGCTAATAGAGTAGGGACATGGTTTTGACTCATAAAGATTCGAATGGCTTGGACGTTGTTAATTCTTGGAGTTGGCTAGAATTTTGGTAAAACAATGTTGATGTCATGGTTGATGTTTCAACATGAGTTTTTAACAGCCTTGTTATGTTTAGTTAACATTCTGGTTATGTTAAGTGTTTAAGGGTTACAGTTTTGTGCTGATGTCAAACCCGATGTCATAACATCAGTTGACAGAACATCAGAAAACCATCTGTTATGGTTTTTGTATTGCAGAATGTTAAGGTGTTGAAGAGTTAAAGTGCTGAAGAGTGATGTCACATGCGATGTCTTGACATCACTATACCAGAAACTTAAAAGATCAGGTTGTGATGTTTTTAGGGCTGCACGCATTAGTTTGATTTGAGGAGATCTGTTAGTTAGATTGGATGCAAATTTATTGGAGAAGATTTATTCTGATACAATTAATTCTGCATATCTTGTGGAGAATAGTTTGTTACTATTTTTGTGCAAATAGACATGGAGAATTGTTCCTATTTGTGTGGAGAAGATTGTTCCTATTTGTGTGGAGAAGATCTTGCAGCTGATTTAAAGAGAAGATTTAAAAGATACATAATATCCTGGAAATATTATGTGGAGCTGAATTTAATGCATAAAGATATGGAGAATATTTAGAGTTAATTATTGAAGATTTAAATTGAAGATTTGATTGAAGATCCAATTAATAGCAGAATCTGTTGGAGATTTGGAATAGAAGATTTGATATGATTTGAAGGCCCAAATCCAGTTGGGAAATAGGTTATAAATAGAAGCATTGTAACCTAGTTTTGGTAAGCCAGCCATCATGTAGATTATAAGGGCTGTGTTGGTTGATGAACCACCCGGTTTGTGGGATGGTCATCGTGTTTATCTCGAAGCCTGTAGGTAAGAGATGTATTGTTCTTGGAGGAAGCTGTTAAGCAACTCTAAGTATTGGTCTTAGTCATGAGGGTCATGTCTAGGTATTGTCATGGAAGTGTGTCTTCCAAAGTCTATGTAATAGAAAAGTTTAAGGAGTCAAGCTGTTGATGCAGTGACGGTGTAGTTGACTGCTAGACATCATCGAGATGATTGGAAGTGAGATGGAGTCTCTTACCTAGGGAGGACTTAGGTAGAAGGGTCATTGGGTAGTGATTGAATTAGGTAGATTGTCAACTGGTGTGTTGAGTCTGTAATTTGATACTACTAATAGTGGACTTCCTTCCTGGCTTGGTATGCCCCCAGATGTAGGTTGGTTGAACTGAACTGGGTGAACAATTGATTGTCTTCATTTACTGTTTCTATTATTGCCTTGTTCAGCAGATTGCGATGTTGTGACATTGCACAAGACATCACACATCTGTACCAGAATTTCAATTGGTATCAGAGCAGGCATCCTGTCTCTTTCTGGATGAGATCTTGGGAAGATACTTTCTGGTTCATGAGAAAGGAAGATAGTGTTGCTGAGATGGTCACATGGTGTTTGAATAGTCCCTTGAAGTGGAGGATGGACTATTGGACCTATTTGTTGTGTAGCTTTGGTGGAGAACTGCTGTTGTGTAGGCACTTGATCTAAGGTGATGGCGTGCAAGGATTATTGAGTAGTGCCTGAAGGTTGTTGAGGAGTTGTTGTGAGTTCCGCTGTATGGTATCTAATGTAACCCTGGTGGTGAGATTCTAGGAAGGTATGCTCTTGGAAAGACATTAGGGTTTGGTCTCCTCAGCAGGATATTCTATGATGTTGCAGTTTGTATGAGGATTATCTCTTATCTGTGTTTTGGGAAAGAAGTGATCAAAAGGCATTGAAGACCAATCTGTCCAGAACATTGAAAGAAAAGGGTAGAGACAAAGCAAAAGAGTATCACTGTCAAATCTTTCATGCGGGAGTGAAGATCTTGATAAGTTATCTCTTAAGCTTAGTTGTGATGACCGAATGAGGAGGAAGTTTCATCAAGAAAGAAGCTGAGCTTAATATGTCAATTCTAATGTCTCGACATCGCGCTACGCATGAGCAGTTTATGAAGGATGGCAGTTATCACTCTTAAGTTAGACAAGAGGTTTGAACCTTGTGCTTATAAGAATAAGCTTCTGGAAGAGTGTGTATACAAGTTACTGCAGCTTTGTTAGTCTGATCTTGGAAGTTGATCAGATGTTAATAGGTTCTCGTGTGTTCCCTACAAGAGATATGTGTGGTTGTAGTCTCCAAATCTATAGGAGATGGTTGATGTTGAAACATCATTTCAGTTCTTTGCTCAGGGTGGAGTAAAAGATCAAGACACTGACCTAACCTGGAAGGCTTTTGTGGTATGAATGGTTGTCATAATGGTATGTCATGAAGAAGATTCAGAAGATGCTGGAATCTGAAGAAGGGGTAAACCGCAGGGATTTAAGATCAATTGCTATTTGGGATATTCACAAGTATTTAATTGATTATCCTTGAAAGACAAGTTTAAGGATGTTCTGTCAATTGTTTTAACATCTTTTCATCAGAGGTTTGGAGAATCATGGGAGGGGTTCTACATTCGCTCACAAGTCGCCTAGGTGTTGACCTGGGATTGTTGCTTAGCATCTGTTTCTAGAAAGTATTATGAATGACTTGTCCTGATGGTGGTGCTGTTGAAGATAAAGATGGAAGACTATGAAGACATCATAATCTTGATGGTTACAGCTTGGATCAGTTTATTTCTGATCTAAGTGGTTTGGAGCCTGGTGTTTGCTCTGGTTGTGAAGGTCGAGGATAAGTGGCAGTTATCTCTGGCTTTCTACTAACGGCTCTACTAAGGGAAGTGACTTTCTTTAGTATTACTATGGGGTAGTCTTGGACTACTTATTTTCTGAAGATTCAGATGTGGTAGGTTTGAAGTCTTTGGAGTTTCTAAGCAGGATGGAGGTTGTCTACTCAAACTTGATTGTTGAATCAAGTCTATGAGAGCATGGAAATCGGTTTCTGCAAAGGCAGGAGGTTCTTCTGAGTGGCAGAAGGAAGAGCTGAATTCAACAGTTGGATGTCATAATGTTCTGACATCTAGCTTAGCATCAAAAGTCTCAGCTGGTAAGGTGGCACATCAGCTAATGATAAGGTGATCTACAGGAATGAACAATAGGATGCTTCAAAAAGATCGTTCTCATGGCAGTTTGCGGGAGTTGCAGGAAGGAGAAGATGTTACATGACCATGGCTTAGGGAGTCTAAGTGTGTTTGCTTTTGAGCAAGTGGAACATGTGACTTGAAGATCAAGTTTCCTTGGTGGATCAGGATATCTTTGTGAGAGTTCTGACAAACGTGAAAAAGGTCAAAATGTGGCATTTGGCTATTTTCATTTGAGGATTCGTGCTTGAGGTGATCAAACTGTGGCATTGGTTGATCTCAGAAGTGAATTCGAAGAATCAAGATAATCAGAGTGTGGCAGCTGGTTATTATTGAGGACTGTCTTGGAACAAGTTACTCTTGGGCAGAAGGGTGATGAGTTGAAGACTCAAGAAGATTATTCTTCTTGAAGGTGGATGAGAGGTTATTCCCTGATGCTTTGGATTACTGTGCAATAGTAAGTCCAGTTGGTGGAGCATATCAAGAATCAAGGTGATGATGTCTTGGTGTGTGGCAAATGTTCTAACTTGTGTTGGGACATTATCTGGTTGGATATCCTTGGTGAAGGATGATTATGCTCTGGTTCAGGAGCTTGGTGCCTACATTTTGCCTAAGGAGTGTCTACATAGTCATACGGGAGGATGATGAAGTAGAAGGTCTGCCTTGGATGGAGAATGTAGAGAAGACTGAAGAAGTCCAAAGTAACTTGTGAATGTGTCATAAGGAAGAATCAGAAGTTGTCAGACGTGTGTAGAAGAAGAGGTCATACAAATTGTCATGCCTTGTGTGAGAAGTCTGGATATTGTTGTTTGTGGCCATGATGGAGTAGCTTGATGTTTGAAGATGACACCCTGAGGGAACCTTATCAGCTGACTGTATAAGAAGTGTGTGAATTAGTAAGCATCATCTGCGGGTTATTTGTGAACAAAGACCTTGTTGGGAGCTTGGTAGTTATCTGATGGACTGGGCTTGTGGAATTGGAAGAAGCAGCATTAGTGTCTGAAGTGGCAGTTTAGTCATTATGGACAGGTTCTGATCTTGAGGTTAAGTAGGTTGAAGACTTCTTTAGGTGGGTATAAGGACAGAAGGTTGTTGTCAGTGGTGTGATCTGATCAGAATGGCTGAAGATAAGGAGGTTTCTTCTAATACAAGTAAAAGGTGGTGGCAGTCCTTATCTTGTGTTGCAAGTGATCTGAAGACATTTGTTATGGAATATGTGAAATTCCAAATCAAGTGTTTTTTTTGGACTTGATAGATCATGTATCGAAAATAATCATGATGAGATTTTGCTCAACACACACAAGAAGTGGCAGTTCTTAATGTTGAGAATGTGGCAATTTCATTGTGCTTCTATCTGGTGTCAAGTGTTCATCTTCATAAGGAGCATGGGTTGTTCATGGCAGGGGGAGTTAAGGCTGTTGTCTATGGTCTTTTACTGCAAGGATGCAGATTTTTGTGAAGATTGCGTGCTGATCAAGATTGTGAAGATTGGATATAATGTCAGATAACATGTTATGACATTAGGTTGTTGGATGACATGTTGGTGTTCTAGCCATGTGAAGCTAATTGTTTGAATCATATGTACACATGCTTCTAAGGAGGAGTCTGAAGGACAGCTTTGTGTGTATCTGGGAGATGTCACACTTGTCTTGGTGTGTTTTTAAGAAAGAGGAGTTTACTTAGAGTTCAGTGGAAGGCATTGTGAGTGTGCTTCAGAACTTGTGGATGATTGTGTGAAGCATTCCTGTCTGGATGAATGAAGACTATGTCTGGAGTTTCCAAATGTTATGGTATACTGGTCAAGAAGCACTAGATAGGGGGAGTTGATATTTTCTCTGCTGATCATTGAAAGTAGTAGCTGCTGAGTCTGGGTTTTGTTTTGAGTATATTGGTTGGATGATTCAGAGTTTGCCTTTGGAATTTTTGTGTGCTTGCTGCTATGTTCAGAGTTTGTCCAATTGTGGCTAAAAAGGGGGAGAGTTAGCCTAGTGGTTGCCAAGGTGTGGTTGTGAAGCCTTTTCTGATATGGTGCAGCAGTTGAGGGGGAGAGTGTTTGAACAGCTGTGAGTTGGTTCTTGGTTTGAGGGGGAGTTTGCCCTATGCTGATGTGAAAGTGTTCGTTTCTGCTGCAAGTTGGTCCAAGTTGGTCTGATGTAGGCTGAAATTGTTTTAGCCAAAATTAGCCAAAGGGGGAGATTGTTAATTCTTGGAGTTGGCTAGAATTTTGGTAAAACAATGTTGATGTCATGGTTGATGTTTCAACATGAGTTTTTAACAGCCTTGTTGTGTTTAGTTAACATTCTGGTTATGTTAAGTGTTTAAGGGTTGCAGTTTTGTGCTGATGTCAAACCCGATGTCATAACATCAGTTGACAGAACATCAGAAAACCATCTGTTGTGGTTTTTGTATTGCAGAATGTTAAGGTGTTGAAGAGTTAAAGTGCTGAAGAGTGATGTCACATGCGATGTCTTGACATCACTATACCAGAAACTTAAAACATCAGGTTGTGATGTTTTTAGGGCTGCACGCATTAGTTTGATTTGAGGAGATCTGTTAGTTAGATTGGATGCGAATTTATTGGAGAAGATTTATTCTGATACAATTAATTCTGCATATCTTGTGGAGAATAGTTTGTTACTATTTTTGTGCAAATAGACATGGAGAATTGTTCCTATTTGTGTGGAGAAGATTGTTCCTATTTGTGTGGAGAAGATTGTTCCTATTTGTGTGGAGAAGATCTTGCAGCTGATTTAAAGAGAAGATTTAAAAGATACATAATATCCTGGAAATATTATGTGGAGCTGAATTTAATGCATAAAGATATGGAGAATATTTAGAGTTAATTATTGAAGATTTAAATTGAAGATTTGATTGAAGATCCAATTAATAGCAGAATCTGTTGGAGATTTGGAACAGAAGATTTGATATGATTTGAAGGCCCAAATCCAGTTGGGAAATAGGTTATAAATAGAAGCATTGTAACCTAGTTTTGGTAAGCCAGCCATCATGTAGATTATAAGGGTTGTGTTGGTTGATGAACCACCCGGTTTGTGGGATGGTCATCGTGTTTATCTCGAAGCCTGTAGGTAAGAGATGTATTGTTCTTGGAGGAAGCTGTTAAGCAACTCTAAGTATTGGTCTTAGTCATGAGGGTCATGTCTAGGTATTGTCATGGAAGTGTGTCTTCCAAAGTCTATGTAATAGAAAAGTTTAAGGAGTCAAGTTGTTGATGCAGTGACGGTGTAGTTGACTGCTAGACATCATCGAGATGATTGGAAGTGAGATGGAGTCTCTTACCTAGGGAGGACTTAGGTAGAAAGGTCATTGGGTAGTGATTGAATTAGGTAGATTGTCAACTGGTGTGTTGAGTCTGTAATTTGATACTACTAATAGTGGACTTCCTTCCTGGCTTGGTATGCCCCCAGATGTAGGTTGGTTGAACCGAACTGGGTGAACAATTGATTGTGTTCATTTACTGTTTCTATTATTGCCTTGTTCAGCAGATTGCGATGTTGTGACATTGCACAAGACATCACAAATCTGTACCAGAATTTCAGACGTCAACGAAGTCTTTGACATTGGGAAACAGGAACAACCCGTATACTAGCAAAGCAAAAATTGATTCAAACATTACAGAGTCTCCCCTTCCTTGAAAGTGAAGAGCCCTTTCAATCAAAAACTGAGCTGGTAAACCACGATATCCTTCTCTAGTAGTCATGTTCTCTTGTATATGCCTCTTTCACATTACCATAGTTTCCACAGCTATCTATAATCAGGATTCCATCATACACCCTATTATACCAGTCAATATCTGCATGGGAGAGTGCCATAACTTTCTGAGACCACCATCCTTTCTTGGAATCCCAGAATGCCCCTGCCTTCGGCAGATAAGAAATAAACCATCTATACAGTATAAGGGCACAGCAGGTAATCTGTCCATTTCTATGAGCGTTTCTTGTATGGACCGAGTGATAGGCTTCCGCAAGCAAGGTAGGTACAGGATTCTGCTTCAGGAAAATCTTGATTGCATGTAATTCCACGAAGTTGTCAATGTTCGAGAACAGGAAGAGTCCATAAATAAGCAGAGCAAAAACGGCTTCAAAGACGTCCTTGTTGGAGTGTTTGGCGAAGTAGTGGATTTTCCCAAATAAGAACTTAGCAGTTAATCCAAAAATTCCTCCCTTGGAGATTAAGTTGTTTTTGATGTCAACTAATTCCAAGTGAGTTTCCTTGGCTATCTCTTCTTCTTTAGGGTCTCTGTCGAAAATGGGAAATGAAGAATCATCCTTAACAGGCAAACCAACTATGTGAGAGTATTCTTCAAGTGTAGGCAAGAGCTGATAGTCGGGAAAAGTGAAGCAATGATACTTCGGGTCATAAAACTGGAGTAAAGTTGAGAGGAGTCCTTCATCAACCTCTTTCTTCAATAATGTCCATAAATTCCCGTATCTGTCCTTGAATCCTTCAGGGTCTGTAAGTAAACTTCCCAATCTCCTTAGGTCATCAAGCTTAGGACTCTTGAAAGTGTATTTTATTGTTTTCCTTCTTATTTCATCCATGATATCTCTGAGACATTTTACAAAAAGAGGTCTGAGTTCCATGAAACAGATATGCTAAGAATGCTTATGCTATATGGATGCAACAAACACACACAGAGCACAAACAAACAAAGGCAAAGGGGGATAGGTTGAGCATGGAGCCAAGGGTTCACCCTTCCCATTGGTATGTTTTATTGGTTTTCACCTGCTGAACGGGGTTCTAAGAAGTTCCCAGAGTCGACAACCCATCTTTCGGATTTTAATGATTTCCCAGATGACTTGGTAATCAATAAAATTCTCAAGAGGATCTCGTCTGAGTGTAGTATCGCGTGATAACCAATTCAAAAATAGACTCCATCATGGTCTCCGCACCACATCTAAAAGGCTTAAGTGGGGTTTGGTAACTACGGTTCTCAATATCACAGACTCCTAGGTCGAGAGTAGCACGCTTTCACAAACGAATTCGTTCAACATAACTAGACTCTCAAGAGGGCCTCAACTGAGTGATGGTGTTATCAATTCAACTTTTCAGGATTCGACTCCCTCAAAGCCTCCTTGAATACCATCGTCCTATAATAAGTGCACTCAAATCCGGGTATAGGATTTATCTCACTCATAGATATCATGTCAACCCACATTAAACAGAAAAATGTCAAGCAAGAACAGGTACACAGATATATAAGCAAATATGACATAAATAAGCATATACAAGTAAATAAGCAAACATGAATAACATAAAAACAAGATTGGATTAACCCTCTTAGGAAAGGACCAGCAATAGGTCTAACTGTATCCCCAGTGAAGTCGCCATTTCTATTGCGGTGAAATCGGATAACAAATTATTAATTAATTTGCATCATTTTCTTTTACAACCGACTTTGATTTATCCAAAGGAAAGGATCAAGATCGTTAGAAAAACCTAAAGGGGGGAGATCTAAGGTTCAGGGGTTGGTTACGCCTATGGAAGGTATTAGCACCCTAAACGTCCGTAGTACTCTACGGGAACCTCTTGTTCTAATGTTATCTTATGTTTGCTAAAGGTTCTATGCTAAAGGTTGAAAACCTTAGGGGTTAGTATCTAAGTATACTCGACAAAGCATCGCACTTTGCGCCTACGTATCCTCGGGTGTAGAATCAGAGTATGCGTAGTTCTACTTCTACTGAACTATTGACTATGGCCAATGTTCAGAGGGGAAATGAGTACAAGCTCATTGTAGAGTTCAAGAACTCTCTAGATCTAGTTAAAATGGTCCTATGTTATGTTTTAGTCAGTAAGGAAAGTGATAACTTATTAGGATGAATATCACTAAGAGTTTAAGAACTCTCTCCTAAAGCTAGTTGTGATTTCTATGGCTCTGATGAGGCCAAGAAATAAAGTTTTCTCCTAAGAGGTTACTTAGGTTAAGGTGGGAGGTCATGACTTATGAGTCAACATTAGTCACCTTCCTTTGGAATGGGGGAAATAACAGTTATAGGTTACTAACAAGATAACAAGTTAATGTAAACATGATGACATAAAAAGACATGAATAAATTTTTGAGATGAAATAAAGGTTTAGGATACCAAGCAAGATTAGAATCATGCATATTAGACAATGATCAAATATGATAAACAAGAATAGCATGGCAAGATGAATAAGGAAATGCAATAAAACTTTAAGAGAAATTCCTAATATTATCATGATTACAAGCAAGTAGATTAAATATTTTTAACAATTTCTTTCTATGCTTAAAAGTAAATTTAATTAGAAAGCCATAGCAAAAAGAATGGGATAAAAAGGATGGATAATGAGCAAGTTATAGTGTTTCAAAACCATGTACAAAGAAAAAGAAATAACATGAACATTTAATAAAAGAAAATAGAAAATGTCCCATGTAGGGTTTGAACCCACGCCCTCGCTTGAACGTCCAAAAACCTCCACCATCTGGGCTGTGCGCGCGGTTGAACATAAAATGCAAACACAAATATATATGTAAAACAAGCGAAATCAGACAAAAGAAAAAAAAAAGGTTGGGCGAGGGGATTGAACCCCAGTCCCCTTGCTTGCAAACACTTATAAATCCCTCCATGGACCAGCGGTACTACGCTCTCATCCATGAATTATACGCTTCTAATATAATATAAGGCAAACAAGCTCATAAATCCCAAACAAACCAAACATGCGCGCCATGCCCAAACCAACTCTCCAGCCCAACTCTCACTTACCCAGCCAGGTTCACACATCCATAACTCAGTCAAAACTCAACCAAATTAATCAAAGCAAAGACTAAAATTGATCAGTAACGAACAAGGAATACAAAGGTGCCATTTGTTTGACCTAAACCCTAACATACAAGACACACACGGGCTTCAAAAAGAGGTGCCACAAAGGTTCAAAAACCAACATAAGACAGCCATAACATTACCACAATATTCAAATAGGAAAAAGCAAAGTAGATTGAAGATAAATCTGCTTCAACAGGTTTCAAAATTCACAAAGCATCATGGACTTAAGCTATTGTATGGCAAGGCACACGTTATGAATCCAAGAATTCTCAATGATCACAAATACATAGAAACAGGAACAGGATCATGTTAACCTCCAGCTAAAACTCCTATATCATCTAAATTCAAGACTTAACAAAGCACACAATGAAAGAACAACCACATAATTAAAAAAACAGCCACGGTCTTAAACTTCCAACATGTAAATACTAAACATTTTGCAAGGCACCATTTCTTAAATTCAAGCATACAATTGGTTCAAAATCAGAACAGATTGTTTTAAACGAAATAGTTAGGCCAAACATTCTAATCAGTAAAATAGTGTGTTAGGGACTTAATAATCAGCAGTTCACATGTTAACAATAACACTTAGTCCAAGTATACAATAAAACCCACATTGACCTAACTCAAATCAAGATTGGCATACATCAATAGAGAAAAGAAACAATGATTTAAACAAATCGTTTTCAGGTACCTCAACCAAATCTTAACTTGAAGCAAAGATCAAAGTGCATTGATTTGGGAATAAAATACAAACAGTGCTAACAAAACTGATACACACATGCCATGAGTTTAAGCTCAAGAAACAACTGCCAAGGATTATCAATCATGGAAATTAAAAGCATGCAGAAAATGATGACAAGCATCTATATAGGCATGGCAGTGAGCATAGGTACATACAAAGTCAAGGCATGATGTAAAACAAAAATTGCAAACAACACCACAACCAATGTTTAGCCTAATCTGCATTTCTAAATGTAATATCTAACATCCATTCAACAAAACAGAACCAGACATAGTGCACAAAATCCAGCTAAGCCATGAGTATTATACAACCAAGTGGTATTGGAACAGACTTCATGTTCTCAAAAAACAACAAAGGGTTTGTAAACAAGATATCAATTCATTGGTTCAGAATTTGATTTAAGCAAGGTTACACTTTTGGTATGCACTAAAGTGTGTAGTGATGTCAGTTCTCTACTTAAGATAAATAATGAAGCATACATTAAGAATCCACAAAGTTTGGAAGTTATGAACATACACCATACATTAAAAGAAACCGGTCAGGCTAACACAACAACAAAAATTTGCCAAGGATTTAAACAAACACGATTTAAGTGCACACTAGTTGACAGTGAGGAGGAAATCCACTAAGGCATACATTTCATGAGTTCAAGTGTACAACTCTTTACAAGAAAGCAATCCATAAATCATGAATACATGCACATATATTGAAAGAAGAATGCCAAGTCAATACATCAATGAGTATAAAACAAAATGACTTGCTAGAGACTTATGCATACACATTGTGCAAGTCTTAAAGAAAACTCAAAACAAACTTAAAGCATGATACACATGATGAGTAATGTCAGAGAGTAACAACACAAACAGATTACCAAGATATGGATTCATATTGTAGCAGAAATATAGGTCATAGAGACCCTAACACAAGAACAGGGCAAAACCCACATCAACATACAACATATGTAACTATTAAGACATAGCATGTATTCATACTTCTAACCTCAATAAGTTCAAGTAAACCAGAGAAATAAGGCATAGTATGAAATCATAAAAAAACAAATGATCAAACTCCCATGACATCTTAGTATGCAACAGGGTGTGAACATGAACTCAAACAAAACTTATGAGGGTCCAAACATATCAGTGACAAAACAACTGTTCAACACATGGAGATATTCATATTTGACAGCATAACAACATCATGGCATTGCAACATTATAGATGATTATGAGTAGTCATAACAACATTAGTAACAACATTCAGAATAAACAACATCATACAAGTAACTCGAAGCATGTGCTCATATGATTCAGAATGATCATGAGCAAGAAAAGCATTAAATGAGCATGATAAAATAAAAGGGAAATATGAATGATACCAAACAGAAGCTTTGCTAATGCCTTGAGTGTTCAGAACACTTCCACAGCCACTCAGAAACTCACTTGCTCAGTTCACACAAAGCTTGAAAATATAAGTGCTTATGAGGAGAATTGTTGATGTTTTGCATTGAAACTGAACCTCTTTATATAGGCTGAGATATGGGCCGGGTTGAACTCATCCAAGGGATCCAAACTTAGTGGCTAGGGTTTTTGAAATTGGATTCCAATGTTGCTTCAAGGGACAGATGCTCCCTCCCTCTGGTTCGTAACAGTTTCTGGCAGGGTTATCATTAAGAAGGGTATTGCTTCTCCACCTCTCCTTTGTTGTAAGTAAACGCAGGTGTGGTTTAGGAAAGTGAGAGCGACATTGCTCTGCTTGTTCTCAGGTGGCGCAGAGGTGAGCTGATAAAGGGAAAAAACCACCACCACTTTGTACAAGTGAAAATCGCTTGAAGCTTGAAGAGGAAATTGTTGGGGTAAATTGAAATTGAAATCACGCCAAGCTTGTTTTGAAACGAATTTGAAAGATTTGAAACTGTTGAAGTCGTCTGAGACAAATTTCCTATGTAAAACCACACTCAAACGCACAAAGGAAGAAGAAATGTGTTTCCAGCACAAGTGTCAAGTTCCCATTGGTTTCATTTGGCGTTGAAAAGTCAAAGGACCGGACTTGGTCTCTCATTGGTTGATGTCATGAACCCAACCTCCAATCAGAAGCCTCATTATTTGATCAAGTGGACCACACAAGAGGCAACACATACACAAATGATATTTTTCTCTTAAATGACATAATAAAGGTTAATGATAATTTAATTAATTAAAAGTTGATTAATTAACTACAATAAAATTAATTAAACAAAAAACATGCAAAATTAAATTAAAATAATTGATTAATTAAAATTAAGAAAACAATTTAAATATATAAATAATAAAAAGAAATAAACCACATTAAAATTGAATTAAGATAAAAAATAAAGACTATTAAAATAAAAATGTTAAATTAGAACAAAAATAAATAAGAATAATAAAATGGAAATTAAAATAAAACACAGAGAAAAAATAAATCACACAACATTTAACAAAAAGATGAGGGTAAAATTTAGGGCACAACACGTAAGTTCATCAAAACCGTGTCCCTTACATTTTCTTAGCATGGATTTGAATCTCTCCCAAGCTTCGTTGAGGGATTCATTTCCACCTTGTGAGAAAACCGTGATTGCCGTTTTTGCTTCCATAAAACTATTACGTGGAAAAAATCGTTCTAGGAATTTTTCTTCCAACACGTTCCAATCCGTCATAATCATAGTCGACTGATCAAGGTACCGTTCCTTCGCCTTCCCTATCAAGGAATGAGGAAAGAGTCACTTGAACAAAGACTCCTCTTCAGCTTCAGGCACTCCAGTTGCACCCGCAATTTCGTAAAATTTTGTAAGATGAGTGAAGGGATCCTCAGGATCCATACCAGTGAATGGATTTTGGTATAGAAGAGAAAAGATGTCAGTCTTCATCACGGAGTGCCTCCCGTTGTGGGTATTGCGATCAAACTGAGTTGTGTGCCTCGGACTGTTAGTGCATGGCGTTGAAGCAGGTCGTGGTGGAGGTGGTGCTGCCATGGTTGGCGTTAACTGTGGTGTTGGTATAGAAATAGAACTTTCTCCCCTTTCTCGTCTTTCTTTGGCAAGCTGCCTCCTCCGTCTAGTTTTGCTATTCAACTTACGTGCATTTCTCTCAATCTCAGGATCGAAAATAAGTTGATCTGCAAGTAACTTTCCTCGCATAAACAGAGTCTGTAAAACTTAACCAAACAAATTAAGAAGCTCAGGAAAAGTTATAAAAGCTTAAAACTTAACAACTATTGCAATTCTTGCAATATCAAACAACAATCCCCGGCAACGGCGCCATTTTGTTGAAAATTAATTCAGTGGGGGTTTTTGTTATCGTATCCGCATGGATTGTATAGATATTACCGCCGTTCTATAGTTGAAATCGTTTTAAACTTAAGGTAACAAAAAGTTTGGTCGATTTGTAACGGAACATTTGCAAGAAAAGTTAATATCAATGGTAAAAGAAATTGGTTTAAAAATGTTTAGTAAAAGCATGCCAATATTAGGGTTCGATAAACCATTTCATACGTATTTACTCGATAAAGTATGTGAACTTGTTAATAATGAATATAATCACATATCCTCTCAACATGTTTATCTCTAACACATGTTGTGAGATTTATCATATTGATCCTTAGATGATCTTTCACTCTAACTATCAATATGATAACATTAAAAGATCAATATTTATGAACATCAACTCTCAAAACTATCTATAGCCTCATGATTGTTGATGGATTAAAACTTAGGTCAAATCTTAGAAGAACATATTTCTCAATCATGAACCAAAACAAAGTATACATCATACAAACAAAGTTTTTCACCATATATTAATCATCAACAAAGTTCACAAATTAATTATCAAGATCAATACATACAAAATAAAGGATTACCTACCACTAATCTTGACGCAAAAGGTGTTTAGCTACCCATTGTCATGGTAGCTTGATCAACAAGTAATAGACAAAGCTTTTGTTGCATCAATCTTCAATGGATCAAGGATTGAAGCATAAAAGCTTTGGATTCTAAGAAAAATAAGTAAATATGAAGTTTTTAGCTCAAAGAGTGTTTTTAGGTTACAATGATCTTTGCAAAAAGTGTTATATTACAAAATATCTTCAAAACAACCTAAATACCACTTTCTGCCCAAACAAATTCGCCAGGCGAGCTCCAAAATTTTCCAGGTGAAACCAATAAGCTCAGCCACGTGACAAAACAATGCAGAGATATCTGAAATAAATATCTAAACTCGCCAGGAAAAATTCAGCTTCGCCAGGCGAACCTCTTTCGCCTCATCTTTGCCTGGCGAATCTTCCAGCGAAGCACTTCCAGTAGCTACTAGAATTGAAAACATTTTTTCTTTTTCCTTCGCCAGGCGAAATCTTCCTCTCGCCACCCCTTCGCCTGGTAAAGGTCCTGACGTTTCTGACACGCGACTATGTTCGTTTCTTCGCTTTTTCTTCCGATTTTTGCCACACCCTTTTTACAAAGTATGCTGCAAAACTAACAATAACATCAAAAAGACTAAATATAGACATTGATTCAAAAATCACTTAAAAATAAGTTGTTTTGCATTCAGACATCTGGAAAAGAGCTTAAAAAATGTCGTGAATTGATCTAAAAATCATTCTAAACCAAACACTTATCAGTTTTGTAAGGGCTTAATGCCCAGGATAATTTACTTTTGTGATTGGTGTGTACTTTAAATATCCTATGCTATTTATTTGGTTATTGAGTTAGTCTTTCTGCCTTTGTTATATTATGGCTAAAAATGGGGAGAAATACTAACTTTACTAACCACTGTTGACTGCTGCTAACCATTGAGGGGGAGTAGTGCTACTTGCAGAATAAGGAACTGGTTGGGGGGGAGACAATAAGATGTTTGATGTTTTTATTCACTGCTATATTGATGATCTATTTCTTGCCTCTGATTAATTCTGTCTACAGGTTAATTGTAGTTAGTTTTAGCAAAAATCTGCCAAACGGGGAGATTGATGAATCCAAGCCTTGAGGTTGGCATCAATTTTGGTAAAACTAACTTATCAGAAAGATGTTGGACAAGATGTCCTAACATTTTGAACTGTCTGAAGATTAAAGTGTTAGACAAGATGTCATATCATTTTTGTCTGTTACAGTTTGGAGTAACTTTTATCTTATTTCCAGTTTTTATGGGAATGAGTATCTGTCCTAGGTGGCGTCCAAGATTAAGGAATCAGAGATTCTGATTCTAAATGGAATATGTTGTTTCTAAGTGTGGAGCACATTAGGAAACTTAGGATTGAAGAAACTATTCTAGAGAAGAATATGTTGCAGATTCTGTGGAGTTGAATTGTTGCGATTTTGAAGCCTAAATCCAGTTTTGTTTAGTGTTATAAATAGGATCGATTTAACCTAGAATAGGTAGTGAAGATACACGGCTGTTAGTGAGTATTAGGGTCGTACTTTTCTGAGCCTCTCTTGTATTGTGTGAATACATGAGTTGGACAATATTATTGAGTTGTAATTGTTCAGTCACTGTTGTGATTGAAACGGATTTGAGAACAGTCTCATACCTAGGAGTGTCTTAGGTAAAAATCTAGCACATGTAGTTTTTAGGTGACAAGTTGTAAACGGTGGAGTTTAGCTTAGAACTAATACTGTTTAGTGGATTTCATTCCTAACTTGGTAGCCCCCAGACGTAGGTGTCGTTGTTCACCGAACTGGGTTAACAATTCTTGTGTGTCTCTTTATTTTCTGCTGTTTGTATATTGCTCCTTGTTATCCTTGTGTGTGAAGCTGAGATATATCAAGTGTCACGACATCCTATCCGACAACTTAGTGATCTGCTTGACCAGAATTTCAGAATTGTCTAGCTTTGAGGTCGTGCTGAAATGCTCCGACAAATATTTCTTGATTCGGATGAGATATTTTAATTGTTTCTTCATTGAATATTGCCAGATATTCTCTGAGAGATTTCGAGTACCCTTGTCGGACGTTAAATAAAATGGTAGTCGACATTTTCCTATGCTTGCTTGCTGAAAAAGTTTTGTACCATCTTCTAGGTTAAGTCCTGGTACCTAATGACCGAGAACCTCAGTAGACTCATATACTATCGTAAGATCCTTCCTTAAAAGTTCTTGAATTTATACTTATGGGAGTTAGAAGCCCCTACTATTGCCATCTGATTATTGATCATAATGATATGCTACTGTGGGTCGATTTTACCATCAAAAGACACCAGCATTAGTGGTTTAATGTTCTCTAGGACTTGATCATCCCAGATAGTCTCGGACAAAGGTAGGGAATCTAGAAGCTCCTCCTATGTGTCCCCCTTTTGTTGGCTTTTTGTTTTCAAAACTTAAACACTGTCTTGCAAGGTTTCATTTTGTTGACGGAGAGCCTCCACCACTGCAAGAAATTAGGTTATATCCTGTGGGGGAAGTGGATCACTTTGTCTAGGAGATGATCCGGAAATCACGGAGTTGGGATACTAGCGATTTTGATGATGTTTTTTATGTGGCCCGGGAAAGTTTTACTGAGGCCCTACAGTGGGTGCCAAATGTTCTTGCTAAAAAACACTAAAAGGTTGACTTCCTTATTATAAGTCAAGGAGAGCCAAAAATGATTGGTTTATATGTCTGTTATGTATGTATTCACTGGTTTCTATCTCCAAGCAATCTTCTATTTATATGACTCGATCCTCTCATCATCCACCCCACTTTGTTCTTTCATTATCCTTCATAAATACAACCTTAGGTAATGTTCGTCGCCCCTATAATTTTGAGATAACACATTTCCCATCAATAATTGTAACTCCCTTGCCATCATGGAGCCGTATGTAACCATCCCATGCGACTCTCCAGATGATACCCGGGTACTGACATCGGATCCGACTTATATGGACGAGGCCGACTTCGATTCACTTATTTCAATGCTTCTAACTAGATCCGACTTCTATATGTGATTGACTTCATCCGGCCAGTTTGACTCTTCATGCTCGACTTTACCACTAACTCGGCCTTAAGGAATTGTGGGACGTACAATAGGCTTCTTCCAATCTTATACCTCGGGTGGTCAAACTAATTTCTAGGATGTACTGGTAGAATTGTAAACTTCACCAAGGGAACATTTTGTACATACCTTGGTTGAATACTATCCAATTAGAGATTGGTTTGGTTTAAATCTAATCCCATAAAAATATTATGTTTGGGATTTGGTATTTCAGTCCTAATTAAGGTTGGAGATCAGGCTGCACAAAATCTCCTAGGTTTTTGGTCAACCCGGTGTTAAAACCATGATAGGTTAAATCTCATCACAATATTAAAAGCTTCTTAAGTTGAAGACCAGCCTGGTATTCAAATTTGTCAGGCTTTCAGTTAGCCGATGTAAAACCAAGGTATTGAGCTCAAAGGTTTTAAAAATTCAAGAATAACTGTCATACCCTAATTTTTAACCCTAAGATCCCACTTATCATTTGCATCTTTACACAAACAAGATCACATTTGGTTCTTCCCTCTCATCCTTTGGGTTTTTGTTTTTAAGATCGCCAAGCACCTTTTTCTATGTATTCATCTTTACGTTTATATGTTTATTGTCTAACAAACCACTAATCAAAATGCAAAAATATGTCTTGTTTCTTTAAGCTCTTTGTGCAAGGTAGAGCATTTCATTAAGAACACTAAGCTTGGATCCTCAGCTAGGGTTTTGATCCCTTAAGTCAAAGTGTGAAAATCCATTAATTCTCAAGAACTTATTTCTCAATATATGGCTTCTAATATCAAAGTCTATTGTTCTCAAGCATCAGTCTATATCATTTTTAGCACGAATACGTCAAGGTTGTGTAGCTTGTTTCTCAAGAGAGTCAAAAGTTCATGTGTTTATTTCCATGCCTTCTTCAATAAGTTATCTCAAGCCTTAGTCATTTTAATCAAAGGACATTCAAAGACATCGTATTTTGGGTTCATATGATCATCCATGTACTTTGAAGTGCAAGAAAATCTCAAGTATTGCAAATTGGTTCAAGAAGGTTTGACCAAAAAGTCAACATTTTCAAGTCAAAGTTCCAAGGACTAAAACTCCTTCAATTCTCCATATTTTGAGTGCTTCATTTTGCATATGACTCTTCTCAACATCCTCCACAACTTCTCTTTACATGACAAGATCCAATTATGCTTGGAGGACTATTAAAAGTTTGAAGACATTATAGGTCATATGTGGACTTAGTGAAATTTGACCTATTTTCAAGTGACTTTTTATCAACTTTCAAGGATCACAACATCTTCATTTTTTATATTTTGAAGCTGATTCTTTTTGCACAATATCATTTACAACGCCCTCTACATGTTTGCTTCAATGGTCAAGATAAAATTATGCTTGGAAGACCTTGGAATTTGTTGGAACATTATAGGTCATTTTCTTCCTCAAAGACTTAAAATGTTTCTAAGTATGATGACCAGTTTTTCATGCTAACTTCAACACATCATAACTTTCTCCTCAGATGTCCAATGAATACTTTCTTGGCACTTTGTAAAATAGGCCATGAGGACTACACATTGCAAGAAGAATGGTGGAAAAAAGTTTCTTGAGTAGGATGCCCCATTTATGCAAACTAAACTTCAACTAAACTTCAATTACAAGTCAAGTTAACCGTGATATGCATCTAAACATGATTAACCAAGTTACCTGAAGTTAATGAATGGTAAAATGCATGGTTTGGCTGTGTTTTGAGTAGATTCAAGTCACACTTTTGGCATGATGAGGGTGCATACGATTAAACTGAATTTCCACTCAATTCACCCCTTTCATCATTCCATCATCTTCAGATATAAATAGAGGTTCATTCTACTTTCATTCCCAAACTTTTGAGTGGCAGAAAACCCCTGCTCCACCTTCAAATTTTTTGCAAAAAAAGACCTATCGTGTTTTAATTTCCAGCCACTCTCACTCTCATTTCTTTATTCCATAAGCTTTATCATGTTCCTCTGAAGCTTCTGCATAAAATTCCAAGCTCTAAGAGTCCCTAAATTGCTCCAACCAAATCCAGTTTCAGAGCTTCTCAGATCATTTTTAGGCAAGGTTGTTTGAAGCCCAATTTTCACTCAAACAAGTTACCGAAATCTAGTCCTTTGCTTGCTTAATGTTTCCCCTAACCCAGCTGGTGTTGATTCTTCTAGTACATCATTTAATTTTTGTCTTCGTGTTTTTTTGTTCTTCTGATTTTCTCCGAAATACTCTCAACTCCTTTTCAATAAATGAAAATGAAGAGTGAGGTTGAGTTCACCTTGATGAGACGGTCACAATGGCATAGGTCTCATGACCTATCTTTACCATTTGTGGATTCTCCGGTGAGAGCTCACTGGAGAAGATGACCGGAGAGGCGAAGAAGATGACCTGAGGTGGAGATACGCTGGCATTTTAAAATGTTTTGATTTGATGATTTCAAATGTGATTCCATGTTATTTCTGAGCTATTTTCCACCATACATCCTCATCTTAGGAGCGTCAGATCTGCCACATGAATTAATCGGCCAGATCTGACGCACCATGTTTTTATTCTATTTTATTTTCTTTTCTGATTTTTATTTTAAATTGTATTTTCATTTAAAAATCCATAGTAATTTTAGTTTTTATCCAAAAAATACCAAAATAATTTCTAAAATTTTCTTTTATTTTTCTCTTTCTGATGATATATTTTTCATATTTTTATTTTGTCATTTGATATTTTTCATGATTTTTTTATCTTTTTCCTTGCTTTTTAAATAGTTAAAAAAATATTTTTATGCATTAAAAAATTCCCAAATATTTTCCATGGCATCCTTGCATTATTTCTAACTTTCTGGATGTTTCCTGGTCATTTGTGATTTTGTTTGATGCATCATTTGCATTTTCATCTTTATTTTCATTTTAAAATTCATTTTAAAAATAATTTTGATGCATATTAATTCATTTTATAGAATTTTTGTGTTTGTTGACCTTTGTTGACTTCTGTTTGACTTGAATCTTGGTTGATTTGGTGAAAACCCTAATCTACCAAAATGGATTATTGATCTTGATGATAGCTTGATCAATCCTTGGATTCAACTTATTGTGTTTCTTTCATTGATGCCTCTTCTTTGTCTCCCTTCTTCTTTTTTCTTTTGGTTGATGAAAATCTTTAACTTTATGGATTGTTAATGATCAAAGATGTTTGAACCTTCATTATTTCAAACATGTTGTTGAAGTGATCATTGGGATCACTCACTTCACTTTAGAGTATTGATAGGTTGCCTTTGATCATTGATGGAAGTTCTTGATTAAGATGATACCATTCCTTCTTTTTCTTTTTGTGTGGTCAGCTTGTTTACTGTGAAAAATAGAAAACAACCTCTAGTCTACCAAATATATAAGAAATTGGCTAACTTGCATGATCGACCACACTAAATCCTAGGACATGTGCTAAATAATTCAAAAGGATATTTGGAAAAAGATGAACACTTCAACAGTATTTATAATTGAGAAAAAGGTTATTTCGACAATATTAAAGGAAAAGTAATACGAGGAAATGATTAAAAGTGCATTGGAAAATAACTTAACAAAGTAAAAGATAAAAGATAGATTTCTGGGCAACGATTAACTGAATTGCATTGAATGAGAAAAATGGTGTTACATAAAATATACATTCTTCACAAACTCGTTTCTCTACACGCGGATACTTGGAGTAATTTGAGGAATATGTACAACTTGAACACACACAAATCCTAACACTAAGACTTGTTATTTATAATAGTAAATAATTACTACCTCTAACGACCTACTAATTAGAGCGAGACAAATGGTATTCTGCATGTCTTCGCCCTTCAGATGTACTCCACGTGTCTCCTTCTCTCAAATGGATAAGGACAAAGTCCCCCCCATTATTTGAATTTGAATCTTTGAATCGAACGTCATTAGTCAGGCTTCTGTCTAAACATATTTCCACATTGTTAGAAATATTTCTAAGTCCATAAAATATATCTCTCTTGCACAAGGACATCTTTGACTAGACTTTCTGGAAATACCATTCCTGTCGAAATCTTCCAAAACTTCAAAAATTTCATTTCTTTGAATAAGACTCTCAATCCAATATCAGGCGTCGAAATTAGGAGCTAACACAGGTTTAGCAGGATGACTTACATGTCATTTCTCTAGCTTGTATTAACACATAAATTGTTATTGACCGACCTCCCATAGTATGACATTCCTTATAGGTTGTGCTACGATTGCTTAACATAGTGCTAAATCTGTCCCGAATAAAAAATAAGTCATTTTTGTAAGTGAGATTGTCAGCCTCCTATTCTCCATGGTATTGTGTGAAATAGATTGGATCTTTTGTTACCTAAGACGAGCTAGTGGAATACTTGTTGATTTTATCCATGTTGGAGCCCTTCTTTTTGTAATGTATAAGACCATGTTTTCATGCTTATGGATGTCTAGTTGAGTGTTCTCCAAAAAATGACAAATTGGCCTTTCTTTTCTAATCACTAACTTACTAACTTTTTGTTTTATTTCTTTACTTTAAAGTCATTTATTTTATGCCCTTTACTTATTGCAATTTACTTTATGCTTTTACTTTAGCATTTCATATCATATTATCATATTGTTTTTTCCTTTGTCCACTTGGACTTGTGTTTATGCTTATTTCTCTTTTTATTTTGTCCATTTGGACTTTCTCTTAAAACATTAATAAATATCAAAACTCCTAACAAAACTTGGTTACTTTCATGGACTTGATGTTACTACCCTATGCATTGATATGGAGTATGGATTTAAAGTTAAGACCTTGACCTTGGCTTGGAAGTACATCTTAAGACCTATTTGGATTCATCTGGTACCCTTGGCTTAAGGATTCTCATGAAGACTCATCCTGGTTATTATTGATTTCATTTGGTGCTTGGATTGTTATTGCTTATTTGGCGTAAGGCTTTACCCAAAGGATGGAATTCTTGATTGACTTATGTCACGGGGCTTACTATCTTCTCTTGGTTAGATCTTTCTTTGTCCCTGACTTTTATTTTGTGCTCTAGGATAGTCTCTTCATCTTTTCCCTATTCTTATATTTTCAAAATCTCCTCTCTTTTTCAAAATCTTCTTATTTCAAACTAGAACCTTTTTCTTAATAAACCTTGACTTTGTCAAGTGCATTTTCAAAATCTTTTCTTTAATAAATGCAAAGACATCTTAAGCATACTTTGACCTTTTCAAAAGACTTAAAAATACATAAACTCATTCAATCATTTTGTGTCTTTGTGCACTTTTTTCTTTTAAAACGTTTCATAAAGTTTAGATATGAGTCATTTCCATAGTTGAGATGTAATTCTCCTATCCCCATAGTATTAATGGTAATTCTTTTCCACTTGTGAGAACTAGTGGCATACTTGCTGGTTTTTATCTAAGTTGGAGCCCTTCTCTTTGTGATTCAAAGTTCACATTACTTGTGGGTGATTAGTTGTAGTATTCTCCTTAAAATGACAAATTGTCTTTTCATATAAAATGAATCAAAACACACCATTTTTTGTTATTTTTACCACGAACTACGAGGTTTTTATCCTCCATTGCACTTTGTGGGTACGTAGGCACGAGGCTCAGGAAATCTTGTCAAACACAAAATAAAAAAAAATACTTCTTTTCTCACCTCCCCAAATCTTTTACAAGCAAACCATTTCAAACAAAAAAATGTAGATATTTCGAAGAGGTTCCTATAGAGTACTATAGACGTTTTGGATGCTAACACTTTCCCTTTGCGTAACCAAACCCCTTACCCTCTCTCTATTTATTTTTTCTTGTTTTTAGAATTTCTTAGGGTTTTGTTCATTCTTTTTCCCTTTCCCTTGGAAATAATAAAAGCGTGGTGGCGACTCTTGCTTTATGAGTTAAGTTAATCAATAGCTTATACTCACAATTTTTACCGCTACACTAACCACTCAAAGGTCATTGTCTGTGGAAAAAAGACAAAGTCACTTTAATCCACCATTTGGGAAGGACAATTGGCCCCTTAGCTCTTAAGCTTATCCTAAAGAAAAGACGCAAACGCACACATCAATTGTCATGTATATTTTAGTTGAAGTTCAACCAACATTCCTCGTATAAGGGGGTTCATGAGTCTTTCCTGCTAAAAGCTCTCAAAGTATTATTTGAAACTCTCAAGATCAATTCTTATGGAGAAGAGTAGGTACTTTTGTTTTGACCGAACCTTTATGATTCATGGTGTCTTTCTTTCCCTTTAAACTCTTTTAATTTCCTCAATTTATTTTTTGTTTTTTTTTTTATTTTTCCACTGCTAAGTTTTTCAAAATAATTTTTAACTCTAACTTTATTTCACAAAAGTTTTTCATAACCAATTTTTTCCAATCCACACAATTCACCCCCTTCTTGTGTATGAAGCTCAACTTCAAAAAGTGGCATCAAATCCTAACTTCTGTTTAAGAACTAATCGTCTCAAGAGGAAGATGACTTCCAACCAGAGATCCTTTTTAAAAACACCACCAATTTTTGTTTTGTAAAATAGAAGATTTAATATTTTGCAAGATAGGTTTATAAATTTTCTTCAAAGTATAAACCATGAATTATGGAAAACTATTGTCATTGGTCTGTTTATCTCTAATCATCTAGTAAATGATAAAATAGTAGATAAGCCAAATTTTCTTTGAAGGGAAGAGGAAAAGAGAAAATTTGAAATAAATTTCAAAATCAAAGGATTTACAACAAAGTTATTAAATGGCACAATTTTTCACGATGTTCATCTTTGCAATACCGCCAAGGAAACATGGCATACTCTTGAAATGATATATGGAGTTTCTCCAAGTATCAAACAAGAGAAGATGAACACACTAGGCAAAGAAGATAATCATGGATGTCTTTCTAAATTTTCAAGTATCTAATTCAACTCATAATTCAATAGATGGGAGCCTTCATGAATTTTAGGAAAAATCAAGAAAGAAGGTAATTGTAGTGAAGATAAACGAACAAGTTCAACTGCTCAAACATGAAGGAATCCCCTTGTTCAAAGAACGACAAAGAAAATGATGAAATTTCTTCAATACTAAAGCAAACAAGAGGAGGAGAAACATCAACCTCGGGGAGAAATCTAAAAGAATTCTCTTCAAACAAAGACGACGAAATATGCTTAAAGTCATCCTACAAGAGAGACATTGCTTTAGGTATTAAACCTTCCTATACACACTTGTTTAAAATGAGTGGACACTTACTGGCAGAAAATGAAAACCTAATAAAGCGCACCCTAGATCTTAAGGAATCCCTAAAATATCTTAAGGAAGTCAACAACTCTTTCAAAATAGAGATAACTAAGCTTAGAAACTTGAGAAGACGATGTAAGCGATGTGACTCTATTATAAAAGAAGTAGTTGACCTAAGAGAAAACTTAGAAAAATTTCCCAAGGAAAAATGAAGCTTAACATAATTTTATCTAGTTAATAATCCTCTTTAAATGAAAAATGGTATAGGTTTTAAAGAGAAATTAGCTCATAAGATAAATAAGCATCACATATATAAGTAAAATCACTGTAAGAGAATAGGTCACTTAGAATCCTTGTGTTTTGATAAGTTGAAAGGATCTAAAGGTAATCACCTTAGATCTTCTGTGACTAATGCAGCTGGGCCCAAGAAGGTATGGGAACCCAAGGTGAAACCAAAGTGTTTTGCAGGTACGCTTTGCTGCTTGTAGTTATTGACGATTATTATAGAAAGCAGTGCAAAGCAATAATATACTTTCAAAAGATTACATTTGATAAAGTCTCTGATCCCGAAGATGAACGATGATGCAAATGCCAACAGTTGTGATCAAAGCATTTCTTTGAAACTATACCAAAGCATATGATCCATAGTTATCAGTTGAATGAATATGTATGTAATGAACTTATACGTTTTGTGGTTTTTCGACTCTTGTATCCAACGATGTATAGACGAGGATACACCATTTGGTGTTTTCCCTCTTGGGGAATATGTATCAAGATCTCTTGATAAAAGAGGTAAATTTATTTTAAGGTTGAAATAATCAGGAAAATCTTATTAAATCCTTAAAATAATATTTTTAAATATTTTACTCATAAAAAATTAAATGTTTCTAACCTATAAAGATGATTTTTTTTATAGTTTTTTATAGATTTGGGGTGCAAACAACAACAATGGATGGTACTAAAACAAGAAAAATCAAATAAGGCCAAATTTACACCAAGGAGACAGAAGCACTTAACCCCAAACAATTAGCACAAAATCGAAATAGAATAGGAAATCGTGAAATAACTAATTTCATATCATATCCACATAATGGTAATCAATTAGAAAAGCATGAAATAACTAATTAGTAGTGCTATATTGGAATGGGGGGAAATTAGTTTCAAAGTAACATTTATGTAGAATCATATTTGAGGTTGTTAGTGGTCGACATTGCTTAGATACAAGTATCGTTGTTTCTGTCCATTATAAGATTGCATTAAATAATATTTGAATTCATATGTACTATTTCAGGATTTTTTTGTGCTTTAAATTTAAGAAATTCATATGTACTAGTTGAGGAAAACTTATGTAGTTGTTGAGGATAATTTATGTGCACTTATTAAGCTACTATTTTATTATGTATTTGTTTTTATTTGTGTACTATTTTAGATTTTTGTATTTCATTGTTCAAGTTGGAAGTAATATGTCATTCATGGATCATTTAACAACGTGTGAAACACCCTTGAAGAGTTCGTCCTAAGTTTGTATAAATTTATGATGAATTTGGGATCTTTTCGTTATTGACTAGTGGGTGTGTATTTGATGGACAGTTGTCACATATCTATAATAATTTGACCAATTTCACGTGATGGTATGGTGTTTAAATATTTTTTTAATCTTGGTTATCTTTAAATACCATGATATTGTGATTAATATTACACTAGTGATAATTATTTTGGTGGTGCAAGTTTATCGGGTGCAATGTTGCAGTATTGTAAATTTACTTTTTTCATCAAAATGTTGCAGTATTGTAAATTTATAAAAGTTGTATGAAATTTTATTGGTGTATAAAATAGTTGGTTAATAGAGTACAAATAGTTGGTTAATAAAGTCTAAATTTTGGTTAATGCAGTTCCCTGGAATCCACAGTATTTAGATGTAAATAAACCATGGTTAATATAGCACAAAAAGCAGGTTAATAAAATTAGAAGTTTGGTTACTTTGTACCCAAACATAAAAAAGTACAAGAAGTTGATTAATGTAGTACACGAAAATGGTTAATTTCATTTAAAGTTTGGTTAATATAGACCCAAACATCAACATAGCAAAATTCACAACACAAAGATGGTTAATGCAATGTAAAACGTTGGTTAATGCAAGTTAAAGTTTGGTCAATATAGGTCTAGACATCAAAACATAGCAACATTGGTTAAAAAAAGTTGGTTAATGGAGTGCAACAAATTAGTTAATGGATGTTAAAATTTGGTTAATATAGGCTCAAACATAAAACCATAGCAAAATTATTAAATCAAAGTTGGTTAATGCAGTTCAAAAATTTGGTTAATACTACATAAAATTTGACTAACGTAGGTTGAGACATCAAAACATATCAACATTTAGTTTCCTTGACAATATAACCATAGAATGAACTATAACATAATTGAAATTCTGGTACAGATGTGTGATGTCTCGTGCAATGTCACAACATCGCAATCTGCTGTATGAACAAGGCAAAAATAGTAACAATAAATCAACACAGGGATTGTTCACCCAGTTCGGTCTAACAACCTACATCTGGGGGCATACCAAGCCAGGAAGGAAGTCCACTATTAGCAGTATAAAATTACAGACTCAATAAACCAGATGACAATCTACCTAATTTTATCACTACCCAATGACCCTTCTATCTAAGTCCTCCCTAGATAAGAGACTCCATCTCACTTCCAACCATCGCAATGATGTCTAGCAGTCAACATCTCCGACACTGCATCAACAACTTGATTTCCAAAAACTCTCCAAACACATAGAAGACACACTCCTATAACAATACTTAGACACGACCCTCATGACTAAGAACAATGCTTAGAGTTTCTTAACAGCTTCCTCTAAGAACAATGCATCTCTTACCTACAGGCTTCGAGATAAACATGATGACCATCCCACAAACCAGGTGGTTCATCGACCAACACATCCCTTTTAATCTACATGATGGTTGGCTTAACTTAAACTAGGTTACAATGCTTCTATTTATAACCTTTTTCCCCACTGAATTTGGGCTTTAAATCTCAGCATATTAACTGCTACAAATTTGCAGAAGATTCTGCTACTAAATAGATCTTCAATTAAATCTTCAATCAAATCTTCAATTAAATCTTCAATTAAATCTTCATATCTTTTAGCCTTAAAAACATCAACAAGATCTGCTCCAAATTTGATTGCAACTGAATATATCTTTACCAAGATATTTGCCTACAATCTCTCACTCTCTTCAGCAGACTATCTCTCCAATAACAGAAACACGCAGCCCTAATAAAATAACTCAGACTGATGTTCTGATGTTCTGTCAACTGATGTCAAGACATCAGGTTTAACATCAGCATACAAAACTGCAACCCTTCTGAACTTAGCATCAACTCAATGTTAAGAACTCATGTTAAGACATCAGACATATGACATCATTAACAACACCATTGTTTTACCAAAATTCCAGCCAATACAAGAACTAACAATCTCCCCCTTTGGCTAATTTTGGCTAAAACAATCTCAGCCTACACCAGAGATACCAGCGGAAAAACACCATACAAACTAACATCAGCACACAACTAGCAGCAGCAACTCCCCCTCAAAACTGCAACCAGCAAAATAGCTGCGCAAACTACACACTCCCCCTCAAGCCTAGAACCACAACAGACAACTAGGCAACGACTAGGCTAACTCTCCCCCTTTTTAGCCACAATTGGACACCCTCTGAATCTGACAACTAACATACTCAGAACAAAATCCAGACTCAATAGCTGAACAAACATTGGGGTAAATGTATACTGCTGATTCAATCCATTGACATCTCGTCTGACACCATGAAACCAGGTCTAAACTGTCAAGTACACCATGAACTTCACCAGTAACACAATGTCACGACATCTTGTTTAACATTACAATCTTGATAAACAACTTCTTCAACAAAAGATCAACTCCCCCTATCTAAGATAACCAGTGCTCCTTTGCAAGAAGAACACCTTAAATGAATGGAAAACATAAGACTCATCTTCATGTCTTCAAGAGCGCACCCTCTGTTCAACACACCTGCTGAACGCATTCACATAATGCTTAATCCTCAAACAATCCAAGTACCACACTAGTACAGACAGAAGTTCTTCCATTATATTTCACAAATGGTGCTCCTTGACCAGTATACCATAACATTTGGAAAATTCAGACATAGTCTTCATTCATCCAGTCAGGAATGCTTCACACAATCATTCACAAGTTCTGAAGCACACACACAATGCCTTCCACTTAACTCTAAATAAACTCCTCTTACACACACCAAGACAAGTGTGACATCTCCCATCAACAAAGACCCTCACAAAGCTCTTCCAAAATTTGCAGAGAAAAATAAATTCTCCCACAACCAAAGTTGTCCTTCAGACTCCTCCTTAGAAGCATGTGCGTTTATGATTCAAACAATTAGCTTCACATGGCTAGAACCATTCATGTCCACACCAACATGTCATCCAACAGCCTAATGTCATAACATGTTATCTGACATTATATCCTCATAAGATTCAACCAATCTTCCCAATCTTGATCAGCATGTAATCTTCACAATATATGTACCTTTGCAGCAAAATCCATAGACAAGTACTCCCCCAGTCATGGTTAACTAATGCTCTAGATGAAGATGAACATTTGAGCACATTTGCTGAGCATATGCATTTTGGTACCATTGTCCCTTTCTCCAAAGGCAGTCATTCCCTATCATACTCTTCATCTTCAGACTTCCCCTCAATCAATACCTGATCTACTTCAGTCTTCTCTACATTCTTCATCCAAGGCAGACCTTCTACTTCATCATTCTCCCGTATGACTAAGTAGACGCTCCTTAGGCATAATGTATGCACCAAGCTTCAGAACCATAACAAAATCATCCTTCACCAAGGATATTCAACCAGATAATGTCCCAACACAAGTTCGAACATTTGCCACACACCAAGATATCATCACCATGATTCTTGATATGCTCCACCAACTGGACTTACTATTGCATAGTAATCCAAAGAACTAGAGAATTAAACTCTCATCCACCTTTAAGAAGAATAATCTCCTTGAGTCTTCAACTCATCACCCTTCTGCCCAAGAGTAACTTGTTCCAAGACAATCCTCAATAATAACCAGCTGCCACACTCTGAATATCTTGATTCTTCGAATCCACTTCTGAGATCAAACAAATGCCACATTTTGATCACCTCATTCATGAATCCTCATATGAAAACAACCAAATGCCACATTTTGATCTTTTTCACGTTTGTCAGAACTCTCACAAAGATATCTTGATCCACCAAGGAAACTTGATCTTCAAGTCACATGTTCCACTTGCTCAAAAGCAAACACACTTAGACTCCCTAAGCCATGGTCATGTAACATCTTCTCCTTCCTGCAGCTCCCGTAAACTGCCATGAGAATGATCTTTTTGAAGCATCCTATTGTTCATTCCTGTAGATCACCCTATCATTAGCTGATGTGCCACATCACCAGCTGAGACTCCTGATGTTAAGCTAGATGTCAAAACATTATGATATCCAACTGTTGAATTCAGCTCTTCCTTCTGCCACTTAGAAGAACCTCCTCCCTTTGCAGAAACAGATTTTCATGCTCTCATAGACTTAATTCAACAATCAAGTTTGAGTAGACAACCTCCATCCTGCTCAGAAACTCCAAAGACTTCAAACCAACCACATCTGAATCTTCAGAAAATAAGTAGTCCAAGACTACCCCATAGCTATACCAAAGAATGCCACTTCCCTTAGTAGAGCCGTCAATAGAAAGCCAGAGATAACATCCACATATCTTCGACTTTCACACAACAAAACCCATGCTCCAAAGCACCTAGATCAGAAATAAACTGATCCAACCATCAAGACTATGATGTCTTCATAGTCTTCCATCTCCATCTTCAACAACATAATTAAGGTCGTCACACACCATCACACCACAAAAAGAAATATACAACCACATAGAGAAAAGTAAATTCTCAACACTTCTGCAGTCCTGCACTTTTACATCAGACATATACATAGTCTCCCGTCAATGTATATTGTCATCTTAGATAAACGCTCAGCTCCTGTCAGAGTATTCACTATCGGTTAGATGCACAACCTTATCAAAAGCAGACAAATACTCAACTCTTGTCAAGGTAACCTTCTCACGCAATCGACATCTGCTGATTCTTCTTCAAAACAAACCATCATGACAACCATTCATACCACAAAGGCCTTCCAGGTTAGGTCAGTGTCTTGATCTTTTACTCCACCCTGAGCAAAGAACTGAAATGATGTTTCAACATCAGTTCTGACATTAGTCTAAATCACGTTATACAACTGCTATGGCTTTGGAAACAACAACCATATCTCTTGTAGGGAACACACGAGAACATATCAACATCTGATCAACTTACAAAACTGCAGTAACTTGTATAACACACTCTTCCAGAAGCTTCTTCTTATAAGCACAAGGTTCAGACCTCTTGTCTAACTTAAGAGTGATAACTGCCATCCTTCTACATAAACATACCATAGGCAATTTGCTGATTTCAATCCTTCAAGCCACAAAACTGAAAGAGCTCATGCAAACACCAATTGACCACAGGCTGATTTACACTGCTACTGCACACAAACTCTTGGATGCATTTTCCCTATAAAATTGTCCTCAGAAATTTTAGTTTAAACAAGGATCATTTCCTTCTCTTCTGCTATCAAGATAACTACCTTTTCTTCAACCAGCTCCAACTGAAATGCTATGACATTATGAACAGCATCTCACAAATTATTCAACTTCACAGCTTCAGTGATCCTTCAAAACAGCTACAGTCTAATAGGATTTTGACTTAGCATCTACCATAAGCTGCTAATGTGTATCGCGATGTCGAGACATTGACATATTACGCTCAGCTTCTTTCTTGATGAATCTTTCTCCAGTTCATGATTTCGAAAATCAGAAACATGTATCTTCCCAAGAGAATTCATCTCCAGATATACCAGAACCACATTGACATCATAACCAGGAAGATCCTCCTAATTAGGTCACCACAACTAAGCTTAAGAGATAACTTATCAAGATCTTCACTCCCGCATGAAAGATTTGACAGTGATACTCTTTTGCTTTGGCTCCACCCTCTTCTTTCACCATCAAGAAAATTGATAAAGAAGGAATCAATGTTCTGGACAGATTGGTCTTCAATGCCTGATTTGAAATATATTCTTCTTCAACAAAAACTGAAACTTCCATGTCATACAGTCTTTAATAAGATCCATTCACCTTATGATCATTTCTCTCCCAAAACAAAGATATGAGATACTCCTCAAGTATCTTTGACATCTCTAACCAAACGGTTGAAGTTGTCTTGCATAAACTACAACATCATAGAATATCCCACTGAGATGACCAAACCCTAATGTCTTTCCAAGAGAATACCTTCCTAGAATCTCACCACCAGAGATACAAGAACCAATCAGGGTTACATCAGATACCATGCAGCGGAACACACAACAACTCCTCAACAACCTTCAGGCACTACTCAATAATCCTTGCACATCATCACCATAAACCAAGTGCCAACAAATCAAACTCACAACAGCAGTTCTCCACCAAAGCTACACACCTGATAATAACAGACAGGTCCAATACATACCCTGTCATGAATAGTCCATCCTTCACTTCAAGGGATCAAACAAACAACTATATGAACTGACCAAGTTCATAACTCAGCAAAACTATCTTCCTTACTCATGAACCAGAAAGTATTTTCCCTAGATCTCATCCAGAAATAGACAGGATGCCTGCTTTGATACCAATTAAAATTTTGGTACAGATGTGTGATGTCTCGTGCAATGTTAAAGCATCGCAATCTGCTGTATGAATAAGGCAAAAATAGTAACAGTAAATCAACACAGGGATTGTTCACCCAGTTCGGTCTAACAACCTACATCTGGGGGCATACCAAGCCAGGAAGAAAGTCCACTATTAGCAGTATCAAATTACAGACTCAACAAACCAGTTGACAATCTACCTAATTTTATCACTACCCAATGACCCTTCTATCTAAGTCCTCCCTAGATAAGAGACTCCATCTCACTTCCAACCATCGCAATGATGTCTAGCAGTCAACATCTCCATCACTGCATCAACAACTTGATTTCCAAAAACTCTCCAAACACATATAAGACACACTCCTATAACAATACTTAGACACGACCCTCATGACTAAGAACAATGCTTAGAGTTGCTTAACAGCTTCCTCTAAGATCAATGCATCTCTTACCTACAGGCTTCGAGATAAACATGATGACCATCCCACAAACCGGATGGTTCATTGACCAACACAACCCTTTTAATCTACATGATGGCTGGCTTAACTTAAACTAGGTTACAATGCTTCTATTTATAACCTTTTTCCCCACTGGATTTGGAATTTAAATCTCAGCATATTAACTGCTACAAATCTGTAGAAGATTCTGCTACTAAATAGATCTTCAATTAAATCTTCAATCAAATCTTCAATTAAATCTTCAATTAAATCTTCATATCTTTTAGCCTTAAAAACAACAACAAGATCTGCTCCAAATCTGATTGCAACTGAATATATCTTTACCAAGATATTCGCCTACAATCTCTCACTCTCTTCAGCAGACTATCTCTCAAATAACAGAAATACGCAGCCCTAATAAAACAACTCAGACTGATGTTCTGATGTTCTGTCAACTTATGTCAAGACATCAGGTTTAACATCAGCATACAAAACTGCAACCCTTCTGAACTTAACATCAACTCAATGTTAAGAACTCATGTTAAGACATCAGACATATGACATCATTAACAACACCAATGTTTTACTAAAATTCCAGCCAATACAAGAACTAACAATAATTAACACATTAAGCACCGGATAAACTCTAACATGATCAACACATTGTGCACATAAACAAATAGAACCACAAATTGTCAACACATTGTGCCAAATTCTGCACTACAACACATCAAATTCTACAATACAACATTAATGATTTATAAATTCGTTCTAGTCTTTTTTTCCATGCTTCTTTAGTTTCTTCCTCATTCTTTTAGCTATTTTGGATGCAAATTTTGATTGGTTTTCCACAACATTAGCATCATCATTAAATGTAGTATTATGTCCCACATCTCTAGCAAAAGTCCATACTTCATCTTCATTGATAAAGTTCATAATTTGTTGATCATCATGAACATCCTCATCCTCAAACAGAATGTTAACTCTCGCATCTTTTATCATCTTTAAGAACTTTTATCCTCTATTTGAATTCTTTATTCTCAGCAACCAATCATTCATAGTATTGATAGTCATGAACATCCATAAAATGTTGTCCTTGTTCAAACAGCGGAACATAAACTATGTCATGTTTCGTTGATATTGCTAAAAGTAACCAGGATACATCTATGCCTCATATGTACCTTAAAGTTATGAAAAAAAAATTGATTAATTTTGTTGATAAATAAGATGCAACACTAATGCCAGAATAACAAAACAAATAAAGAACTCAACCTATGTCTGATACTTACTTCAGTTTCGATTAAATTTATCAATGATTCCATGTTTCAGCAATAAATCACTCATGTTAATAACAAAACAAAACCAAAATCAAAATCAAAATCAGAATAACAAATTTTCACAAGATTTAAATTTTGAATCTTTCAAACCAAAATCTCAGTAGACTATCTTTGAAATTAACATTACATGGAAAATTAATTCTGGAAGGAAAACTAAATCAATAGAATATCTTTTCTTTTTTTATATATTAAAGACTTATTTTTATGGAAACGAAAACAATATAACTTACTTCGATGTCGAAAATTCATCTATTGAGAGAAAGAAAGTGTCGCCACGAGTTGAGGAAGAGATCTGTTGCGAGTTAAGGAAGAGTATCGCCGCGAGTTTAGGAAGATCCAACCATGATTTGAAGAACAACGCCACTACGAATTGAAGAACAGCGTTTCCATAATTGTTTGTTGAGAGAGGAAGTGCACTGACAAAATTGTGTGTTGAGAGAGGAAGTGGCGCTGCAAAATTGGGGGAAGAACTTAATGAGAGAGAGCTTCCTATGAGGGACAAGGGAGAAACGAAAATTGAATCTTAAAATAAAAACTTTCTTTTAGATTAACTCTAACACTCATCTTTATTGACTAAATTTTTCTTATTAATTTGTGAAATTACTTTTTTTTATAAGCAATGGAATTAACACAAAAGAGCACAAGGGGTACTCAAAACCCTTAGAAGAAACAACAACGAAAATTACTTCTGTTTGATACAACTAATCGGAGAAGCAAACCCCTCGTAAAAGGAACAAGAGTGGGCCAAAATAAAGTTAAACAGAACCAACTCCAAGATAAAAACTTAATAGAGTTTAACTCATCTACAACACTAAAGGGTGCTTCTCTGAAAATAAAATTGTTCTTGCTCCTCCAAATTGAAAACGTCCAAATAATGTTTCCATAATCGTTACCAGTGTCCTTCCTTATACTTCTACCAAAATAGACATAAGAAGCTGCATAGTTCAAACTCCTCTCCACTTCTAGGCCAATCCAATTCTCCACACCTCTCCAAACTCTAACCGCAAATGAACACTCTATAAATAGGTGATGAGAGGATTCGACAGAGCTACCACACCCTACGCAAAACAAACTGGAACTTCCAAATTTGATGACTCTCTTTGTCAACTACTCTCTCTTCGCTAATCTATCCCAAAAAGTCTCCAAAAAAACACCTGAACTTTGGAAGGAAGTTTCGATCTCCACAAAATCTTCATCGTCGTTGTTGTATCGTACTCCAAAGTTATAGGCGTTTCAACCTGTATTAACATATCATAATAGGAACAGACAGAAAAAACATCATTGCCCCCTAAGTTTCAAGCCAGACTATCTTGCCTAAGGGGCCCTTGTTCCACTTGAGCCAGCAAAAGAACAAGCTCTTCCATTTCGCAGTGAAAATCCAAACCTGGAATAAAAGAGGGCACTTGGCTATTCCAATACCAAATAGAGTCACAACAAACTCCCAAATCTACCACGCAGCCATTCTGAAACGAGAAGGAACTGAACAGTAATAGGAAGGCATCCCTAAGAGGTTGATAACCCAACCAGCAACAGTACTAGAAAGGCAAGGATTTCCCATTGCCCAAAGTCCCACTAATGGCATTCGAAAAAAGATCCGAAAACATCTCTTTATCAAACCCTAAGGACATTAAATCTCGCCACCAAATAGAATCTATAAAAACTAGTATTTCACATAAAAATATAAGATGTAATATAAATGTTAGATATCAATATATCATTTCTAAACTAAATATAATTGTACATCCTATATATGTGTGGTGTAGAGCCTATAGTCCCATACTCATAATGTGTTTATTATCCTATCGATCTATTACAGGTATTTTTATATAGGTTTGGCTTATCGTCTCAAGATATTAGAATCTTTTTACCACCGTGCTACAAAATTAAATTAAGCAACACAAAACAAAACCAATCAAAGTTGCATAGATATATGCTAATTTCTAAAAGATAATGAAGAGAGAGAAGCTCTAACTTCTCTCTTCTTCCCTGTTCGTGCATTTTTCGCCTTGCCGTTTCTGTTTTTCTCCGGCGTCTTTCGCATTCACGGCATATGTAATCTCCTAGCTACGGACTTTGTGACTCGGATCTGTAACAGTGAATTGAAGGTTAGTTTGGATTAAATTCCTAGTTTTCGAACTAGGGTCCTTCTGCTTTCTTGTGTTTTGCTGGGATTTGTTTGGGTTATTCTCGGTGTGGATTTTGTCTTCTTGTGGGATGGCTTGGATAACAATAGGCAAGAGGGGTTTCAGAAACATGGTTCCAAAGTGGGATATCTTTGTTAAGAACGGAGGTCAATACCTTGTTGGTAATTCGTCAGCTTCGTCCGTTTATTTCTCAGAGTTTCCAGATAGGATAAAATCGAAGGATATATGTGAACTGTTTGGGTGTGTGGGTGATGTGGTTGAGGTGGTGATCCCTCCTAAAAGAAACATATTGGGTAAGAGATTTGGTTTTGCAAGGTTCAGAGATGTGGAGGATGTGAGGCTTCTAGCGATCAACCTAGATAATATCCATATTGATGGCCGTAAGATCCATGTTAATCCTCCTAGATTTAGCAGGGAAAGAAGGGAGAGGAACAAGGTTCTCTTGGGGAGGGATGAAGTTGGTGGAAGGGGTAATGTTAATTATCGCTATTCTGATGTGGCCAAGAATGTCGCGTTTCGAAATTCTTTGAACTGTCGATCTTTTGCAGAAGTTGTTCGGCGTTCATCTAAAAATTTACAAGGGCAGCCCTGTGAAATTAAGATACCGCTGGTTTACTCTTCAGATGTGGTTTTGAAAGATAAACTAAAGAAGGCATACATTGGCTTTGTTAAATCCCCTGGGTCTTCTTATAATATCCAAACAGTATTCGAAATGGAAGGTTATTTTTCGATTAAGGTTACGCCATTGGGTTCGAATTTATGCTTGCTTGAAGAATCGGGTGAAGGTGAAATTCATAAACTGTTAACAGAAGACGTCTCTTGGTGGAAGGATTGGTTCGAAGTCATCAGACCTTGGCGAGAAACCGATGTGGATAACGACAGAGTGGTTTGGATTCGTGTTTTCGGTGTTCTTTGTCAGGCGTGGAATTTGGATTTTTTTCAGTTGATCGCAAACTCTATTGGGGAATTTATATGTTTGGATGAGGATACTAAGTTCGAAAATTTTTACGATGTTGCTCGGATTTTGATCAAAGTTCCTAGTTCTTTCACTTTGGCTGACTATATGGAGGTTTTGGTTGATGATATCCCGTTCCAGATCTTGATCAGAGAGGATATCCATGGTCCTCTTAGGGTGGCTCCCATCAAGTTTCCTGACTCTGTATTGGTAGTTTCTTCTTCTGGTTCGGAAGATGAAGCGAGGAGTGTGTTTTCGAATCATCCCTCCGACGAGATCATGGTGGGCTGTGTAGGAAGCGAGGATGACATTGATGTTCTTAGTGTTCAGGATACTAAGATGGGAGGAAGGTTTGACCATGGAGTTGTTCGCGATTCTATTGTTGGACCGGTGGGAAATAGCTTGGTGTCAACCTCTTTCATGAATCCGTACGGTGAAAATGACAAGGCGACAATTAGATAAAAGGTGGCAGAAAATGGTTCTTTTGATGCAGCTGTGATGGCACAAAGAGAGATTTCTTGTCAACAAAGCTATAGTGAGATGAGTAAAGCGGGGTGTACTTTTTCTGATAACTTTGTTTTATCTTCCAATGAAGGTGGTTTGGACGGAACATTGGGAGATGAGGAGCTTATGCAAAGGGGCCCACTCGGTAAAGGAAATTTGAATAAAAAGGTGATTAAAAATGTTAAAGTTACTCATTTGTACGGGTTAGGTGGGCCTCTTAAGGCTTTTGGAAAAAAGTATAGAAAGAAGCAGTTAGATAGGAGGGATAAGAAGCAAGTCACGATGCCTTTTCCAGTTGAGGGAGTTTCGCATGTTGGTGAAATTCTTCCCTCCTGTTCGGTGCTTCCTTCCTCAAAGGAATTCATTGATAGAAACACTTTTCATGGAGAACAGTCGGAAGCTTCTGGCATTGACAGGTGCAATTTGAGGTTAAAGGAAAATTTGGAGTCAAATGTAGGGGCTAAATTATGGGAGGCAATGTCAAACTTGGGGGTTGTGAAGGGGGATTCAAAGGGTGACTATCAAAAGAGAATAGCCGTTTTGGAGAGGAATGATAAAATCAAATTGTTAGGAGGGAAGGATATTTTAAATATTTCAAAATGATAGTGGGCTCTTTGAATATTAGAGGGGGTGGTAGTAGAGTCAAGAGGAGTAGAGTGTCTCAAATTATTTCGAAAGGCAAAGCGGATTTATTTATGCTCCAAGAGACAAAAATTCAAGATTTGACGGATTCGGTAGCTTATGGTTTTTGGTGGAACGAAGATATCGAGTATTCTTTTTCCAATTCGGTTGGTTTATCCGGTGGTTTGATTATTATGTGGAAATTTAATACGGTAGAGGTCTTATGCAGCTTTAGTGGGATCGGGTATCTGGGAGTCAAGGTTATGTGGAAGAATGATTTGTTTTGTATTGTGAATATATATTCGCCTTGTTCTATTGCTTCGAAAATAATTTTGTGGATGACTTTGTTGGATCTAAAATTAAAGTATATGGATGGAGAGTGGGTTCTTGGAGGTGATTTTAATACGATTAGAAATTCTAACGAGCGAAGAGGGAGATCCGCTTTTAACTCGGGATCAGAATGGAAAGAGTTTGATGAATTCATTGAGGAGGGTTTGTTGGTCAACTTTCCTTGTAAGGGGAAGAAGTTTAGTTGGTATGGAGGTGATGGTAAAGCAAAAAGTAGAATTGATCGTTTTTTGGTGACGGAGGGAATCATCGAGAGTTGGGGGATAGTGGGTCAATTTATTGGTACGAGGGATATTTCGGACCATTGCCCGATTTGGTTACTAGTGGATAAATCGGAATGGGGTCCAAAACCTTTCAAGTTCAATAATGAGTGGTTTTCTAATAGGTATTTTATTCCTTTTGTTGAGAAGGAATGGAGGAAGATAGTTGTGGTGGGGAGAAAAGATTTCGTACTTAAGGAGAAAGTGCGTCTTCTTAAGGAAAGCCTCAAATGGTGGAACAACAATGTTTTTGGGAGGATCAATTAGGAGATTGAGGAGGGAGTTAATGAGTTGAATTTGGAGGGTGATAGAGATCCGGTGGGCGGCGATTTGGAGAAAATGGAGTATTTGACGAGGAAAAAGTTGGCTAGTGGGAAGTTTTGGATGAATCTTAAGATTAAAGAGAACATGCTCATTCAAAAATCGAGGTTAAATTAGTTAAATGATGGTGACTCTAATAGTAAATTTTTTCATAGAAGTATGAAGGAGAGAAGAAGGCGTAATTATATTGGTTCGATTGAGACGGTTCATGGTATCGTGGACAAGGTGGAGGAGGTTAAGGAGGAAGTTATGAGCCATTTTGCGGCGAAGTTCATTGAGACGGATAACGATAGACCCGTGCTAGAGGGTCTTTCATTTAAAGGCATTACTTCATCGGATTGTTCCTTTCTTGAAGCTCCCTTTTCGGAAGAAGAAATAAATAATGCGGCGTGGAGTTGTGAGGGATCAAAAAGTACGGGTCCCGATGGCTATTCTTTCTCCTTTATTAAGAAGTGTTGGCATATTATGAAGGATGATTTTATTGGGTGCTTTCAAAGCTTTCACTCCGGGGCTTTTTTCTCCAAAACCTTCATCTCTTCTTTTTTGACCTTGGTGCCTAAATCTTCTAATCCTTTGGGCTTGGATGATTATAGGCCTATTTGCCTTGTGGGTTGTGTGTATAAAGCGATTTCAAAGTTGTTGGCGGCTAGACTTAAAGTGGTGTTGAATTCAATTATTTCGAATTGCCAAAGTGCTTTCGTTCCGGGTAGGCAATTATTAGATGACGTTTTGGTGGCTAATGAATTGGTGGACTTTGCAAAGAATGAGGGTAAAAGTTGTTTACTCTTTAAAGTTGATTTTGAAAAAGCTTATGATAAGGTTAGTTGGAACTTTCTTCGTTTCATGTTAAGAAAAATGGGATTTGGGGAGGTTTGGAGGAGATGGATGGAAATTTTAATTTTTTCAAGCAAAATGTCGGTCTTGGTTAATGGTAGCCCTACAAAGGAGTTTTTGGTGGAGAGAGGATTGAGACAAGGTGATCCTCTTTCTCCGTTTCTTTATGTTATTGTCGCGGAAGGTCTAAGGGGTATGGTGACCAAGTCGGTTAAGAACGAAGATTTTTAAGGCTTTAACATTAAGGGTAAGTGTTTTGTTGATATTCTCCAATTTGCGGATGACACTCTTTTGGTTGGTGATGGGTCTTGGAAGCATTTATGGGCATTGAAAGCGGTTTTGAGAGCAAACTCATTGGAATCAATATTAGCCCTCGGTTCTTGGATATTGCTTCTTTCTTCCTTTCATATAGGAGAGAGGAGAATTCTTTCATCTTCCTCGGTATCCCAATTGGATATAGTTCTAATGGTGTTTTGATGTGGTCGGATTTGTTGTTGAAATTAAAAAAGAGACTTTCTTGTTGGAAAAATCAGTTTCTTAGTTTTGGAGGAAGGTTAACTTTGTTGAAATCGGTGCTTTCTAGCATTTCTATTTTTATGCTTTCGTTCTATAAAGCTTCGTTGAAGGCGGTAAAAGAGATTACGAGAATTCAAAGTAATTTTCTTTGGGGTGGCAAGGAGGGTGTGAGGAAAATTCATTGGGTTAGTTGGAAGGAGGTGTGCTTTCCGATAGAGAGGGGGGGACTTGGATTGAGGAGGGTTGATGATTTTAATTTGGCTTTGCTTAATAAATGGAGATGAAGGATCTTAGTGGAATCTAATGCTTTATGGTATAAGGTTCTTAAAGTAAGGTATAGTGATATTAATTTAAGGGTTGTGGATTCGGGGGTTGGTGTTAAGAGCTCTCATAGTGGTTCTTTTTGGTGGAGGGACATATTGGGATTGAATAAAGGAAAGACGGAAAATCTTTTTGTATCTAAGTGTAGATTTTCTATTGGTAATGGTTTTAAATCTTCTTTTTGGCACTCTAGGTGGATTGATAGAGTTTGTTTAAAGAAGAAATTTCTTTTACTTTCTGGGTTGTCTAGCCTTAAAGAAGTCTCGGTCGCTTGCATGGGTGGTTGGATGGGGGATCTTTGGCATTGAGGGGATTTTGGGATTGGTGTTCCCACTATTGGGGAGGTCGACGCTGAGTTGGTATTGTTGCGTACAATCTTAATGAGTGTACGACCGGTGGTCTCGGAGAGTGATAAGGTTTGGTGGGAGCTTGATGAATCTGACGTCTTTTCGGTTCGTAGCTTTTACAAAACCTTTGCGTCTTGCCGTATTCCTTTCGGTCCTAACAATAGGTTTCATGACGCGTTTTCTTTGATTTGGAAGATGGGTGTTCCTTTTAAAATAAAGGCCTTTGTTTGGAGATGTTTTCTTGATAGGCTTCCTACTAAGGATTCTCTATCCTTAAGAGGTGGTGTTTTCTCGGCTAGTGATTTGAAGTGTGTTTTTTGTTCGCACCGGGATGAATCGTTGGACCATGTACTTTTGAGTTGTTGTTTCACCTTTTTGGTATGAAAGGAAGTTGCCGAATGAATTGGTTTTGAGGACTTCGGGGCTTGTAATATTAAAGAGAGTTATTTGATTTGATGTTTGTTTTGTAAGAGGAATAAGGTGAAGAGAAATTCGGAAGGTTGTATTTGGTTGGCTACTATTTGGTATTTGTGGTGTTTGAGAAACGGAATCATTTTTAGGAATGAAGATTGTAATGTTTTACATGCGGTCTGGAGAATTAAAGAGGTTATTTGGAAGTGGTCGTTCATCGGGAAAATTACAGCTACCAATTATAGCTTTTATGAATTTTGTAAATTTCCTTTGTTCTATTTGTCTTAAGGTTTATTTGGTTTTGTAATTCTCCGTTTGTTCGAGCTTTTTGCTCCCCCTCTTTGTAAGCGGGTTCGAGAACCCTTTGTTCTCGCATTATTATACTACTTGCTTATGAAAAAAAAATTTTGCATAGATATGTATGTCAGAACTTTTTTCAATCTGCTCTGTGGGCCTTTCTTTGTACCTTCTCAAACGGCTTATGTTTTTTGTACAACTAGATATTTTTAATAGTGGAACTTTAGGTTGGAGTGGAGATCCACAATAGCTTTGGTTTTGGTTTTGGTTTTAGTTGCATTGTTGATTCTGTTATTACAAAACAAAAGAGGTGCATGCACTTAGCTGCACGGAAGAGCTCTGCAATTTTGCTTTTTTAGGTGAGAAATTATGATGAGCTTAGGTTCATCGTGCAATCTAGGCTGTAAAGATTGATCGGTCGCTATAATTTAAAAGAACGTGTGCCTATAACGAAGATATTTCTTTTGCTTCTGGAACATTATATAATTAATAATAGTATATATAATTATAACAAAAAAGATATATCAGTCTCTATACATAGAGAAAGTAGCTTACGTATATTATTAAATATACAACATACTTTAACATACCTCACAAAGTTGTTTCCACTTTTGGCTTTTTCTTTACTTTAACATTATTATTTTTTGTGTAAAGCTCCTCTAAAGTATTAAAATTAAATCAATATCATTTCTATTAATAAAATATATATTAATCTTCTCTATGCACAAAAACATTATTTGTATTACAGTTATTTTAATTGTCACTAAAAATATTTCGATAGTTTAAAAACTCAGATTAGAGGATTTTAATAGGATTGATGGAAGATCGTTGCATAATGCATACAGTTTATATAGAAAATTGGTATATAAGCGCTAATCTCTTAATTAAAGGTTACTCATAGGATCAATTAGTGAATCTTAGACTATAGTGCCAAAATACATTGTTTCAGTTTTTTACTACTAAAAAAAATGCAATTTAGTGACAGAAATTAGAGAAGGAAGTAAATCCCTCGTTAATTACGATGAATTTAGTGAGAGACAATTATAAAAATGCTAAAATTTAAAGTAGTAAACACTAGCGAAGATATCTGTAACGAATTTATTCCGTCACAAAAAACCCCTCCCGAATTCCCTCACAAATTTGACAAGATAGAATTTAGTGAGGGTTTTTGAGATGAATTTTATTCTTCTCTAATATTTCTATCACAAATTCTCTCACAAACGTGTTGAATGTTATCAGTGACGATTTCTGTTAACAAATTGTTTCATATCTAAAAAAATTAAAACTTAAATTATTAAATTTTGCTAAAATTGTAGCTTAAAATTTAATTAAAATTTACAATAAAATATTTTTAAAATAATAAATATTTTATTATATGAATAACTATTTTTTATTAAAATTAATTTTGATAGCTCAAAAATTAAAATGTTAATCAATTAAAAAATAAATTTAAAAAATAATATTTGTGGCTATAAATACTACTTTTTTTTAATAAAAATCATAAATATTAATTTAAATAAAATATTTAATAAATATAAATATGAAATCATTCAATCATCAAAAATATATAGGTCATAATACATGTATTTTTTAGTATCTTTAATCTATTGTATACAAAAATTACAAATCAAAATAAATTGATAGATCAAAATTGCTCTTAGTTATAAAATAAAAATAAAATTAAAAGTTAGAAAATTAAATTTTAATGACATATTTTGTTGGGATATTCACTAAATTAGAAATATGATTAACTTCAATAAAAATATTAGCCTAAATTTTTTTAATTCTCCCCTAACTTCTCCCTCTCATTCTAAAAAAAATTCAATTTGCCTCTCAAATCTCCCTCTCATTCTAGAATAATTTCAGTTCCCTCTCATTTACATTTAATTTTAATTTAATAATATTTTAAAAAACCAAATTGTCGTTCACTTATACGCCCCCCGCCCATTACAGCGGTGGATTAAAGCAACTTATCACTAAAAAACTCATAAACCAATCAAGAACAAGAAAGCAAAATCGAGAAACGCAGAATCCTTGAACGAGAAATGCAGAAGTCCCAAATTGAGAGATTTGTGCTAACATGAAGATTAAGAAGAGACTAAAGTTCACAAGTGCTGATAATTTACACATGTTACTATTTAATTTTCAATGTTTGTAAGCTTTTGTTGTAAATATTAATTAGAGTGAAGTTTATGAAATTGGTAGAAATTCTATAGTAAAATATTCAAATTTTGGCTTTCAATGACCATCACATTTGTGTTTTTTTTTATGTATTTTGTAAATGAAAATTTATGATATTCTTGAACATAAATTATATTTTCAAGTACCGATGGTTTTGGTTTTGTTTAACATAGTAAATGAATTTGGACTAATATTGTCATGAACAATATTAAAAGATTGATAATATAATTATCAATAATTTAGTGAGGGAAATAGATTTCGTCCCTAAATCAAGAATATAAAATTTTTGTGATGAAAATACTATTACGTCACTGAATAGTGACGAAAATAATTGTTTTATAAGTATTATTTTTTCTGATTTTTAGTGATGGAATAATAACATTAGTGACGGATTTATTCCGTAACTATTTGTGACGCAATGAAAATTTTCTCCCTAAAATTTTGCGACATTGAAATTCGATATAAATTTATGGTCGTCACAAAATCCTTCACTAATTTAGTTTGTGACGAAATTTCTATGCGTTAGTGACGGAAAAACACCCTCTCTAAATTCAAAATTTGGTCGACAGCGTGACTAAAGGAATGTGAAAAAAGTGTAAACTTCGACAGCGTTAAAAATATAAAGAAAATAGCAAGATTTGAAAGTATAAAACAATGTACTTGAACGAGACTGAAAGATACACTGATGAAGCAAAGAAAAATAAAATGAAGTTTAAACACTTTGCATTGAAAATAAAGGATGATATTTTATCGTTCATACATTCTCTCAACCATGACTATTTTATCTAGACGTTGGTACTTCGAGTTTTCAGTGAGATTTTTAGTAAAATAAACACATTGAATTCTACAAATGAACTCATATATATACTAATATATAAGAGTAACTGCTTCTAATGTTCCCATCTTCAGTTTTCGCCACGTGAAGCCTTGCATGTAGTCCGTCTCTGCGCTTTCTCCATGCGTCCTTCAGACAAAAACCCACAAGTAGTTACTCATATTTGAAAGCAAAAATTTGCGCGCTTAAATAACCGCCTCTTCGACGCACTTGATGTTGTCGAAATCCCACGCGGTCGAAATGTTCTTACGACATTCCAAAAAATTACTAAGTCCCAAGTCTCCTTCGACCCAAGACTCTTCTCACGTACACGTCATTAGTGTACCTCCAGCTCTTGTCCTTTGCTGAGATTTTTACTCTTGTCAAAAATTCCTGGTGATAAATTTCCCCTATAAAAGGCCTCTTTCGACGAACTTAGAAGGTATGAACATTTTTTTTTATCTTTTTTGACAATATTCACCTAATGGGCCGACGTCGCGACCATCTTGACGTTTCTTTCAACCGTCACCTCGAAAACATCTGCCTCTCGCTATCCCATATCTCAACTCATCATGGCTTCGATTTTGTAGGCTGTTTCGATTCTTCCTCTGGGGAGATGCCACGTGCCGTCTCATTCGCGCCATTTATTTACTTGTAAAGAATGAAGAGTCTTTCTTCTTTCACTATAAATAGCACGTCTTCCTTCTTTCTTCACTTTTCCACCATCGTCTTCTATACTCTTGCTCTTAAACGTCTTCTTCTTTGAAACTTCTCAAAATTTTCAAAGTTTTATGACAATGCTCATTCGAACAAGAACACCAGAACCACTAAGAATCCACTCCCCATGGCTAACATGTTGATTAGCGCCACCGTGGTTAGAAATCGCAACTACGTTCTAGAGCCTCCAAACTACGAGGAAAATCAACGCATTTATAAATCTTAAGTACATAGTCCTAACACCATTTCTAGAATAAACCGTGCTCCTATGGGTCCTATGTATGACCCTTAAGAGGACCTCATTAAGCTTAGAGATTTCTTCCCCCACTTAGCATAGGACAAAACCCTTAGTTAGCATTAAGGGACCCATGAATCTAGAATACCTAGCCACCACTTTGTGAGTCTTTCGCTCAGCTCCTCCAACCAAAAAACATGATGGTTATATCTATTGGTTTGATAAAATAGAAGCCAAAATGAGTGAAGTATGGAAACAAATGGGTATCTTTGACCTGATCTAATTATCGAGAATCAGTCCGGCATACTGACAAAATATTGGGCATCCCTTTACTATTGGCAAAGCACCACCAATACATTTCAACATCCTTGTGAAATGTTGACGCCCACGCTCTTTAATGTGGCATCCATCATTGGCCTTCACCCTACTGGCGACAACTTTGACCCCAACGAAAATGATGATGACAAGATAGATTTCGACAACAATCATGTCGGATTTAGTAGGTACATCGAACACTACCATGCTACCGGCACCACTTAAGTCACTACTGAAGAACACATTGCGTTCCTTGCGTTGTGGTTATCCAGGCGCATATTTTGTTGTAGATCCCTTGAAGCGACGAAGAGGTATTTGACCCTTGCCAACCAGTTGCACGAGGGAAAAGACATATGCCTCAGCCACCTGATTTTATGGTTACTGTAGGAATCCTTGGGAGAATCTACTGAAGCCTTAAGGACTATCAAACCAAAGGATAGTTTGCTGCTAGCTGGACCATTCAGGATACTCTAGTTATGGCTCAATGCAACCTTCGAAGCGTCTCTGAAAACCAAAAGTCCTGACAAAACCGACGCCACCATTGGCGCTAGGAGCATAAAAGGCGTTCGAATGAACCTAATTACCCCGACTGATAAGAATAGGTCTGATCGGGAAGCATTTTTTACCTACTTCCTAGTGTTTGCCAAGCGCTACAACTTCACTACGACCATGGCCCCACTCTCTAAGAGAACACATGGACTTGAATTGTTCACCCGTCAGTTCCCAGCCTTTGGCGAAAAAGAAAACGAGTCAAAAAAGATATGGGAATCCTTATTAACTCCCAAACTTCTCTCTACAAGACTAAGGACCTCCAAGGAACATGTGAGGATCCTTAGTTATCAACCTAACCTGGTATCTCGCCAATTTGGGATCATCCAAACCGTACCTCAACTTTTCTTCAAAAAGAAAAGCGAGTTGTGCTCACTACCATTGAATACTCTGAAGGCGATTATCTATAAAAGGTAGCTCGTCATGCTGATGGTCACCCAACACTTACTCCATTTGCTTTTGATCCCTCCTACTACTGTACCCAATATTTTGATACCTGGTGGAGAGCTTACTATGTACGAGAGTTTATGGATACTGCCACAATAAGCCAACATATCATTGACGCTTTCTATTCTTTGCAGCAAAAGTTCCAAAAAGGTAAATCCAAACACATCAAAGAGATCCAAGCTTTTCGGAAGTACTTTGAGACTGTATACGACCCAAACGACCTTAGTCGGACGATTCATGAGGCGACAATTACTCTGAAAGAAAAGACGCAGGCAAAGCATCCCAGTTTAAGGATTCTTGAGTATGTGGAAGACAAATATAAGTTCTCCCTGAACTATTACCCTCCTAAATTTCCCCCACTTCCTACCAGTGAAATGGCTCTATCTTTCGCCCCTCTGTTTCCACGGTGGTTCGTTTGTGGTGAATTTATGAAGGCACATAAAAATGAGTGCTTGAAACTTGCGCAGCGAGTGACTCTGACTAAGTTGGACTTATACAATTTCAAAGGCCACCTTCATGTCGACATAGATCATGTCATGGTTGAAACTCCCAAACATGAGGGTGAGGAAAGCTAAAAAATCCCTTCACCATATTTCCAATGTTATAACCTCCATTCTTTATGTTTATAACATCTTTTATTTGATCATAACAGTCTAACATAGGAAAAGGACCAGGGACGTTTCTAGTACTAAAGTAGCACTCAAACAATCTATTGTCGAAGAAAACTCTGCCAAAACTACCCAAGTAAGTCTTTCTTTGTCATGCTATGCTTTGTATTGCTCAACGTTTTTAACTTAGGCATTTCTCTTTGTTTGACAACTTCTTATATAATTGTTGTACAGGCTGATGATGCCAACGCACAGGGCGATTCTGTCGCCACAATTATTGAACCGATTCATGTCGAAGATTTATCCCCTGAGCCTCCTCCACACAAAATGAAACCAAGAAGAGTTTGTGCCAAGAATATTCTCTCAAGTCCTAGAGTGGCTCCCTATCTCAAGGCGAAGAAGGGGAATAAGGTTCCCACGGGGAGATTGCAAAATTGACACCTACGGCGAGGAAATTGACATCAAATGAGAGTGATAACTCCTGCCCCGATGCATAGACCTTGAAGGTAATTCCACCTTTCTCTACGCTGCTTGTAATTTTTCTAATTTGAGTATTCATGTTTAACTTTCCTGCAGGATAAGCCATTAACACAACGTGTGTCTGAATCTACTACAAAACCAACTCCAACAAATAACTCACCATCACATCAACTGACTGCTGCCACAACCATTGTTTATGAAGTCAATAAACCCACAAAGGGCGATGACCACATATCTCACCAATCGACCGGGAAAGCTTCTCCTTCTGAATCAAACTCCTCAACTTCTGTTGAAGAAGAGAAGAACCAGATGGACATGGAAGACACTTCACTAGGGAATACCTTTGAACAAGAAAAGCCAAAGCAACTGACTCCCCTGGAATCCCTCGACCTACATAAGATGCCTAACCACAAAACAAATTTGCTGACACCTTGACTAATACTGAGCAACCCATTAAGGTAACTTCCCCCAGTATGGAGAAAGAAAATCCAACAGTTCGACCGCTAAAAATGCCTCATCATCTGTCAATCCTCTATCTCAAGAAGAAATGGACGCGCTGAAGAAAACCAATCCATGGGCCTATATGAAGATGGTACTAAGTAGCAAGGGTAGCTCACTGATAGGTGTTTAAGCTCTTCGACCATTTCTCGAGGTACAAATGGGCCTGAAACCATTGATGAAACCTTGAAATAACTGAAGACCCTCATTAGAGGAATCAATTTTTTTGAGGTCTTGGAGAAGGACTTCGTCTATGGCTATAGTATAAAAACCTTGCTGAAGAAACTAGATGTCCCTGATGCCCCCGTCGAAGTGGTAAACTTTTTCATTACTTTTGGGCCCCTCTTTGAGCAAATTCTTATTGATTTTCAGAGGAAACATGACACTTAGACTAATATGGCGCCCAAGGCAACTGAGAGGTCGAAGATGTGGAACCTGGCCACCGAATATGATAAGCGTGTTGAAGAATTAAAAGAAAGTATTTGTTAGGAGGACAATGTTATTGCTCATTTGGAGTCCAAAATTGCTGGTTGGAAAAAGAAATCGTGGCTTTGCAGAAGAAACTGCAAGAGGCTGAGACTGGAAAAAACCAACCTCCGGAGATTCAGTCGAATTCAGCTACATGAAGAGACCCTAAAAGGGATCCAACACCTAGAAACGGTTGTCGTCCTTGACGTTGAAACAGAAAGGAAGGGAAAGAGATTAGAAAGCATGCAACCAAACTAAACGCCAACGCTTTCACTGGGAAAGTCTCCATCTTTAGCCTTCTCTGCATATGCTTCCCTCATTTCTCAAGTTGACCGTAAACTTACCTCTGCAAAAGTTCAGTAAGAAAGGCTTAAGACTACTTTCCCTTTCTAGGATTAAATCTTTATTTATTTGTGTTGAAGTTCCTTTTTGTTGCTTGTGTAACATTTTGACATTTTACATGGTGTAATCTTTAAGTATGCCCTTTGTGGCATTTGACGATGTTAAAGGCTACTAGTTTTTAGCCTTCTTAATTTTGGCCTTAATCTCTATTCTACATTAATACGTACCTCCTCCAAAATTGGCCTATATTGTTTTAAATACTTGTCGTTTATCTGCAAGACCCGACCTTCAGGGGCAACTCTTCGATTTCATATGCATTATTAAAATACGCTTGCAGAATATTAAATGGTCCTTCCTAATTAGGGGATCATTTGCCCAAAACTCTATCTTTTTGCTCCATGAGCAATATGACTTTCCAAACTAAGTCGTCCAAATTAAATGTTTTGGACTTTACTTTTTCGTTATAAGCCTTAACAACTATCGCTTTTTGTCTCATCAAAACATCTAGAGCAATTAATCTATCTTCGTCCAACTCAACCAACTCGTCGAACATCATCCCCCAATAAAACTCAGTTGGGATCTCAGATTGCCTTTGAATCCTAACTAATTGCAAATAAATTTCTAAAGGTGACACTGTGTCGTGTTCATAAGCAAGTGAGAACGGTGTATAGTTAGTCGATTCCTTAGGAGAGTTGCGACATGCCCATAAGACTTGATTTAGGGTTTTATACCAATTCTTTGGCTTTTGACCCACATGCTTTTTTTATCAAACCAATCAATATCTTGTTTGCCGCTTCAACCTGAACATTAGTCTGGTTTAGGATTTAATGATCTCTCTTAAAAATGATTTTTTAGGGTTTAATGATCTCTTGTTTTTCGCTTCGATTTGGTTTAAGGTTTAATGATCTCTCTTAAATATGACTTTTTAAAATAATTACCAACAATTTTATCATCGAGTAACCCTCTTTATTGTTTCCAATACCACAACGACCCTTACATAAACGCAAGATGGTTTATCACACATAAAACATCTAATATTACAATTGAATATGTCCTATGTCGCACAATTATGAACAATTCCAAAATTTTATTTTGTTCTAGTATGAAAATCTACAACTAGTTCTCATCACTAACTAAATTGTTTCTGTCAATTCCATAGACAGAAGAAAAGTGTTAAGTGAAAAAAAAAAAAACTGAATAATCATAAGAGAGAATTCATTAAAAAAAAACCTTAGTGGATAATCGGAAAATATACTATTTGAGAAAATTTATCTATGAGAAACCTAATATAGGGGAACTTGCCACTCATCCTAAGGATTCATGTTTTTTTTTTTTCAAATAAAAGCAATAAAATAAAATTATAACAATTATGGATGATGAACCTTGTTTTTACTACCTCCTTGCTTTAAAATATTCATTTGTTGCAAGAAAACTCCAAACTCTAATGGCTAAACATGTTTAATATCATTTAGAAAAAATCTTGAAACCGTAAAATCGTGTTGCGGTTAGCCCTAAACACACCACAACTAAGTGATTTGCTGACTTAGGAGTTTAACATTTCAGAACCGTGCCACTCCAAATGTATGGGGAATGCCGCTAATTTCTTTTGCAGCTGAACGTAATAGTGCCCTCTGGTTTTGCAACATCATTATCATATGATTAGTGTAATAGCGCTGCTTGAACTTCTGGTAGCACCACTATTTATTATATCTCTACATTTTTCCTTTTTTTTTTTTCTAATTTTGTGTCTCGAGTGCTAGTCATACCCTTGCTTTTAATTGTAATTTCCATAATAAAATACCATAAAATTTGGCTGGTTAAAATGAATTTTATTTAGATTGGTCTTTTCCATGATTCTTTCGAATCTTTATTAAAACCTACAAACACAAAAACATCTTAACTAGTAAACGTATTTAAAAACAATATAAATTAATACTAAAAATATGATATTACAGACTATAATCACAATGTGGGGATTGAAATTTTCCTTATCCTTAAGAAAAAATATTAAAAGTTGAAATTTTAGGAAAAATATTAAACCATCAGAAACTGTCTTCTAATAATTATGATTTTTGATACAAAGGTGTTTGGTTACAATAATAATATCACATAAATTTACTTAGTGTTAAATGCTCAATCAGAATCGATTTTACCTTCTTTCTTAATTTTCTTCTATATGCATCTTTGCTAACCAAACTTCAAGTATTGATACTCTGCTTGATCTTGACTTCAACACTTTTAACATTTGAATGACTTTCATATTCACTTTTGCAGCAATTTCCTCAAAACTCTTCTTGTAAGCCTTGATACTGATCTTTAATTGCTTCATGAAAGCAAGAAACTCCAATACCTTGGAGAAGACATTTATTTCTATTCTTTGAAATTTCGAAACAAAAATTTCACAACAACTTCTCTAACTAGAAACATTCAACCAAACACACATTAGCACTCTAATGGATTCTTTACAAAACGAGATTATCGTCTAGTTGAATCAGTATTCATGCACAAGATGAAGCTTGTTTGTTTGAGAGCGAAATTGAATTTTCTAGAAAATCATTCACTTGATATTTTAATTCCTAATGAAATAAAATGGCAATAAAGTATTATATATGTGTATGAGAAATAACACAGAAATTAATGTAAAATTTCATCAATGATTTGTGTCAACACCAAACAATGCATTGGACCAAGTATCTACAAAATGATTTAGTTTTTCGAATTGGGACTCAAGTCATGAATCAAAGCATGTGATGATTTCATGACTCGAGTCACATTTTTCAGAATTGAAAATAAAAAATGAAAAACTCAGTCATGAATTGATTCATGGTTAACCTTGAATCAAATCATATTTCTCTATATGAAATGTGTATTGCAAAATCTTCACTTGACTTGATTTAAGAGGTAGCATTACTAATGTCATGTTTCGCGAAAACCAGTATTTGCTGAAATATTTCAGCATGACTTGATTCACACATTAACTTGACTATATTTTCTTAATATTATTTAAGTTTTTTCTTGCCAAATTAATTCTTTTTTTTGAAGATTTTTTTAAAACAAATTATGTTTTATTTTCAAAACAAGACTTTACACGAAAAATGAAAAATATGCAGGAAATATCAAAACCTTAAAAATATAAATAAAATTAGAAAATACAGAATTGTCGAATCAATTGACGCGCTCTATTTAAATTAGGAGCAAGTGTTTTAATAGACATTTTTTATTTGAAAATTGAATAATTTAATATATATGAGAAAAATTAGATTATTTTGGTATTTAAATTGTTGAAGATGGGAATTGGAATAAATTTTTTTATACATACAACATATTAGAACCCTTTTACATCCATGCTACAAAATTAAATTAAGCAACACAAAATCAAACCAATCAAAGGTGCATGGATATGTATGTCAGAACTTTTTTCAATCTGCTTTGTGGGCTTTTCTTTGTACCTTCTCAAACGGCTTATGTTTTTTGCGCAACTAGATATTTTTAATAGTGGAACTTTAGGTTGGAGTCGAGATCGACAATAGCTTTAGCTTTGGTTTTGGTTGCCTTATTGATTCTATATCGTTCGAAACCAAAAGATGTGCACTTATCTGCATGGAAGAGCTCTGCAGTTTTGATTTTTTAGGTGAGAAATTATGAGCCATTGTTCGTTGTGCATTCTAGGCTGTAAAGATTGATCGATCGCTATAATTGAAAAGAACGTGTGTCCATAACTAAGATGTTTCTAGGAATTCTAGAAGGTTATATAATTATTTATACTATATGATAAAAAAACATATAGATAATCTTTGCACATAAAGAAAGTAACGTACAAGTTAGAACTCGATGCTCAAAGAAAAAAGGTTAAGCAGATAGTAAACCTTTGAAAGTCTTGAAGACAATGTTTTATTCGTGGGAGATTGTGATTCGATTTCTGCATCAGCTTCTTATTTCTCTGGTCGTTTGAAACAAGATTCTATCTATTATATTAACAAGGTTAAACATTAAAAAGAACTCCGACGAACTCCTCACCGTGATGGTTTAGACGTTCTCATCTTGATTTTCGGCTTAAACTCCTAACCTTAGGGTTAGGGGCCTTGGTTGAGGTGTAATCTGTTTTGGGTTATTTCGGTATATTCGTAGCAGAAATCGTTTTTATAGAGTGGACCAAGGTGGGAGTTAAGAGACGCGCTTGTTAAGTGGTATGTTTTCCCTTTCTATAAGGGTGAGAGGGGAATGGTTGAAGAGGACGTCACCTCTTTTTTTCTTCTCTGAGTTCCCTAAATATATGAAAGCTAGCGACATATTTGTCTTGTTCGGTTGTATCGGGGAAGTTGTTGAGGTCGCGATTTCTCCGAGATTGAGTAAATTGGGGAAAAGATTTGGTTTTGTCAGATTCAGAGAAGTGGTAGATATTAAAATGTTGGGGATCAAACTTGACAATGTCATGATTGATGGAAAGAAGATACATGCAAACCCACCTAGGTTTGAAAGAGGTGTAGCCGTGAATAAGGGAGCAAGGATCGAAGGTTTCGTTAAAAGGGGTAATCTTACAAATCCTCCTAAGGAGAAGTTGAGGAAAGTTCAAGAATTCAGAACTTTCGATGGAGGTTTTGCGTAATAGTAAGGAAGAGTCTGATGATAGTGTTCGTTTTAGCTACTCATCTTGTATGGAGGATATGTGTCGTCTTAAGAAAGCTTACGTCGGAACTGCACATAGCGCGGGAATGGCGTACAATGTACAACGAAACTTCGAATCAGAGGGCATCTTCTTTATAAAGGTGACTCCTTTGGGTTCTAAACTTTGTTTATTAGAAGAATCTGAAGAAGGAGCAATCGACGACTTGATCTTGGAAGGTTCAAATTGGTGGAAGCAATGGTTATGTAAAATAAGGAAATGGAAGGAGGAAGACACCGATGATGAGAGGGTCGTATGATTAGAGTTTATGGAGTTCCATGCCACGGATGGAACCTAGACTTCTTCGAGAAGCTTGCCAATAGCTTTGGTTGTTATCTTTGTTCTGATGAGTCAACGGCGAAACGTACCAATATGGATGTAGCTAGGATTTTGGTTCGAGTTTCTTCTTCATTCATTCTTCCGGAGAAAATCAAGGTTGATATTGATGGAAAGTTGTTTGTCATTTTATTCCGTGAAGATTCTTTTGGACCGCTACGAGCGTCTGCGATTACCTCTTTAGCCAAGAAGAGTTGTTCAACATCTTCTGAATCGAGCGAGGGATGGTTTGAATAGGAAGAAGGCACTAGCGCAAAAACGGTTTTAGACAGCGTTTTTTTAGCCTTTAGACAGCGCTTTAAAGCGCTGTATAAGCCAGCGACGCTATAGGTTTAGACAGCGCTTTTGGTATTACCAAAAGCGCTGTCTAAAGGGGCGTGTATTTAATGAAAAGCGCTGTCTATGGTACCTTTAGACAGCGCTTTTTCACATTATATGGATTACTTTAGACAGCGCTTTCGTCAAAAGCGCTGTCTAAGCCCTACTTTTTTTTGACTTTTTTGGTACACCTTAGACAGCGCTTTCTCCAAAAGCGCTGTCTAAGACCTTCCTTTTTTGACTTTTTTAGTACACCTTAGACAGCGCTTTCACCATAAGCGCTGTCTAAGACCTTCCATTTTTGACTTTTTTAGTACACCTTAGACAGCGCTTTCACCATAAGCGCTGTCTAAAGTGGACCTTAGACAGCGCTTTCACCAAAAGCGCTGTCTAAGGTGTACGAAAAATTTTATATAATTTTTTTTTAACCACAATTTTACCAGGTTTTTTCAACCAGAATTTGACCTGTAATTTTCAACCAGCAATTTTTTTCAGAATTGGCAATTCAAACCATTGGCCTTTCTAAACCAAAATTATATATCCAAAATTGGCATTTCATACCAATATATATATTTAAAATTACAAACCAAAATTGTATATACACCTATTTATAATTACAAATCATTACATTTTTCTACAAATGCACATTTTACTTATTCACCAAAATTGCATCCAACCAAAGCATTGCTTCCAACCAAAGTTATTGCTTCCAACCAAAGCATTTTTTCTACAATGCACATATTACTTATACACCAAAATTGTATATACACCAAAATTGCATCCAACCAAAACATTGCTTCAATCTACATTATAGGTCCTGAAAACACAAAGATTGTAATTCAAAGTATTAAAATTCAAAGTATATACACCAAAAATTGTAATTCAAAGTATATACACCAAAATTGTAATTCAAAGTTTGTAATTCAAAGTATATACACCAAAATTGCAATTCAAAGTATATACACCAAAATTGTAATTCAAAGTATATACACCAAAATTGCATCCAAAATTGTAATTCAAAGTATATACACCAAAATTGCAATTCAAAGTATATACACCAAAATTGCATCCAACCAAAGCATTACTCCAACCAAAGTTACACATATTAAAATTCTCATCAATTAAAGTAAGAGTATAATATTATACCTTAAGTTTGTAAAATTCCGAGCTCCATAATGTATTGACACCACTCCTCTTTGATTTCATCCAATAGAGCCTTTGTGTAAGTAGCACTCCTGAATTCTTCAAAATACTACATAATAATATAACATATAGTTTGATTTAGTTTTAACTATTTCATTAGAAAATATGAGAGATATGTGTTAAAATAACTCATAAGTTAGAAATACATACATCGGGTGGAATCTCCATTCGATCCAACGAAATAGTGTCTCTCATAAATCTCAACATGAAATAGCCGCAATCTATTTGATTGCGTTGCCGAGGACACTACAAATGAAAATAAAATATGGATAAATTCTAAGTTTTATCAAGTAAGCATCACTAATATAATAAAACATGTGATAATTAATATACCTTCACATAATTCCATGTAATGGTGTGGTCGATTCCCCGATGTTCTAGGAATGCTTGTATAGTGCTAATAAAATATAAATGAATATTTAGAACAATTCACATAAATAAATAAATATACACATTTCTATTTAGAACAATTTCACTTACGTGTCAATACAGTCCTTCATATCCGGGTATGTGGTCCAATCATTTCCTAAGGAATCCAGATAATACACTACTCCGCGGATAGGATTGATTGCAACCAACAACCAATGTCCACTGTAAGATTAAACAAGTGTTAGATAGAAACTTTCTACACGAAGTCAAAATACAAAAAAAAATATAATAGATGAATTTAGAATGAAAATCTAACCCAGTATTAAACGGTAAAAAGTACAACTTTTCCGTTTCTTGGTTGTCCATAAAGACGTTGCGTATATACGCATGGACCTCATTTGGTTTCGTCAATATTTCGGTTAAGTTGACAGCGCTGGGGCATAAGAATGCAAATCTTTGCTCCAATCCCCGGGGGCGCATAAAACTGTCATACAGAAACCTGAAATAAAAACATCATTAACATTAGAATATTCATTTGAAAAATAAAGTAAATAAGTTGTTCAATTACCAAAGTAGATCGGATATACCTCAAGTATATATTGACAACAGTGACGCCCAATTCTGTATGTTGGAAAACTTGCTCGAAGTCTTCATTACCAACATTCTGGTCAAATTCAAAGCCATACAAATTCAAGTATATAACAAATTTTACCTCTTTCACTAACATCTTTTTCTTTTCTTGGTTGGAATATGAATTACTTGTTTCTTATCAATGCGGACGGATGAATGGATCCAAATTCCCTCGTTATGGTCATTTCTGATATATGACCCATCCGCTATAAGATCCTCATCTTGATCATTTCTATTCAACCCATTCTCAACATCAATATCACATTGATCTACACCGCTATCACATTGATCTACACCGCTATCATCAACCACTTTGTTAGATAGAAGCACTATAGACCATTTCATACTCGTCGGGTCAGTGACATAGAACACTTGTCTAGCTTGCGATGCTAGAATAAAAGGCTCATCTTTGTACCCCACCCTATTAAGATCCACTTGCAAAAATCCAGACTTATCCATTCGTATGCCACTACTATTTACCCACTTGCAACCAAAGATTGGAATCTGAAACTTCTCGTAATCAAACACCCAAATGTGCTCAATAACTCCAAAATATGACAGATTTGCATATTTGGGGTTTAAGTCCTTCATACTTGATATGTGCATTGCTTCAGCTAGGACGGTGACACCACTATTTTGCATAGTACTTTTATCGTCTTGTTCTTTGGTATAAAATGTGTATCCATTAATTGCGTATGCGCTATGAGAATACACATGCAAAGTTGGACCATATGCCAAACATCTCAACCTTTCTGTTACTGAAGCAGGATCTGAAGAGCGCTTCAAATAAATATGATCCTTTAACCATTGTATGAAACTTTGATTGTGCTCTCGTACTATCCAATTTTCATTTCTGTTCTGATTTAACCTTCGGAGTACATCCTTGTGCATCTCAACATATGGCTCAACCTCATTATCATTGTGCAGAACATACAAATGCACTTGATCCCGTTCATCCCTTGATACTGTCACAATTTTATTTCCAATTAATTTTTTACCATCCTTTTTTTCGAAAATATGAGCTTTGGGGAGTCCAATCGATTGAACATTGGACAAATATTCAGTACAAAACTCAACCGCTTCTTCAACAATGTATCGTTCAACAATACACCCCTCTGGTCGACTTCGGCTTTTCACGTACCCTTTTAATATTTTCATATAACGTTCAGCAGGGTACATCCATCTCATATAAGCTGGTCCACACATCTGTGTCTCTTTCACAAGATGAACAACAAGATGTACCATTATGTCAAAAAAAGAGGGAGGAAAATACATTTCAAGCTCACACAAGGTAATAACTATCTGTTTTTGTAGTGTTGGTAAGATATCGGGATCGATTACCTTACTACAAATTGACCTAAAGAAAAAACACAAATTAGTTATGGCGCTTCTTACTTTCACTGGCAAAATAGAACGTATACCTATTGGTAGAAAGTGTTCCATTATAACATGGCAGTCGTGTGTCTTTAAACTCTTCAACGTGAGATCTTTCATAGACACAAGTCTTCTGACATCTGAAGAGTATCCTTCTGGAACTTTAACTTCACTCAGAAACTTACACAATATTTTCTTCTCCTTTCTAGACAGAGTAAAAGCAGCAGGTGGTAGATATGTCCGTCTTCCTTTCTTCACGGGTGCTAATTCAGTTCTAATCCCCATCGCTTCCAAGTCTTTTCTTGCTTTAAGGCCATCCTTAGTCTTTCCTTTTATATTGAGTAACGTACCAATAACACTTTCAAATACATTTTTCTCAATATGCATAACATCGAGAAAATGTCTCACGTACAAAGACTTCCAATATGGCAATTCAAAAAATATCGACCTCTTTTTCCACCCACCTTTGACAACCTTATGTGCAAAAGGTTTGCCAAACTCAGTACGCATATCTTTCACCTTTTTAAAAACTTGGTCACCTGTCAACATAGGTGGAGCTCTACCTTCTTCGGTGTCTCCATTGAATTCTTGACTCCACCCACGGTAGTGATGTTTGGCATTTAAGAATCTACGATGACCGAGAAAGACATTCTTATGACCAAAGTCCAATCGCTTCGAAACTGTTTTATCTTCACAAATAGGACACGCTTTTTCACCTTTTATGCTGTACCCTGATAGATTCCCGTAAGCTGGAAAATCATTAATTGTGCCAAACAACATCGCCCTCAAATTGAAACTTTCTTTCCTATATCCATCATAAACCTCCACACCGTTCTCCCACAATATCTTTAAATCTTCGATCAAAGGTGTCAAGTATACGTCTATGTCATTCCCTGGTTGTTTAGGCCCAGAGATTAACATAGATAACATCATGTACTTACGCTTCATGCATAGCGACGGAGGTAGGTTATAAATCATAAGAATCACAGGCCATGTGGTATGTGAGATACTTTGAAGACCATGCGGGTTCATTCCATCAGTAGATAATGCCAGACGAAGGTTTCTTGCTTCTTCCCCAAAGTCAGGATAATCATTATCAATTTTCGACCACTGTGGTGAATCAGCCGGATGTCGCAACTTTCCATCAATAATTCTTTCATCTGCATGCCAAGTCAGGTGTCTTGCATCGGTTTCACTACGAAACATGCGCCTAAATCTCGGTATTATAGGAAAATACCATAAGACCTTGGCTGGAGACAATTTTTTCTTATATCGAGACAAACCGCATTTAGGGCACTCAGTTAACGATGCATATTCCTTTCGAAACAAAACGCAATCATTTGGACAAGCATGTATTTTATCATAGCTCATGCCAATAGAGCACAACATTTTTTTGGCCTCATAGGTTCGATTGGGAAGAACATTATCTTCCGGTAGCATTTCTCTCAAAAGGGCCAACAACTCTGTGAAACTTTTATCCGACCATCCATTGCCCGCCTTTAAGTTGTACAACTTCAATACCGCAGACAGTCTTGTGAATTTAGTGCAACCTTGATAGAGCGGTTTCTCTGCATCGTTTACCAACCTCTCAAACATTTCGGGACAATCATGAAGATCTTCTACAACTGCTTCTGCAATCTCTTCGACTCGATCACAATCGTATGTTTCCGTGTCTTTGTCATCTGAAGCATAGGTTGTATTACTTTTCCTCGTCGGTTCAACATTCTCGTTAATTTTCTCACCATGATGTATCCAACACTTATAACTTCGATCAATTCCATTCATCAGTAAATGCGATTTCAACCCATCTGCGTCAACCCTACCAACATAACAACAACCCAAGCAAGGACATTTTATTCGATTGAGCTCTTCAGCGTCAGCGTGTTGAACAACAAACTTAACGAAATCCAATACCCCATTCTCGTACTCTTTGGACAATCGATCGGCATCCATCCATTTTTTATCCATGGTTTTCCTACTTATTAATCCTAACAGTTAGAAAGAATTTAACATTAGCATAACAAGTCCAAACTAAGAAATTCAAAGCAATTAACTTCATTAACAAAATTGCTTTGAATTTCGGTTCTTTAGAACAACAACCTCAAGAATTTACATTATTAACATTAACACTAACACTAACACTAACACTAACACTAACCTAACACTAACACTAACACTAACCTAAACTAAACTAAACTAAACAAACACATTATATAGCAATAGTTAACAATGTAGAAAAATGTTAACAAGAACAAACTATAATAGATGTTCTAAACTAACACTAACACTAACACTAACACTAACCTAACACTAACACTAACACTAACCTAAACTAAACTAAACAAACACATTATATAGCAATAGTTAACAATGTAGAAAAATGTTAACAAGAACAAACTAAACTAACACATTATATTGATTCTATTCCTATATCACCAAAAATGAAGTTAGCACATATTTTATTCTTATATCCAACAACAGTCCAACATTAGCAACAACATTAACAACATTAGCAACATTATCAACATTAGCAACAGTCCAACATTAGCAACAACATAAACAACATTATTATCAACATCAACAACAACATTATTATCAACATCAACAACAACATTATCAACATTATCAGCAACATTATCAACTGAAACTCTGAAACTCTGAAACTTCCAAACTGAAACTCTGAAACGTGTAAAATGTGTAATACTCTGAAACGTGTAAAATGTGTAATACATCAACAACAACATTATTATCAACATCAACAACAACATTATCAACAGCAACATTATCAGCATACCTTATAAAATGTGTAATAATCTGAAACTCTTAAACTTCCAAACTGAGTGACGAAAACGCGAAATGAGAGAGGAACAGACGGTCACGGTGGAGTAAAGGTCGTCGGAGTCGCGAAATGAGGGAGGAACGGTGGACGACGGCGCGGTGGACGACGGCAAGGGTTTAGCTCAGGTTCGCAAGTATCCGTTCGCAACAGGGGAGGGAGAAGAAAGAGCGCAAAACTGAAAATGAAAACTGAGTATATTCATATATTTTAATTTTATTAGACCTTAGACAGCGCTTTTAAACAAAGCGCTTTCTAAGGTGGCCCTTAGACAGCGCTTTAAAAGCGCTTTCTAAGATTGGCCTTAGACAGCGCTTTTGTTTTTATTTTTTTAAATATTTAAGACCTTAGACAGCGCTTTCCTTAAAAGCGCTGTCTAAGGTCTTACATTTTTTTTAAATTTAAAAGGCCTTAGACAGCGCTTTTAAGGAAAGCGCTGTCTAATATTTTCCATTAAATTTTTTTAAAAATTTAGAAGGCCTTAGACAGCGCTTTTCACTAAAGCGCTGTCTAAGGTCTTATATTTTTTGCGCTTTTCCTTTATTAAATTAATAGATTCCGTGTTTTTGACCTATAGCAGCGCTTTTGTAATAAAGCGCTGTCTAAGGTGAGATGTTATAAGTCCTTTTTGTTGTAGTGAGGCATCGGGGACGATGATTTCTTTTGCTCCGGCCAAGATTATGTTGAGAACTCTGAGAAAGGCAAGTCGGAGAAACATAAAATTGTGATGGAGACGTGTGCAGAAAGTTGTCATGATGGTCTGAATAGGGTGTAGAACATAGGTTCAGAAGAGCAGGTGTTTAGTGGGTCTTTTGATAGTGAATTAGAAAGAGCAAAAGTTACTTTTTGTCCTACCTCTAATAGAAAGCAACGTGTAGTGTCTCATTCTCCCTCATCCAACGATCCAGGTTCGGAGGAAACTATTATTTGTTGTACTTTGGCTAATGAAGAGAAATCCAAGGGTGGGGGCCACGCGCCTAGGAGGAAATTCTTAAAGAAAATTAAATTCAAACATTTGTGTGGGTGCAATGGTATTAGTGGGGTCAAACCTCTTCATAAGGTCATAGGAAAGTGCAAAAAGACATTGACTTATGGAAATGTTTTAAAAAAGAATAGTGCCACTACTGATGCGGTGATTAACAGTATGGACCTTGACAAAGATTCTGATTTTTCATCAGCTTATCACAGGAACAATTCGGTGGAGTCTGATATTTTTAGGAGCAATTTTAGATTGTCGAACAATTTGGATCCATTTGTTGGAGGAAAATTATAGGAGGCCATATCTAAACTTGGGGTGGTTGCTATCGATTCTATGAGGGAGTACAAGAGCAGAATTGAAGAAATGGAAAGAAAGGATAAGGAGAGAAAGGAGGAAGGGAAGGCGAAATTAAAATTGTTTCGATGATTATCGGATCTTTTAATATAAGAGGGGGTGGTAGTTTGATTAAGAGGAAGAGGATTTGTCATATTATCAAGAAAGGAAATACGGACATGTTCTTGATCCAGGAATCTAAGATGCTAACTATCAATGATGTTATAGCCAGAAGTTTTGGGAATAAGGAAGATATTGGTTGGTCTTTTTCCAGTGCTTCGGGTTTATCCGGAGGGTTAGTCATTTTGTGGAAAGAAGGGAGGGTGGAAGTCATTAATAGCTTCAAAGGTGATGGTTTTATTAGTGTTAAAGTTCATTGGAAGGAAAATACTTTCTATGTGGTCAATGTGTACTTTCCTTGTGAGCTAGAGTTGAAAAGAATTCTCTGGAGAAAGTTAAGGGATTTAAAGGCTCGTTTTGTGGATGGTGATTGGTGTATCAGAGGGGACTTCAATGCAATTACAAATTCTAGAGAGGGGAAGGGTAGAGCTTTGGATTATCGTAACACGGAGATGAAAGAATTTAACGAATTTATAGCTAGTTGTGACTTAATCGACGTTTCATGTAAAGGGAAGAATTTCTCGTGGCATAGTGGGGACAGTGGGTTTATGAGTAGGATCGACCGTTTCTTACTTTCTGAAGAAACTATAGATAAGTGGGCCTGTTGTCGGTCAGTTTATTGGCGAGAGAGATTTATCGGATCATTGTTCTGTGTGGTTGGTGGTGGACTCATCAGATTGGGGGCCGAAACCGTTCAAAGTTTACAACGAATGGTTTCAAGACAAGAACTTTATTCCTTTTGTTGAAAAGGAGTGGAACAATATTCAGATAGAAGGTAGAGGGGATTTTGTGTTGAAAGAGAAATTTAGAATTCTTAAAGGAAACCTTAGAAGATGGAATTATGAAGTTTTCGGGAGGTTCGATTTAGAAGTTGAAGAGTGTGTGAAGGAGATTAACAAGGGGGATATAGAGGGCGAGTTGAATAATGCCACCGACTCAGATGACTTCATTATGAATCGCAAGAAAGCTTCTAGTCGGTTTTGGTTGAACTTGAGAATTAAGGAGAACATGCTCATTCAAAAAGCTAGAGTTAAATGGCTTAATGATAGTGACAACAATTCCCGTTATTTCCATAGTGTTATGAAGACGTAATTATATAGGTTCCATTATCTCGGATAGGGGGGTCCTTGAGTCGGTTAAGGAGGTTAAGGAGGAGGTAAGAGACCATTTTGCTCGTAAATTTGTGGAGTCGGATTGTAATCATCCTATCTTGGAGGGTGTTCCTTTCAAGAAGCTTAGTGACGTGGATAGGGACTCTCTTGAGAGACCGTTTTCCGAAGAAGAAGTTAAAGAGGCGGTTTGGAGTTGTGATGGGTTCAAAAGTTCGGGGCCGGACGGGTACTCCTTTTTGTTCATTAAGAGATGTTGGCATTTTCTTAAATATGATTTTTGCTTCTTCTTCAATGATTTTTATATTGGGGCCATTTTGTCAAAGGCTATAGTGTCTTCTTTTCTCACTTTAGTCCCCAAAAGTGAGAATTCTTTGGGTCTTGATGATTATAGACCCATTTCCCTTGTTGGATGTTTATATAAAGCCTTGTCAAAGCTCTTGGAGGCTAGATTAAAGTTGGTTTTGAATTCCATTATTTCTAATTGCCAAAGTGCTTTTGTCCCGGGTAGGCAAATGCTCGATGGAGTTTTGGTGGCCAATGAGGTGGTTGATTATGCGGTAAAGAAGAAAAAGGTTGTGTCACTTTTTAAGGTCGATTTTGAGAAAGCTTATGATAAAGTGAATTGGGATTTTCTTAGATTTATGATGAGGTCAATGGGTTTTGGTGACTTGTGGATGCGGTGGATGGAGGAAACTATCTTTTCAAGTAAGATGTCGGTCTTGGTGAACGGTAGTCCTACTAAGGAGTTTGTGGTGGAAAGAGGATTGAGACAAGGAGATCCCCTATCTCTTTTTCTCTATGTTATGGTAGCAGAAGGATTGATGGAATTGGTTAAGAGATCGGTCCTTTTAGGAGAATTCTCGGGGTTTCTTATTGAGGGTAGTTGTTTCATTGACATTCTTCAATTTGCGGATGATACTCTTTTGGTGGGAGATGGGAGTTGGAGACATATGTGGGCTATAAAAATGGTTTTAAGAGGATTTGAATTAGTTTCGGGTCTTGGCATCAATTTTCATAAATGTAAACTTATCGGCATAAATATTCCGTCCATCTCTCTTGAAGCGGCGACTTCTTTTCTTGCTTGTAGAACGGAGAGAAAAGAATTCACTTTCCTCGGAATCCCTATAGGATCCAACCCTAGAAGATTATCCACTTGGACTACTTTGGTTTCTAAGTTGGAGAAGAAGTTATCTAGTTGGAAAAATCGGTTCTTAAGTTTCTGGGGAAGAATTACTCTTCTCAAATCGGTTCTTAGTAGTCTTTTGATTTTTCAACTTTCTTTCTACAAGGTGCCGGTGAAAATTCGTCAGGCCCTTACTAAACTTCAAAGCAGATTCCTTTGGGGTAGCTCAGAAGCAAAAAGAAAGACACATTGGATAAGTTGGGATTTCCTTTGTCTCCCGTTAGAGAAAGGGGGTCTGAACTTGAAGCGGATAAATGATTTCAATGTGGCTCTTCTTCATAAATGGAGGTGGAGAATTTTAGAAGGTTCGGAGGATTTGTGGTTCAAGGTTTTAAGGCGCGTTATGGTGATATTAGTCTTCAAATGGAGGGTTGTGATGGTTCTCGTACTAGTAGGAGGTCCCAATCTTCTTGGTGGTTAGATATTATTTCTCTACTGAAGAAATACCCTTGGGATATTATGTTATCTAACACCTTGTTCTGGGTGGGAAATGGTTACACCACATCTTTTTGGAATGCTAACTAGACCGGTATTGGATGTTTAAAGAAATTATTTCCGACTGTATTCTCTTTATCTTATTTACAAGACATTTCCATGGGAGGTATGAGGGGTTGAACGAATGGTGTTTGGAGGTGGGGAGATTTTGGTGTTCCAAATGCTGAATTTTCAGCAACTAGCGAACCTGCTGGAATTACTCGGTCCCCTTTGGATATTAGTTCGATTCATTTTTTATTGACATCTGATACAGGTACCAGAAATTCTGTTACTACTGCGGAAAATTCCGATGCGACTGCTAGTTTTTCTGTTGCTGGCGACGGAATTTTAGATGCAGGTGTTGTTGTCGCTCTTCCTGATAACGTAATCCTTACGATGCCTGTCCATCAAGATGGCTCACAACCGGGCTCTTTAATGGCAGACGATGTTTCTATTCCAGAACAGTCAGGCGCCGAGGAAATGGTGGCTTTGCGCATGGTCCTGTTGAATTCTATTCCGGATTATGGTTTTTGAGTTGATATGGAAAGTGATTGCTCCTTTGAAAATCAAAGTGTTTGGGTGGAGATGTCTTCTCAATAAAATTCCGACCAAGGACCTCTTGTTATTAAGGAACATTATTCCAGCGGACAGTGATGTTAAGTGTGTTTTTTGTAATCTTCATTTCGAATCTTTGAGGCACTCTTTTCTTCTCTGTTCGGTGACCAATTTGGTGTGGATGGAGTTGGCTGAGTGGATTGGTTTAGGAGAGATCGATGGGGATGATCTTAAGGGGAGATTTTTGGATTGGTATTACTTTTGCGAATCCAAGATCAAGGAAGGGAGAGAAGGTGTTGTTTGGCTGGCGATCTGTTGGAATCTTTGGTTGCTTAGAAATGACATTATTTTTAGGAACTCTGGGTGGAACGTATATGATACTCTTTGGAAGGTGAAATATACGGTATGGAGATGGGTTTGTATTGGAGAAATTACCCATCCCAATTGCAACTTTTACGAATTCAACAAAGACGCTTTGTTCTATTTGTCTTAGGTTCAATTGGTGGGTAATTTCTCACCTTTTTTTGTCGAGTTCTGTCTCGCGTCTTTTTGTAATCAGGTTTGAGTACCCTTTGTACTCCTTTAATATATTCCTTGCTTACAAAAAAATAACGTATATAATTAAATATATAACATGCTTGTTTTTCGTAAAGTTAATCTTTCCGTAAATATAATAGCTTTTGAATTTCAACACCACCAATTTTGTGTTTTATTCATTACAAAAATGAGTTTTCCCTTTATTTTTATTTTTAAATTAAAGTTAAAAAAAATTCAGCAGATTGTTAAATTCAACCGAGGTGAAATGTTTTCCCTTTTTGTTTTTATATTAAAACAAATTTCATATATAAGCAAAACTTTTTTTCTCTTCTGAACATAACAAAGCCCTAGCTCCATAAGCAAAACCCTATCCTCTCATGCCTTATCTCAATCTCCATAAACGTACGCACACCAGTTTTTCACAACCTCTATCATATCTTCTCGAACTGGTACATATCAAGGAAAGGGAACGTGGAACTTGGAAGAAGGAAACACAACTCATTTCTTTGATTTCTTCATCATATTTTCGTTAAGTGAAATATTTCCACCATTCATGTTATTATAACATTGGTGTTGTTGTTGTTGTTCAAACTATTTGTCCTTGAGGAATTGTTGTTGTTAATATGAGATTAAAGGTTTTATGTTTTGGTTTTTCTTGAGTTGTGTTATTGTTTTTGTTGATAAAAAAAAAATGTGTTGGACATGTGACTTGACACACATGAGGGGGATGAATTTTGTGTTTTCGAAACACATGGTTTTGAAATACTTTTGGATTTAAAATCTTAGTTTAAAAATATTTTGAAAGTTATTTTGATATTTAGTAGTGGAAAATTAAATTGTACAATATAAAGTACAGAAATTAAAGAATATAAGAGAAGAGAGAAAAACACTTGAAGTTAAAGAGGTTTGGGCAAACAAAGAAAAAAACTACTTCTCTCCTCAAGAATTAATCTTGAGAGTTTCCAATAGACTTGAGAGTTTTTAGTAGGTTATACTCATGGACCCCCTTATATAAGGAAAAACAAAATTTAAAGTTAACTTCTAACCAATCATAAAACTATGGAGTGAAGTAGTGAGTCTTCCTTCCAAATGGAGGATCAAAGAGCTTAGTCTCATTTCAACGAGAATCATGGAATGGTTAGTCTTCTAGCTTCTAAACAAACCTTGAGAGTTTTTAACATTAGGCTGAGCTCATGAACCTTAAATCGTGGTTTTATACCATGATAACAAATAACTTGTGAGATTTTAATATCGAGATAATCTTTAACCTAAGCATTTAATATCGTACTAAGCTTTAACCTTCACTTGGTTTTACCACAGGTTAACGAAGAATCTAAACAACTTTTATCACGGGCTGAGCCTTCGAACCTAAACAAGAGTTTGATCACATAATTCCCAAACTAAAGCTTTTTATGGGTTTTGCTTATAACCCAAACAATCCCTAATTCGATAAATGCTCAAATAAGGTATAAACAAAAGTCCTTTGTGCACTTACAAGTCTACCCTTCCAAAATTACACTTTTCCTCGCTCACAAAAGAAATTTCTCAAAAAATGAAATTCGGCTAAACGTTTATTGTGAGAAAGTAAATAAAAAGAGTTAGAGAGAGAGAGAGAGAGAGAGAGAGAGAGAGAGAGAGAGAGAGAGAGAGAGAGAGAGAGAGAGAAGTAAAAGCCACATTTTTAGATGATTTAAAATTAGGGAAGGGACCACTATAAGCTAAAGGTTAGCTCAAAAATTAATAGTTTTTAATGAATTTTATGATTTGCCAATCAATTGCTAACATGTCCCAAATGATTGGTGAACTAAGAAACAATCAATTATTGAGATATAAACTGTTAGAAAATATTTATATCTGCTACCCATCATTAAGATGGTGTCCTAATTATTTAGGGCGCATTTTATAACTCTCCCAGTCGATTGGGTTAAGGTGCCAATCAACCGGCAAAGACTATTGTTTGCCTGAAACGTTTCAGACACCTTCCAACTCATCTGGCACGACTTCAAGAAATTTTTGTAAAAGTTTTCTAGATAACTCTCTTATGCTTTACAAATTTTTCACTCAAACTAATCGATGCAACTCTTTCAAGACTTTGTCGAGTGCTTTCTTTCTTGTAGACACTTGCTTGAGTTTACTTGAGATGAGGCTTGAGTAGCATTCCATTTGGTTGCCAATATTGGATAGTCAAGTCTAACAAACCCTAATTCTTTGATTTGTATCTTTAACCATTAAGGACTGATTGTCACAATTTGATATTAGTTATCATCATCAAAATTTGTTTTCCTTGTTGAAGGAATATCACTTACAAAAAAAAGGTTCAACATTCTCCTCTTTTTGATGATGACAACACACCTATTAAGGGAGGTGGTAAAAGAAAATAACACATATGTGTTTGGAGTAATTAAACTCCCCAAAGTTAAATAAAGAGTATACTCTACTCCCCCTGAAAGTATACATCTTCCCCTCCATCGAAATATAAAAGGCGGGTAAATATGCATTGAAATAAAAATAGAAATATGCAAACAAAGGCAAATATAAATTTAGGAAAGAAAAAAATTACTTTTATTAATATACTCGAAAAACAATGACAATTTTGCAAAATTGAAATTACAAAAAGGGAAATTGCAAGAAATTTAGAATATAAGAAACTATGAAATAATTAGTTCATGTCATCATCATCATCATCCTCGCTTGAAGCCATTGGAGATATGAGGTTCCTTTTATTCATTCTTCTAATGAACTTGTTGATTTTTGCATTCATTTCCCTTTGCTCATCACATATTTCATTTAGGTATATAAGGAGGATGGTGGAATGTCATTCTTTATTTGTTGTCTTGCTCTTCTTGGTGGTATTGCAACTAGCTCTTTTCCTTGAATAACAAATCCCATTTTGCTTACAACCACTTGTTCAATCTTTGTTTGCATGAATTCTAGTTCTTCATCTCCGAAATCATATCTGATGTAGGTTAAGATTTTTGTGATACATTTGGCATAGGGTAAGGCGGTGTTTTTCCTTTTTCTATTAAGCATGTGGTGAAGTATGGCATCCGCCCAATTTTTCTAAACTTGGTTTTTCAAATACCAGATTACACGAACATCTGACTTATGGATGGTTCTTTAATTATATTTCCTTGGAAAAAGTACATGTTTCATTATGTAATGAATCAATTTGAAATAAGGGAGGATGAGGCCAACGGTTAAGGAAGATGGGATTCCAGAAGAGGGATAAATGAGAAGAGTGTGAGAGAACGTGTCATAGTTGAACTTAATAACTTCAATACCAATTTGATCATAATCTTGCTCAATGAAGGATGGGTTGTAGACTCATGCAAACTATTCTAGGAAAAAAGTGATTGGGTGCTACATGACTTTGAAGTTTATGATACCATCTTTGTAGTTGAGATTTGCATAAAACATTTTTACTAATTACGAGTGCCTTTCTTGGGGTTTTTTCGAACATGAAGTCCTTCAAGCCGACAAAGTTGAAGGCTTCCATGAAAGCACAGTTCTTAAAGAGATTTTCATCCAAGTAATGAGAGATATACAACTCTCTATCATCATAGTACATGGTGAAGTTGTTTCTTAAGATTGAGAGGAGAACTCTTTGTAAAAGTATGAGGATGAAGGTTTGGATGAACATGTTCTATTTTAGGCAAGTTTTGATTTTGTTGAACCCAAGCAAGTCCTTTGTTGTGTATTGTGATGCTTCTAAGATGGGTCTTGGAGATGTGTTGATGCACAATGGTCAGGTTGTAGCTTATGCTTCTAGACAGTTGGGAGTTCATGAAAGGAACTATCCTACGCAGGATATAGATTTGGCAGCATTGGCATTTGTGTTAAAGATTTTGAGACATTATCTGTTTGGTTTCAGATTTGAAGTGTTCAGTGACCATAAGAGCATGAAGTATGTATTTGATCAGAAGGAGTTGAATATGAGGCAGAGGAGATGGCTCGAGTTTCTGAAGGATTATCATTTTGGCTTGAGTTACCATCCGGGTAAAGCTAATGTTACAGCTGATGCATTGAGTAGGAAGTCGTTGCATATGTCGATGGTGATGGTTCGAGGGTTGCAATTGATCGAGCAATTCAGCGACATGAGTTTGGTATGTGAAGAGACCCCTAAAAGTGTGGAGTTGGGCATGTTAAATTTGACACGTGGTATCCTTAAAGAGATTAGAGAAGGTCAGAAGATTAATGTGGGATTGGTTGACCGACTATAGTGTTAATTAATAAAGGCAAGGAAGGTGATTTCAGAATCGACGAGAATGGTATGATGAAGTTCAGAGACAAGGTTTGTGCACCTGATATATATGAACTTAAGAACAATATTCTTGAGGAAGGTCATCGAAGTGGTTTGAGTATACATCCCGGTGCCACTAAGATGTATCAAGACTTGAAGAAATTGTTTTGGTGGCCAGGAATGAAGAAGGAAGTAACTGAATTTGATTATGCTTATTTGACTTATCAGAAGCCGAAGACTGAACATCAAAAACCGTTGGGTCTGATGCAACCGTTGAGTATCCCTGAGTGGAAATAGGATAACATTTCCATGGATTTTTTGACAAGCTTTCCAAAGATGACTAAAGGATGTGATTCCATTTGGGTGATTGTTGATAAGCTGACTAAATTGACTCATTTCATTTCGATTAGGATTTGGTTTCCTTTGTAGAAGTTGGTTGAGTTGTACATTGAGAAGATTGTTATCCTGCATGGTATTCCATTGAGCATTGTGTCGGATAGAAATCCAATATTTACGTCAAGGTTTTGGAAGATTTTGCAAAAAGAGTTGGGTACTAAGCTAAAGTTGAGTTCTGCTTATCATCTGCAAACGGGCAATCAAGCAAGGAGGATTATCCAATCCTTTGAGGGTATATTAAGGACTTTTGTGCTAGAACAAGGAGGTGATTGTGATAGGTACTTGTCGTTAATTAAGTTCACTTATAATAACAATTTACATTCAAGTATCAGAATGGCCCCGTTTGAGGAGTTGTATGGTAGGAGGTATAGGACACCTCTGTATTGGCATGAATCTGGTTAGAGTGCGGTGATTGGACGTGAAATTGTGGGGAAAACTTCTAAGAAGATCAAGATGATCCAAGAGAAGATGAAAGATCCGTAGAGTTTCCAGAAGAGTTACCAAGATAAAAAAGGGAAAACACTTGAGTTCCAAGAGGGAGATCATGTGTTTTTTAGAGTTACTCCGGTAACCGGTGTTGGTCAATCTTTGAAGTCTCGAAAGTTCATACCACATTTTGTTGGTCCATATCAGATTTTGTAGAGGATATGAGAGGTGGCCTATTGGATTTCCTTGCCATCGCCGCTTGCCAGTCTTCATGATGTGTTTCATGTGTCTCAGTTGAGGAGATATATTCTAGATCTGTCTCATGTGATCCAAGTGGATGATGTCTAGATGAGAGAGAACCTGACAATTGAGGCATCGCCCATGTGGATAGAGGATCGGGAGGTGAAGCAGTTACGTGGTAAGGAAATTTCCTTGGTGTAGGTAGTATGGGGAGGACCAGTTGGTGGAAGCGTAACTTGGGAGCTGGAGAGCCAGATGAGAGAGTCGTACCTGACTCTATTTCCTTCAAGTAATTTTCGAGGGAAAATTTTTTCTAAGTATGGGAGAGTTGTAACACCCCAAATTCGATTAATTAATTTAATTAAATTATTTAGGATTTTATTTGATTATCTGGTGTTTTAATTAAAATGAATTATGTGGTTATGGGGGGAGGGGGGGTGTTAGTATTGGTAAAGTGTGGGGAGGAATAAATGCTTCGTAGAACAATTAGAAAATAACTAGAGTATTGGCATTTTAATTAATAATAGAATATAAGTACTTTATTTATTTAATTAGAATAATGAGAATTTTTTTAATAAATAAACTATAGCTATTTTATTTAATTGATTGGAATAAAATAGAGTAGAAATAGTAGGGAGAAAAGGATAATATTAATAGTATTATAATTAAAATAAAATAAGAGATGAGAAGGAAATTTTGGTGAGTAGGGAGATAAGTGAGGGAAAGGTTGAAATTCACTAAATTAGGGAGACTAGGTTACTAATAAGGAGAAGTTTATAAGGGTTTGGGATTAGTAATTGAAAAATAAAATTTTGGTGAATAAAGGAGGAGGCAAAGACTAGGGCACAGAGAGAGCATCTATTAAAGGAGCTTTGAGGAGTTTTTCTAAAAAAATATGGGGTAAGGGAGGGGGCATTACTCCTAATAGGGTGTATAATGCATGTTTGGGTAGAGGGAAATCCTTAATCCCATTAGATTTCCTTACTTTTTCCCGTTTGATGAATATTGGATGAATATGTGAAATAAATTCTGTAATTACATGATTATGTGTGTGTGTTTGTGTGATTTTCGTGCACTGTTTTGCCATAAAAAATTATGTGTTCTTGTTGATGAAATTGGTATGAAGGTTTGTTCATGTGTTGTGAATTTGATGAACAAAACATGTTAAATTTCATGATTGATTGATGATTATTTTATAATTGGTCCATATAATTTGTGTTGGTTGTTGTACAATTGTTATATAATTATTGTGTGTCGAATTCTGAGTGTTTGGCTTTTTACAGAATTTAAAATTGGATGTCTGGAATGTCTCCTATGTTTAAAAAATGTAGAATTCTGCATTCTACAACAGTTTTGCATTCTGCAACGGTGACGGACATCACCCTTCACTACTATGGAAAACCCATTTAACAACGGTTGGGAAAGATGTATAATTGCGCGGGCACAGGCGTTGTTATGTAGTGTTGTTGTAAAATGATATTTACTATGACATCCCATTAACCGTTGTAATAACCTGGAAATAGCGCGCCCTATCACAACAGTTTTTCAAACGAACTGTTGTGATAAATATAATGGACCTTGATTCGATTCCCAACTGCGCCATTTTGATATTTATTTTTTTATGGACAACGCGCGAGATATTATAACGGTTATGATGTATAACCGTTGTTATATATTCTGGTGGATTAACAAATATCATCCTGCTTTTATATATAATCCCATTTTTTAACCTATTTATTGTTCATCATATCACAGCAGAAAATACAACCCACATATGTGATAAAGTTTTCATTCAAGTTTATATATTCAAGGTTATGTGATGAGTTTACCACATATGTAAATACTTTTAATAAGAATTGTGTGCCATATCGAAGACAACAAAATGCAAGTTTCATATAAAGTTTCATAAGTGCAAGTTTCATATTTAATACATCTATATTAAACTCCTGAATATTGAAGACAACAGAGACACTTTTAAGTTTTAGTTATAAAATCTAAATGCCCTAGATGACATAAAATTACTCCAACTATACGGTGCTTGGTCATCATCATCTGAATCGACCGTAGTTGTCCTCCTTCTCTTTCTTCTTGATCTCATTATTCTCCTTCTGTTTCGTATTCCTTGCAAGGCGAATGCCTGTTGGGTCTGTACAGCTTGTCCGGGCTGGACAACTGGTTGGACCTCTGCAGTTTTTACGACCTAGACAACTTCTTGGACATCTACAACATCTACGACCTAGACAACTTCTTGGACATCTGTAGCATCTTTAACCACACGCGTAGTTTATTGGACTTCTTGGACAGCTTCTTGAACATCTACAGTTTGTTGGACCTGGACTGCATTGTTGGAACTCATTTTGATTAATTCTCTTTAATGATGCTGCTTGTGTGATGGTAAGAAGAGGAATAACGTATTTATAATGATTTCTTTGATTCTTCCTCTTCTCTATACATTGAAAATCTAATCGTTTTAGTTGAAAGTCATTATTATTTCTTTAATTCAAAAACCATTACTGATTCTTCATCTTTCTCATTCATTTTTTTATTATATTCTTATTTAAGATGGGGCATTGGAAATCAAAACATTAAATAAACTAATATAGGTCCTAATGCTATTTACATAAGAAGTGGTAATGTGTGTTTAAGGAATAATGGGCCCTAAGATGCCACACCATGATGTTCCTATAAATTTTTGTTATGTATAAAACATTACTAAAATAACCTGTCACAAAACATTAAATAATGATGATATAAAAACATTCATTGATGATGCATGTACATGGTTACGATGACAAAATTTAGATTAGAAGTTTTAGTACACAAACATCAAACTGGACCAGATTATGAATAAATTAAGTTTGAAGTAGAAGAAAATAGAATTGACAGGCTTATTTCTCGGACTGCTACCCAAAAAAGACGCACGATCTACTTTGATGTCATTGTTCCATTCAATCTCTGAATAGCTTCCTCGGCATTCTTTCTGTTACAGAAACAACTTGAAGGCCTTAAAACATAGCGCATACGGCAAGCGAGGCAAAAATAACACACTACTGATGATATTGGCAATACAACAAGTGTTATCTAACACCAACTTGAACATCATGCCTACCAGATTTCTTGCAAAACTTTGTAGAACCCTGTTCTATATACCTGTAACTTCCACAAGAGAAATCAAAATTCTATATATGATGACCAACAAATGTCATATCATAGCCAATGCAATTAGATTACCATGGTATGTATTACGAATTGGTAACTTATACCAAAGTACAGCCCAGCAGACAATCATAATCTATAGCATATGAAACATGTACTCTCATACTGACTTGAGCATATACAACATAAACAAAGAAAAAAAGAATGAAGATGTTGAAGAATACCGTACTTCGAAGCTGAGGAATCAAATGAAGGAAGAGGGTGAATATTTGAGCATATACAACACAAACCAAGATAAAAGGAATGAAAATGTTGAATAGTACCGTATTGAGAAAGATGAAGATTTGAGCTCCAAATGAATGGATACAAAGAAATTAAAGATTACGCCACTGCTATTGTCTCTGGCTCGCTTCTTTGCCTAGGGCGTCTTATGAAAGAAATACATATTAATTTTTGTTTTTAATTTATCAGTAAACCCTTAAATCTCGGTTGTGTAACACAACCATACTGGAAATGTAAGTCCTCTAACAACGGTTGACTTTCTTCACCGTTGTAAAATCATTTACAATTTATTTTTTAAATAATGGACTTAAGTGACACAAGAGTATAACAATTGTTGGTTAAACTAACCGTTGTAAAATCATTTACATTTTATTTTTTAAATAATGGACTTAATTGACACAAACGTATAACAACGGTTGTTTCAACTAACCGTTGTAAAATAATTTACATTTTATTTTCACTACGCTAAAATTGTTTTTTAGCAGCACTACATAGACAACACTTTTTCCCAAAAGCGTTGCTATAAGTTTTAATAAAAAAAAAAACAAAGGAAAAAAGCGCTGCTATAGGGGGACTTTAGAAAGCGCTTTTGAAAAGCGCTGCTAAAGGCCTGAAGTAGGTTGCACTTTAGAAAGAGCTTTTTGGGAAGCGCTGCTAAAGGCTACCATTATCCAGTGCTTTTGAAAAGCGCTGCTAAAGGCCTTTCGTACACCACACTTTAGCCAGTGCTTTTGGAAAGCGCTGCTAAAGGCCATTCTTATACCACATATTAGAAAGCACTTTTATAAAGCGCTGTTGTATGCCTAGGAAAAGAAAGCGCTTTTAATTCAAAAGCGCTGCTAAAGGTATCACATAAGAAAGCGCTTTTGAAAAGCGATGCTATAAGTCTTTTAAAATATAAATGATAAAATAGATACTCTCCCTCTAATTTTCAATATTGTTGTTTCTCTTCTTCATAGCCCTAACGTACATTGTTTCAGACTCTCTCTCTCTCTCTCTCTCTCTCTCTCTCTCGCGACTCTCTCCACTGTATCTCCCTCTCCCTCTGCGCAACTCCCTCCGTTCGTGACTGTTCCTCTTCTCCGAAGCACTCTCACGGCGACAAAACTCCCTCCATTTGTGACCGTTTCCTCTTCTCCGAAGCACTCTCACAGCGACGAAACTCCCTCCGTTTGTGTCTTCGTCATGCCCTCCGCCCTCCACCGTAACTCCCGTCGTCGTAACTTCGTTTGATGTATATTTTTGTTTGCAATGTTATTGTCATGCTTTTGTTTATCAGTTCTATTGAAAACAAGTTATGCTAATTTGTGCGTTAGTTGCATTGGATAAGTGTGAATAAGTTAGGACATGAGTTTCTAAATGTAATGCTAGTTTATGGTCAAAGTGTAGTGGATAACTTATTAACCGTTAATAATTGAACCTACAGTTAGAGGTTATGTCAATGTTAACCGAGTTAATGTGGTGTGTTTGGATCGTTATTGAGAATGGAGTTGGAAATTGGTAAAGTATATGAACTGGTTATACTATTTGAATAGATATTGTTAGGAGAGTGAATTGTTGGATTAGTTATGCTAATGTGTGATTCTTGCTAACTGTCAATGAATGTTAATTGTTGTTAATAGTTATATGTCATACCCCAAATTTTGACCACTAAGATTTCCCATCATTGTGCAAATCATCATCACAATATGGATGTAACTTTATGCCTCATCAATCTCCTCAAGGATTGTTGAGCATTCACTCACTATGCCAATTAAGGGAAAATACATCTCTTTTTTTGGCCTTTAACAGCGCTTAAAAGCGCTGCCGTAGGTAAAGACAACACTTTTTTTTATGAGAAAGCGCTGCTAAATGCCTACTTTAGGCAGCGCTTTACCTTTAAAAGCGCTCTCTAAAGTAGGCCTTTAGCAGCGCTTTTAACTGAAAAAACGCTTTCTAAAGTGGCCCTTTAGCAGCGCTTTTTCTGGCCTTTTATGCCTTTTATTGGCATCTTTAGGCAGCGCTTTTTCAGGAAAAAGCGCTTTCTATTGTCACCCTTTAGATAGCGCTTTAAAAAGCGTTGTCTAATTTATTTTTTATTTTCACCTTTAGGCAGCGCTTTCTAAGGAAAAGCGCTTTCTATTTCCCCCATTTAGACATCGCTTTTGAAAGCGCTGTCTAAAATTTTTTTTATAGGCATCGCTTTTTCTTAAAAGCGCTGTCTTTTCTTCACGTTTTTTTTAATGATTTTTTTTTTAAAATCAAAATTTCCCAGTTTTTTATGCAGAAACCTGTATATATTTTCCTTCACATTTTAGGCCATTTCCAATCCTTCACATTTTAGGCCATTTCTAATCCTTATAAATCACATAAACCTGTATATATTTTTCTTCACATTTTAGGCCATTTCAAATCCTTCACATTTTAGGCCATTTCTAATCCTTATAAATCACATAAACCATTCTAATCCATGATTCACATTTAGGCCATTTCCATTAACCATTTCCATAATTAAACCATTCACATAATAATTAAACCATTCTAATCCATAAACCATTCACATAAACCATTTCCATAATTAAACCATTCTAATACATAAACCATTCACATAATTAAACTATTGTAATCCATAAACCACTCACATAAACCATTCACATAATTAAACCATTCTAATCCTTTAACTTCTAAAGATCTCCTAATATACAACAACTTCCAAAACTAAACAATTACACTCCATAACGACACACCAACTTCCATATATACCTTATATGATTCTTTTCCCAATAAGGAATTCACACAATTCCTCCTTGATTTGTTCCAAATTATCTTTCGTGTAATGAGGACACGCGTATTCATCAAAGTACTACATAACAAAACACAATATGCATGATTTAGTTTAAAATAATAAATTATATGAAATATCTGATAAGTATTAAAATAAATCCTAAGTTATAAATCTATACTGTGATGGGAATCTCTAATCGATCCAAATGAA